>BLAL01000286.1:0-630605 GCA_015698045.1 Rhizophagus clarus
AATTTCATATTTTGAATCATTACAGAAGTTAAATTTCGTAATCTAATAGGATAATGCGGAAATATTCAGGGGCCAAGATTTCAATATATCAACTATATTATGTGCAGTTATACGGTTATCGTGTTGTCATGTTCAAAAATTCCTATTTTTGATTTAGAAAAACGGAGAGATCAAACTTAATTTCATATTTTGAATCATTACAGAAGTTAATTTCGTAATCTAATAGGATATATGGAAAATATTCAGGGGCCAAGATTTCAATATATCAACTATATTATGTGCAGTTATACAGTTATCTAATCATATCGTGTTGTCATGTTCAAAAATTCCTATTTTTGATTTAGAAAAACGGAGAGATCAAACTTAATTTCATATTTTGGATCATTACAGAAGTTAATTTTGTAATCTAATAGGATATATGCGGAAAATATTCAGGGGCCAAGATTTCAATATTGAATCAACTATGTTATGTGCGTTATACGGTTATCTAATCATATCGTGTCTTCATATTCAAAATTCCTATTTTTGACTTTAAAAAACGGAGAGATCAAACTTAATTTCATATTTTGAATCATTACAGAAGTTAATTTCGTAATCTAATAGGATAAATGCGGAAAATATTCAGGGGCCAAGATTCAATATATCAACTATATTATGTGCAGTTATACGGTTATCGTGTTGTCATGTTCAAAAATTCCTATTTTTGATTTAGAAAAACGGAGAGATCAAACTTAATTTCATATTTTGAATCATTACAGAAGTTAATTTCGTAATCTAATAGGATATATGCGGAAAATATTCAGGGGCCAAGATTTCAATATATCAACTATATTATGTGCAGTTATACGGTTATCTAATCATATCGTGTTGTCATGTTCAAAAATTCCTATTTTTGATTTAGAAAAACAGAGAGATCAAACTTAATTTCATATTTTGGATCATTACAGAAGTTAATTTCGTAATCTAATAGGATATATGCGGAAAATATTCAGGGGCCAAGATTTCAATATATCAACTATATTATGTGCAGTTATACGGTTATCTAATCATATCGTGTTGTCATGTTCAAAATTCCTATTTTTGATTTAGAAAAACAGAGAGATCAAACTTAATTTCATATTTTGGATCATTACAGAAGTTAATTTCGTAATCTAATAGGATATATGCGGAAAATATTCAGGGGCCAAGATTTCAATATTGAATCAACTATGTTATGTGCGGTTATATGGTTAATCTAATCATATCGTGTTTCATGTTCAAAAATTCCTATTTTTGATTTAGAAAAACGGAGAGATCAAACTTAATTTCATATTTTGGATCATTACAGAAGTTAATTTCGTAATCTAATAGGATATATGCGGAAAATATTCAGGGGCCAAGATTTCAATATTGAATCAACTATGTTATGTGCGGTTATACGGTTAATCTAATCATATCGTGTTTCATGTTCAAAAATTCCTATTTTTGATTTAGAAAAACGGAGAGATCAAACTTAATTTCATATTTCGGATTATTACAGAAGTTAATTTCGTAATCTAATAGGATATATGCGAAAAATATTCAGGGTCCAAGATTTCAATATTGAATCAACTATATTATATGCAGTTATACGGTTATCTAATCATATCGTGTCTTCATGTTCAAAAATTCCTATTTTTGATTTATAAAAACGGAGAGATCAAACTTAATTTCATATTGCATATTAAAGAAGCTAATTTCGTAATCTAAACAGATGACTGTAGGATATATGCGGAAAATATTCAGGGACCAAGATTCCATCAATTTTTGTTTGACATTGAATTAACTACATTTTTATTTTATTTATATTAGTTTATTATGCGATAGAAAACATAAAAATGAAAATACAATAAACAATAAAATTGCTATGTATTTTTAAATCAGTGTTAAGCTCTCCTCGCTGTATATAACAAGAATAAGTGATGATAGTGGATCATGGTCATTTGGTCATATCGTATCTTCATATTCAAAATAGATTCTATTTTGATTAAAAAGCGGAGCAATCAACTTGATTATGTCATCATTGTTGGTAACAGGGTTCAGATAACATTAACTGAAATATCCGAATCTGTGCAGATTACAATATTAACTGAATACGTGAATATCCAGTCCTCTAAATTAAATATCGCTATAACATAAATAATTTAATTTATATTAATTAGTCTTTAACATTAGCGTATCATATTAAACGATCCTTTTTTTCGTTTGTAAGAAATGATTTAGTGCAACAATTCGCAGAGGATGGATATATATGTAACTACAGGGGAAAGTCCCCTGCTAATCATTATTCTGCTAATGAAAATTGAAAATCATGTAAATTTTTATAATTAAAAGAAATCAACAAAATTTCTCTTTACTAGTAATTGCATGTGATAGAGTAGTTAGCATAACACCAGGTTTCAGGTTCGATTACTATGCTACCTTATAGCAATTATTCTCGTAGAGTTTATCGGGTGAAAATTTCCCCATATCCTATCAGGCAGGCGAAAATTTCCCAGTTAAACCTTTACAAATACTTTTTTTTATTATTATTTATTAGTAAGATAATATATTTAAACATGATATGTACAAGATAAATGTAAAATATTATTTATTAAATTTATAAATGGTTTTCAAAAAAGTAAACCTTTTACTTAAAAATGAAATTATTCATTAATTATAAAATGAAATTTATTAAAAAATTATTTAATATCTAAAAAATTACTGACTTGATTGTGTTAAAGTGCTCATCCATATGACGATGATGAGGGTGATGGCCGCGGTGTAGACGACGATGATTGTGCTAAATATAAATAAAGCTTTAATTTAAGTTTATGTATCTCTTCTTCCTGGCTTGAAATTTGCTCTAAAAAATATCGATCCACTTTAATAGATATGCGTTCTCCCGCTCAGTTTTGTTGTTTAATTTGGCAATTATTTGTTCTCCAGCTGTCTCAACAGCTTTTGAAATTCTTGGTACATTATCTGGAGATCAGAAATTTTGATTTCTTTTTGTTGAAATTTCTTCTTTTGTCATTTTTTTTTCTCTACGTCAGGCCGTTTTCCTAGAATATTAAATAAAGAAAAAATATTTTTTTTTTTTATCAAAAAAATAGATGCAATTTTTAATTTATTATGGAGGTTCAATAATTTTGGAAATCTATTGTCAAAATTAGTTTAATACAAGCGTAAAATTATTTTAATCTTATCCAATAAACTTCGCAAACCGTGATTTTTTTATTAATTAATTATCATAAGAACGGCAATGCCATCCTTTAAAAAAATTTCTCGTGATTTGAACTTTGTGACCGTGACTTTTTTTTTATTAATTAATTATCATAAGAACGGCATTCGAATGCCATCCTTTAAAAAAATTTCTCGTGATTTGAACTTTGTGACCGTGACTTTTTTTTTTATTAATTAATTATCATAAGAACGGCATTCGAATGCCATCCTTTAAAAAAATTTCTCGTGATTTGAACTTTGTGACCGTGACTTTTTTTTTTTATTAATTAATTATCATAAGAAAGGCATTCGAATGCCATTCTTTAAAAAAATTTCTCGTGATTTGAACTTTGTGACCGTGACTTTTTTTTTATTAATTAATTATCATAAGAAAGGCATTCGAATGCCATTCTTTAAAAAAATTTCTCGTGATTTGAACTTTGTGACCGTGACTTTTTTTTTTATTAATTAATTATCATAAGAAAGGCATTCGAATGCCATTCTTTAAAAAAATTTCTCGTGATTTGAAACTTTGTGACTGTGACTTTTTTTTTATTAATTAATTATCATAAGAAAGGCATTCGAATGCCATCCTTTAAAAAAATTTCTCGTGATTTGAACTTTGTGACCGTGACTTTTTTTTTTATTAATTAATTATCATAAGAACGGCATTCGAATGCCATCCTTTAAAAAATTTCTCGTGATTTGAACTTTGTGACCGTGACTTTTTTTTTATTAATTAATTATCATAAGAAAGGCATTCGAATGCCATCCTTTAAAAAAATTTCTCGTGATTTGAACTTTGTGACTGTGACTTTTTTTTTATTAATTAATTATCATAAGAAAGGCATTCGAATGCCATTCTTTAAAAAATTTCTCGTGATTCCTATCCAATAAACTTCGTAGTAAATAACAATTGTTCTGGTTAGAATGATATATGTATTATTATTTTTTTGATTCTTATTTAGCAAGAAAAATTTAAATTTTTTTGTGTAAACTGAATTAACCAATTACAATTTTGATATTTGTATTATTACTACATCAGAATCATTTCAACTTTATAATGAATTTCCCATTGTTATATTTGTGATTCTAGAGGCGTCTTAGTCTTAAAAATTTAAATATATTTTAAGTGTGTCAAATGATTAATTATGTGCTGTGCCTGCGTAAAAAAATTTTTCAGTTATTTTACATCATTTAAAAATATCTTATTATTTTAATTACATGCGTAATGCTATGTGCCGAATAACAATGAAGATCTGCAATCAATTAGATGGACAACAAAAACCTGATCGCCATTATAGTGTACATTTTTAAATTTAGGATTACATGACTTGGGCTAATTCCTCGATGAAAGCACATATTATTTAATTAAATTTTTTTATTATTGATTGTGTAAACTGAATTAACCAATTACAATTTTGATATTTATATTATTACTACATCAGAATCATTTCAACTTTATAATGAATTTCCCATTGTTATATTTGTGATTCTAGAGGCGTCTTAGTCTTAAAAATTTTAAGTGTGTCAAATAATTAATTATGTGCTGTGCCTGCGTAAAAAAATTTTTCAGTTTATTTACGACATTTAAAAATATCTAATTACATGCGTAATATTTAAAAAAATGTGCATTATAATGCCGATCAGATTTTTGTTGTCTAACAATCGACATCTAATTGATTGCAGATCTTCAAATATTATAATGTGTCGGCCTTCCACGTCACTTAAAAAATATCATTATTTTAATTACTCGCGTAATTATAGCACTAAGATTACATGATTTTGACTAATTCCTCGATGAAAGCACATATTATTTAATCGAATGGTGTTTATCATATAGTACAATTAAAAAAATATATATATAAAAAGAGATAAAATTCCTTTTCAAAAAAATCAGAAAAATCATCATAATAAACAATCAAGAAATTTGTCTGGTTTCGTAAATTTTAAAATGTCCCAACCTTCGCCATCATTTCATCCTGAAGATAAATCCAATTCAGAACTTCCATTAGAAAATTCTCCGTCCTTAGAAAATGATGAACAAATTGCGACGGCAGGTCCGTCAGATGAACAAATTGTGACGGCAGGTCCGTCAGATGAACAAATTGTGACGGCAGGTCTGTCAGATGAACAAATTGTGATGGCAGGTTCGTCAGGCGAACAAATTGTGATGGCAGGTCTGTCAGATGAACAAATTGTGACGGCAGGTCCGTTAGATGAACAAATTGTGACAGCAGGTTCGTCAGACGAACAAATTGTGATGGCAGGTTCGTCGAGGAAAAGGAAGGACGAAAAGCCTATTGAAAGTAAAGAAGCAAAAAAAGTCAAATTAATCTCGGTAGGAAACTTGAAAGAAAAAGGTAAAATATATATATTATTATATACATATACTATTCTAATAGCTGTAGAATCATACATTATGTAAAAAATCTGACTTTTTTTATGAGAATCTGTTATTAATTATCGCATTACAAATTTATTTTTATTCAAGACACAATCGAAATTCTTTCGGAAGATCATTACGAAGTCCAGCAATTTCTAGAAAATATTCCCGCAAATACTTTGAAAGACGGGTTGGTTGCTCTAAAGAGCATGAGTGGCAGCAATTGTAAAAAAATAATTTTGAATATAGATGAACAAAAATTGACTGCAGTACTTCCGTCGGGTTCACTAGATATAAAACCAACATTTTACATGGCTGATCAACGTTTTATAGAAACGGAAGAGAGCAGGTTTCTAGATAATCCCTATATACTTCGGCGATTACCTGCTGAAGACAATAGCAATAATAATACAACAATAGGGATCAATCTTTTATATAAAGAAAAGGCAGCTAATGATGAAAATCTTAAGGAAGATATATTAGCTGTTGCATGGCTAATATATCATTTAAAAACAGTCCAAGATCGTCTGCCAATAAACCCCCCGATGATGCAACCTAATTACGATAACAAAAAATATATACAGAATCTACAGGAATATTATGATAATTATTTGGAAAAGGGAATGGAGTTTGATGGCTCCAAAATAAAAGGTGCTATTTCCCTAACTAAAAACATTGATGACGATCATAATTCAAGAATTAATTTTCTGGATAAAATAGACGATGGTAATATGTCTTTATTAATAGAGGATATGCTTACAATATTAGATGAAATAAAATCAGAAGATGAAACTTTTGAATTATCAAGAAGAAGAAACGTTAGGAGATACTCGTATTTTCACGAGTTATATAAGAAAACATTAGAAGCAGTCGCTTCCGAGCCAAAATCATTTGGCGAAACGAATGCTTCAAAAGCTAAAGATATATTAGAAAACTTTCTTAAGAAAGCTGAAGAAAAACTGACACAAAGACAATGGAGAAGCTACAGAACTTCAGCTGAGAGAATGAACAAGTTGTGGAATATATGCAATAAAAGTTTTGTAATATTTGATCTTGTAACCGGTCTCACGCCCAATTTATTTGAATGATTACCGAGTAGGAAAAGTGCAGAATGATGGTTTATAATAATCGAAAAAGGAATCTATTATACCCAGCAGGAGTATAGAGGTATTCAAAAGCAACAGCAGGAGGAGAAGGAAGTTACTGATAATGACGGTGGCAATAGTAGTAATAATAGTGGAAATGAAGGACAGGGAAGTGGAAAGGGAAGGGGAAGCGGAGGACGGGGAAGTGGAAGGGGACGGGGAAGAGGAAAAGGAAGAGGAAGAGGAAGAGGAAGGGGAAGAGGAAGAGGAAGAGGGAATAAAGCTGGTAACAGTAAAGGAAAGGAAAAAGCAGTCTAAAGAGATAAATATCTTTTTCATTATTATAATTAATCCAGAACGTGTTATTTTTTTTTTATTTTCTTAGTCGGCATCTTTTAGTTCTATAAAATAATAATACAATAATAATAAATCGAAAAATTTATTAAATTTTCATCGAAAAAATATATAAATAATTCATATTTACCACCTCATTCCTCTTAAGAGACTATATGTTAATTCTCAAAATGTATGCAGAACTTTTAATAATAAATATAAGATCTATAAAGTATTATATTATAAACACTTAAAACATTTATAGCAAAGTTTAAAGATACTAAAGGATTCTATAATTTAATAGATTCCTTAAGAAACTTTAAACATTTTATCTTTAAGGAATTTTTATAAATTGAATTAGGTATTAACTATATAAGAACTTTATTTTAAACATTATTTAATCTTAATCAAATTTAAAGTCAATCTCATGGGATTTATAAAAATCAATCTGTACCGAACATTGATATTTCCGCATTGCATATAATAAAAGATTTTCTTTTTTTACTATGCTACGCTGCATAATGTTGTAACGAATAAAATATTGATCTACAATAAAGTAATCCATTTATTGCTTGTCAGATACCACACAGCAGGGCCGATGATATTTTGTGTTTCGCAGAATATCACATAAATCACAAAATTTTGTGATAAACAAAAATTTCAAAATATCACAACATAATTTCACAAAATTTATTTATTTATATATACGAGCGCATAATTCCACACAATTGCCATGTAATTTCTATATAATTTTCATGTGGCTTCCATAATTAGCATAGTTTGTGTAATCTAGAAAATTTTTTAAGGAAGTTCGAATTGTAAAAATTATGAGAAATTATCGCAGAAATGGCACAAAATTTTATTTAAAACGCCACAAAATTACACAAAATTACCAAAAATAGGAAAACACAACATAACACAAAATTTATTTTTATCACACACAAATTTTACCTTTTAGTGCCGCAGAAAATCATCGGCCCTGCCACACAGGTGCCGCAGATGAATCACGCGTCGCACAATTCAAAATTATTTATATGGGGTAATCTAGATATGACTTTTTTTATTCGAGATTAGATTTTTTTTATATACACATGTAAGTACATTTTTTCCACACTTTTTACCACAGTATACTCACGTAAGAATATTTTTTATTAATAATTTGAAATCTTTTGTTTCTTTTCCATTTAATATACTAATGAGAAATAATTTTTTTTATGAATATTCTCAAATAATAAATCATTCAAATAAAATCTCAAATGTCTACCGATAATAATAATACAGGACTACCAAAATTTAGAATTAAAAGAGTTAACAATGAAAATAATAATAATTCTAATAATAACACATCAAATACTCTTAAAAAATTTTATAAAAATAACAAAAGCAGTTCAGTTGTTGGACTACCAAAATTACAAGTTATTCCCAAAGACTTTGAAATTGCAAAAAAAGTGAATTCGGCACCACAATCAGAAACTGAATTTCTAGTAAATCTCCTAGAAGCACCACAACCAGAAACATTAATTACGAAATTACTTCCGTATCAGAAGCAAGGCCTTGGTTGGATGTTATCAAATGAACACCCTAAAGAGCCAACTATTGATGAGGAAGTTCAATTCTGGATTCAAAAGGAGGATCAAACGAAAAAAATACTCTACTTTAATACATTAGCAAGGTTTGCAACAATAACACGCCCTAATCTTGCCAGAGGTGGAATACTCGCTGATGATATGGGTCTTGGTAAGACGATACAAATGATTGCTTTGATAGCTTCCAAACCTGCAATCAATTTAGATTCCACATATTCTAAAACTACTCTGATTGTTGCTCCTTTAAGTGTGCTTGAAAATTGGATTGACCAAATCAACAAGCATGTTAAGAAAGGGTCTCTTTCTTATTATGTTTTTCATGGCGTTGATCGAATTAATGATCCAGAATTTCTTAAAACTTACGATATAATAATTACTACATATGCTATTCTTGCACAATCAAATATAGAAGAAAGGAGTGGATTATTTGCCATTAAATGGCTTCGAGTTATCTTAGATGAAGGACATATTATTCGTACACAATCAACAAAACAAAGTATTGCCGTATGTAATTTGGATGCTGAGAGAAGATGGATTCTTACAGGAACCCCAATTATGAACGAATTAAATGATATATATTCTTTAATTAAATTCTTAAAATTCACTCCTTTTGATAGTCTAGAAATATGGAATAGCATATTTAACAACAAAACAATAAAGTTTAAAGATGGTAACAATCTTAGAAGCTTAATAAAAGCCGTTTGTCTTCGTAGAACAAAGGATATGAAATTCAATGGACGTCCTATAGTATGTCTTCCTCCTATTAATTTCTATACTCATAAAATTAAGTTTAAGACGGATGAGAAAAAGATTTATGATAACATGGAAAGTAATATAAAAGAACAATTTAGGAGTTGGAAAGAATCAAGAAATGGCGATTTAAAATATAATTATGTAACGTTTCTGGAAATGCTCCTGAGATTACGACAGATTTGCAATCACACAGAGCTTTGTAAGAGACAAATAAATGATGCTGATAGCAATATGAATGATGAAAGATTGGCTGCCCTGAAAATATCTGTTAGTAATAATAAAAGTTGCTATATGTGCTCTAAACCATTAACAACTCCTACAATTACTCCTTGTAAACATATATTTGACAAAGATTGCATCAAAATTAGTTTTGGAGATGAACCATTTTCTTGTCCGATATGCCAAAATTCAGTTAATATGAATCAATTAATTGAATTAACAACAATTCAAATAGAAGAAGAAATTAGAAATTTAGATGATTTTAAAATAAGTTCCAAAATTGAAGCTTTATTGAAATTTTTAAATCAAAATAACGATAAATCAGTAGTCTTCAGCCAATGGACATCTTTTCTTGATTTGATTGAAATTGCATTTAAAGATGCAAATGTCAAATTTGTTCGATTTGATGGCAAAATGTCACGTAATCAGCGAGAAGAGACTGTAAATAATTTCAACAATGATCCGGAAATAAAGGTTCTTCTAATTAGTTTAAAATGCGGATCTTTGGGATTGAATCTTACTGTTGCTAATCAATGTTTTCTTATGGATCCTTGGTGGAATCCAAGTATTGAGGATCAAGCTATAGATCGAATTTATAGAATTGGTCAAACTCGGCCAGTTTCTGTCTTTAGATTTTTTATTGAGAATACAATTGAAGATCGCGTGTTTGAACTTCAAAAGAAAAAACGTGGCTTGATATTCCAAGCTTTTGATGAGCAGCGATCTGAGAATCTGAATATTGTTGATGAAGCCCTGCAAATTTTATTAGGCAGTAGTTAAAGAATATTTTTAGTGTATATGCACATAATTATTGCAGTTTTCATAAATCTGTGTAATTAAAGTCACATGATGATCACTTCAAAATTACGCGTTTTTTTTTTTTTCAAAGTAACGTCTAAAACCAAGTCGCGATTTTGCTTGTCCGTAAGAATATATTGCTTTAAAAAGTCTTTAGTGTGAGTTTTGAGTTATGAGAGTAGGAATGAAAGAAGAATGACGTAGGCGAGATTTTTCAAAGTTAAAACAAACAAGAATACGAAACTCAGGAAGGACTTAGGTGTCGTATCAGGGAGGCTTTTTTAATTTAACAATGAAAGTACATAGTTGAGTGTCCTCAATTTTAAAAAGTATATCTAACTATAACAACGAAGCTGCCGGTATATATTTTGTTTGAATAAGTAAGTGAAAAAAGAAAATTTTCCAATTGAAAACCAAAGAATATACAAAAGTCCGTCTATTTCTTTTTTTCAATAAAAAACGGTTTTTACTTGTCAAGATATGTAATATTAAGCAATTATTAGATCATTATATTACAATTGTGCAATATTTACCAAATAACTAATTACAAGAACTATTGAACTAATCGAAGAGAATTTACCAATTCGCGTTTTTTTAGAATCGTTATTTGATCAATATCAAGATGATTTTGGCTTGATTATTTGTAATTTTGACAATATCATCAACACAGCGAGTCAACATTAAGACGATATCATATCGATACCATTTTTATTTTGCGTTGTTTTAACTATATCATATCGATATCATCATTATTTCGCGTTTTTTTAAAAAAATATCGTTGTTTTAACTATATCGAGCCGATGTTGATTTGATATTCTTCAAATAAATATTTTTGCGATATCTTTTCGATATACCGAACCAATATTAGTACGATATCATTTATTTGCGTTTTTTTTTTTGAAAATTATCGTTTATTGTAACCATATCAAAGCGATGTCACTTCGATATTTCTTCAAGCAAATATTTTTACGATATCTTGTCGATACAACGAGTGAATATTGATACGATACCAATATTTATTTTGCATTTCTTTTTTGAAATTATTGTTATTGCAACGATATCATAATGGTAATGATTCGATGTTTCTTTAAGCGAATATTTTCACGATATCTTTTGTTAATATTGAAACGATATTATGGTGACATCATAATGATATTGTTTCAATAAATCGATATCGCAATGATATGAATTTAACATTGTTATTATATCAATTCGGCATTGTTCAAAAACTTAAGGTTTCTGTAAAGAAAGTTGAAATATAAAACCTAAAATTTATTATATTAAAAGTTAACTGTATTACTTAAAAATTAAAATTTAAAATATAATACTATATATTTTTAAAATTCAAATACTAATTATATAAATTAAAATCATAATTATTAAAAAAAATTACAAAAATTTTTTTTAATACTACTTAAAATTAAAGTTTAAAGTTTAAATACCAATTAATAAATTTTTTTTTTTTTTTTTTTTTTAATCAAAACATATGCATAAATTTATTAATTTTAAATCTGAAAATATAAATGTACATAATTTTTATACCATCTTATCTAAAAGTGCTGCAGTCACAATTGACAAATATATGTCATGATCAATTATATTAGCCTATTTTCAAAAAAGGGATAATAGGAAGTCTAATCATAGATTTAAAAGAGAATGAGAGAAACAAAAAAATAAAAAAAATATACTAGAAGATAACTAAAATAAAATAATTATATAACTAAATTGAAAGATTCTTATATACTAAATCATTAGACTATTATGTTACAAAATTATTCCAAGAGTACCTTCAATCTTGCAATTAAATAATTCACATCCAGCTTACTGGATTGGCTAGACTGTTTATAAGAGATCTTCTTGTTAGTCAAACCAAAGTTTGAATTAAGTTTATCTTGGTTATGGAACTTATAGTTATCTGAAAATTGATTATTAATATGATGTTGATGAGGGGACAGATTATGCCTGGTGTTCTTGCCAACATTGCCAAATCTAGTTAGAGAATATTTATTAAAATCAAGTTTAAGAGTAAAATAATGACACTATGAAAGACTAATATTATTCCAAAATTGTGAAGTACTTATATAGGACTTCAAACAATATATATATAGGTAACAAAAAATTTTGCTTATTTATCATATAAAATTTTTTTTTAAGTCATATAGAAAAATAAAAAAAGTTGTAATTATAGATGCATAATAGGGAGTTAAAATTGTTAAAATTATATATAGATTTTATGTAATAAAGGGTGATTTTCATACTACATATATAAGAAAAAATTTTAATTTCACTCGTACTTTTAAAAATTTTTTTAAAAAGATATTTTCTTTTTTCAATATATTATTGATTTTATACACTTTAGTTTTCATAAAATTAAATATTATCTTTATAAAAAAATACATTTTTTATAATAATATTCTCTTATTCTTGTTTTTTGTTTACTAAATTTAACTATATGTAAAATAAATTTTAGTTGAATAAAATCACTTTTTATATTTAAGTAAAGCTGTTTAACAATGTCAAAAGTACTTGGATCTTAATTTTCTTAAAGCTAGGTAATAATATTTATGAAGAAATTTGTATTTTTCAAACAGTACTAATTCCAAAATTTTTTTTTTTCTCTTTTAACTTCAGGACGTAATTACATCACTTTGGCCAAATGAAATTACTTTTTTCCACTTAAGTAAAGTTGTTCAGCGGGATTGAATCTACTTGCATATTAATTTTTATGACGATTGGCATAATATTTATGGAGTATTGGCTATTTTTGTATTATCAATTTTTTTGAAAAATCTGTTTTGCAACTTTAGAGTGTGATTTCACCACTTTGATCAAATAAAATTGCCTTTTTTCCTTAAGTAAAGTTGTTCAGCAGGGTCTAATCTACTTACAGTAAAAATTTTAGAATGATTGGATTAAGATTTGTAGAATGCGATTAAGTTTTGTACTTTCAATTATTTATCATTTATTTGATTTTTAATTTCAAAGTATAATTTTACTATTTTTGGTTAAATGAAATCAACTTCTTGTGCTTAAGTAAGTTGTTCAAAATGGTTGAAAATAATTGTGCTTTATTTTTTATAACTCTAGGTATAATATTTATTGAAAGGTTAGTATTCCTACAATAGTATTAATTTTTAAATTTTTAATCACTAGTCGAAAAAGGACAATTTGGCCTAAATTTAACCAGGTCGAATATAGGTCAAATGACAATTTAACCTATGTCAAATTGAGGCTAATTTTTTTGGCACATTTAGGGTGCCAATTGTCTCAAATTCAGAAAGAAAATTCAACCATCATTTTACCTATATTAGGACATTATTACATATTTATTCGACCCTAAAAAAAACTATATTCAACTACTGTATGTAACCCAAATATAATTGATAAATAGGTCGAACTAGAGGTTTTTCAAGATCAAATAATAGGTTTTATTAACATTTTATTTATAGCTATATATTATAATATTATATAAAAATCTATCTAACATTTATCTATCTATATATTATCACTTGTTATTATTCACATTAATCTATCCGCCATTATATCCACAACCATCATCTACACAATCAAGTATCCTAAAAAATCCTAAATTATTCTTGCCAAATTTCGCGTCCAGAGAGCTGAAGAATAAACTGTCTAAAAAAAAAGAAAAAATAAATTAGTAATTATTTTTTAAAAGACGAAAGAAATCTTAAAAAAAACATACTCGCCAAATTCTTGCATTAAAAAAACATACCATCAAATCCACACATCCAAAAATTAGAGGTTTGTCAAAGATCATTCTTGTCGAATTTTACGTCCAGAGAACCGAGGAACAAACTGCCTAAATAAAAAGAAAAAATAAATTAGTAATTATTTTTCAAAAGGTGAAAGAAATCTTAAAAAAAAAATACTCGCTGAATTCTTACATTAAAAAAACACACCATCAAATCCACACATCCAAAGATCGGAGGTTCATCAAAGATCATTCTTGTCAAATTTTGCGTCCAGAGAGCCGAGGAACAAACTGCCTAAAAAAAAAAGAAAAAATAAATTAGTAATTATTTTTCAAAAGGCGAAAGAAATCTTAAAAAAAAATACTCGCCAAATTCTTGCATTAAAAAAATACACTATCAAATCCACACATCCAAAGATCAGAGGTTCGTCAAAGATCTTTCTTGTCAAATTTCACGTCCAGAGAGCCGAGGAACAAATTATCTAAAAAAAAAAGAAAAAATAAATTAGTAATTATTTTTCAAAAGGCGAAAAAAATTTTTAAAAAAAAATACTCGCCGAATTCTTGCATTAAAAAAAACACACCATCAAATCCACACATCCAAAGATTGGAGGTTTGTTAAAGATCATTCTTGTCGAATTTTGCGTCTAGAGAGCCGAGGAACAAACTATCTAAAAAAAAGAAAAATAAATTAGTAATTATTTTTCAAAAGGCGAAAGAAATCTTAAAAAAAAAAATATTCGCCAAATTCTTATGTCAAAAAAACTGAACTTGCCTAAAAAAATAGAGAATCAAAACGTTAGTAATCATTTTGTTAAATAAATAAACTGAATATTTCATCTTACCGAAATTATATCAAAGATATTGAAAATTAGCTGTCTATAATTAAAATAATTAAAATATTAATACATGATTTATTAAAAAAATAAATTTAATTAAAAATAAAAAAAAAAATATTAAAACCCACTAAAAGCCAAGTTGTTAAAACCGTCTCGTTGCTACCAAATTCCACACGAGTATCAACTATCTAAAAGGAGTAAAACAAGTTGTTAATAAACATCATAAAAATCACAAAATAAAACGAAAAAATTAAAATACTCACCGAAATCCTACACAAACTGAAGAGTTAGCCGTCTAAAAAAGAGTAAAAACGAGTTATTAGTAAACGTCGTAAAACATCAAAATAAAATGAAAAAGAGCCAATCGTCTAAAAGAAATGAAAAAAAACAAAAAGATACTCCCGAAATCCTACTGAAGAGCCAACTGTCTAAAAAAAATGAAAAAAAAGGAAATTATTAACTGTCCTTTAGAAGTCATAGAATAAAAAAATTAAACTTTATAACTCTTACTGAAATACCGCGTCCAAAGAGCCGCAAAAAGAAATGGCCCCTAATGTCAAAGAACTGGTTGCCTGCAAAAAAAAATGAACTATTAATAAAGTTCGTTTAAAGTTAAAAGAAAAAACAATTTCACTCACCTAGATCCAAGGAAGAGATCCGAGAGAATACTAAATAAAAAGAAGTAACCGAACTTTTAGAAGCCATTCATTAAATTAAGAGTAGTTAAAGAAAAAAAAATTATTACTGTGAAATTTTGCGTCCAAAGGAGACCAAAATATTTGCTTAAAACGAGCTGTTTTGTTAAGGATTTTTTAAAGAAAGTGTGGGAGAAGTGGGAAAAGAGAAATTAAGAAAGGGAAGGAAAAGGGAAAGATAAAGAAAAATATGAAGGGAAGAAAAAGAAAGAAGAGGGAAAGATAAAGAATAGGGAAAGGACGAAAGGAGGTAAAAAACGAAAGGAAATGGTGAAGAAAAAAGGAAAGAAGTTTTAGAACATTAAATTTAGTCTTTTTTTTAAGCTTTAATTAATTACGTGATACACAACGTGACGTTCAATTAATATACACTATTCGACTATAATTCAACAACGTCAAATATATGTTTAATCATAGATCATTACTAATTGAGGTCAAATAATTTTAATTTTGGTCGAATATAGGCCAAATTTCATTAAGGCTGAATATTCCTTTTTCGACTAGTGAATATTTTGGGTATTTAAATTAAGTTATTTATCACATTAAAATTTATTTGTATTTTAATTTTTATAATAAATTGTATTATAAATATAAATTTATAAGTTATTTATAAAAGTTTTTATATATATCATAAAATGAGTTGTTTAGCAATATAAAATTTTTGATTTTATAATAAAATTTTGCTTAGCAGAGTTTAAAATAATTTGTTTATTGATCATAGTAAAAAATTTGGATTTTAATGTGACCTATATATATATTGTTCGGGGTCCTACTTATACATTTTGAAGTTTAATTCTATATTGTAAAATATTTGATTAATTTTCTCTATTTAAAAGCAGAATCCCAAATATCTTTCATTTAGGTTAGATATAATGTATAGTAAAATTTTCAATTTAAATATCTTGGCTGATATTAATGCTATTAAAATAAAATTTATATCATTAGATTCATCTTATTGAGATGAATCCAATAATATAAATTTTATTAAAATCCAATCAGTAGATTTTTTAAATATAGAGGGTATGTAAGATAAAAAATTTTTAAAAATACTTTAAAAAAAGCAATTTTTAAAAATTTTATATGATCAATAAGCAAACTCAACCTCTGACCCATTTATATATAGTTTGAGGTCCTTTAGAAGCTTCTTTAATAATTTTAAAGAATTTCATCCTCATATTCAATTAAAAACCTACTGGATTCTATCATATCAGCTAGTATGTCAATGATGTTGACTTAGAATTTTTCTCTTTGTTTGCATTTTGAAAGATTTCATGATGCTGGAAACCATCTAACTGGGATCTCTTTTAATCTAACAGTCCAGTCATTTCCATTATATACTTTTAGGTACTTATGATTTGGTATCAATCGAACCCTTGCTGAAAGATATTTCTTATGCATCCTAATACTGATTAATATAATTTTCTTTTAGAAACTAAGGTTTTCAAGAAAAGTATAACTATTTTATTTGGCTGATATGTTATAGACTATTAAGTTTAGCAGTTATGCTTATTCTTCTCCTACAGAACAGTAAGCAGTAAGGATAAGGTTAGAATTATCAAAATTATCTGCTAAATATTCCTGTTTCTTCTTTTTATCTTGAGGAATTATTTGCTGCTCCAAAGGTTTATTGTTATCATTACTCTTCGAAGAAGTTAAAGTTGAGGGAAAATATTGTTAAAGGTAACCACTTTTAATCTGAAGAGTATTTGCTTAAGTGATGGATTGCTAAAAATTATAAAGGAATTTTTTCTGATGATTGCAATTGTTGAAGTTTTTTCAACTTTTTTTAGCAGCTTTTTTTTGAGCTCTAGATAAAGGCGTAGCAGGTATAATTGGATTAAAATAATGCAGAATACTGGGTACCTTATTATTTATATTACCTATTAAATCATCAAGATTCATCAAATCTGATTGGTATTGTGGGGGTTGAAAAATTGCTATATCAGGAGTAATTTGTTGTTATTGTACAGAGGGCTAAGTTTTTAAATTTGCTGTATAGGTCTTCCAATCATAATAACTGGAGTCTTTGATAAAATAACTGATAATTATCACTATGAAAGAGGATAAAAGAAAAGACTAGGGTATTATGCCAATAAATTTCAGAGTTTCTTCTAAATGCATAATATCTTTATTTACTGTAAGGAAGCCTTTTAGTAGGTCATCATCTATTTCTGCTTAGCTAAAAAAGTTCTTGTGTCATATTATTATACTATCAATGACAAGGTTTATATGTTGCTATATTTATTCTTTTTGATATTTAAAAAACTACTTCAGGTTATTGTATAGTGTTTCTTGGGTTAAGAAGTCCATTTTTGTTATTTACTTATAGGATTTCTTAACAAAATAAATACTCTATAGACAAAATAAAATAAATTTTTCTTCTATAAAAATTTGGTATACAGATCAACCAGAAAGAATTTTTTTTTCTATTAATTAATAAATTAAAATTACAATTGTTAAAAAAAATTTATAGAATTTTTTTTATTATTACTTAAAAAATTAAAGTTTAAAATATTTTCAGTTTTTTTTAAGTTTGAATAATTTATTTTTTTAAAAAAAAACTATAGCCAATTCTCTTTACAGCAAACCTTAATATAATAAATAATATGACATAATAGATCATCTATATTGACTAATTTTTAAATAAGCAAACTTACAGTAAAAGGTGAAGTTTAACCAAATTTTTTTTTTTAAATTTATAAATAATTATATATTAATTTATCTGATTTTTCAGAAAAATTATTTTTTTATTTATAATATATTAATAAAAAAATATAATAATTTATAATTTATAAATTTTATGTTTTTCCTTTATTATATTTAATGAATGATCTATTCTTGCCAAAAAAAAAACTAATACTTTTAATGAATTTTTTGCAAAATTTTATTCTAGTTTGTAAAAAACTAATTTTAAAAATCTTTAATAATAATATAATAAGTAATGATCTTTCAAATTAATTATTTAATTAAAATTACAATTTTCTTAAAATCATATAATTGTCCTAGCCCCACCTTTTGCTGTAAGCCCACCCAAATATAAAAAAATTTTGATATAATGAAATTTACTATTTATTTATTATATAATGCAATATAAATAAAATATGTAAAACAGCATATATAAAATAATTCTTTTTATAATGAATTATTATTATAACAAATTTTTTTAATACAATGAAGATTTATTTTTGTTAATAAGAATATTACAGGTCAAAGGATATCAAATCAAAAATCATTTAAGTTATTCTATGAAAGTCTAGATGATTTCTGATTTTTTTTAATTTATTTTATTAGAGTACTTAATTGCCAATCTGTATATAATCGATAGAATTTACATAGTAAAATGCGGTGATATGTTAATTAATAAAAAAAATGTTATTTAAAATCTCTGTTTTCTCAAGAGATAACAATATCAAATATATACATAACTCCAAAAAAACTTATTACAATTGATACTATTATATCAGAACTTCATTAATATGATCATATTTATATGGCTTGTTTATTATTTTTTGGGAAAAAAAACTCAAGATAATTATTTCTATTTTGAAATTATGTTAAAACATAATAAAAATCCTTTATTATTTATATATTTTATTATATTCATATTTTTTACAAATTGGACATATTTGTGAAAGAAAAGGAAATATAATAGTGCATAGTGTTATTAAAAATGTAATAGTTGACAGAAATAATAATCAAAAAAGGTCTTATAAGCATCAAAAAAAAATTTAAAAGGTAAAAATCGTTTATACTATAGAAGTAAAATACTATGAAATCTTTATTTCCTACATATAAAACTTTATAAACTGCAAAGAAAAAAAAACTTTATAAAAAAATTTTTTTTCTAGGTTCTTAAACGTATATTACAGATGTTAAATTATGCAATTATATAACAATATAGTTGTATTTTATTTGATATAAAAATATAATTAACATGGCTTATATATAAATATTACACCGCATTTTATTATATAAATTCTATCAATTACACGCAGATTGGTAATTAATTAGTAACTTTAAAATATTATAAATTGAGTATATCTAGATTATTAATAAGATATTAATAGAATACTTATTTATTTATAACTGAATAACAATTGAATTAACCTATTATTATTTAGTTTTTTTATTTACTTGTTTGGATTAACCTATTGATATCTATTTTTCTTATTTAACAGTTTACTGATTAATATCATTTTTACTAATTATATTAATTTATGTGTATAATTTGCTAAATTGTAATCAATAGATTATGTTTAATTGCAAAAAATTTAATATTTAGAATTAATATATACTTTCAATTGATTTCTAATTACTATCTAATTGTTAATTTTATTTCTATTGATTCATATTGCTAATTTTATTTCAATTAATTATAAATGCCAAATTAATAAATTATTACAAAATTATATTACATTATTATTTACTACTCTAAATATTTTACTTTACTTTATTAAGATATCTAACTAACTTATTTAATTAATACATACTTAAATTCTCTTTATCAAAATGTACAAAAATGAAATACTGTTAATAATAATGTTTACTAATATTTCAATTTGAAAAAATTTTTATTTGTTCTTTAAATATTTTTAATAGGTTATTCTGTTATTTTAAAGGTCTTACAATAAAAAAACATTATTAATTTAAAGAATTAATCCTTTTTTTCTCTTTAACTACTATTTATGAATTATTTTAAGTATTGATTCTAAAATCTGAAAAGTTTTATAATTCTGATAATCCAAATAATTAAATTGATATTTGAATATAGATGCCACCCAAATCCAAAATAATTTGGGATTATGACAGCCCAAATGTACAAATCCAAATTAATTTACAAATTACATATATAAATTTTGCAATTTGTACATTTGGGATTTGGGAATTATGGCTGTCAAAATGTACAAATTAATTTGGGATTTACTTAAAATAATTTAGGTGGTATCTATATATCTGAATTCTAAAAAAAGAAAAATAGAAAGATTAGTATTAAAAATTAAAAAAAAAAAATAATTAAAAAAAACTTACTAATTTAGAATTGCAATTATAAAAGAATCTGAAAGTTAAAAAAAAAGTAAAAACTATTAGTATTTATCTATATACCTTTTATTTTAAATAAATTTTTTTTTTAAATTTACTAGTTCAAAATAATATTTAAAGAAATTCAGAAGTTATAAAAAAAAAATAAAATAAAAAGTTAGTATAATGTTTCTATACTTTCTATTTAAAAAAATATTTTTTTTTTTTATTTAACTTATTACTAGTTTAAAATGAGTCTAAGAAATTAAAATAAGTAAAAGATTAATATAATACTTATATGCTTTTTATTTAAAAAAATTTATATATATATATATATTAGGAAATTTAATTATATTGATTATGATCGATTATTGATCGATCAATCAATTAATTGATCACAAAATTTAGAATCTGATTAATTATGATCGATCAAATATATAAACAATCAATACAATCAATCAATAACCATATGATAACTTTTATTTAATTGATCAAAAAATTCTAATTTTAGTATGCAGGCAGATTTTTATAATGTTATTAATGTTAAAAACATTTTGCCAGAAGCTGTAAGCAAATTACTTTTTTCCATTTGAATAAACTAAGAATAATTTAGCTTAAAAATATATAAGAAAATAATAAATGATAAACTTTCATAATAAATCTTTCATAATATAAATATCGATTATTAAATTTAATTTACTTAATTTAAAATTTAGAAATAATTTATTTACCGCCCCACGCGTTGCAAATTTTATGTTTATCATTGCCATTTTAAGAAATTTTTTATGTTTATCATTGTCATTTTAAGGGGGGTGCGGTGTATAAGCTGGTTGATCAACATAAACAATTTACAAAAAAGGAAGGATGCGTTGCAACGCAGGTGCGTTAAATAAATTCACTCTAAAATTTAATATGACGATTACTATTTGATCGATTAAATTGATTGATCAAACATGATTGATCGAGTTTGATCAATCATACACTCTATAAAATAATCAATTAATCAATCAAAAGTTTTGGAAACAATTAAATTCCCTAATATACAGTATATATATATTAATATATATATTATTTTTTTTTTTTATATATTTTATTTTTATTTACTAGTTTAAAATATGTTTAAAAGTTCTTTTATTTTTTTATTAGTGATTTTTAAACTGACTTTAATTTTTTTATTTTTTTTTTAATTTAAAATAAATTGAAAAAAATTATTAGCTGTATTAATAAATTAAATCAGTAAATCAGATGATCAATTAAATTACAACTATTTACTATATTTGAGCTATTTTTTTAGAGAATTTTAATATCAACTTTTAATATAATTACTATCATTAAAGAAATGAAAATGAAAAGCATATTAAAAAATATGAAAAATAATACTTCATAATATTTGAAAGTTACAATGAATTTCAATATTAATATGTATTATTAGTTATAAAAAATAATTAATAAAAATTGAATATACAAATAGAAAAAAGTAAATATTTTTTTTTAAAAAAAAATCAGTTTTTAAAAAATTAATTTTTTTTATAAAACAAAAAGATTTTTTTTTCAAAGTTGTTTTAACTTCAAATTATTTATCTAAGATAATTAAACTTTTATCATAATATATGTTGCATTTATATAAAATAATTAATTAATAAATAATTCTAAAATAGTTTAAATAAAAAATAATATAATATACATAAATAATATCAGATATTATTAGTTCAAATTAATCTAATATTTATCAATTTATTAATTAGTATATGCTGATTGAATTCAATTTTATAAGTAGTAATAATTATATATCAAACTAAATAAATTATTACTAAATTAAAAAATATAATTAATTTGACTAACCTAAATTTTTATATAGTTATTAATTAGATATATATCCTATTAATTATTAAATTTTGGCTAACTTATTAGACTAATAATTATTAATAGGATATATGTCTGATTTATTAGTTTTTGACTTGTGCATTAATAAATATTCTTATATATTAAAATAAAAAAAAATCTTTAATTTTCCACCTAACTTTCAAAAATACTTCAAAAGATTTGTTTTTATAAAAAATAAAAAAAAAATGTTAATAAATATTTTTATACAGTATATTAAAATAAAAAATCTCTTTTCCTTTATTCTATTTACCTTCAGGAATACTTTGAAAAATCTGTTTTTACAAAAAAATAAAAAAAAAATGTTAATAAAAGTTCTTATATATTAAAATAAAAAAAACTTATTTTTATTCCATTTACTTTTAAAGATATTCTAAAAGATTTATTCTTATAAAAAATAAAAAAAATAATATTAATAAAAATATTCTTGTACTAATAAATTCAATTATTAATAAAAAAATAAAAAAAATATTAAATAAATTCAAACTTATAAATATTGATCTGTTATATTTGTATTTAAAATTTACTGAAGAACTACACATATAATAACTTTTATTTAAAGTTGTGTTTTTAGAATTTTTTTACCTAATTTATGAAAATTTAAAGGTCATGTAATTTGAAAATTATTTTTATAAAAGTATAATGTATTTCTTTAAGTACTTCTTTATCTTTTTTTACTAATTCATCTAGAAGCTGTAACTAAAAAGTTTATTTTTTACAAAATAAAAATTTTTTTTAATAAAAAAGTAATTAGATTGATATATTAGTCATATAAATTAGCAATTTTTATTATTTTAATTAAATAAAATCATTTTTCTTTACTAAATAAAAGTTATTTAGTAAGGTTTAAACTATTTATATAATATTAATTTTTTTATTAATAAATATAATGCATATTTATAAAAAAAAATATATTTTTTATAATTATACTAATTTTCAAATTTTTTTTTTTTTATTTGTTAACTTTAAAATATAATTTTACTATTTTGGTTAAATAAAATTATATTAATCCAGTTTTTTATTTAATATAACCTCTATCTCATTTTTTTTTTTTTTATACAAAATAATATATATAATTTAAGCCAGTATTAAATAAATTTTTAATTCTTAGATAGAATTATTATTTAAAATTTTTGCTTACTTTTTTGATTAAAATTTTAACCAAAATTAATAATAATTTTGATCATATATTTTTTTTTTATATATATTATTTTTTATTTTTTTTTTTTTTATATTTTGATTCTTTATATTATATTAAATAAAAAATTAGTTTGGAATAGCCTAAAATTATCTTTTTTTATTAAATAAAAGTTATTCAATAAAATTAAAATTATTTATATATTAATTTTTTAATAATAAGTATAATTTTTTTATTTGTTAATTCAAAGTATAATTTTATTATTTTAATTAAAATAAAATTATTATTTAAAGAAAAGCAAAAAACTATATATATTTATGAATATTAATGATATATAAAAATCATATAACAATAAAATTCAGTTATTTGTATAGATGGGATTTCTTGTTAGATGGCGGCTGGTATAGCTTCTATTAGTATGGTTGCGAATCATAGCATTAGTTAGGTTTCACTTTATATTTACTGTAATATAATTTGTTCTTGTATTCAATAAAGTTACAATAAATTCTTACCTCCCAAAAGAGTTAAAAAAAAAAATCTAGTTATTCATATGCATTATGTTATTAAAATTTTATACTATATTAATAAATAATAAAATAAATAAAAATAAAATAAATTTGGAATATATTATATATAAATATTATAATTTTATAAAATTTTTTTTTTTGCTTCAAATTTATAATAGTATTTATTTTCTAATTTTTAGTTTTAATATAATAATATTAATAATATCTTAAATAAAATATATATTTTATAAATTACTATGTAACTAGTAATTTTTATTATTAATAAGCAGAATTTTAAAAAAGTTTTTAATAAATAGAATCTTAGATTGCATAGAATTTAGTAAAACAACTATAAAAATTTTTAAGTGATTAAAAATTTAATTTTACTAATAGTGAAATTTAAATAAAATTCTTATCTATCATAATTTTAGAGTTTTATTTCAAATTCAGCTATTTAAAAACTATTTTTTTTTAAAAAAAATAAAATAAATATTAATAATATTTTATATACTAATTTTTTTTTTTTTTTTTGAGAAAATGTTATTAGCAATTTTAATCACTATAGTAATTTCCTTATTATCATATAAGCAAACAAATTTTGATTGGTTATATAATTATATACATTATATTTATTTGTTTATTAAATTATTATTTCTAATATTTTTCTTTACTCTTTTGTTCAGTTCACAATTAAAGTATATATACATATTTTTTTGTTTCTTATAACTTATTTATTACTAGTAATTATATTTTACTTTTTTTAATTTTTTTTTGTTTTTTCAATAATTATTACTTAAATTAACCAATTAAAAATTTTATGAAATTACATGATAGGGATTATCAAATTAGATTAAAATTTTAGATTTAAAAACTATTTTTAAAAAAAAAAATAAAAGAATAAAAAGAAATTTTAGTAATATTCTAAATTATAAAAAATATATTAATTCTTTTTATTTACTTTTAATCTTTAAATTAAAATTTTAATTTAAAAAATTTAAAAATCATTTTTTTTTTAAAAAAAAAAACTAGTAATAAAAAAAAATAAAAAAAAACAAAAAAATTAATATAATGCCTATTATCTATAAATCATACAGTCTGAAATTGTTTATTTATATTATATAACTTGTTTTTTACAATATTTTATTTAAATATAAATTTTTCTGTGTAAGTGGCAAAGTTTTTTCCATGTCCATAAAATTTTTATGGATTTCATAAAAAATCCATAAGAAAAAATCTGAAATTTTTCATTTTTATTATTGTTATTTACTAAAATTACCTATTTTTAATCCATAATAGAATTTAATATTATTATTAAATTTTATAAAACAAACTGATAGAAATGTGCAATTCATATTGTTTTATTATTTTATCAGTTTGGTTTTTTTTTATATCACTTGATTTATGATTTATAAAAGTTTGAAATTACATAATATTATGGTAGTTTATAATACTTTATTGTAAAAAATTTTGAAATAAAATATACATAAACAGAACCCACTCAGTGCTATTAGATGTAACCTATGAAATTAGCACTAATATCACATCATAAAATACCACTAATTAATTACTAGCTAATAAATAAACTCTAATATAAATCTAATATATTTCTGAATGCAAAAAGCACAGTTGTACACATATTCTGCTAGATCATATCATTAACATCCTCTACTTTCTTTTATTAGTATCATTTATTAATACAAAATCAAAAATTCTTCAAGCACAGATAATTGCTATTTTAGAACATCAAGTATCTTACTTTTAATAACCCAGTGATTATAATTAAAAATAATTGCATTATCTATAAGAAACATGTTTAAAAAAAAAAAAAGAAAAAGAAAAAAATAAATAAATAAATAAAATAAAATATTAATATACAATACTGTTGAATATACTCACATGAACCCTAAACTTTACCAACAATTGCATATTGGCTTATCTCTAAAGCACATTCCTGTATTTAGCTCTATTTTTGCTTTTATCACTTCTTGTTCTCTATTATTGCCTATGATGTTTTGAAACTTTCACATCACAAGTTAAAGTTAAACCTTCTTGAAGTTTTCGCTATAACTTTTTTTTCTTACTCCCTTTTAATAGTCTTTACTAGTTTCAATGAAATGTGAATTAAGTAAGATATTTTCTTGATCATCAGAATTATAGTATGTATATCTATCAGAAGAGTTGCTATTATATTGCATATACATTGTACCACATCTGAAATAAAGGATTATTCTTTTTTCTTAATTTCATCTACAAAAGTTGATATCCTCTAAGAGTCTAAGATAAATGTACTAAATATTAGGAATTATCTATCAGGTCTTAAAAAGAATAGAAGTTTAGATCCGTATATCAATGTAATCCATAGATTTGTATCCATGATCTAAATTCAATATCCGTAATCCATGTAAAATTAAAAAAATTGAACGGATATTCTGTATCTACGTTATAGATAGTAATGGATAATACTGGTAACATAATTATTAAGACAGTTCCGGTTCCTAAGACAAAAATATTCATTAATACTGTCGATCCTATTTATCTAAAAGTTCGTTTCCAAAATACAAATCCAAACTAATACACCCCCTTTATTTACCTAAAAGTTCGTTAAAATACAAACCCAAAAATCAAATTCGAGAGTTTATTTAAGATATTCCTTCTTACTTAACTATGATTAGATTATTTTTCTGCGCAAGAAAATGAGGTCAAGGATAGTTTAATTTAAAATAATATGGAAATCTAACGTTCAGAGGGGAGAATTTTGGGAAGAGACCTAAAGTAAAGATTTTTTTTCAAGCGAGATCATTGTGTCACTAGATATGATTATCATCTACGGATCATCCAGAGATTGTACATACCCTATATCAAAGGCCCACACGATTATATGTAGACAAGCCACGTAACAAGGGCTCCCCGCTACAGGAACGAACCGTATTCCAGTTCAGGCTATGAGGATCCGTTCCTTTTCAACTGTCTTCTTCTAACAACCAACCTCATTTTGCAGGAAAATCTTGTGGAAGCAAGAAATCAAATAATAAGAATCAGCCGCCATGGTCCGGTAAACCGATTGATAATAATTTATTGGAGGGAATCAAACCTCCTCCCCTAATTATTACTTTTGATTCGTACTTCAAACAACCTGTTACAATTACAAGTATTGTTATTAAGATTAATATTGAACGAACCAAGGAGCATACTACTACAATTTATTCCAGCGCCGAGAAAATTGATCAAAAATTTTGATACAGGTATATTGTTTTTTTTAGCTTTTTGTTTTTCCTTCAATTCTAAATTTTAATTATGTTAAAAAATGTGGTTATTTTTCTTGTTTTTTTTTTTGTTTTTAATACCATCATTAAAAGTTATTAGTCTATCTTGGAATGTATCGAATATATCATAGTAGGAAACATACACGTATCTATTGACGAAGGAGAGGTGTCTATAACAGTCACAAGTATATCACGTTTTCTCACTCTTATGATTAAGTAAAACAGAGAACATTAATTATTTTGTCTTTTAAATAGAATAAAGGAAAGATGATTTAAAGATTTTGTTCAGATGTGGAATCCTATTAGTAATTGACGAAAGATTTAAGCCTGAAAAATTTTTAAACTCTGGATTCGATTCACTTTATTCGTATGATCATAGCTATGATGCAATACATTGATCACTACATAAGGAAGTGTTTCTTGCCCGTGTTAAATGAAGCTTATTGAGTTTGTCTGAACTGTTATGTATGTAAATGTCAATTATTGAGTGAATAATTTATTTTTCTTTGTTAAATTTTTATTAATTATTTTATCATAAAATTGTAATAGATTTTGGTAAAGCCGAGTTCATTAATCGTGATGATGTTTTGGCGTAAGTAAAAGAAAATTTTGTTTTATTAATGACGCATCAAAAGAGAAAAAAAATGGTGTGTTATTCGATACACATGTGCACAATATAATTAAATTTTCATTTTTTATTGTCTTATTGAAAATGTAGTTGGTCCGTCGATATGCCGACTAATGACAAATTGGAAATCCACCAGTTCATGGCTATAAGTTATACAGGTAAAATATTATAGATGTTTAACATCAGATACTGATCAATAAGCATAGCATAATTTCCATTCATCGATAAAAGTATGTTACTTTATCTGCTATTCAAACCTCGTTTTTTTAAAAATGAAATTCAACCTTATCGAACCACTTCTTTCAACAGACATCCAGTGAGATTCAGCAAGATCCAGTCTTTGGAAGAATCAGATTACTGTTAGATTAATTTGGAGAAAAGTTGAAAGCTATACTAATATAACAGGTAGAATTTTATTTATAAATCACACCAAACATATTACAGCATAGATGCTTATAGATCATTTGCCGATCATATAGTAATTTGATGATATCGGACTTTAAGACTTCGGGCGAAACTTGAAATTTTTATGGGCGATAGCCGAAGTAACCAAGCGTAATTTCAAAGTTATGTCTAAAATTATATTTACAATTATAAATAGAAATTTTCAAAATATCGTTTCTCAATCAAATTTTACATAAATATTTATGAAATTAATAGCTTAAATTTTGCAAGAAAACTCTATTTTTTAAAAAATAAATATCATAATTGGAAATAGAAATACATAATAAATCATAAATTTTTATCAATTTTAAACATATATTATATATAAAATTTCTGATTAAAGCATTTTAAAAAGATAAAATTCAAATGCTTTTTGTAAAGATTGATCGATAAATGATCGATATGTTCGCTATGCCACATATTACGTATTACGTGACAAGTTTGCTAACTAGTTTATTATTATTATTTCCGTTTCATTTTTCACATTTTTTTTATGCGTTGATTTTATTTTCTGTTTACCCATAGAAATTTCGTTATTTTTTCTTATTTAATGTTGTAAGGGTTGGAGTTGATAACATCCGTATGGTTGTGGTAGTTGCGATTGCAATTGTAACAATTGTTGATATCGTAATTCGAATTGACGATTACTCTCAACAGCCAAGAATTTGTAAATTCTTTAATCTCACGAGATTAAATTAACGTTAGAATTTATACTTATAAGTCGAATTATTTCGTTCTACGATAGAGGGTATAAGGATTATCAATTATAATTTATGTGTTTAATAAAAGCTATTAAGTTTGATGTTTAATTTACAAGGTGGATCTCTCAACTTCCAAAAATTTTAAAATTTTGATAATTTAATAATTCTTTCATTATTGGTTTTTGTTTTAAGGAAAGAATGAAAAGGGATGGCTTAAAAGAAAAATCATTATTTATTTGGAAAAAAAAAAAATTTCCAATGAATGTTTTAATAGCGTGTTTAGCGTATTTATATATAATTATTTCACTATGCTGCGTAAGTGGCATATATTTATTATAAGGTAAGATATCATAGTCATGTGCAACCAATCATATCTTTAACCCCCATCCCCTAAAATATTAGCTAATATATATCACTGCCCTAACTGTACTGTATTTTCAATAGGTTGAGAAATAACGGTAAACTTACAAAAAGGGAGATACCCGGTCTATATATTTTTATAATAATTTGATCAATTGATCAAAACATATGCTCTATCTAATAAATCTGTATATTTTAAAATAAAAAAAAAAAATTCTTTTTTTAATACAATGAAATTGTAAAAAAATAATTCTTTATTAGAACAATTGTATTTTTACAATTAAATCATGATAAAGTCTCCTTTTTTGATCTTGAAAATTCCGAGATCCGCTGCAATAAGTCATGTTGAAAACTTCTGATCGATAAAAATAATATATATATAATTATATTGTCACTAAAGAACCAGTCATTTCTCTTGGAAATTTAGAAGATTCTACAAAAAAAAAATTTTTTTTGTTATTTTTAGGCATACAAGAAGGTCACATTAAGTAATTTGAAATATGATAAATAATAATGCAGATATTGAACTTTAGTGAAAAAGGATTTCGGAGAGGGATAAATATAACAATTCTTTTTTTATTTCCATAGAACCAATCATTAATATATGGGGGTGATTCGAAACATGATAAATACTAACAAATGCGTTTAATTAATTGAGATCATGTATCGGTCTTTAAATGGGAATTACCTCAGACTAAACTTGGCATTTTTTTTCGGAATTCCGGAGGAAGTTTTCTCACAAGGTTTGATAATATGGAAGGGCGTACAAAATTTTAACTTAACGCGTTTTTGATACCTTTAAACAAAGTTTGGTTTCTTTTTAGATTCTATCGTATTCCAATTTATTATATCATTACCGTGTATAAATTAATTATTCTATAATTTCCTGATTAAAGTAGTTCCTGTCTGATCTACAGTAAGTCAATAGATAGGTATATATAATGTAAATTTTTACCAAAATGGGAATCATGTTGTTTAAATTTTTGATCAACTGATCAAGTAACAATTATGCACTGCGTCAAAATCATGATTGAGATCAACCAAATTTATTTAATTCATTATTTTCAATCCCTCAATTAAGTTTAACTAAAATTAGTTATATAAGTTGGTACAAATTTTTTTTGCGACAAATATTATGCGAGTAAAATGTAAAATTTACCATAACAATGGAAACGTACGTACTAAAGACAAAGAAAAATTTTATCTTTTTTTTTGGATTGATCTGGTCTTTTCATTCAATTTAGAATTCGGAATGTACAGTAAGTTCCGATGAACGAAAGAAGAAAAAAAAAAAAATTCTGCAAATACGCCAAAAAAATTTTTCTTTTATTTGATCATATTTATAAAACTCTAATAAATAGACAAGTTTTTCACGAGTGTTCATTATTATATCTCCCAAAAAATAAATGATGCCATTAACATTAATAGTACCTTTTCTTCTTTTTTTTTTTAAAATACACGGTCTGGCTCTTTTTTCTTATAGATTGATGCAATTATTGTTAATTATCAACGTAGAAACGGTCCGACTGATTTGACAATAAAGCAAATGTAGATGACTGATCAGGAATCGTAAAAGAAAGGCAATGTTTTACTCTTTAATTTAGCTGGAAAAATGCTCTCGATCCACGTCGTAAGTAAATTACATCTTTTAATATACTCTTAAGAGAAAGGACGATAAATAAATAAATATGTTTCTTTTATAGTATGTCGTGAACAGTTAAATCGACAAGAGAAAAATTTTACCGATGATAAAAAACGTTACGGTGATCGTAAAGTCAGAAAGATGAGATCGCCAAACCTATTAAGGGCAGTGGGTGGGTGGGTGGGGCTACAGCACGTAAACTTTTGCTGTAGTGTATATCGCTGTCCTTCCGATATTTATTTATGTATTAATTTAAGATTTAAGATAAGATATTATATGAAGATTTTTTTTATAAGAGAATAGATGATTAATAGTGTCTTTCGTTAAAATTGGTGAAATAATTTTCGAACTATTTGTTTTTTTTTATATTTTCAATTTTTTTTGTAATAATTCTATTACATTTTTTTTCGAATCGTTTATTTCTACTTTATTTTTTTTCTCTTCGAAATGTACTTTTTTTATTAACTCGTTCGTAGCTTTCCAAAGAAAATTTGTAATTAAATGCAGAGATCGATTTTTTTTAAAGTCTATTTCCTTAACTGTACCACATGATTAGCTCAAAATGTAGAACATGTGATCATTATTAACTAACTATTATTTTTGAAAAGTTATAAGCGAAGATTTTAATAACTTTCACAGTTTATATTGTATAGTACTGGTGGGGGGAATTTTTTTTTAATATTAAAGAAACGTTACTAACGTTTCTTTCTTTATTTTTTTTAGGTTGCCAGCCTTCTTGGACGAACCGGACTTGAGAAATGTAAGTTGAAAAGGGTGGTGATTTTTTTTTAATATTAAAGAAACGTTACTAACGTTTCTTTCTTTATTTTTTTTAGGTTGCCGGCCTTCTTGGACGAACCAGACTTGGGAATGTAAGTTAGAAAGGGCGGGGGATTTTTTTTTAATATTAAAGAAACGTTACTAATGTTTCTTTCTTTATTTTTTTTAGGTTGCCGGCCTTCTTGGACGAACCGGACTTGGGAATGTAAGTTGGAAAGGGTGGTGATTTTTTTTTAATGTTAAAGAAACGTTACTAACATTTCTTTCTTTATTTTTTTCAGATTGCTGGACTCCGGACTTGAAATGTAAGGAGAGAGGGAGGGATATTTTTTGAATATTAAAGAAACAGTTTAACGTTTCTTTTATTTATTTTAGGTTGCAGTTTCCCTTGTTCCTCTTGATCCTAACATGATCACGATTAAGAAAAGTTTGAGCAAACTTTTCTTAAAATTGTATTATAAATGACTGTAACTTTTTTATTAATTTATTGTAATAAAATACGTAATAAAATAAAAATATTAACAATAATAATTATACTTTTAAACACTTTACAAAAAATTTATAAACTTGATAATGCATTCAATAAATAAGACAATAAAAATTTTTTAACTACATTAAACGAATTAAAAATTTCTAAAAAGAAAAATCTATAAAGAAAGTAAACTCTAAAAAATTTCTTAATACGTTATATAATATGAAATCTAACGTATTAAAATTTGTATCACATATCGGGTACCCGATATGTGTAAGATAGAACTGTGCCCGATATATATTAAATAACATATCGGTGACCAATAGTTTAGATATCGGGGTCTTGGTAATTAGGCATATTTTGAAGTGTAATAAATCGGGTACCCGATATGTAAAAATACCCAATATTTATCCGATTAGCCGCCGATATATAAGTCCCCGATATGTACCCGATAGAATTGATTTTGACCAGTGTATAAAAAAGAGAAGAAACATATGGGCTGATTTGACCACCTTTAATTAAAATATTGATTTTGTTACATTTTTATTATACAAAATACTATACAATATACAGTAAATTGAGGGTGAGTATTAAAAAATTTTATTTAATGTTATTATACTATAATTTAGTAAATATTTCTTTTAAATTAATATAAATCTTAGCATTAACTATATATGTTAAAAATTCGTATCTCAACTTTAAACGTAAATATCTTCAGATCCAATGATCCAATCGGCAAGCTCTTTTTTTGCTCATATAGTCCAGATCAAGGGCTTTCCAAAAAGCCTAAAAATTTAAAAAACGGATTAGTGGATCCCAAGATATTTGCATTTAAACATGTTAAAAAATTTGTACTTCAACTTTAAATGTAAATATCTCCAGATCTAATGATCCAATTGGCAAGCTCTTTTATCGTCTATAAAGTCCAGAACAAGGGCTTTCCAGCAAGCCTAAAATTATAGAAAACGGATCAGTGAATCTTGATATATTTGCGTTTAAAGATAGTAATACAAACTCTGACATAAAATAATTATTTTATTGTTTAAAAATATCTATTATAATACCATCTTTTATATGATATTTTTATTATACTTTCATAAATATTTATAGCTACTAAGACTATATAAATTTTTATTTTACTTTATATTTTATTAAAATATACTTACTTTTTAATAATATATGTTAAAAATTCCATATATATGAGAAATGGGTTTTTTATTAGAGAAATGGGTTTTTTCACGTCTCTTTTACATTTAATAATTTAAGTTTTGTAAATGTAAATTTTTGTTCAACTTATTATTTAATTAAGTGATCATCAATCAGATGATTTTTTGGTATTACAAAACAATTTTAAGTAATGAAAACTGTGAAAATCAATTTAATAACTCTTTTTAATGCAGAATGAACAAATCAGCCCATATGACATATGAGACATTTTTATTAAAATAATCAAATACAATTTTTCCTCTCTCACTTGTCTCAATTCCAAAGTCTGGTTCGTAGTATTCGTCTAGCAACTTACAAAAAAAGAGAAAAGAAAATGTTAGAAATGTTTCTATTAAAATAATCAAATACAATTTCCCCTTCCTCACTTACCTTAATTCCAAAGTCTGGTTCATATTATTCATCTGGCAACCTACAAAAAAGAAAAAAAAATATTAACATTTCTATTAATAATGAAGCAGAATTCCTCTCCATTTACCTCAATTCCAAAGTTTGGTTTGTATTATTTATCTGGTAACTTACAAAAAAGAGAAGAAACGTTAACATTTCTATTAATAATGAAGCAGAACTTCCTCCAGACCCCGAACAATATATATATAGGTCAGATGAAAATTTCAAAATTTACTATGATTAATAAGCAAATTATTTTAAGTTCTGCTATGCAAACTCTTATTATAACCTTTGAATTTTTTATTTTGCTAAGCAATTTTTTTCCTAACATATATAATTTTATTTAAGTATAAAAAGATAATTTACTTATAATAAATATATATATAGTAATAGTAAATTAATTTTTTAGAAATTAATTCACTAAATATTAATAAATTAATAATATAAAATAATATACAACTTCAGAATTTTTAATATTAATATAATAATAATATACTATTGCTATTTTAAAAATAGTTTTAAAATTTGGAATTTTTTATAAATATTATTATATTTAGATTTATAAAAATTAAAATATAAATTATTGCCAACCTTTATGAACAACTTCTTAAAGTTAACAAGTTGATTTAAAATAAAAAAATTACACTTTAAAATTAAAATCACTTAAACGATAAATAATTGAAAGTACAAAAGTTGGTCGCATTCCACAAATATTAATCCAATCATTCTAAATTTTTATTATAAGTAGATTCGACCTCGCTGAACAACTTTACTTAAGCAGAAAAAGGCAATTTTATTTGACCAAAGTGGTGAAATCACGCTCTGAAGTTGCAAAACAGGTTTTCGCAAAAAAATTGATAATACAAAAATAGCCAATACTTCACAAATATTAGTCCAATCATTATAAAAATTTATACACAAGTAGATTCGACATTACTGAACAACTTTTTAAACATAAAAAAGTAATTTCATTTGACTAAAGTGATGTTATTACATCCTGAAGTTAAAAGAGAAAAAAAAATTTTTTTGGAGTTAGTACTGTTTATCGCTCTTTTTAAATTAGTGCGCCCACCCTGATTGTGTAATCACGTGAAAATCTAATTAGATTTTCTGATTTTCCCAATTTTCAAATAAACCTTTCTAATAAATTTTTTTGCCATCTCTGATTTCTAATGCTTTCTTAATGATTTCACAAAGCTTCTATAGTAAAATACATGTCTACCAAGTTTCAAGTATATTACTTACCAAAATATTAACCAATTTTTAAACTATAAAGTTATTTGTTTCTTGAAGATTATCTTCTAAATATTTTTTTATCGGTTATTATGGCTAAAACTTTAGCTGAGGATCTCAAATGGCGTATTATACTTTTACATAATGATGGATATTCAAAAAGTCAAATAGCTAATCTACTTTATATTGGAGAACCGTTAGTTAAGAAAGTTATTCATATATATGCAAAGTGGGGTTGTGTAGTAAATCCGTGGAAACTTACACTAGGAAGAAAAAAAGTTTTTAGTAGAAGTGATATGAATATAAGTATAATTTAAAATTGTAAATTTGACCAAATACTTGTTTGATAGTCAAACTTATATTATAATTTGTAAATATTAGGTGTTGCGTGATATTGTTTATGAACATGTTGATTATTATCTTGATGAATATATTGAAGAAATGCAGGCACGAACTGGAAAACGTGTTTCTGCTTTAACTTTATAGAGATCATTAGCTTATTGTGGTATTACACGTAAAAAGGTATAGTATTATATGTAAAAAGATAATTTTTTAGTTTTTTTTAAAAAAAAATTAGCAAGATAATAATAACTATTCAATTCATTATTATATAGTTACATAAAGCTGCTTTAGAAAGAAATGAATTGTTAAGAAGTGTATTTATTACATCTATAGGTCGCTATAGAATCGATCAATTGGTATTTATAGATGAATTATCGAAAGATGAATGTACTTCAACACGGTTTTATGGCTATTTTGAAATCAATTCAAAAGCAATAAAAAAGGTGGTTTTCATTCAAGGCAAAAGGTATACTCTTTTACCTGCATTAACAAAACAGGTATAATTGCTATAGATATTATGGAGGGCAGTTATACAAAGCAAAGGTTTAAGGAATTTGTCGTATTTCAAGTGGTATGTATACTATTAATTATATTATAACAACTAATTATACTATTTACTAATCAAATTAATTTATAGTTGCCCCAGATGAACTCATTTCCATCTACAAATAGTGTTTTAGTTCTTGACAATGCTAAGATACATCACGATCAAGAACTTCTTGAATATTTAGATGCATTTGGAGTAAAAGTTGAATTTTTACCTCTTTATTCATTGGATTTAAATCCTATAGAAACTGTTTTTTCTACAATCAAACAATTTTTACGAAGAAATAGATATTTTGTAGATACTAGTTATAATTCTATTTATCCTTTACTTGTAGCTTGTTCTCAAATTACTTCTCAAATGGCAGAGGGTTATTTTAGAGGATCGGAATATTTTTAAATGAATAAAATATTAATTTTTATAATAAATAAAATTAAAATTTTATATTATAACCAAAATTCAATTTCAATTTATTAACAAAATTTGTAAATTTATACATTATATTGTAATAAAATAATACAATTATTTATATTTTTTAGCAGCATCTCTAATGGTTTCAATATCTCCAATAGTTGTCACTCTACAAGCTTCAAATTGCATATCATTCAATTTGTATAAATGTTTAACTCTAACTCTTTGCTTTTCGAATCCTTCTAGAAATTTAACGTAATAATCACCTGTTTCTTCAGCTTTATCTAATTATTGTAAAAATTCGATCATTGATGGTAAAGATTGATGAGTTACTAGAGTTGTTTGTAATGGTGATTGTAATGGGGATTGTTGTGATATTTGTTATTAAAGAAGTTGAGGCGCAACTAATGCCTGAAATAAATTGGAAAAAAAAGGATTAATTGAATTTTGTAAATCATTAGAAACTTGGGGTAAAGTGTGTTGAAACCTGTTTTTGGTATATGCAAATAAAGGATGAGTTAGTGGATCTTTAACTGATGCAAGTCCGTTAAGCTAAAATATTTAGATATTAATGTTAAATTAAAGTAATACTATTAAATAAATATGTAAACAACTGACCATTTCTGTTGCCCAAATTGAAAACATCATATTACTTATTTTAACATGAGGTTCATGATCTTTTAGACAATGCCTATTATGCATAGAACACCAAGTTTCTCTTTGTAATTCTGTAACATTTTTTCCAATTCTTTGATTAAGCAAAGAAATATCTGAAATCTCAGGAACTTTATTTTTATTATAAATATTTGGAATTGAGTCCTCATCATAATCTATATCATCATCTGAAGTAGTTTCCTAATTAAAAATATAGAATTAATTTTTTTAAGAACAAAAAAATCAATAATAATTTAAAAATTACCCTTTTTTTTCACTTAACATCAACTTGTTTTTTTTTTTATTCATAGTAATAGATATAAGCATAACTTTTTTTGCAGCAACAAGTTTAGTATATTCTGATTTAAAATTTTCAAAATCATGTACATCTACTAATAAAGTACCAGCTTCTTGCGTCTTTTCTGACTTAAAAGAAACATTAGTCATTAGCATCAATTTTTTCATCTTTGAGTAGAGCCGTGATATTATTTTGAATTGAAAGTAAAAACTCATCTAATTCAGATATTATAACTGAATAGTTTTTAGCTGGAAGAGAAGTACCGTCTGCTTTTTTTATAGATAGTTTGTAATTAACTTCTATTTCCAATTCAGTACTATCTTCATTTTCAGTTTCTAAATTGCTACATTTGGATTTATTGTAAAATGTTGACCCATCTGACATAGTACTTTCTTGTGAAATTTCAGTAGTAGATTCAACATTAATTATTTCAATGTTTTCTTCTAATTGTATCACATTTTCTGATGTATGAACTTTTTTATTAGATTTAGATTTTTTATCAGATAAATATTGGTAAGAACTATTACATGTTGAACAGAATGAAAATTGAAAGCCTTTTGCTAAATCAAATCCATAAGCGAAGCTATCATTTTTATTTTTTATAAAATCTATTTGTTTAGGATCAGAAATAGGGCTAAAGACACTGGTCAAAATCGATGCTAGCAGATACATATCGGGTACCCGATATGTGTAATATATTTGTAGGATATGTGTATGATATTCGATAATAATACACATATCGGGTACCCGATATGTGTATTGTTTATGCGGAAATTCGGTGATACATATTACAGTTATCGCACAAGTATTCACACATATCGGGTAGTTATAATATCGGGCACATATCATTTATTTACTGTATACCCGATATATTGTAATAAATATCGTATAAATATCGTATACCAATCATACATTTATCAGATAGCACCGATAATTATTTTATAGCTGTCCGATATGGACATATTTTGGTACCCGATATGAACACGATAAAGTTCAAGTACATATACCAAGCAGTATAATATTTTTAATAATTCAGGCAAAAATTATAGAATTTATATTATAATTTGTAATTTATATATATTTTTTCAGATTAATTTATAATTTTAACTCAAAATTTATTTTTAATTAAAAACAAAAAATATGAATTACAATCTATGTAAAATCAATACTACATTTATGTAAAATCAAATCTAAATTCAATAAATTGCGAATAAATCTATATTATATAAATCAATTATACTGTAAGTGGCATACTAACGAAATTAGATTTCACTTGTTCGCTTACTTATTTTCATTATATTCAAATTTGATCATTAAACGAAAGTAACATTATTAGTAACAGGTTGTTAGAAAAGGAACAATAATAAAAAAAGAATATTAGTAGAAGAAAAAGAAATAGTTAGTAGTAAAAAATGTTAGTAGGAAAGAAATAAAATAAATAAAAATTAGTAGAAGAAAATAATTAGTAGAAATTATAGAAGAAAGAAACAGTAGAAGAAAGAAAATAGAAAAATAATGTACAAGTACCCTACAACTTCATCCCTAGGTAGTCAAAAATCTCAGGTAGTTCCAGACCATAGCAAACATGAAAGATAACTATATATATACAATAGCAATGAAGAAAAATATTAGATAGTGGAAACGTTAGTAAAATTTAAGAAAAGTAAATGATAGAAAATTCAGATATGTTAATAAGAGAAGTATTAGTAAAAGGAAAAAAGAAACGTTAGCAAGAGGACGTTAATAGAAAATATTTATAATCATATGAAAAGAGAAGTGTAGCGTTAATAAAAAATATACCTTGTGTTCTTTTCCTGAATATAATAAAGAAAAAAATGTAAAAAAACGTCGTTAAAGAGAAGTGTAACATTAATAAAAAATATACCTTGTGTGTTTTTACGTGTTAATTTGATAATATTGTAAAAAAAAGAAAGCGGTTACAGACTTACAGTAAGCGAAAAAATTAAAGAGAAAAAAGAAAAAAAAAATAAAATGACAATATAAACAAATAATTAAATCATGTGATCATTAAATAATAAGTTGATTATAAATTGGTCAACATTTGAACAGTTACACAAATTTTAAACAATATATTTTATCATATAGTACAGTATAATAACGAATGAAAGAATATAAAATATAGCAATAAAATTAATAAAAATTTTGCATTTTATGCATTTTACATATAATTCTGAAAAGGGTGTACCGGTTATCTATATATTTTATTTATCATTTTTTGCTACGATAATATTATCATCGTTAATATCACGAATCTTACTTTCACCTTTTAGCGTACAATCTGCAATAAAGAAGCAGAACTATTCTGGTCCGTAACTGTATCATGCGCAAAAATTTATTTTCTTGATCTTGTACGACTTAAAAATGAATTTCTTAAAATATTAATACTAATCTTTTTTTTTAGCAGCAAGTCATAATGATCGTGGTGATCGTAGTGGTCGTGGTAGTCATAGAGGTCGTGGAGGTCGTGGTCGTAAAGGCGATGATGATATCGACGATGGGTAAAATTTTATTAATCAAATTTAAATTATCACTTAAAATATTATTATTTTAATTTTTTTTTTATAAGTACGACATTATCCTTTCTGACAGAGATGATGGCAACGACAATGAGCTTATAGATAACTTTGCGAAGCAGATAACATGTACATACACCTTTTTCAAAATTATATGTAAAATGCAAAAATGCAAAATTTTTATCAATTTGTATTGCTATTTTTTATTTTACAGATTATAAATATATCTTTTAATAAAATTCAAATTTTTCAGTTTATACTATACGATAAAAATTTATTAGCGAAACGAGTGAAATAAAAAAATTGAAAATTTGCCGTATTAGGTACTTTTGAAAGTTAAAACAATGCCGATGGAAACCTAAAAGTGCTAAAAGTGAGGTATATATATATATATATTAGTTATAGGAATAACTAAAGTAAGTAATTAATAGTTAGTGTTGGCGAATAGAGTATTTGCTGACGAAGAATTTGCTGACGAAGGATAAAAGGCGACAAAGTATTGACTGATGATGAAATAATAAGATAGTGTATAGACAAGTAACGATACTCAGTCCCATACATATCTTAGGAGGCTAGCCTATCGTGAATAACTCACTACAGAAGAATATGTATTTTATTTGCGCATATACCTATAACACAAGGTATATAGATGGACCTGCCAGTGAAGGCACGTATGTTCAGGAAAGGTGAAGGAAGGGAATAAGATATAAATGATATTAATTACTTACCCTATTTTAGAGTAAAACAACGTGAGATATGAAAACGTTACGAAAAGAAGGACAGTAGAAGGACAGTAGAAGAAGATAGTAGAGAAAACCTAAAAAGAAGAAAGGGAAAGAATAGGGTTGGCAAGCGTTAGCAGAAGAATGGAAATATCGAGTATTTCAAATATGAAACAGTGAAATAACATAAAAGCGGCTGGGATCGCCCGACTGCTAACGTGCGATACGTATATTGCTTATAATCTGTCGAGGTGTGATGGCCTACCCCTTACATTAAAACCATTCAGCGCAAAGCATTGAATAGCGCACTTGCCTTATAGAGCCCTAATGATATCAACACAAAGAAATTAAAATTATAAAATCTGGCAAAATTTGAAAGAAGTTTGCGGAGGTTGATGACGAGGATCATAAGAAATGGAACGTTTTAAAGAAAGAAAGGCTCGCTTTAGATTAACCAGTTCACGACATTCTCTTTTATTGGGACGAAGACAGTTGAGTGATACGTTTAACACAACCTATAATAACAAAGAAAGGAAAATAAAAGGGTCATCCAGGAGTACTAGATGAGCAAGTATAAACGTCACAATATTCAACAACCGCGTACAAGTGTTTCGCAGGATCCTTTCAGGACTGGATGATAATAACCATCCTGAGCGTAAGACATTTATCTTTACAACGCGTCCGCAGTCACCCTTTAGAAATCAACTCAAGCAGCTATGACCAAATATGAACCACACTCACCTTTAGCAATATCCAAATAAACGTTGGCTTCTTTAACTTTTGTCTGAAACAGAGGGTAGATTTACGGCGAGAAGTAAAGGAACGTCTACAAGCCATGATTATTGAAGTCTGTAAAAAATATATAAATAAATAAAGGACGTAAAAGTTAGGAGGTGACATCTGGTTCGCATTCCATGTGACCCCAAGCCAACTATTCCTTGAACCCCACAGACTCCTAACTATCTTGTAAGCAGTATCATTAAAACTATGAAGCAATACTGGTATATCGTGTATATTAGATTATTGGAATATTTAAGACAGTTTATCTTTAGTTAGACCGTAATCTTTATAATACGTGCAGTGACCAGCGTAAACTCAGGGAGCGCGTGCTTACCTTTAACAAAGATATACAAGAAGGATATGAAAGCAATAGAGAGCGGAAAAAGAGTAAGAGAGTTATGGAAAAAATAGAAATAATATTTGAAGAAAAATATTTGTTAAAAGAGAGAAAAGAAGTTATTTTATATTTTTAAGATAAAACGCGACAAAAATTCGGGATATTTCATGATAATCTTAAGGAAAATAACTTAATTGGTGATCAACAATGTGTTTGAAAACTAAATTGATATTAGTATAACATGACTAGTACAGTACATGACGGTTCCAAACTGGAATAAATATATCAAGTTGACTGTAATGTTGAATTTCAAACTGTAATTTAAATGATTTATAAAAAATTTCTTTTGAAGAACATTATCGATTTCTGTAAATTTCTTTTTCCATTCAAAAAGCCATCGAAAAGTTTATTTATATGAATTATAAAATATCATATCAAATGAAAATATCAAACCATTTAAAAACTTACTTATATAATAAAGCAATACATAGTTTATTTATATTCATATTATATATATATTTTTTTATAATTGATTAATTATAATACTAGCTCAAAAATATTTGCCCTGGCCAATTTTAAAATATATTTGTTAGCACAAATACGTCCAGCTTCTAATGCCTCGCTAGAAAGCTGTTGATGTTCATCAGAAAGCAAATGGATACAAAGAGGAAATTCATCTACATTTGAAAAAAAAAAATTTGTAATAAAATTTTGAATAATTGAATTTATATACACACATTGTTGTTATCAATTAAAATTTTGAATAATTGAATTTATATACACACATTGTTGTTATCAATCTATGTTGATAATGTTGGGTGGTGAAGAAGGAGGTGGTAGTGAAGAAAGAGGTGGTAGTGAAGAAGGAGGTGGTGGTGAAGAAGGAGGTGGTGGTGAAGAAGGAGGTAGGAGGTGGTGGTGGTGGTGGCGAAGTTAGATTGATAATATTAGGTGGTGAATAAGGAGGAGGTGGTGGTGGCGGCGATGAGGGAGGAGAATAATTTAAGGGAGTTGTCACCTGGAACGTCGCTCTCGACCTTTCGTTAATATCGTGAATTATATCATAATTCGTTCCTAATAATAAAGAACAATTAATTAATAAAATTTAAATATAAAAATATTTAATATTTATATTTGTGATATTTACTTGGTTTTTCCCAGAAATGTTCTTTAAATTCTTTGAAAAACATTTCTCCTAACATCGTTTTCTTACCCTTGGGATCGCCATCTACATATTTTTTCATTTTCTGATAAAATCATGTCATGTTTAGTATTTATATTAGTGATACGAAATATTTTATTTATATACCTTATAAGCACGCACTAATCCGTAGAATTTTTCTTTACACTTTTTTCCTGAATAATCTGTTCCAAATTTAATATTTATTTCACTCGCAAGAGTTTTCCAGTAATTGTATCTCATGTTATTATTTAATTGATGATAATTTTCATTTTCACTTTTTCTTTTTTCAATTAAGTAATTTAACTGATCTTTGGACCACATTGTAGAAAAGATAAAAAACTCGTAAAAAAACAATTGTTAGGTTGATAAAATTTGTTATCCTTTTAGAATAGAAAAGATAAAAAATCTCGTAAAAAACAATTGTTAGGTTGATAAAATTTGTTATCCTTTTATAAGAATTTGATTGAATTTATTACTGGTCTATATCATTTCTTCGTTGTATTCATTAATTTGTCCTATTCTTTTGCGATTTAATCATATGAATCATTAAAGTCTAATAAATTACTACGCCTACAACCTTACTATATTCGTTATAATAAACAAAAGGATGGAATGACATAATACTTTGGAGACATTATTCGTTTTGCGATTTAATCATATGAATCATTAGTCTTAAAATAAATTACTACGCCTACAACCTTACTTTATTCGTTATAATAAACAAAAGGATGGAATGACATAATACTTTGGAGACAATGTTACATCAAAAATTCCCTATTAATTGTAACACGATTTAATATAATGAAATAACTAGACATGTCGCGGGCTTGTCGCGGTTGTATCACGGTAAACTATTAATAAAAAAATGAGTTATATCGTGGGTGTGTCGCGGGTGGGTCAGTTGAAGGCTTATATTCGAAGATTTTAATGTGAAAACTTATTACAAATAATACAATATTACAATATCAATTATTCTGAGTTACGATAACTTTAAATAAATAAAATTTATTCGTTTTCATATACATTGATGAATTCGTTCAACAAGTCCTCTACATCTTAGTCGAAATTTCCTCTCTCTCCCTCACTTTCATCATTATTAATATTATTTTTCGTAATCATCATTTTCAGAATCGTCATCCATTATATAAAAAGGTTTCGGTTTTCGCCATTAGATTTCGTCACAATTTTCCTATCAAATGATCAAATTGTACTATGTTTCACCACATTTTATCGTCCTAATCATATTTTATTAAAAACAAGTTTGAAATTTTTTACACCGTTACGTAATTTGCATGGCTGCATTTTATTTATAAATTAAATTTTCTATTTAAAGGTATTATTGATAGGTAATTTTGTTTTCCAATTGTAACATATTTAAATTTTGTAGCTCTACATAATATTCTATGAACCGGTAGCAATGAATCACAGCCTTCCTCATAGTATTCAGTTCTCCACAATTCCGTATTTGATATGTCTGGTCTTATAAAGTTATGTTTAAATCGAATATCAGAGGAAGGTGCACATTTATACCATTTCACGTATGCTAGAAGATGTGTTTTGGGTCCTTCAGGAAATCTAAGCGTATGCTCAAAGTAATATTGTACTTCACCCGGATATGCATCAATTGATTCATCATTAGCTGCTTTCCATTTTGCAAATATGGTCGCATTTCTTTCTTGTCGACTTGATATCATAGACCCAAATATTTCAGCGCCAATTTGCAATCTTGCGTGCTGATTAACTACCAGGTCCATAAATCCTAATATTTCTCCTTATTCTTTTTCATATAATATAGAATACCATTCACATAGAAAATTGCGCAATTCTAAAGGCATAATAACTTTGAAATATGAAGGCTTAAGCATTTGACCTGGTAATGTCTCAGTACCATATATCTTGGAAAACGTAGATATATTGTGTCTCATAGATAGAAAATGCTGCAATTCTTCCCTTTCTTCTGTGAGGGCCAAACTACCTACAGTCTTTCTTGCTATAAGAAGGCAAAGAGATTTATCAAGAAGACCAGATGTCCATTTGCACGTTAAGTGATAATCTACAAGAGTATTTTTGAGGACGATTTTCATAAGTTCAGGCTCTATTTGTCGATTACTGTTAGGATACGATCCTAAATAATAAGAAATATACATTTATTAAAAAATTTAAGAGATATCGATGTAAAGTCAGGACTTTACCTATATATCCATTAAGTCTCTCAAATGGAAAAAGCCAATAACTATATATAGGACCATAATCACGACAACAATCAGGAATGTGAAGCGCCAAATGTATGTTACTTGTTATGAATTCTGGCCCATATGTGTTTTCTATGAGGTGAGCCATGTCTTTTAACCTTTCTTGTGCTTCTTTTAAATCATCTTCGGTAATGAATCTTGCTGCCAAAAGATTACATGCCCGAACAAAATGGCCTAAAATCTTTCTATCGCTATTGTCTAGCATATCCCATAGAATATTAGTCGAATAGATCATGATGAAAGTTTTCCATTGATCAGCAGTCAAATTAGAAAAGCCATCGTTTCCAATAGCAATTTTTGGAGGAATGCGACCGATGTCAGAAGGTAATTCAACGTGATCCATTCTTTGTTGTGCTACCCGAAGTTGTTCCATACTTAATTTTCCCTGATTCACAAAAATTGATTTAATTATCCATTTTGCTACACCAAGAAAAAGGCAATGCATTGGATCCACTGCAGCAAAACGTATAGGATCCATATACGGAAGATGAAGCAATTCAGACCAGCGCACACCATGCTTTTTGAAATGATTATCTCTAGAATTCTTCGAATTACATTGCAACCATTCATGAGCATATTTCTTATGTGATTCTGCGGTACTTATCTCATAGTTGTGATCCCCTTCATAGTGAGTTTTATTATATTCTCCACTATAAATACTACGTTTCTCACATCTATGGCATTTCATTACTGCAGATCTATGACCAAACAACTTTCGTGTAGCTGGTATATCAGATGATCTAACAATCAATGCAACCTTTATATTTAAACCACCAGAACACTGGTATGTCTTTGGTACTTTCCAACCCTTCCAAAGTTTTAAAAATTCGTCTACAATAGGGGCCAAATAATGATTGATACGTTCTAATCCTACCTCTTTTGGTCCTGGTAAAAAACCCAAATATATAATGTTTTCAGGCTTATTTCTTTCTGATCTTGGAAGGTTGCATATAGATGCATATATTGCACCAGTACTGTGTTGTGTGTAGGTAAATGGCTGGAACCAGTCAAATAGCCATAGAATTATTTCAGTTTCCAACGAATCATTTAAGTTTTCCATCACAAACACTTCATCGTTATCAAATTTGGGAAATGTGAAAATATTTTCACCTTCATTTTCTTCTTCCTGATCTGTATTATCATCCGTCTCTTCTTCATTTTCATAATTATCATCATCATTTTTATCAAGTTTAGATGCAGGAACACGAAAGTTTGATGAAAATGTGTTTATATTTTCTTCTTCATTTAATTGAAAAGAATCAGGGAATGAATCAGGAAAAGAATCAGGCGGTATACCTTCTTCATTATCTGAATTATTTAATTGGAAAGAATCAGGGTCATCTATTTTCCGCTTTTTTGAATTTGTTCTGGTGAGATTTTGTTCACTTGTCATAATGGCATTTTCTTGATCTTTTCTATTATGGTTAAACTTCCATAGGCGTTTGTCTTTTGCATGTTTCTTTAGAGTACGAGGGTCAACTTCTTCACCATTACAAAGAATACAATTACATGCATACAAATACTTCTTTTTGGGCTTTAATAAATCAGCAACAGAGGTTTCATTTTTACAATTTTTATTATGTTTTATTAAATCGGCTACTAAAGTTTTATTACTCATTTTGCTAAAATATATTTACTAAAATATATGAAAAAGTTTAGAATATTTAGACAGCTATTCAAATGAAGTATAATTCTTTCAGGATCAGATTCGCGTTGAATTCTTTTAAATCGGATTGCGTAATCAGGATCAGGTTCGCGTTTGATCAGATTCACGTGAGGAAACCTTCGGAATCAGATTCGCGTAAGGGAATCCTCGGAATTTTCCAGGATCAGGTTCGCGTAGTTGCACCTGAAATCTATATAAATATGCAACCTTTTCGCGTTCTGAAAACTCTTCTTCTCATTCAAAGTTTTGCACTCAACTGAAATATAAGTAATGATGGACAGGGACAGTGATCAGGAATCTGTAAGCTCTTCCTCTTCCTCTTCCTCTTCCGCTTCCGCTTCCTCTTCCTCTTCCTTATCATCATCATCAGCTACTTCGTATAAAACGATTAAAGCAAGTATTATTTATTATTTATTTATCATTTATGGTTTTTTTTTCATTCTATTTACGTTTATCTATTATTCTATAGAAAGAAGTCTATATATGGGTAGACTCGGAATTAAGAGATACTTATAAAATAGACGAGGAACGGACTTGGGTAGAGCAAAAGGAAAACATAGTAACAAAACTATTGCCGCCTTTGTACAAGCTCATGAATAAAAAATATAATATTACAAACGGCAAGTTACTAAAAATTTTGTACGGACGATGGCGTTCTCGGCATCATGTGAATAACATTAAAAATCAAGGAGAAGAAAGAATAAAACAAGATAAGAGAAGGGCAAAAAAGAATTCGAGGATGCAAGACGTAAGTAAATATTCAATTAATGTGAAATGAAAAGTTAGTAGTTAACTATCAATTACATTACTAGAAAAAAAAAAGAAGAACAAAAGCAACAAACTATTTGATAGAAGGTAAAGATAAGTATATTGTCAGGTATCCAGAAGGAGACCTTGTAAAAATTCTTAAAGATTCGGGTTACCACTCGAAAGAGTGGGAAGAAACAGATCCTGAGGAAGATTGGACTGTTATCCGACCTGCAGTAGTTGAAGATGGTGAAGTTATTGAGGAAGCCGTTAAAGAAAAGTCAACATCAGTATACATTTATGATAAATGGTGGCGTTCTTCTGCAGTATGTATATTTATTATTTTATTAGTTTATTTATCAAAAACACTAATAGTAATTTATTTATTTAAGCTTTTACGATTATTATACGACCGAATTGATCTGACGGTCGAATTATTAAGGAAAAAACCACCAACTTTAAACCCTAAAAAAGCTGACAACATATCTGCATCTAGCGTACCACCTATGGGTGCACCAAACTGGTGTTTAAATCAAGAGTCGCTCAAACAGTTTAACCGTTCAAGTGTTGATATTCCGATATACGATTATGATACCGATGATAACCACGATAAAGACAAAGAAGAAATCCCAAATAGAACTAATTCAAATAGTAGAAAGAACAGAAAAACTAAAAAAAACCCAAAACAAAGAGAACCAAAAAACATAAATCAAAATAATTCAATAATTTTTTTTTCTAATTCAAATAGAAGAAAAGAAGAGAAAAACTAAAAAAAAACAAAATAAAAGAGAACCAAAAAGCATAAATCAAAATAATTCAATAATTTTCTTTTTACTCATTAAATCTAGTCTTAAATAGATTTATGTTATTTGATTATATAATAAATTGAATCAATCATCCGTATGCAGTTTAATTAAAAGTTAATCAAAAATTTAATAAGCTAGGTTCAAAATTGATTTGTGTTTACGTTTATTTTTAAAAAAACTTTAATTGAAACAAATTTAATCTAATCCGTTCTGCATGCGAGACAATGTTTTTCTATTTTATTTGTTACATATCAGATATATTAGAGGATTAATTTATAATTTGAAAATACGTAATGACTAATAACAAACATGTGATCCGATTATTATCATTTAAAAAATCGTACAAATATCGGGTAACCGATATATATTAGCCAACATATCGGGAACTAAAAGTTTAAATATCGGGGTCTTTGATAATTATAATTTTAGACATATTTTGAGATGTGACAAATCGGGTGTCCGATATGTATAAAAACCCGATATGTATCTGATTAGTCACTGATATATAGACGCCCGATATGTACCCGATAGTATTGATTTTGACCAGTGAGACTCTTGTAAATGCGTTTTTAACAAGATTTGTTTGGTTTTTTTGGACGACTTAGCTGTTTTATTACAATTACATATCTCTATTTTCAAATTTACCCTCACAATAGAGATATTTCTGACATCCAAAACAAGTTCCAATTTTATACATTCTCACTATTTTTTTACGCGACAAAAAAATTCTAAACGCGAAATTAACTATGAATTTTATTATTCTTGTGTAATCTTAGAATCATTGGCTAATTATTTGTTGATTGTCACATGAAATTGAAAATCTTTTGAAAATCGATTTTTACATGATGATACAACCCAAAATCGCATAGTCGCACTAATTTGAAAAAGGCAATAAAAAATATAATTATCTTCACAAATATTATACTTAGAATTATAAAAATTGAAATACAAATACTTTTTACAATTGCTGAACAATTTACTTAAATATAAAAAAATAATTTCATTTGTCCAAAATTCATTTTATATATGAGTAAAATTAACAAATAAAAAATAAAAATATGAGAATATTATTATAAAAACATGATTTTTTTTATGGTAAATATTAAATATAATATTGTGTTTATAAAATTAAAATGTGTAAAATAATAGAAAAGAAGTATCAGTTTAAAAAAATTTTTTGTAAAAAAATTTTTTTGATATATGTGTGAAATTAAAATTCTCTCTCTCTATATATATGAAAATCTTTGTTATATGAATAAGGGGTTCTGCTACGCAAATATAATTACTGAGCTGAAATAAAAATAAGTTCAACTACGCATTTAAATATCTAACCAACTAAAAATTTTATATTAAAATAAGCAAATAAAAGTCTTACATAGGGTTTTTTTTATATGATCATTAAGCAAACTCAAATCTAACATATTTATATATTGTTCGGGGTCTTCTCCCTCTCCCATTTACCTTAATTCCAAAAGTCCAGTTTGTATTATTCATCTAGCAACCTACAAAAATGAGAAGAAATATTAACATTTCTATTAATAACGAAATAGAACTCTTCTTCCTCCTATTTACTTCAATTCTAAAAGTCCAGTTCATAGTATTTATCTAGTAATCTACAAAAAAAAAAGAAACGTTAGAAATATTTCTATTAACAACAAAGCAGAACTCCCCTTCCCTATTTACCTCAATTCCAAAAATCCAGTTTGTAGTATTTATCTGGCAACCTACAAAAAAGAAAAAAACAATATTTTTTTTTAAAAAAAAACAAATAAATAATTTTTTTTAAAAAAAAAACTGAGTAAGTTTTTGTTTTTTTTAAAAAGTAAAAATCAGTTTTAAATAACTGAAAATAAGAAAATTTTTTTTAAAAAAAATGGAAAGTTAAAATTCAAAAATTAACTATTTTTTTATTTTACAAATTCTGATCTTTTTCTTACATAAAAGTAAAAATAATAAAATTTTTTTTTTAAAAAAAAAATAAAAAAAAAGATTATTAATAATCAGTAAATCAGCGATATCAAAATTGATCAAACTAATCAGAAATCTCTATGTATATCATATGATATATTATGTCAAAACGTCAAAATAGTTTTGAAGGCAACCTAAAGCTGTTTTCCCTAAAAAAAAAAAATAAAAAAAAAATAAAAAAAGTTTTTTTAAATAAATTAAAGTCGGTAAATTTTAATAATTGAACTTACCTATTAGGATTCCAGTATCCAACTTCAGAACTATTTTTCCTAAAAAATAAAAAGAAAAAATAGTATATTTCAATAATCAAAACTTAACTACCTGGATTTTGTATATTCAATTTTGAAGCTGTTTTCCCACTAAAAAAAAGATTATATACCATTTTGTTTTCAAATTATGAAAACATGCCTGTATATCCAAATTAATTCTGATTGGTTTCTTATAGAAGGAAAGGAGAAGAGTAACGAAAAAGAAGTAGAAGGGTGAAGAATAAAGAATGGATAAAGGGATAAAGAAAAGTAAAGGGACAAAGTGAATAAAAAGGAAAGGGACATCAGGAAATTTTATAGTGCGTAAAATTGCATAAGTTTACGATTTTGTAAGTTTATGAAAGTTTATGGTATAATATTTCAAAAAATTTCAAAATATTACATAAGTTTACAATTTTGTAAGATTTATGTGATATTACGGTTAAAATATTACACAAGTTTTCAATATCATAAGATTTACGTAATATTACAGTCAAAATATTTTGCAAATTTACGAAACTGTAAACTTGCGTAATATTACGGTTGAAATATTTTAAAAATTTACGAGACGGTAAACCTGCGTAATATTACGGTCAAAATATTCTGCAAATTTATGAAACTGTAAACCTGCGTAATATTACGGTCAAAATATTCTGCAAATTTACAAAACTGTAAACCTGCGTAATATTATAGTCAAAATATTCTACAAATTTACGAAACTGTAAACCTGCGTAATATTATAGTTAAATATTTTAAAAATTTACGAAACTGTAAACCTGCGTTAAAATATTTTGAAAATTTATGAAACTGTAAACTTGCGTAATATTACGGTTAAAATATTTCAAAAATTTATGAAACTTGTAAACCTGCGTAATATTACGGTTAAAATATTTCAAAAATTTATGAGACTGTAAACCTAAGTAATATTACTATTCGATTGTTAAAGTTGCGTATGCAGTAGGGGATCTGTTTAAAATTACGAAATCCAGAATCCTAGCAGTTCATAATCTCGATTGATAAAATCACGAAACTACAAAATCCCGACTAGTACAAAATATCGACAAATTCAAAATCCTGAAATGCAATATCCTGACAGGCCAAAACACTGGTCAAAATCAATTCTATCAGATACATATCGGGGACTTATATATCGGCGGCTAATCAGATAAATATCGGGTATTTTTACATATCGGGTACCCGATTTATTACACTTCAAAATATGCCTAATTACCAAGACCCCGATATCTAAACTATTGGTCACCGATATGTTATTTAATATATATCGGGCACAGTTCTATCTTACACATATCGGGTACCCGATATGTGATACAAATTTTAATACGTTAGATTTTATATTATATAACGTATTAAGAAATTTTTTAGAGTTTACTTTCTTTATAGATTTTTCTTTTTAGAAATTTTTAATTCGTTTAATGTAGTTAAAAAATTTTTATTGTCTTATTTATTGAATGCATTATCAAGTTTATAAATTTTTTGTAAAGTGTTTAAAAGTATAATTATTATTGTTAATATTTTTATTTTATTACGTATTTTATTACAATAAATTAATAAAAAAGTTACAGTCATTTATAATACAATTTTAAGAAAAGTTTGCTCAAACTTTTCTTAATCGTGATCATGTTAGGATCAAGAGGAACAAGGGAAACTGCAACCTAAAATAAATAAAAGAAACGTTAAACTGTTTCTTTAATATTCAAAAAATATCCCTCCCTCTCTCCTTACATTTCAAGTCCGGAGTCCAGCAATCTGAAAAAAATAAAGAAAGAAATATTAGTAACGTTTCTTTAACATTAAAAAAAATCACCACCCTTTCCAACTTACATTCCCAAGTCCAGTTCGTCCAAGAAGGCCGGCAACCTAAAAAAAATAAAGAAAGAAACATTAGTAACGTTTCTTTAATATTAAAAAAAAATCCCCCGCCCTTTCTAACTTACATTCCCAAGTCTGGTTCGTCCAAGAAGGCCGGCAACCTAAAAAAAATAAAGAAAGAAACGTTAGTAATGTTTCTTTAATATTAAAAAAAAATCACCACCCTTTCCAACTTACATTTCCCAAGTCCGGTTCGTCCAGCAACCTAAAAAAAATAAAGAAAGAAACGTTAGTAACGTTTCTTTAATATTAAAAAAAAATTCCCCCCACCCCTTCCAACTTACATTCTAAGTCCGGGAGTCCAGCAACCTAAAAAAAAAATAAAAAAAAAATTATGGTTTAGAAAACCGTAAAAATAGATTGATCATGATAATCAATGATCATCAAATTAAATTAAAATGCTGAAACTATTGCATGTAAACGCCAAAAGGTTTCGGCAGTTTAGCAAAAATGAGTTTGATCACGTATTTTGAAAATGTAAAAGATTATTTCAAGATTTTATATTGTAAATTGATAGATTAGTTCTCTCAATTTGATCTATGGAAAGATTTTAGTAACATTTTGGAAGAATCAGCGGTATTAGATCTGTCACGCCTAAATGTACCTTTTTTAAAAATTTATTGGGAACATTTCATCATTACAATATATTATATAATATATGACGACAGATTGTTTATTTAATTAATACTTTAATAAAAAAAAAAATGAATGTTTATTGAATAAAAGCAATTTATTATAATAAGCTTTAATTACTTATAATTGAGGTCGAATTTTTTAATTTCAGTTGAATATAGGCCAATATTAAATCAAATTATAAAATAGTAAAAATATTAAAATAATAATTAGATGACTATATAATATATATATATATTTAATAAAAAATAATAATAATAAAAGATAATAAAAAATAAAAAATAATAATAATAAAAATAATAAAAATATAAAAATATAAAAAATACAAAATAAAAAAAAAATAAAAATAAAAAAATATAATTTACGGATTCCGAGGCCGCCGATGTGCAGTGTTTCTACGCCGCCTACGACTGTGGTGGTTCCCTAAGAAATATTTATAAATTTAGAACTTAAATAACTTAAATATAAATTAAAAAAATTCTTAATAATTACCAGGTCTGTCCCAAAACTAGTGTTCCGCAAACGATTTGGTCAAATCAAATCAATTCGGATTTGATTTGAAGTTTGATTTGATTCGATTTGATAATTTTGATTTGCAAATCAAATCCAAACTTCAAAACAAGATTTGAGTTCAAATCCAAATTAAAAAAAAAAGATTTGATTCGATTTCAAATCAAATTCAAATTAGCTTAAACTAATTCAATCAAATCCGAATCAAATCTGACAAATCCAAATCAAATCCAAATCAAATCGAATTAAATATACATGACCTGGTTAAACGTAATTACAGGACCCCGAACAATACTAATGTATAAAGGCAGGGTCATGTGACTTGCCGATCTAATCAGATAATCCGAATATCTGATCATTTTTTTTAATCATTTATCAGTTTATTTTTGTAGTGTTGCCGGACGAAAGGCACGACCGGACTTTTGGAATTAAGGTAAGGGAGGGGTTGGGGAAGGTGTTTCATTGTTTTTTTTTTAATTAATTAAGTATTAACTTTTTTTTTTACTTTTTGTAGTGTTGCCGGACGAAAAGCATGACCGGACTTTTGGAATTAAGGTAAGGGAGGGTGAGAAATGTTTTTCGGTGTTTTTTTTAACTAATTAATTAATTATTTTTTATTTTTATTTTTTGTAGTGTTGCCGGACGAAAGGCACGACCGGACTTTTGGAATTAAGGTAAGGGAGGGGTTGGGGGAGGTGTTTCGTTGTTTTTTTTTTAATTAATTTAAGTATTAACTTTTTTTTTACTTTTTGTAGTGTTGCCGGACGAAAAGCACGACCGGACTTTTGGAATTAAGGTAAGGGAGGGTGGGGAAGTGTTTTTCGGTGTTTTTTTTAACTATTTAATTAATTATTTTTTTTTTATTTTTTTGTAGTGTTGCCGGACGAAATGCACGACCGGACTTTTGGAATTAAGGTAAGGGAGGGTGGTGAAGTGTTTTTCGGTGTTTTTTTTAACTATTTAATTAATTATTTTTTTTTTATTTTTTTGTAGTGTTGCCAGACGAAATGCACGACCGGACTTTTGGAATTAAGGTAAGGGAGGGTTGGGGGAGGTGTTTTGTTGTTTTTTTTTAATTAATTAAGTATTGATTTTTTTTTTATTTTTTGTAGTGTTGCCGGACGAAAAGCACGACCGGACTTTTGGAATTAAGGTAAGGGAGGGTGGGTGAAGTGTTTTTCGGTATTTTTTTTAACAAATTAATTATTTTTTTTTTTATTTTTTGTAGTGTTGCCAGGCGAAAAACACGACCGGACTTTTGGAATTAGGGTATTAAAACCCGAAAAAGAATAATAAAAATAAATAAATTTGGTATAAAATACCGAAAAAAAGTGAAAAAATAAATAAAATAAAATAAATTTTGGTAAATACCGAGTAATTTAATTTACCGAAATTAGTATTTTTTAAAAATAAATCCACGTATATCTATTATAAACTCTACACAAACATAATATCCCAAATTGACCGATCTACGCAAACTCAATTTGTAGGTTTAAAAAGTAATTTCATATAAACTCTACACAAACCCGTATGTGAGTTATATTGGTATTATTCGGGGTCCTGTAATTACCGTAAATATTATTGGTAGTTACTGCAACCACATGATGTCCAACCCTCCTTAAACACACTAAAGAAATACATTTCGCAACATTTTTTTATTAATATTGCGTTGCAAAACGCATTTTTTTATTTAAAATTCAACAAATCAAACCAAATCACAAATCTATTTGAATGAATTTGATTTGATTTGAATTTGAATTTGATTTGAATCGAATCAAATTTAAATCAAATCAAATCAAATTCAAATCAAATTTCAAATCAGATTTGAATGGTTTGATTCAAATCCAAATTCAAACTTTTCAGATTTGATTTGATCAAATCAAATTTCAAATCTAACCTGATTTGGTCTAATTTGATTTGTGCGGAACACTACCCAAAACCTTGTGCGGAACTGCCTATAATATCTTTCTCCTTCCCGGGACCACCTTCCATTTCGCGCACTATTCCTCCATTCACAGAAATTCTAAAAATGTTAATACTATTAATTTTTTATTTTTTTTTATTTTTTTTTTATGATTTATTATTATTTTACTAACATTAAAATTCCTGACCAAGTTTCTCCACTTTCTTTCTACCTGTTGGCCAGTGAACCTCATGTGGAACCGTCTCTGAATTCTTCGAGCTAGGCTCTCCCAGAATTCGGAGCGGTCCCTCCCGGGTATGTCATGGTAGTAGTTGTTCCTTCTTCTTTACATTATTTATTTAATTTTTAGATCAGGAAACGTAAGAGAAAAAAAAACTAGAATATGATCAAAGTTATTTATTAGTTTTCATTTAATTTTTTACCTCCTATATCTTATTAAATATTCAGTTATTGCATCAGTCCAATTTGCGGGCATTTTAAGAAAAAGAATATATAATAATAAAAAATAACGGCAACAAATTTTAAGAAAAAGAATATATAATAGAAATAACGACAACAAATTTATTGTAAGAAAAAAAAAAAGGATGAAACCTCTTTTTAAAAACAATTTTTTATCACCTTGTATTATTATATTAATTACCCTTCAAGAACATTTACGTAAATTGTTCTAATTTCTCAAATATGTCATGATTGTTATGATCTGTCTTCTTTATATTAATTATAATACAGATACGGATCTACAATACAATCAATCACAATGAACAAGTTAAACTCGACCTAAACTCGATTGTTATGATCGTGATTCCAAAATATCAAGATAAAGGTCTTCTTTTTAATTATATATCAAATCTAAAAAAGGTAAAATCTAATAATACAGATACGTAAATAAATAGTGTTTTTTATTTTGGTTTATAATAAGCTTTTGCCAATTATAGACTACAAATAAAACAATTACAAATCTACAATACATTACACAAAGATCTTGAGCGAACGAGTTAAACTCGAGTTGAACTCGAGTTCAACTCGAGTTCAAAGCGAACAATTTAAATTCAAAATAAAATATCCAAGATTAACAAAAAAGTTGGTAACGTTATAATGAAATCGGTAGTAAAACTTGATTTAATCATCTTTAATTAGGTATAAAAATTCTGATAAATTTAATAAAATCAGTGATTTTTTAATAATTTTATCAACTCAAGTTGAGCACGAATAGTGAATAATCAAGTTTGTGCTTCTTCGCTAATATTGACTTGTGCATTCGATAGGTGACCGATTTTGTGGCTGATGTGGCTGAATATAATATTACCCAAATAACCAATAAAAATTGATAATTTTGTTGATCATGTGATTGCACGATCATGATTTAATTATTTATTTATCGTATTTTTTTTTTTTTTTTTTCAAAAACTTTTTCTCTCTCTCTCAAATTTTTACTTTATTGTTTTGTCTAAAAAATAAAGATAAAGGTATATTTTTTGTTGAAATTTCTTTTCCCATTATTATGTTATTTATAATATTACCCAAATAACCAATAAAAATTGATAATTTTGTTGATCATGTGATTGCACGATCACGATTTAATTATTTATTTATCGTTTTTTTTTTTTCAAAACTTTTTTCTCTTTCTCTCAAATTTTTACTTTATTGTTTTTGTCTAAAAAATAAAGATAAAGGTATATTTTTTGTTGAAATTTCTTTTCCCATTATTATGTTATTCTTAACACTCTTATTAATATATTTTTCCAATGTATTTCTTCTCACTAACGTCCTAAACAATGTTCTACTATCGAGTTTTTTACTTTATTGGTTTTTCTAAAAAATAAATACAAAGGTACATTTTTTGTTGAAATTTCTTTTTCCATCCTGTTAACACTTTTACTAATATTTTTTCTAATGTGTTTCCTCCTACTAACGTTCCTACTAACAATGTTCTACTGTTAAACATTTTTTATTTCTTACTTTTACTAACACTTCTACTAACATTAACACTAACATTAATACTTATACTTTATATTTTTTTTTTATTGACGTTCCTTTTCTACTTCTACTAACTTTCATACTAACATTAATACTAACACTTTCTAATGTAAAAATTTTTTTATTAACGTTCCTTTTCTTTTGCTAACACTTCTACTAATATTCATACTAACACTTTTATTACTAACATTTTACTTTCTTTCAAATTAAATAGATATAATGAAATGAAAACAAGCAAACAAGTGAACATTAATTGTAAATTTGTGTAAAGAGTAGTGAATTTTTTTTATAATATTTTTTGTATAATATTTTTTTTTATTATCGATTGAAAATATAAATAAAACTTTCAGTAATTACAATTAAATGAATTAAATTACTTCTAAATTACAATTGTATTTAAATTATAAATCTACTACTATTAATGCCCCATAAATGCTATACTTTTCGGCTATCCGATATGTGTGAAAATTATGAAATTATGCTTATATTTCAAATACAAATAGGATACATATCGGGTATATATAGGATACTTATTAGCACTATCCGATAAGTGTATAATATCTGTCCGATATTTTTTTAAAATATATCGGGTACCCAATAAATCTATGATATGTAACCGATATTTAACTACCCAATATGTATGAGAAATGTACCCGATATGTACGTTATATGTCACCGATTTTCTGCATCTGACGGGTACATATCGGGTACCCGATATGTGTAGTATTATTAAATAGCATATACATATTTCACACATATCGGGTACATATTAGGTACCCAATATGTACCCGATATGTACCCGATAGCATCGATTTTGACCAGTGAAATCTCGATAAGATACCATTTAACAATAAAAAATATATATATTGATTATATTAATAATGTATTACAAGCTTATATTTACTATTATGGTTAAAGAACAACAAAATCATATAATTATATCATATTGTACCAAAATGTGTAAATTATACAAATTAGTTTAATATTTTGTGTTCTTTCTATAAATGTAGCAAATTCATAGCTTGCTTAATAAACATAGCATATTGAAAATTCAAATAAATTTTTTTATAGGGTTATAGTATATGTGGCATCATGACTAATAAATTGTTGCTATTAATTATTGCATATTATTATTTAATAAATTTGACTTACGTGTAATTATAAATACTTATTTTAATCATATCTTTAACAAAAATTTCTTTATATTTTTTTTTTAGTAATAAACTTATCTTAAAAATGAATGAAGTTTGTGAAATTGTACCATCACAAAAGGGTAATAATAAAATAAATGTCCATGGTTACTTGATGATAAAAGAACGAATAAGAGGAGATAAGTATTATTGGTGTTGTGAAAAAAAAGGCTGGAAAGTTGTAGAGGTCACGCGATAACAACATTTCTTGATGGTTTACATTATCTTAACAACTTTGTTGACCATCACCATTCACCTCAAGCTAGCAAGGTAAAGGTTGCAAAAACTATAGCTCAAATTAAGCAACAAGTACGTGAAACAAGAGATAAACCAGCACAAATAATTCAGAATAATACTGTTAACATATCACAAGATGATCATCCATATATGCCAACTGTTAATGCTCTTCGAACAGTAATTAAGCGTGTTAGAAAAGCAGAAAGACCTCCACAACCACAAAATATTGGAGAAGTTAATGTTCCAAACTCACTTTGTTTAACATTAACTGGAGATCACTTTCTAGTAAAAGACTTTATGTTTGGTGCAGATAGAATTTTATTATTTACTACCAAGACAAATATTCAACGTTTATCCCAAGCTTCATATTGGTTGATGGATGGAACCTTTAAAACAGTTCTGACAATATTTTGTCAACTGTATACCATTCATGCCCCTGTTGGCTCAGCAAATTCAAGGATTCTTCCTCTAGTTTATGCATTAATGACAAGTAAGTCAGAAGGAGTTTATAGATGATTATTTGAAGAATTAGTTGATTTTGCTGCAGAGAACAATGTTAATTTACAACCTTTCACTATCCTAACTGATTTTGAATAAGCTTCGATTAATGCATCATGACAGGTATTTCCTAATATTAATAATAAAGGATGCCTTTTTCATTTGGGACAATCTGGGTGGCGAAAAATTCGATCATGTGAACTTGCAGTCAGATATGGTAATGATGAGCAGTTTAGTTTGTTTGCTCTAACATTCTTGCCATCACAGGAAATTCCAAATGCCTTTGATATGTTAAAACTTGTAATGCCACCAGAAGCAAATGAAGTTACTCAGTGGTTTGAGGATAACTATGTACACAGAAAAATACGTCGGTATCTTCAAAATGGAAATACTACACGATCAGCTCTTTTATTCTCACCAGAGTTGTGGTCGGTATATAATTCAATTGAAACAGGTATATCACGAACACAGAATATTGCTGAAGCATGGCATCGTTGATGGGGAACTTTGGTTGGCCAAAGTTATGTTGGTGTTTATACAATGATTGAAGAATTACAAAAAGAACAACAAAATGTTGATTTTCAAATTAAGTGTATTTTACATGGTGAATAGCAGCCAGCAAAAAAAAATCATTAATTAATAGAGAAAAAAAAATAATGACAATCATTGATGACAAGGAGAATCGTCCAGTTATGAATTATATTCGAGGCATTGCACATAATCTTACATTATAAGTAAAATTAAAATTTACAAACTGTTTTTCTTATAATTATATATAAAGTTTTTTCATATATTATAATTAAAAATATTTGTAACGTTTAGAATACCTGTATAAATAAATTTAAATTGTGTAACTTTATTTTTATTGGCCATATTATCACATGACATTACACAAAATCCTAAAAAGAAAATTTTGCTCCCTACAAAAATTGGAAGTTTCTTATTCTGAAAAAGGAATTTATGTTATACAAATTTCAAAAAAGAAAATATTTTCCCTTGCAAAAATCTGGCCAGGTTGGTTTCACAAGTATTCCAAAAAAGGAAATTAGTATGCTGATCATTTAATTCTGGCCAGCATTACAACTATTATTATAAAAAAACAAAAATGAAAAGGAAAAGTGTTAGGGATTAGAGGTAGATTAGGGTTAGGATTAGGGTTAGAAATTAGGGTTAGTATTAGGATTAGATTAAAATTAGAGTTAGGGTTAGGATTTGTATATTATTTTATTAATAAATACCAACCCGATGCAAAGCAGCGGGCTTCAAGCTAGTAATAAATAACAATATAAAGTATTATTATGCAATTTATAATTTATGTTAATATTTGTCTCTGTGTTCACCTAATATATAATTTCGCAAATTATTTTTAGCCACATATCCATCAATTTAAATATGAATAAAATTAATGGAATTTATATTTTAATAAATATTAGAGCATCTGTCCTGTCAAGATTTTGACCTGTCAAGATACTGTATTTCGGTATTTTGAATTTACCGATATTTTGTACTTGTCAGGATTTTGTGATTTCATGATTTTGTCAATCGGGATTATGAGGTGTCAGTCTTTTGTTTGTCGGTTTTTAGACCTAAACCCATGCAGTAGAATGTATACAAGGGGCATGTGATACTAGTGTTCCACAAACGATTTGGTCAAATCAAATCAATTCAGATTTGATTTGAAGTTTGATTTGATTCGATTTGATAATTTTGATTTGCAAATCAAATCCAAACTTTAAAACAAGATTTGAGTTCAAATCCAAATTAAAAAAAAAAGATTTGATTTGATTTCAAATCAAATTCAAATTAGCTTAAACTAATTCAATCAAATCTGAATCAAATCTGACAAATCCAAATCAAATCCAAATCAAATCGAATTAAATATACATGACCTGGTTAAACGTAATTACAGGATCCCGAACAATACTAAGATAACTCACAAATGTATAAAAGCAGGGTCATGTGACTTACCAATCTAATCAGATAATCCGAATATCTGATCTTTTTTTTAATCATTTATCAGTTTATTTTTGTAGTGTTGCCAGACGAAAGGTATGACCAGACTTTTGGAATTAAGGTAAGGGAGGGTGGGAAGTGTTTTTCAGTGTTTTTTTTAACTAATTAATTAATTATTTTTTATTTTTATTTTTTGTAGTGTTGTCAGATGAAAGGCATGACCGGACTTTTGGAATTAAGGTAAGGGAGGGGTTGGGGGAGGTGTTTCGTTATTTTTTTTTAATTAATTTAAGTATTAACTTTTTTTTTACTTTTTGTAGTGTTGCCAGATGAAAAGCATGACCAGACTTTTGGAATTAAGGTAAGGGAGGGTGGGGAAGTGTTTTTCGGTATTTTTTTTAACTATTTAATTAATTATTTTTTTTTATTTTTTTGTAGTGTTGCCAGATGAAATGCATGACCGGACTTTTGGAATTAAGGTAAGGGAGGGGTTGGGGGAGGTGTTTCATTGTTTTTTTTTTAATTAATTAAGTATTAACTTTTTTTTTACTTTTTGTAGTGTTGCCAGACGAAAAGCATGACCGGACTTTTAGAATTAAGGTAAGGGAGGGTGAGAAGTGTTTTTCGGTGTTTTTTTTAACTAATTAATTAATTATTTTTTATTTTTATTTTTTGTAGTGTTGCCGGATGAAAGGCATGACTGGACTTTTGGAATTAAGGTAAGGGAGGGGTTGGGAGAGGTGTTTCGTTATTTTTTTGTAATTAATTTAAGTATTAACTTTTTTTTTACTTTTTGCAGTGTTGCCAGATGAAAAGCATAACCGAACTTTTGGAATTAAGGTAAGGGAGGGTGGGAAAGTGTTTTTCGGTGTTTTTTTTAACTATTTAATTAATTATTTTTTTTTTATTTTTTTGTAATGTTGCCAGATGAAATGCACAACCAGACTTTTGGAATTAAGGTAAGGGAGGGTTGGGGGAGGTGTTTCGTTTTTTTTTTAATTAATTAAGTATTAACTTTTTTTTTACTTTTTGTAGTGTTGCCAGATGAAAAGTACGACTGGACTTTTGGAATTAAGGTAAGGGAGGGTTGGGGGAGGTGTTTCGTTGTTTTTTTTAATTAATTAAGTATTAACCTTTTTTTTTATTTTTTTGTAGTGTTGCCAGACGAAAAGCATGACTGGACTTTTGGAATTAAGGTAAGGGAGGGTGGGGGAAGTGTTTTTCAGTATTTTTTTTAACTAATTAATTGTTTTTTTTTATTTTTTTGTAGTGTTGCCAGATGAAAAGTACGACCGGACTTTTGGAATTAAGGTAAGGTAGGGTGGGGAAGTGTTTTTTGGTGGTTTTTTTAACTATTTAATTAATTATTTTTTTTTATTTTTTTGTAGTGTTGCCAGATGAAATGCACGACCGGACTTTTGGAATTAAGGTAAGGGAGGGGTTGGGGGAGGTGTTTCATTATTTTTTTTTTAATTAATTAAGTATTAACTTTTTTTTTACTTTTTGTAGTGTTGCCAGACGAAAAGCACGACCAGACTTTTGGAATTAAGGTAAAGGAGGGTTGGGGAAGGTGTTTCGTTGTTTTTTTTAATTAATTAAGTATTAACCTTTTTTTTTATTTTTTTGTAGTATTGCCAGACAAAAAGCATGACCGGACTTTTGGAATTAAGGTAAGGGAGGGTGGGGGAAATGTTTTTCAGTATTTTTTTTAATTAATTAATTGTTTTTTTTTTATTTTTTTGTAGTGTTGCCAGACGAAAAGTACGACCGGACTTTTAGAATTAAGGTAAGGGAGAGTTGGGACAGGTGTTTCGTTTTTTTTTAATTAATTAAGTATTGATTTTTTTTTTATTTTTTGTAGTGTTGCCAGACAAAAAGCATGACCGGACTTTTGGAATTAAGGTAAGGGAGGGTGGGAGAAGTGTTTTTCGGTATTTTTTTTAATAAATTAATTATTTTTTTTTTATTTTTTGTAGTGTTGCCGGGTGAAAAACACGACTGGACTTTTGGAATTAAAGTATTAAAACCTGAAAAAGAATAATAAAATAAATAAATTTGGTATAAAATACTGAAAAAAAGTGAAAAAATAAATAAAATAAAATAAATTTTGGTAAATACTGAGTAATTTAATTTACCAAAATTAGTATTTTTTAAAAATAAATTCACGTATATCTATTATAAACTCTACACAAACATAATATCCCAAATTGACCGATCTACGCAAACTCAATTTGTAGGTTTAAAAAGTAATTTCATATAAACTCTACGCAAACCTGTATGTGAGTTATATTGGTATTATTCGGGGTCCTGTAATTACCGTAAATATTATTGGTAGTTACTGCAACCACATGATGTCCAACCCATACTAAAGAAATATGTTTCGCAACATTTTTTTATTAATAATACGTTGCAAAATGCATTTTTTATTTAAATAATTAAAAAAAACATTTCGCAATGTTTTTTTTATTAGTATTGTGTTATGAAACGCATTTTTTTATTAAATTAATTTAAAAAAAATGTTTCGCAATATTTTTATTAATATTGCGTTGCAAAACGCATTTTTTTATTTAAAATTCAACAAATCAAACCAAATCACAAATCTATTTGAATGAATTTGATTTGATTTGAATTTGAATTTGATTTGAATCGAATCAAATTTAAATCAAATCAAATCAAATTTGAATTAAATTTCAAATCAGATTTGAATGGTTTGATTCAAATCCGAATTCAAACTTTTCAGATTTGATTTGATCAAATCAAATTTCAAATCTAACCTGATTTGGTCTAATTTGATTTGTGCAGAATACTACTGTGATACTATTAAATAATCAAAAATAATATAAACACCTTTTTTTTAAGTTTGGGAAAGCAAATTTATTTTTATTTACGAATTTTTTATTATTTACAATTTTTATGTTAAAAATTAAAGTAAATTCTAATTTTTATTATAACTTAATAAAAAAATACATATTTGATACTTGTTCGCTACTATTTTATAAAATAGTATTCAGGTTGTATGGCATGGACGTCAGTATCAGTCAAAGCCCAAAAAAATATGAGTCTCCAGCCGATATTTGGTATGGACTGGGCCTAGCTACTCACTTAATAAATAAAAAAATAAAAATATTTATCTTCTTCTACGATACGTAGGTAAGTTCCTCCTTTTCCTACGATTATCACACATGACTAAAATTGATCAAATTTATCAAATTTAAAACATGAACATAAATATTAATTATAAATTTTATTATAGTATAATTATCTGGCTTGTATACGTTCTACTGCATACGCAGCTTTAACGATCGAATAGTAATATTAAATTTTTGAAATATTTTAACCGTAATATTACACAAGTTTACAGTCTCATAAATTTTTGAAATATTTTAACTGTAATATTACGCAGATTTACAGTCTCGTAAATTTTTGAAATATTTTAACTATAATATTACGCAGGTTTACAGTCTTGTAAATTTTTGAAATATTTTAACTGTAATATTACGCAGGTTTACAGTTTCGTAAATTTTTGAAATATTTCAACCGTAATATTACGCAGATTTACAGTTTCGTAAATTTGCAGAATATTTTGATCGTAATATCGCAAATTTACAGTTTCGTAAATTTTCAAAATATTTCAACCATAATATTACGCAGGTTTATAGTCTCATAAATTTTCAAAATATTTTGACCGTAATATTGCGTAAATCTTATGATATTGAAAACTTGCATAATATTTTGACTGTAATATCACATAAATTTTACGAAATTGTAAACTTATATAATATTTTGAAATTTTTTGAAATATTATGCCATGAACTTTCGTAAACTTACAAAATCATAAACTTATGCAATTTTTCGTCCTATAAAATTTCCTGATAATGCAATTACTAAATATCATCCCCTTGTGATAAATAAAAAATTACGCAACACAAATTCAACACAAATTTAACAAATTTAACAAAATTTGGCCAAAATTAATAATTTTTTACTAGAATTATCAATACAAATTGAATACAAATTGAACACAAAATTTGTGGTATTGTGCTGGTAATTTTTATTTATCACAAGGGAATGATATTTAGTAATTGTGCATGACAGTATCGTATTTTCTGACCAATCAAAATTAAGCTGATCCTTGTATGTGATTTAATCATTTAATCATGCACGCGTTTTTTGTCTTATTTATTTTTGTCTCTTATTTCTTTATTCTTTTGTTTAATATTTTTAATTTTTTTGTCTCTTCTTTCTATTATTTCTTTAATTATATACAATATATTTACATATATTTCATAATTTATTGCTTTGCAGGTATAGAAATATTTGTTTATTAATACTAATTATTTTCATTTTTTTTTACCTCTTTGTTACTTTGTATCGTAATACTAACAATAATATCCATGTTTCCTTTATTCCTTTTTACTTGTACTTTAATACTAATGATACTAACAATACTAACAACATGTTTATTTTTTCCTTTCTCTTTATTTTTTTATTCTTTTGTTTAATTACTTTGCAGGTATAGAAATATTTATTTATTAATACTAATTATTTTAATATTAACGTGTTTTTTTTACCTTTTTGTTACTTTATATCGTAATACTAATAATACTATCTACGTTTCCTTTATTCCTTTTTACTTGTACTTTAATACTAACGATAATATCCATGTTTCTTTTACTCCTTTTACTGTTTCTTTAACTTTTTTTACCTTAATACTAACAATAATAACAATATTTCTTTTATCTTTATATCTAATACTAACATTACTATAGCTGTTTTTCTTCTTTTTACGTCTAATAATATTGTTACTCTTTACTCTTTCTTTTTTTTACTTTTATGTATTCTGTATATATTAATAAATACTTGTAATTTTTTATGGTTTAATAAAATTATATCTAATATAACATACATTATATAAACTTATAGTACAGAAAATAAAGTATTATTTATCAAAATATTTTGAAATATTATGAAATATTACGTATATTTTAAAAAGTTGCATAGTATTATGCAGTAAAATTACGGAATAGTATATAGTAATATTTTGAAATATTTTAAAAAGTTACAAAATATTACGCTTACGCAAACTTGCAGCAGATCTGAAAACTTACAGAATATTACAAATTGTAAAATTATGAAGCTTTGCATATCGTAATATTTTAAAATATTTTAAAAAGTTACAAAATATTACACTTACGCAAATTTGCAGCGGGTCTGGAAACTTACGAAATATTATAATGTGTAAACTTGCGCAACTTTTCGCACTATATAATTTCCTGATGGAAGAAAATATGAATAGTTTAAAAAAATCAAAAAAAAGTTTGATCAATTATCAAGATTATATCACGTGATTTAAAATTAAGGCCAATTTTAACTTTTGCCAGAAAAACTAATTATTAACTATAATGAATTGATATAAAATATATAACTTAAAAATAGTACACTATTTAGTAGAAGTCTGAATCAGTTAATTCATAATCAGCATAATTCAGATTCAAATGATTGATTACGGCAGTTGATTAGCTAAAATTAATAACTAGATCAATCAATTTGTACGAATATTCAGATTGAAACACATAATTGATTATCATTTATTTATTATCTGATAATCATCAGTTTTTTCTATCCTTGCTCTTTCTCTCCCTCTCAAATTTTTTTTTTAAAAAATTTTTACTTTCATTTAATAACCATTAATTATCACTTCAACACTCTAACTTTCTTAAACTAACTTAACTTCTAAATTCCAATTTTTCAAATTTAATTCCTCTAATAAAAATTAAAAATGAATTCTTTTTAGAATGATATTGAAAATTCTTTGGAGGAAATTCAAGACTATGAAGAGACCAGAGAAACTAGCAATTTTACTTGTTTTAGTAATAGATCTGATATCAGTAGTGAAAATTCTTCGCTTAGCTCAATAACATCAAAAAAAAAGATGGTATAGTGGTCTTGATCTTGAAGGGTCTTCAAAAAAAAGTCTTATATAGAAGTATTTTAATGAGACACTAAATCCTAATAGTCCTGGTAAGGTTATAATATGCAACCTTAACGATTCTGAAGAACTGCTGTGTTAAAGAACTTATGTTACATTAAAGTTGCCTACCGAAACTAAGGAGTTTTGACATGTCGAAATTGTCAAAACTATTTTGACATTTTGATATTAACCTTCTGATTTGTCAAAATGCTAAAATAGTTTCAACATACTGAAACTATTTTAACATTTCAACATAATATATCATATGATATACTTATAGTTTCAGTATTTACTAATCTGCGGTTGACAGATTTCTGATCAGTTTTGATATCAGTCATATGAGCCAATTTACTGACCGTAGATAATCTTTTTTTTGAAAAAAAAAATGGTTACAGTTTTTTTTTAAATTGGATAAAAAAAAAATTTTATTTTTATTTTTTTTTTCTTTAGGTTGCCAGACTTCTTGGACAAACTGAACTTGGAATGTGCATAAGTAAATTAGTAAGGGAATGAGAGGGGATTTTTTTTTAATATATTAAAAAAACATACTAACATTTCTTCTACATATTTCTTTTTTTTTCTTTAGATTACTGGACTTCTTAAATGAATCCAGACTTGAAATGTACGCAAGTAGGTTAGTGGGGAGTGGATGGAGATTTTTTTTTAATATATTAAAGAAACATACTAACGTTTCTTTTATTTCTTTTTTTTTTCTTTAGGTTGCTGAACTTCTTAAACGAATCCAGACTTGAAATATACACAAGTTAGTGTAGAGAGATTTTTTTTTAATATATTGAAGAAATATACTACCGTTTCTTTTATTTCTTTTTTTTTTTCTTTAGGTTGCCAGACTTCTTAAACGAACTCAGACTTGAAATGTACACAAGTTAGTGTAGAGAGATTTTTTTTAATATATTGAAGAAACATACTAACGTTTCTTCTATTTCTTTTTTTTTCTTTAGGTTGCCAGACTTCTTGAACAAACCTAGACTTGAAATATATACAAGTTAATGGGGAGAAATTTTTTTTTAATATATTGAAGAAATATACTAACGTTTCTTCTATTTCTTTTTTTTAGGTTGCCAAACTTCTTGAACGAACTTAGACTTAAAATGTAAATTTGGTAGAAAGTAGAAGAAATTTTTTTAATATATTAAAAGAAATGTATTAACGTTTCTTTTTTATTTTTTTAGGTTGTCAGAATAAAATTTTTTTATTACAAGCAATAATATAAAAACTTTTTTTAAATGTAATAATTTATTATTTAATCCAAAAATTAATTTTAATTATAACAATAAAATAAAGTATTGCAATAAATTTTAGTTTTTTGCATATTTAATTTTAAATTTTTTTTTACTAAATTTTTAATATGCATGCTATATGGCCGGGACATTACAAATTACAATCAATCTATCAAACTTATATCAAACTTGTATCAAACTTTATCAATATCTATATAAACTTTATTAATTAGGATTGTTTAATTTTGAATCAAATTGTGACTAAATTCTTAATATTTTATATATCACGAGAGTGATGTTTTAATTTTGGTAATTTTGACATGCCAAAACTATTTTGGTAATTTTGTACAGTTTTGGCAATTTTGACATGTTGAAACTAGTTTCAACATTTTGACAATTTCAACATGTCAAAACTATTCTGGCATTTTGGTATTTTGACATATTTTTAATTTTGACATTTTGACATTGACCTATTGAGTTTTGGCAGGCAACTTTATGCTGCGCTTAGCAGTACTAGTAATGCCATTCAACATTTAGCCAGTGTTCATGGAATCGTTGAACAAGGCAAAATTCATATTAAGATAATTTTACTACCTTTTTTACAGTTTTTATTAGTACTTCTATTTATTAATTATTATTTTATTTCAGGCAGTTAAAAGTAAGAATATAGAACAAATGATGAAAGATCAAAACGACCAAAAAAAATCTTGCTGGTCTGAATCTTATCAAGTAGAAACAGATCGCAAACTTGCAAAATAGATCCTTAATTCTACTAGTCCAATTGATATTGTTAATAACAATTACCTAGACAAGCTTCTTGCCTATTTAAATCCAAACTATACCTTACCTAATGACAAAAATCTCAAACTTTTAATTCATCAAGGACTAGAATCAATGAAAGAACTTTTAAGCTCATCTGCTAAATATATTTTCCTCATTATAGATTTATGGACATCATACGCTAAATAATGATATATCAGAATCACTGCATCTTTTATAAGATACGATTTCAAGATTTATGATATTTTACTTAAATTAAAATATGTCTCTTATTCTTATACATCCAAACACATACAAGATCATATTAAAGCAACTATTTCAAAGTGAGAGTTACGTGAAAAAGTTATTGCTATTAAGACTGATAACGGTGTAAATATAGTCAAAGTGATGTCTAATATTCATGATATTGTGTGAATTCTATGTGTGATGTACACCTTTCAATTGGTGATCAGGAAAGAGTTAAAGTCAGCCTTTGTTTTTATTGCCTATACTAGATGTTTAATTCAGTTTTTTATATACCTGAAGCAAATTAAGAGACTTAAAGCAATTTAGGTTTCTTTAAATTATCAAAAGGTTTTATGTGTAATTGGTAACATAAGTACCTGCTAGAATTCTTTATACTTAGCGTGAGAATAATTACTTTATTTGAAGGACACAATAGATCAACTAGCGACTGATTTGTCATGAAACTGAGACAATGCTATAAAAAAGAATGATTGATGTCTAAAATATATCAATCTTATAGAAGAAAAATGGATCTTTATGGAAGAATTAGTTAATTTACTTAGACTGTTTGAAGAAGCCATTACTTTTCTAAGTAACGGTAACTATATAATGCTTAGTCTGATGCACCTTATCATTTCTACGATAAAATCAATTTTTGAATCTGATGATTCACTACTTGATGAAGATGAGAATGAAATTGAAGATTTTTTCAATATATTTACTATATTAGATAATGAAGAAGAAGAGTCAGATGAGAAGGAACTTCTTGAGTAATCTGAAAATGATGATGATGAGGTAATCAATCCTATGACCTGAAGACGTGTAAAAATCAATCAGCCAATAAATTTGCATGATATCATTATAACGATTAAGAAAATAATCTTACAAGTATTATATAATTATTAGAACGTTTCATCTGATGTTGTTTTAAAAGCAGCATTCTTAGACCCACGATTTAAAGATTTAACTTTTGCAAGAAGTGAAAAGGATCAGATTATTTGTTTAATTCAAGATGAATTAAATTTTGCAAATCAAGTGAGAAATCCTTTACTTGAAGATAACTCAAATAATGAAAACCAAGAGATTAATGATATGGAAGTAATAGAACAAACAGGAGAAAGTGCGGTAATTAACATATTAATAGAAGGTATTCTGAAAGTGATTTTTTTTTAATTTATTTTATTATAACAATTTTTTTAATTTATATTTAAGTAAATTAATTTTTATTTTTTTTTTTTAATTTGAATTAATAAATAATTTGATTATTTTTAATAACTATAATTATTTAATTTACTTTAATAATTCAGGTTTAAGAAATCTCTATTGTCAGAAAGAAAAAAATACATTATTTAGTCATATTTTTTCAAATTCATCTAATACGAATACCTTGGAAAATGAACTCACTCAATATGTTAGTATAAAATGCGTCAACTCTAATGTAGACTTGTGTAAATGGTGGGTTGAAAAAAAAATATTATTTCTATCATTATTTGATTTCACCCAGAAATATTTTCATATTCCTGCAACTTCTATTTCAAGTGAGCGTCTTTTTCAGATACTGAAAACTATATTTCAGCTCATCAAACACACCTTAACCCCATCTTTTTCACAGTATGGTATTTTTAAAGAGAAATATAAAAGTAATGGATATATTTTCACCTGATAAAATATAAATATTTGAATTTTGAAATTAATTTCTTAATAGTATAATTTTAAATTTTTTCTAATGCTAATACTTAATAATTTAAAATTGTTATTGAAATTTAATAATATTAATTTTAATACATAAATAATAATATTTGCTTTCACATTTAGTAAATTTAATAATAAATAATAGTATATATGCATTAATTGTGATACATGTTATAATACATTATTTATTTTTTTTTTAATTAAAAATTATTTTATTATTAAAACTGGATTAATGATTAATCAAATCATCTGAGTGATCCAGATCTTGATTAATCAGATAATCTGAGTGATCCTGTATAATCAGATTCAATCGATTAATAACTTTAAAAATAGCTGATTAATTGATTGACAAAAAATATGATTGATTCAGACCTCTAATTAATAAATTATTTTTTTATTATTTAAAAATAATTAAAAAAGTTATTTTTTTTTATTATTTAAAAATCATTAAAAAATCATTTTTTATTTTTAAAAAAAAATGCTAAAATAGTTTTAGCATTTTTATATACAAAATCAAATACCAGAATTAATGATTTCAGAGTTTTTATATTTTATTTTAAAGCTTTATAATTAGGTATTTGGATTATCTAAGTTGATATAATTTAACCTGATTTAGTTTAATCAGAAATAATTTAAATTACATTAAATAGATAACTTGGTTTAATTTAACCTAATCTGATTTAAAAAAATCAGATTAAATCAATAAAAAGAAGGGTTTTGTTTTTTATCATTATGGTAACATATCGCCAGACCTTAAATATCATGTGATCAGCAAATTCATTATAGTGATTTTATTAGCAATAATTATACAAATACAAATTAATAATTAATTATTAATATTATTATGTCTATTACATTTTGTATCATACATTTCTTATCAATACATTTTTCTATACATTTTTTTTAACAAATGATTGTGTTGATTGATAATTTTATTGATTATCACAAAATCTTTAGGATTCTTTGATTTTGGACATGAAATATTAATAATGAATAGATAACCAATTTTTTTTGTAGTGATATCTTTAGTTGAAGTGGATTTATGAATACAGCTGTGAGAACAGATAAAAGTACGATAGTGTATGACTTCTTTATTACAATTAATACAATCTTTAATAATTCGAAAATCTCATTATTTAGCCTATACACTTACGCAATTTTTCCATAATTTGAATCTCTTTTTTGAGTATAATAGCACATGTTCGTCTTGTTAGTCAAGATTACTTCATCATAGATATCATTATGGTAGCTGTCATCTATAAATTACATAGTCCAAAATTTTAAAAATGTGTTTATTTATATTGTGTAACTTGTTTTTACAATACTTTATTTAAATATAAATTTTATCATGTAAATGCCAAAATTTTTTTTTGTTATATTCCATGGAATTTTTATGGATTCCATAAAAAATCCATGAAAAAAAGTCTAAAATTTTTCATTTTTATTAATAATAGAACTTAATATTATTATTAAATCTTATAAAACAAACTGATAGAAATATGCAGTTTGTATTATTGTATTATTTTATTAGTTTAGTTTTTTTTTATATTACTTGATTTATGATTTATAAAAGTTTGAAGTTACATAATATTATGATGGTTTATAGATGACAGCCACCATACAATCCTCTACAAAAAAAAAGAATAAAAAGAGTTAGAAATAACTTCTTTATAACCTTATTCTAATCTTAAACTTATTCTCCTAATCCTAACCCTAAGCTATTATAACCTTAAACCCGCTTTTTTAACCCTAATTCTAAGCTATTCTGAATTTAAATCCACTTTCTTAACTCTAACCCTAACCCTAACCCTAATCCTAACTACCTATTCCTAATTCTAAATTATTCTGAACCTAAACCTATTCTTCTAACTCTAACTCTAACTATTCTAATCTAAAGCGATACATACTATAAGCAAATTTTGAGTCTTGAGTGTCTTCAAATAACTCTTCTTCCATATATTCCATAAGGTAGTTTTATATTTAATATTAAAGAAAAGAAAAGTCAAATTACAATCAATATTAATGAAAGAAAAAGTCAGATTACATTTATTAGTGAAAGAAATAGAGTATCACTTTCAATATTAACAAAAAAAAAGTTAATATAAAAGAAAAAGCAAATGTAAAAAATAAAAGTTTAATAAAGTATAATCCTATGACTATAATGTATTACATCATTATACAATAAAAGATTAATCATTAAATCACATAACAAAAAGGATATAGTAACAAATTATATGCGTGATAAATAATAATTTTTTAAAAAAAATATTATATCATAATTTTTTTTTTAAATCTTTTTTTTTTATAATATGATTAATGGCTATTATAGTTTTCTAAAAAATTTTCTTTTTTTATTCATTTATGTATTTGTTTACTTGTTTATTTAGATACATACTTTTTTTTTATTTATTTATTTATTTCTTTTACTTTTATTTTTACTTTTATTTACTTTTATTTTTTTATTTAAATATAAGAACTTAAAATCTGAATTTTTATATATATTATACAAAACTTTTACAAACTATATATATATTTCAACTTTTTTAATAAAATTTAAAAAAATAAATATTGAAAAATTCCTAAAAATTTAAATTTATTTAAGATAAATTTAATTGTAATAAAAGCTATTTTAGATAATAAAATAAAATAATAATATTTTTTTTAAATGAATATTTTACTGTTTAATTTAGTAATAGGAGTAATATAATAGGAGTAATAATGATCTAATCATAATGAAATTATGATTAAATAAGAAGTGGTATTCTTACTACTATTCTTTTCATGAGAGTATGTATTTTTTTCTTTCTATTTGCAACTTGTAGTTTGAAAGAATTTCTCTGGTTTTTGTATTAAAGTCCATCTGTATTCAAAGTTGTTCTTAGAATGTTTTGTTGTCTTAAAAGAAAAAAAGAAAATAAATTAATAATATTGATTAATTAAATAAATCTTGACCATAAATCAAATATTCTTTTCAGTATTAGAATTCACTCTTTGATACTAGATCAAGTTACAAACTGCAAAGCTCATTCATTTTTTCTTGAAGTTGAGATTCTAGAGATTTAATTTTTTCATTAAATCCTTTCTATTATTCTTCTAAATTTGCGCCTTGTGTCAGTTGTAGACATAGGACATTTAGTATTAGGATTAGGATTAGGGTTAGGATTAAGGTTATAGTTAAGGGAATTAAGGTCAAGTGGTTTTTAATTGATGGTTAAAGATGAATTTCGGGATTTCTCAGTTTCATCAAACTGCTAAGAATTTCTGGAAAGACCTCTTGTTTCATCTTCAATTTGTCAAGATTAGACCTGTTATTGGTTAATACGATATTTATAAATATCTTTAAACAAGACTTGTTTAACATATAAATAATTAAATAATAATTATTAACTCTAACCCTTTAATTTACCATCAATTTTAGAGTTCTTACTTTGTGCATTAATTCGATTTTTCTGGATAAGATTTCTTGTCCTATAATACTTTCATTCGAAACGTTTCTTAAAGTGAAACAATAGTTTCTTCCACCTGTTCAAGATGGTTCTTATCGAGAAAATCTTCTCTTTTTTAAAAATTATATAATGGCAGATTGTTTTGAAATGATTTTCTCCAGGGTGACCGTTTCTCTTCAACTTGGTTTCAATAAATTCCCTAAATAATTAAACTTTCAAACTTTCTCGGATTACTTCGAGTTCGATTTTTGGTTTTCAGAGACATTCCAAGTACTATCCTATAATAAAAAGAAATGATTAATATCTAATTATATTACATACGCCAAATAATATTAAACTTATTGTTGAAATTGCCTTCATCACATCACTTACTTCCGTTCAAAATTTGCATGATTCTTCCTTCTTCCCAAGTTAATATTTCTTTCTCATAATTTGATAATTTTTTTTGCTTCTTTTTCAAGTTCCTTATTAAGTAAAAATATACGTATTGAGTTAGTGGTAATTAATTATTGGAACTTGGATTACCATAACTGCCCAACCTGATTAGCTTCAATAGATTCTCCATATTTTTCTTCAAGATTCTTTATTATCTTGTTTTATCTGGATATGCTTTTCTTCCTTCTCCCTCTCAATTGATTTGATAGTTTGAAAGTCCGTTGATAATTGATCAATTCTATAATTATAAGTTCTCTGATAGATATGTCAATAACATTTTTACGCTCTAACAAGTGTATTTAATAAAAAAATTACTTTTTCAAAGCTAATCCCGCATATAATCTTCCGCTTCTTTCTTCTTGGCCTCTATTTGGAGGATCATAAATAAATGATTGTTGTTTAACACATGTAGACGCCTTTACATATCTTCTTTTCCATTATTTTAGTGCAATATAATTTTTTTGATCGTTCTTCATTTAAACTTTTTAAGGTTATCAGTAGGAACTTTATATTTAGAAGTTCCGATCATATCCTCAAAATATTCTAAAAGACCATGTTTTAGGTTTCATAAGTGATAATAATTCAACTTCTCCTTAATCTTTAATTAAAATAATAAGTTACATAAATAACACTATTTTCATGGTTGAATTCTTTCAGAAAGATACCAGTAAAATCGAAACTATTTGTGATCTAGATCAACCCGTCACTTCGGTATAATTACAATGTTAATTGTTAGTAAAATACCTGGTTTGTGTTATTATGATATCGTCCGAGTCAGGATGTAAAATATCACGTCCATTTGCTCAAAATGATTTATTCAGCTTTACCAAATCAATGATTTCTTCAAATATATTTCAATCCAAATTCACATTCGTGTTAGAGGAATAAGTTCTGAGTCTTCTCTGTCACAGTTTGTTCGATATCCAAATACAAATGAAAGTGCATCAATGACATTTGATTTCCTGTACCATTTGGTCCGACAATAACGGAAAATGACTATTAAATAAATATATATATCGGAGAAGAATAAATGGCGCAAAATATTCCCCTTCGATATGAATTAAAAATACGAAACGGACCTACTTCCTACTTTTTCAAATACTTGATCTTAGGGTTCCAAGTAAAGTGCTCTATTTCAATAAAAAAGTTAAATACTGTAAATCGTGTAAGGAAGGCTCTGATTTCCTGAGATAGATATATCAATTATTGTATGTGTATACAAGAAGGTGATCTTCCAAATTCTTTTAATAAGTTTCTATATCTGTGCAAAATTTTAAATTATCTTAATACGAGTGAAAAAATGACCGCGGATATTGTAGTCATATTCTTGTGAGTTTAATTCAAGAGAAAACCTTAATTTGTTTTGCTGGTCCTCCATTTTGCACTTACATGAATAAATCTAATTGGAGACAGTCGTTTTATATTATATATTAGTTTTGATTGGAGGCAAAGAAGAAGAAGGTCAAACTTTAAAATAAAGAGGAAAGTATTACCACGTTGTCTTCAAGTAGTAAGTTTAAAGAAGTAATACGACTATATTGTGGTTTTTTTCTTTTCCTCTGGTTGAGACATTATTTGTGATTTATTTGCAGAATAAACTGTTGTTATATAAGGTATTTTAGCAAGGATTTGGATTATCTAAATCCATCTTATCTCTGCAGGGTATTCTACTATATTTCTTAAGAAAAACATTTACCTAACAATTTACATAAGAATTTTAAGAAAAAAAAATACAGTATATACCTATTTTAAATTATTTTTTTCATTAAAGAACGTTATAATTTTCAAAAATTTAAAGATCAGTTGAAAAATAATACTTTTTATTTTAAGAATAAATTCAAGCGTCTTTATACACAAAGATATAACCATTAGTTACATATAAATATCCCTCTCTCGGTTTAACCTCCCTTGATTATTGAATTCAAATAGAGGTTGATCATTTTCGTTTCGCGAAGCGATGTTACGAGAAAGCCTTCTTGAAAAAATACAATCGTGTGGAACAATACAAAAAAAACTACAAATTTGTATTTTTCCACAAGATTGAATCTCTTCACTTCATTGTTCCATGGTGCATAATGTTTTCAAAATTGTTTTAAAATGCGTTTAAGGATATATATATATATCAAAGTTTTATTAATGTAGAAGGTTTACAGTCTGCGGAAAAGTTTAAATAGAATAAATATACAATGCATATATAAAATTGCGAAGTTTCAAACATAAATGTATAACAGGAATAGTTAAAATAGAAAGAAGGTCACACAAAAAAATAGATCAGCTGAGTTGTGTAAATTATTAATTTTTCCTCGATCGTTTCTTCATTTTGTAGTGAATTACAAGAATTTGTAGGCTTTTCTTTAACACTGGTAACAAAAGAATTGAAGAAATTACGGTCAAAATTTTTTATTCGTTCCGAATCTTTTTGGCTTAATGTTTTCGCCCAAATCAATCTCAGCCAACATATAACAATGATGGTTACAAAAAATGTGATTTTAATTGTTTGAACCCAAGCGTTAATAGACTTAACTAGATTTGGTAAACAATTTAAGCTGGTACGTAAACTCAAAATACTGTAATATATTTCAGAGCATTTCGTTGGCCTGAAGTTCATAAATTTCTTCATTATTATTAATCTCTTTCTTAAAAATGAATGAATACATAGTGACAGATATTCTGAACATTTCCAATAAATATCCCTTTAAACAACTAAATATTCAAAAGGTTCCATTGTTGTGAAATGAAACCCTTGCCTTTTATGATTCAGTGATTTAATAGTTGAGTAAGCAAGAAAGAAAAATATTGTTATTTCGCCATAATTAATCTCTTAAAATAATTAAAATTATTATACCTCTAAAGGATATCGCTAATTTCTTTGTTCGTTATAGTTGAAACGCATTTTGAATGCATACAAAAAAAAATGATTGGCTGAAATCATAATAAATGATTGATTCTGGAGGGTTTCACGAAAAATTCCAAGGAAAAGATCATCCATTTAGTTACGATTTTTAATGATCATTTAACACCACAGTCACAAATGTCACCACTTAAAATTACGAACAGATTACTACAAATTGAAAAAAAAAACCAAAATCTTAATATTATGTTTATCAGTTAAGTTTGAAAACAATCATGGTACCTTAACCACCCAATTACCGAAAAAAGTTACTACAGTATTACTAATATGTTGTGACAAATAATATAATTATGTTGAAAAAAAAAAATAAATAAATAAAGAAATAGATAGTAACAGTGAAATTGATTTTTATGAGTCACGTGGCAGTCACTTTTGCGTAAAGCAAAAAAAAATATGAAAAAGTTAATCGTGGCAAAGAAGATAACCAACTCATTAGCTTTCTTTTTCATCACTGAATCAACTATTAATTCAATAATATAAAATATGGATCTCCTTTAGTTTTATACGTTTATTAAAATTTACAGCAGTTGTCAAATGTCAATCACCAATTATTTTAATTCCGAACTGAATTCATTCTTTGTTCGTAATTATATGCACAAATCGAGTATATACAAGTATATTATATTATATCAATAAAAACAACGTTTCTTTCTTGCGTTTTGTTTTTACAATTTTGTTTGTAATGTTGTGTTCGTGTGCAATTAATTTTGCGTTACGACAACTGATATTAATTCTCGCTGCCGTGTCATAAAAATAAATGAATGATTTACGCGAAATTTTTTTTAATGACACTGTCTTCTATAACAGGAAATTTTATTATGTGCGTTATCAGTCGAAAAGAAAATTTGATTTTTAGTTCAAATTTTACAAAAATGGTTTACTGATGTCAAATGAGTTTACTTTTTTAAAATGAATGATCAGTAAAAATTTTGTCAAGACTTAGAAGATTGATTACCGGCTTCCATTTATGATTTATGCCGTAAAAATGATAATTTATTCGCACCAATTAAATCTGTTTTAATTCATGCTATAAATTCGTTCCTCATATATTATAGCCAGCCTCTCCCTTTGAATTATTTATAACTCTGCGTTTAATAATGAACATTCCAGATATTAGCACAACACCGTGGAAATAAACAAATATTAAAGTTAATCTAAAATATTTCCATTTATGAAATACTGGTTAAGGAGAATACAAGAAACAGGTTGTTGTATTAAGATAAGAAATCGCGTATTGATTTATTATTGTATTCGAAAAACAATCCAATAATGGTGGTTATCTCTCTACATAGTTTTTAATTTAATTCAAACTTCGAATAGTTATCCCGAAACTAAGTTAAGTATACAGGAATGGTTAATAACGTGATATATATTAGTCTAGATTATTTTTATTAATTTTATGTTTTTATATGTAGCATTTCTTTTATTTTAACACATAATTTATATGCATAAAGCTGTTTAACTGAATAATATCCAATAATGTCAACAATATGTTGTACAATGTATGTACCGTCTTACCAAATTGAGCTATGTAGTAAACCTGTCTACTAAATATAGATAACAACGTGAAACTAAATTAATGTTTATCATGTTCCAAAGTTTTTCTCTTTGTTAAATTTTGTTAATTTTGTTAAATGTACGACGCAAATTGCAGTTTTTATGTTCAATAATAGAATGGATGAGACACAATCATGTATAAATATAAGCCGCTGGAAGCCAAAAACAAATTTTTCAACTCTATCCCTTTTAATTTTTTTGACACCAATCTATCAGCATTTATAGTGTGGCATACTCTCAGGAAGAGTTCACCATATACAATTTATATTCATTAAATAAACGATTTAACCGATAGTATGTCCACTAATACCCAGTCTCTCTTTAAAAATCCCTTTTTTTCATTATTTTCGCATCAAACCATGAGGCTCATTTTCGCAGCTCTCTTAATTCTCGCCATTACCACCATCACAGCTCATGCTGATATCTCTACCAAAGGCAATGCATTAGATACGAATGTGCAACTTGAAAATCGCGGACAGCTCCATGATGACATCACCAAGCGCGGACAGCGAGGAGGCGTAGTCACAAAGCGAGGACAGCGTGGAGGAGTAGTCACCAAGCGAGGACAACGTGGAGGCGTAGTCACCAAACGCAATGAGAACATCGAGAACATCATCGAACGCGGACAACGCGGCGGTGTGGTCACCAAGCGAGGACAGCGTGGAGGTGTAGTCACCAAACGAGGACAGCGTGGAGGTGTAGTCACCAAACGAGGACAGCGTGGAGGTGTAGTCACCAAACGAGGACAACGTGGAGGCGTAGTCACCAAACGCAATGAGAACATCGAGAACATCATCGAACGCGGACAGCGCGGCGGTGTGGTCACCAAGCGCGATGAGAACATCATCGAGCGCGGACAGCGCGGCGGTGTAGTAACCAAGCGAGGACAGCGTGGAGGTGTAGTCACCAAACGAGGACAACGTGGAGGCGTAGTCACCAAACGCAATGAGAACATCGAGAACATCATCGAACGCGGACAGCGCGGCGGTGTGGTCACCAAGCGCGATGAGAACATCATCGAACGCGGACAGCGCGGCGGTGTAGTAACCAAACGAGGACAGCGTGGAGGTGTAGTCACCAAGCGAGGACAGCGTGGAGGTGTAGTTACCAAGCGAGGACAACGCGGCGGCGTAGTCACCAAGCGAGGACAGCGCGGAGGTGTGGTCACCAAGCTTTGAGAGCACGACGGCAGTGATGCCGTTATTGATTATCAGTACCCAATTTTCATCATGTATTATAAAAGCGACATAAATTTAGAATATTTAATGACGCAATATTTTATTTTAGATACACTGTATATTCATTCATTCACACATTCTTTCATTTTTCATTACACACATACATATATATATATAGATTGGTGTCATTTTGCATTGCATTTCATTTTTCATTTTTTCATTTATTTCATTATTTGCATTATTTGCATTATTTTGCATTTTTTTATTCGAATTTTTTGTGTCTAATTTGTATTTTTTTTTTTTCTATCATATTTGTTCATATTACTTCTGAATCCCTGGTGGTTCTTGTATGTATTTGCCCAAATTTTGTTAAGATAATAAATATAATCATATAGTTTTGTACAGACACAAAAACGATAAATATAATAAATATACAAAAAAATTATAAATACAATCGTAATGTGTATTTCAAATACAGTATAAGCAACGCACTTTTTTTATACCTTGTCGATGGATAATCAGCTTGTTTAGCTGGAGAAAATAAGAATCTGATCTCGAACTCGAATATAATGAAACAAAGACGGCTAATAAGCATAAATAAACTTTTAAATGTCTATTTTTTAGGAATCTTGCTATTCATACGTTAACTAAATCTGGAATTAATAATCATAACTTTGTTCTTTTTTTTGGATTATGTATAGGAGGTAACTATCCAATTACGGTTCTGAATTTTTTTGGCATCAAATAATCCGCGAACCTATAAATTTTCTTTGTAACAAGCTTAAAAGTCAAAATGTTTTATAGTTCTACATGAGCCTGTAAGGTTTTGCTGAAAAATAGGCTGATATTTTTACTTTTTAACTTCAAGATCTTGCTTGAAACGCACTAGGACCACAATTAGATCACGAACAACAAAGGCATTACACTAGAATCACACCAACTACATTAGTGAAGTCGATGACTAGAATCACACTGCAACTACATTATCTAAAGTATTCTCAGACCCCTTGGAAAGCAGTAAAATAGTATTTCAAAGAAATTACATTACATATTCATATGAAAATATTCGATTTAATAATCCATTAATTCACATATGTTTAGCATTAGAAATAGAAGAAAGGGAAGAAGTACCTTTAATAGGGGTTGTCACAAAGTTTATTTATCTATTATTATGTTGTTTGATTGTTTTTTTTATAAAATCTATCTATTATCTAATTAATTAATATTTTTAGATCTTGGACCGTTTGATAAAACCGAAAACCTAAATTTCAATGTAAGATGAAGTAATATTTTATTAATTTTACAAATTGAAATTATGATGTAAATTAACGTTATGAAATAAAGTTACAAAACACTAAAACTAAAGTATTGTATAAACACGTAAAATACCAATATATTCTTATTACAGTATTAAAGTAGCAGACGCGTTTCGATTGTATGTATGTAATATGTATATGTATACGATAATTTATTTTGGGGTCACTTGACCTTATACGCACTCCTGTTTTTGTTGCACAAGATCCGAAGTATATAAATACGCGTAAAAAAGAATTTTTGAAATTTCTAACTTGTAAAATATGGTTCATTTCACGATAGACGTTGTAAAATCTCCCCAAGTTGCCGCTAAACGTTTAGGCCCTACTTTTGACATATTCGAACGTAGAGATCTCTCCCCCCGGATAACCTACATCACAAATGAGCGTACAGAAGCTACACTTGAGACCAAGATTAAGGATTCAGTATGCTGCTTGTAAGCTTATAAACTTTTTCCGAATAGTTATTGTAGTTATTGAGAAATTAATCGGTATACATCATATATAAACGTATGTTTATTGTAGAAAAACGAAAGGAGTCTCCAACACCTGTCAAATCCGTAAAGACGATACCAAATCATATCATAGGTAAAATATTATGAAACTAATTAATTATATTATATAACTTTTTATATAAACATAACAAAAATAATCAATATAAGGTCAGCGGCAACACTATCCCGAAACAAAGACGGCCATGCAGTTCTTCAGTACTTAATCGATCAGATGTATATTATGTGCAGTCAATTTTCTAATTTTCACCGAATTTCTATTTTTTGTTCACTTCATACACGTACTTAATACGGCTATATGTTTATACTCTCCTAATTCCATGATTTCAATACGCACCTTCATAAACCTATTTGACAAGGATTTATATTTCAGCAAAAATAATTATTCGATAGATTAATTTTTTTTCTATATATACTACATCCCTTATTTTGTCGTTAAATAGCGAATTGTTTCGCTTTTGATAAATAAAATTTACCATTCAAGTTCATTGGTTTTTTTTTTTGTTTTGGGATATTTAACAACTCTTACTCCCAATTTATTTCCCTTATTATATTCTCCGTTCTTTTTTGTTTCTTGAAGATGATGAAAGTTTATACCTTTACGCCCTTTACTAAATAAAATAATAAATAAACTGATAAATATAACAAAAATAATGAATCTGCCTGTATGTTTTTCAGCTTGAAGTGATCGAGCTATCTGAACATCATAAATATTGGCAGTTTCCCATTGCTTTCTATCAAACTCGCACCCTCTTAAAATAAAAAGAAACTAAGATCAACTGATTAAGAGAATCTTTAAAATAATATATATACATTATCTTAATATAATGAACACTAAATATAATATCCCTATTTATATTGAGGTATGATTATTTTTGAATTTAAATATCGACCTAAAATTACCCTTATTAATAATATTTTTGTAATGTAAATACGCTGATGTTCATCGTTCATTTGAATACTATGAATCTACTTACAGTAAATGCCATATCAATTTCAGAAAGAATCTTTGTTTATTTTTTAGTAACATATAAAAAACAATGTATTTTGAGGATGATGACTTTTCTCGGTGGATGAGTTGTTTTCGTTAAATAATTTTAAATAATTGCTATTAATCATTATATGTTCTTAGTCAATTAATGTTCTTAGTCAATTATAAGTAAAATGTAATATAAATTTACCAAGTTTTTCGTGGCGACGAAGAATTCTCATTAAAACTCGATCAGTAGTATTCATGCAGTAGTACAGTAGTACGTAAACTTTTTCTTTGATATAACTGTCCCTTTCACTTGTAAATAAAATTTAATTAATCAACGTAATTATAATTTACAATAAAATCGATAAGATCTTAAATTATATAGTACTTACTTTTTTGCTATGGATATCATATTGGATATTCTTATGTATCTATAATCAATTCTTGCGGATCTTGAAGAGTGTATGCTTACTATGCTTACTTTGATTATGTTTGACACTATGACCAAATGTAATAATTCCCTTTATAATCATAAATTTCGTTGAGATACTTAAAGCCACACTTATTCATGGAAAATCGGAACTTTAAAGAATATGATATGCTTCCTTGTACTGCACGGTATATATAAAACAGTACAAATTTTCACATTTGTACTTTAATCTCTACGCCTTATCTCACATCTCGTAATTTTCTAACAAATTAATGTACTAGGAATATCCCATTTAGATCGATAAATGAATTCGTTTGTTACTTTCTCATGACCAATATTTTATCCATTCTCGGTAAAGTCTTATCGAATCGTTATTGTAACTTTACATACAATTGAACCTTTTTTAAGATTTTTTTTTTTCCTTTCTCTTATAATAAATTAATGCATTTATTGTACAGTTACAAAAATATCAGCAGTAAATACTTGACTATTGTTGTTTCCCGATGATTAGAAATATGACTTGACATTCATTTTTCTCATCCTTCCTGGGGTACGTCCACTCGGAAACTAACTCATCATTAGATTGTAGGCCATTTAAGCAATTCTTTTTGCAGCAATACGCTCTTGCGAATTTGCGGTTATACATTTAGCAGCAACTCTTCCCATTGATTCTGTATGATTTTGATATAATCTCTTTCAGATTCTCATGTGATTTCTAATAACATCAACCAATCATTTTAAAAATTCATGGTGCTGATTATTTTTTTTTGGCTTTCAGTTTATAAAGCATTAACTAAATTTTAATTGGATTACATAATAATCATAACTAATCTATAAGAGTGCGTGTGAAATAAGCTACTTAGATATTATATTCTTGTGATCAAAAAAGGGAAGTTAAAAGATCTGCTATGTTGCTTTTTATAATTTTTTAATTTTGATTTCTATGGTATTGAACTGCCTTTTTTTATCCATCTGCTTAGACTTATCTTTAATTTTTCTAATACTTCTTATTTTTAATTATTATTTGTTTGTATATTAAGTGATAGGTTTTGTGTTGAATTTGTATTTCTTTTTTTTTGCTGCTTGAAAGATTCCTGCATCACATTTATATTATTGCATCTTTTTATAATGTTTTTTTCAAAAATCTGTAAAATAAATTAATTATTTTGTTAACAATTATTTTACTAAATTTTCTAAATGTTTTTTTTTACTATAAGTTGATTATTTTTATAACTATTATAATTAATATTATATAAAACAGAAAAAATATATAAAATATATAAAATATTATTTTTTTTTTAATTTACTAATTTATTAACAATGTTTCTTAGGCTAATTAAACTTATTAAATTAAAATTTTTAATGCTTAAAAATTAAAAGTTATAAAAATTTTTTTAAGAACTCAATAAATAATAAAATATATACCTAAATATAATGTTATCATTGGCTTGAAATTTTTGAAATTAACAAAATTTAGGCTAGTACTATAAAATTGACTAGCATTAAGAAATTTTTGGCCAGAATTATGATTTAATTTATGTGAAGATAATTATATTAAGAAATTTATTATATGTATGATCCAGTGTAAAAAGATTTGGACCTTACCAAAAAAGGATAAGATTTACACTAAGGAAAAATTTTGTATAACTGAATATAACTGGCTAAAATTTATATGGGATTTTTGCAATAGAAAGGTACGAAACTCAAAAAAATTTTTAAATTTACTTTATATGCTAATTATATTTTTTATACTAAAATAAGTGTAAATTTAATGTTAATTAAATTTTTATTTTTTTTTAAGTTTCATGCCTTTCTATTATAAAGACCCTATATGTTTATTTGGATATAATCGTCCAAATTAACTGCTTAAAATTTTTTTATTATATGATGCTTCCTTCTTCTTTAAAATGAAGTAGTAAATCACTAATAAACAATAAAAAATTAATGATAATATGTGCATATAATTGTCTTTCCAAGGCTAATTTTACAGAAAAAAGCTATCTGAAGCTTATATTATGCAAGTGAGTTGCTGAAACACTGGATGTACTGAGAGTACAATTAGAAACATTGCGTCAGATTAGAATTATTGAAGTAAGCATACATTTACATTTCATGAAATACTCAAATGACCTATTATAACTTTAAGCATAAAAAACAAAAAATAGTTAAATGTTTAGTGAAAACTAAAACTATTAGTGCTGGTTTAAATACATAAAAAAAAGGTATCATTTTCTTGTTAAATAAAAAAACAGTATGATCATATAATTTCAAATATATCACCTCATTACTATATACTTTAGCAAATTAGAGGCATTTTGGTGATTGTAAATGGTAAAGTTATAAAATTAAGTCTATATCCAAACTTATTGTTTGTTTAAAATACACTTTTAAATTCATATAAAAATAAATTTAATTCAAAGATTATAATTGGATTGCAGAGAAAAGTACTTAAAAATACAAGGCATATTTTGAAGCTAACAAAAACATATAATTTATTGATAAAAAATTTGAGAATTATAGTAATTCTAATGATGATGCATAATTTGATGTAATAAATATATATTATTGGATGGAGGTGTAGCTATATCGGTCACAGGACCGAATGATTGGATGAAAATAGGCCATGTAGTGGCCATTTTCACCAATCAATGAAGGTCCCTGTGACCGATATAGCCCCACATCCAATAAAAGTATTATCGTTCTGACATTTCTGATCATGTTGTATTACAAAATTAGACTATTTAAACTATAATTTAATCTTTTTGCTAAGCCATCCCTTTCGCATTCTTGTTTTTACCTTCTATTAAAAAATTTTTTATTTTAAAATGCCATATGAAAAGTCCAAAAAAAATAAAACTACAGAACAAAAAAACAATACAAATGATGTTGATTTTTATAGAGAAGTAAATAAAGTGAAAAATACACATTATGCTACTAATAATTGGATTAAGTCTCTAGAAAACTTTCGTAAAAAACAAGGTTGTGATGAAAAAATTGAAGAGATTAACAATGTAGAAAAATTAGATCAACAACTAGCAGAATTTATTGCATCAATGAAACAAAAAAATGGAAAAGAATATGCAACAAGTTCTGTAAAGGCTGCAGTTGCAGCACTCTATCGATATTTGAACAAAAATTCCATAATTAAACATATTAATATTTATGACACTAATATTTTTACTATTCTATCTGAAACTGTAAGCGGAAAAATTAAGTATTTAAGTAACCTTGGATATGGAGAGGCCAATGGCTCTAATGGATTAAGTTTTAAAGAAATACAACAAATATTATCTCATAAATTTATGGATGGATCAACACCAGAAAGATTATTAAGAAGAGTATTTTTTCATAATGCAATAATTCTTAAGTTAGGAGGAGGCGAGTATTCATCAATTGAAGCAAATAATTTTAAAAAACGAAAGGATGGGGGATTTGATGTATATATATATCATTCAAAAACTAATCAACGGAGATTGTCAAATGATCGTGAAAAAGCAGAGATATTAATTATACCAAATCAGGCAGAAGTAATTAATGATTATGAATCATATTTTGCAAAAAGACCTGTTTTAGCTGATAAGCAATTTTATTTACAAGAATATGATGAAGAAAAAGGTAAAATTTTTTTGTTTGTTTTGTTTGTTTTTCAAAATTAACATATTTTTCTTATTATATAATAGCACTTCAAACTGGAGTTTGGTATAAAAATTCTCATATAGGTGAAGCACGTTTAAAAGGATTTATGCGTGATATATGCAGATTAACAGAAATTGATCTTACAAATCGTAAGATGACTAACCATGGTGGATGAAAGACCATGATTCAAGGTTTATAAAATACAGGAATTTCACGTGATCAAATGCGTTTACAATCACGACATAAAACTGAAAAAGGATTAAAACCATATGAATTATCAAGAATTGGTGAACAGGCAAACATGATGAGCAAAATGATGATGCAAATATATGGTTCCAAAATAAATTTGGGTAATGCATATGGTATCAACATTAAACTTCTCATTTTCAATTAATTTTTAATTTGTTTAATATTAACTTTTTAACAATTTATTAAATATACTATAGAAACTGATGTTGAAAATGTGAAAAACAGTGAATCTTCTAAGAGTAATATTAATATAGTACAAAATAAAATAAATGAACCTCAAGGGAATTATGGCTTTACAACAGCAAGAGAAGGTATATATTGCATTTAATATTTAAAATTTATTAAATTGGGATTTATTGGTAAAAAATTTTTTATTTTAATTAAATTAGCAATGCAAGTTTCTAAACCTTTGAATGAATCCAATGTAAATAAAAAAGCATCCTTGCCTCTTCAAACTTCAGACAAAAATTTATTGGAAATTTCCATACAGCCAGAACAATTTTTTTCCTTAATGCAAAGTGGTTCTTTAACTAATTTTAATGTTAAAATTAATGTTACGAGCGATAGCCATAATAAATAGGTAATTACTAATAGGTAGTTTAATATAGCTGTCAATAATTATATATCAAATTTAAATTTCATGTACTTGATCTGTTATTGTTACGCCTAATAAAAATATCGGTCCATGAAGATCAGCATGATCCTATTGGGCTGAACGATAATGTTATTTATAATATTTCCCAATATATACTGATAAGATTTATATATAAAAAAATAAAGTTTGCCTAATAAAAAAATTTTTTATTAGCATTTGTTTGAGGTCCAAATCTTTTTGCACCGGACCATAATTAAGTATAAAAAAAATTACCCTATTAAAAAGTGTAACAAGGACTATCCTAATAACATCTAATCTAGATAAATCCGGGCGTTGCCTTAAAAAAACGAGACATCCCTAATATGCACTGGAGAAAAAATAAAGAGGATGGATAAACTACAAATTAGTCCCAGTTTTTATAGCGAGAACTGCCAATCCACCTGCATCGCTCGAAGGCGGGGGGATTGCTAACACCATTACTACATCTTAACAAACTCAAACATAAAAAAAAAGTAAAACAAAAAATGTTAAGAGACTCCTTTGTCTTCCCATTACAAAAAAAAAAAAAATCCGCGAAACGAGGCTGGTAATGATAACACTACATCGCAATCGATTCTCCCCACGCGACCACGTGTATAGAAATACCAAATACAATATATACGAGAGTTAATCTTTACCCACTATGTAGGGACGTGCAAAGACTTCCCCAATCGCCACCGCTACCCTTATTTGTTTGATAGTATCAACAGGCGTTTTGAAATCTAACCGGAAGCCTATTTGTTGTGAGTCACATGATCGTAATCTCCATCAGATTATGAACTTTGTTTCCATTCGCTACGTAAAGCTTGATACGCTCAGTTTGCTGGAATTACATGATAGACTCCTCGATCTCAAAAATCATGTTCAAAAGTGTTAAATCACGACAAAGAAATAATTACAGGCAATTCGTCTCTGAAGAACTTTTGATCCGTCAACGACTAGTTGCGGGTACGTAAAATTTTTAATTTTTAATTAATTAATTTTATTTTTTGATGGTTTATCATCTGTAGAAGAAAATAGAGCAAAAGTACTAATCAAAAGTCTTGAATCACTTAGAAACCAACTCAAATCGATGCTGAAGGATCCTTTAAGCGAATTTTCCACGTTCTGGGCAAAGATAAATATGTTGGAAATTTCAGGGAAATTTCGGATGGTAAGCTTAATAAGCTTTTTTATCGTTTAACCGTATGTTCATTGAAAGGAGTCTCTAGCAAAAAATTACGCTTTTGATCTCCCGTTCTCAAATCACAGGAAAACAATAATAAAGCTCATTCTCAACATAGTGAGCAAGTTGACGTTTCAATGGATAAGTACGAGAGATTACGTTTTTGCTCTCCGTTCTCAAATCACGGGAAAACAAAAATACAAGCTCATTCTCAACATGTTGGGCAAGTTGGCGTTTCAATGGATAAGTACGAAAGATTACGCTTTTGGTCTCCGTTCTCAAATCACAAGAAAACAACAATACAAGCTCATTCTCAACATAGTGATTGGCGTTAAGGCGCTTCATGATACTGGATTTGTGCTCGTGACCTGTGATAAAATAATACTGCTGAGAAGTTGGCAGACGGGTGCACAAATCTGAAGTAAGTAAAATTTTGTTTTATTACTGACGGTCTGAGCGCAATACTATACACTTATTTTCATTTGTCACTAAAATAACAATGTAGTTGGTGGCGAATAACGATAAGTCGGAACATTCTTTGCTAAATATTTACTAAAAGCATTTATTATTCACTTGTTACAAGAAGAGTTTATGTTATTTAATAGTTTTTACATTTAACCACGGTTTCATTATACTTCTTATCACATGTTCCATTAGATAAAGTTGGCACAAGTCTACCAGATTCATATCTACAAATTGTACAGGTAAGATATTATAAACTAATTGTATTATATATATTTTTTTTATAAACATAACAAAGCTCATAATCAACAAATGCTAAGATCTGCTTCAACACTACCGGTACCAATAACGATCATACATTTCTTGAGCAATTAATCGATCCTTGCTCTAAAGATGTATATATGCAGGCTGAGTTTAGCATAGCAAATATTCTCAGGTTTAGCACCTTGGGAGAGATCATTGACACAACCTTAGAGAAGTTATAACGGTCTATCAAAGTCACGAGAATTGCTGCCAAAATATATAACTGTAAATTCGAAAGAGCGTAAAGAATTGCTTGATTAGCTTTTACAATCCAAAGATAACGCAAAGATAACGAGTAGGTGATCTCAGGAAGAATGAAAGAAAAAAGAATTATCGCAAGTGGGTGACCTCAGAAACAATGAAAAAAAAAAATATATATATATAAGCTAGTGGGAAGAATAATAAAAAAAAAAGATTATAAGCAAAATCGAAACTTTGCTATAATCTTTCTGATTAGTTAAGGGAGGGAATCGAAATATTTATAATCACCAGGAAAACATAATAACTAATGTGTTAATTTATTTATCAAGGGTATCTTATTCATCAAAAATAAATATACTCGAGAAAATTTTAAATACGAAAAGGGAAAAAATCTTAAAAAAGGTTTAATTGTTGCAAAAATTACAAAGATTCTATTGAGATTTGAGTAAGATATTGATCAATGAAAGTAATACGTCATTTATCAATCTAATTATTTATGGAGAAAATATTTCACTTTGCATTTCATGTACGAATCTATAGATCGTATTAATAATTAATAAAGAAATGCATGTTACCAATTAAAAATTGTTATGAAGTACATGAAATAAGCCACGGAGTACCAATATAAGTATACTGTTATATATATGTATATATCGTATAAGAAAGATATCCACAGCACAGAAGTACAAACAAAAGATCATTCTTTTTGTGTATAGCAAATACTTGGATCATCATTTTCTATTACGTCATATGAAATCTAAACTTCTGACGTTCCAATTGTAACTAAACTCGACTAATACAAATTCACTGAAATCTACCTTCAAGTCTGATCTTAAACAGAGTATGAACGGGATAATCACGAGAAAAAAAAAAAAAAAAAAAAAAAAAAAAAAAAAAAAAAATAAATAAATAAATATAAAAAATATGAAATCAGTAGCCTCAATAAAAACAACACTACGGGTATTTACCAACATTTTTTACTTTGAAAGCATACGATTTTCGATATCAAGAACTGATCAAAAAGCTAATACTTAATATTACCTTCCAATTTTACATTGATTACAAAGAAGTGGGATACTTTATTGACTTAATATCAATAATATTGTTAAAATATGTACCATCTCTTACTTCCCTAATAACAGGAATTTCTTTAACACATTACATATTGTACCTTCAAATTGACATCTGTATTTCTTGCAAAGCTAATAGTCTATATTTATTATAGTTGTATTATTAAAATCTCAATAAACATTTTTTTTTCAATAAAAGCACAATAATATTCCTACTTACTTTCAACTCCAATTCAGATCTTGTTCGTCGGCTACTTTTCAATTACATAATTATTAAAAGGGTTACGGGTAGTGATGGGACTTAAAAATTATTTCAAATCTTTTTTAATTAATAAGTACTTAATAAGTACTTATTAAGTTAATTATTAAGACTAATTATTAACTTAAAAATTAAAAGTCCTATGTTAATTTAAATTATTGACTTATTAAGTTAAAATTAAAAATAGTTATTAAGTTAAAAATTAAAAAATCTCATCACTAGTTACGGGGTTACTACCATCAGCACGTCACCGATGCGTTACTGTGTGAAAGATCAAGGCTTCGAATCTGGTACATAAGACTAAAAAGATGAGAAATCTAGACGATAGTTCACTTTTAGATCTTGCATCCTACACTGATCGGGACCATATTTGTTTAATAAATTTAGGTACAGCGATTGATTGAACTTTCTAATGATCGTGGAAGAGGATGTGCTGTATGTCGTCCAATCTCTCCAGATAATCTTATATGTTTTCTTCCTTGGTAGGATTCTCTTTTCTGTTCCTAATTACTTTCTTGTTCTTGTATCAAGTCATTATTGCCAATTTTCATTCTGCATTTGCTTTTTCGCCTACGGGTTGATTTGCATTTTCTGGGTTGTGTGTAAATAAGAAATTTATTATCCCGATCCGACTTTGTAATAAATAACTTGTTTGTTGTGTAAACTATTTCCTGATTTGTTAACATATTTATTATAAAGAAGTCCATGTGCATCACTCATGAAATGGGAATTAGGGATGACATGTAAAAGGATAATTATGAAAATACGCATGAATCCAGAATGGAAGAAATTAGACAGGTTGATTTCACTTATTTAAAAATTTAATAAAGATAATTCAAAATGTGATATATGAATGATACTTCAGATTTCTTAGCTTTAACCTTTTATTGTGTATATCGAAAGAGTTTTAATTGGCCAAAGAGTTTTAAAGATGATGAGCTTTAATTGACGGATTTAAGAAAAATGTGGATAACGCGTTTTGATTGTCATCAGATATCACATGAACTTCACGAGACCTCCGGCGAAAAAGAATTCTTTTAATATTTTATGAAGGGGTTTATACGAATTTTTTTTTTTTTTATTTTTAAGAATCAAAAATACATAAATATGTTTAGCACTCGCTTCAATTTGATTTTGTATACTACTGTCGCAATTAATAACTATACTATTTTCTCATTTACTTGATATTGCTAGAAAATTTTATTTTTGAAAGAAAGAATATATTGTCAGGTTTATTTGATAAAAGTATAATAAGTTTGAAATAATATAAGTTTGAAATTTAAACATTTCTAATTTATAATCAGTATCGACAATTTTTAAACATGAATATTTTGAATGAATGAAAAGTTACATTTGTGTAACGTTACGGAGTAAAATCCATCTCGTCGGACTCAGATTCGGATTCATCGAATTCATCGAATTCACCGAATTCATCGAATTTGTCGAATTTGTCGAATTTGTCGAATTCATCGAATTTGTCGAATTTGTCGAATTTGTCGAATTTGTCGAGTTCATTGAGGTCGTTAACAGATAAATTTATCCTGAAATTTAAGAAAGAGAAAAAGATTATGAGAAAACTTTTGAAAGGACAAATTTTAGAATTGTTGAAATCGTTTCACTTTTTTTTTTAACTTACTGTTTAGAATTTTGTAATACAGATGGGGATGTTTGAGTGACTGCATCTTTGAATTTGCGTGTAATAATAGTAGGTTTCCTCTGAGTAATAAATTTACATCTTGGCGTTGTAGGTGCAATAGGTTTCCTCGGAGTTAAAGTATTATTATATTTATTAATAATACTTGGTTTGTTCGTAGGTTTCTTCGGAGTTATAGTATTATTATATTTATTAATAATACTTTGTTGGTTCGTAGGTTTCCTCAGAGTTAAAGTATTATTACATTTTTTATTTACATTTGGTTGGTTCGTAGGTTTCCTCGGAGGTAAAGTATTATTAACCTTTTTAGTAACATTTGGTTGGTTCGTAGGTTTCCTCGGAGGTAAAGTATTATTAACCTTTTTAGTAACATTTGGTTGGTTCGTAGGTTTCCTCGGAGGTAAAGTATTATTAACCTTTTTAGTAACATTTGGTTGGTTCGTAGGTTTCCTCGGAGGTAAAGTATTATTAACCTTTTTAATAACACTTGGTTGGTTCGTAGGTTTCCTCGGAGGTAAAGTATTATTATACTTTTTAATAATACTTGGTTGGTTCGTAGTTTTATGAGTACTTTGTTGGTTCGTAGTTTTATGAGTACTTGGTTGGTTCGTAGTTTTATGAGGTCGTTTCGTACTTTTATGAATAATACTCCGTCGTCTCGTAGTTCTATAAATTCGATTATTTTGTTGTTCATTATTAGCAAGACTTTTGAATGTTTAAGAGAAGAAAGACACGTATAGAAAAAACTTTACCTTAGTTGTTCTTGTCTTTGTCTTAATTTTTCTTGTCTAAACATTTCTTGCTTCAAATAGAACGTAGCACTTTTGGATGTTTTAGAAAAGTTAAATAAAAAAGTATGTGCGAAGAAAGAGACGTATAGGAAAAACTTTACCTTATTCTTCCTAATCGGGCCATTTTTAAAATTTAAATTTTTTTTGCAAAGACAAAAACAAAAAAATGGGTTGACATTTCATTTACGAAACTGATTGCTATTTATTTGTTTTTTGGACGTATTTTCAGACACGTGATTAAACGCACAGCGCGTCATGATTCACGTATTACACCAATATCAACAAAAAAGACAACAAATAATTGGTGTATATTATTATTATGCAGCTAAAAAACACCACCTACGTTAAACATTATTTACGCGTCATTATTCACGTCTGAAATGTGTGACAGGTTACGCCGAATATATTGCTTTAGAGTTTAGAGTACAACTGTAAATTTCAATTTTCTTGACTGTCATAAATTTGACTTCGCATTTTTTCATGTAATGTTTATCTTTAGAAAAAAATTTTAAAAAATATGTATTTTATACTTTTCATACTTTAAAAAAAAATAAATATTTTGCAATTTTATTAAATAAAAGATTTTATTAAATGTTATATTACATGAAATATTGAAACTTATTAAAAAACGCGTCTACTAGTACATTCACTTGTTTCACTTGACCCTTTAAAGTGTTTTAAAACATAAATTATAACTTGAAGTAAAAAATAAAGCGCGTCTTAGTATTATAAAAATATAACTTTGTGACAATTAATACAAATATACAAGCATCTCCATATCTCGTAAACAACTTTTCTTAAGCACTTTTCACCTGTTTAATATGACCAACTGCTGAAATTATGTTGTGAAATCTCTATAAAACGCGTTTGTTAATGAAATATTTATAGCTTTAAAATATAGTTTTACGCCTGAAGTGCAGTTAGTGAAAAATATTTAACTTTATTTAACAGAAATTTAAAATATTAAAAAATATTTTAAAATATGAAAAGGGGAAGAAAGAGTGAAGAGAAAAGTTTTTTTTCGCGTTAAACGATAAATAAATAATTAGTATAGCAGATTACCATTTGGTTTGTCTCTGATGGTATGGTCAGGCAGCTAATTTGAAATTTCGGCGTAACCTGTCAGATGTGCCATGTATTATTACATTTTCACCAAATACTTGCAATAAAGACCAATTTTTTTATAATATAAAAAATTCAGACCACAAATTTTTAATGAATTTTTTATTTCATCAGGTAGTGGAAAAACCGAAACAAAAGATAAATTCAAGGATTTTTAATTAATGAGGACGTTTCATATTATCGGTTATTCATACTTTTGAGTCAGTCTATTTCTAGAAATAGAATGAATCAATGTAAAATTTATAGGAAATAATATAATATCGCGCTATTTAAAAAAAATAAATTGTTATTAAAAGGATCATTTAAATTTAATAAGCGAAAATCATTATAATAATTTGACTCGAACGGAGCGAGATTAATCAATTTGTTTTTTTTATAAATCGTTAAATCGTTCAAATAAAAATTGTTCTTATACATTATCATTACATAATACCGGGATATGTATTTTTCATGACTTTTTCAATTGGTTATAATGCGACATTATTCGTACTAATTAAACAATGAAAATTGAAAAATTTAATATACAACGTTACCCGACACTTTTTTTTTTTAGTTTCGTCTTTAAATCATGATTCGTGACAACCCAAGAAATACTTTAGTGGTTACATTTTCCTAATTTTTATTTTATTAACAAGATCAATAAAGTCGACTTCCCATATAGTCGCCCAGATTTTTTTTTTACAATAAAAATTAAGAAATTTAAAAAAAAACCCCCAACCGAAAATCAAGCTATGATGTAATGTAAAATTGTAAAAGTAAAATGTTTTACAAATATCTTTTGACAATTTTGTGCCATTATTCTCCTCCAATAACAAATTAAAGTGAATTCGGAACGTTTATAAACTATTTCCATATGATGATGATTATTTTTTTTTTTTTTTTTTTTGAAAAAAAAAACTAATTTGTGCCAATATTACAAATTGGAAGTTAAAATGAAAGTTAACATTTGATAAAGTTAATCAATTTGTGCCAATATTAATTACAAATTGGAAATGTTTTAATGTTTAATAAAATTTTCACCAAATTGCGCCAATATTATAAAATTTAAACCATCAGTAAAGATCTTCTTAATTGCATGGTACAAGTGGCAGTAAGTGACCTTCATTTTAACTTTGAAAAAATTCATTTCATAAATCTTCGTTTCGGTGAATATAAAATGTTCTACAATGAACTTGAAATTTTGTGAGGTCCGAGACGTTAGTTCGTTCGTTCATTCGTTCGTCCGTTCGTCCGTCCGTCCGTTCATTAAATAACATTGGACATTGAGGGCTCTCTTGTATTTATCTCGATTTGTTTTCAAAATTTCAATTTTCTTCCATTGCCCTGACATTTATGGACTGCTGCTTTCTATGGTTTTTATAGGTTTATGAAGATAAACTTTTTGACAGCGGGTAAGACGAATACATGGTGATGTTTGGCTGCGTGTAACATAAGTATTTAGTGATAAATAAATCAACCGGTCTAGGCCTTTCCATATTTGATATGCTTAGTATGTAGATCGTTCATGCATGTTATTCAGTACCTGTGTAAATCATCACATACACTTCTCCGTATCACTCTTTCGACAGGTGATACAACACTCCAAAAGTACTTTTTTGAGAGATAATTAACTAAATTTGTTAGTATTAAACATTTTTTCTTTGATAATCACATCTAAACAATCAAAAACTTTCTCATGACGTTTTTTGTGTGTAGTAATTCACAATTCTTTTGCATATTTCACATATGTTTACGCCATATTTTTTTACAGATTAACCTTTTACGGAAATTTATCATCTGTATAGATACTTGTGATATGCGTTCAACAGCTGTAAGGTTCTGTGAAAAAATTATGTCTCGCTATTTTTAGAAACATTGTACTTTTTTTGTTTTGTTTTAAAAAAAAAAAAAAAAAAAAAAAAAAAAAAAGAAAGCCCATTCGTGCAGATATAAACAGGACGATAATCTGAATGATGATCAACACACAGATAAAAGATAAGTTCGATAAGTTTTGAAATGAGAACTAGTATTGTTGTTGTACAAATAATGGTTTCAGTCCTGAAATGATATTATTTACTTGGAATTTTCCACAATATTTCTTTATTTAGTGAACTTTATGTATAGAACATTTACAGCAGTTTTCATAATTGTATGGTCACCGGATTTTTTGTGGGTTTTGAAATTGCAATTTTTGATAGTTGACGTAAAATAACTTAAAACTGGTTTTTGATAGTTTTTGATAACGTGTACCACATGATTTATTTGATTTATTAACATTAACGAGTCAATTATTTCATGCTGTAAACAATTTAAAATTTCGCGTCATTTTATTGCAACTATACAGTAAAAAACTATCAAAAACCAGTTTTAAGTTATTCAAAACCCACAAAAAATCCGGTGACCATACAATTATGAAAACTGCTGTAAAAAAAAAAAAATGCATTAATTTTTAGGTTTTTTTGGTTTTTTTTTTTTAATAAAAAAAATTTATTATAAAGAATTGGTTATAAGGAATTGTGATTGTCGAAGAATATTATTTGTATCTAGTGAATTAACGTCCCAACTGGCAATATAAAAAATTGATTGATATTTGTGATTAATTTAGATGATTTACCACAGTCAATACCATTATTGATTTATATTCGACGATCATACGAATGAATGGTTTTAAGTTTTCTACGCGTCAAACCAAATTTCTAACGAGCTTGAGAAATTTATATAATAATAAAATATTAGCAGTTAGCAATAAATAAATAAAAATTTACCAATTAAATATTTGATGTTGCAAAAATAAACTGATTTTACGTATGTAATTTTTTTTACAAAACAGATAAAACCTTTATTATAAATTACTTTATAACAAACAACTTGTTTTTATTATTGGATCATTTCCGTCATGATAATCTATTTATCTTTTACTTTTGCGACTATCCATATAGTTTTGTAAAATCGTAATTATTATTATTATATAGGTTTAATATTACATAAAAAAAAATTCACATAAAATAAAAATTTTTTTTTTTTTTTTTTTTTTTATCGCGAACAGTGTTACAAAAAAAAAACACCGTCGCGTCATTCCATGTCGCCGACTGTCACGTAAAAGCCCGTGTCTGCGTTGTTTATATTTATTTATTTTGTTACAAAAAAAAAAAAAAAACACTTTCGCGTCATTCATTTGATGTTTTCTGTTTTTTGGTGTAATGTTACTGTTCCGCGTCCGCGTTATTTATCCCAAAAAAAGCGATACATTATCAAAAAAGGAAAAGGTCAACGGTGGAAGGTCGTTATTTCGAATTATTGGGCTGATTTTGTTGTGTTGCTCATCACTCATCACGTGAAAATTAGCCAATTAGATGGATGCTGTACCGTGTATAAATAAAGATGAATTTTGAATGCGTGTCTGATGTCGCTTGTTTTTTTGAAATTTAAAATTTCGTTTTTTTCCTTCTACACATTTTACTCTACGCCTTTCATTCACCGAGAAAAATGGTCAAAGTCATTTTTGCAAACATTACAAATACGATTACCCCCAACACCCCCGACACCCCCGACACCCCCGACACCCCCGACAGCGTAGTAAATATCTTGTCCCGTCGCTTGGCCATAGGTATGTATAAAATCTTCCCATTTTTATTTTTTATTTATATATTTTTTTTTTTTTTCTTAATAATATATATCATTTTCTGTAGAGGCCGAAAAACATAACGTTCCTTTGGAGAGTAGCGACATCCTGGACCGAACAATAAATCAAAAAAAATTTTCGGAAGGAACGTTCAAGAGTGTATATACCGCTCCGGGCATGGACTACGTAGTCCAAGTTTTTAAAGACCTCTCTATCAGCACACTGGAAGCCAGAATTAAAGAAACAGTCTGCTGCTTGTAAGTTAATAAGCTTTTTTTATATAATTAGTGAAAAGCTTGATTGTTATATATCACATTTAAACGTATGCTTATTGTGCTTATTGTAGAAAAACGAAAAATTTAGAAAACACCTGTCAAATCAGGTCCGTTTATACGGATGAAAATGATGATATAATCGGTATATCAATGGATAAATACAGCCAAACATTAAAGGATTTCGCTTTTGCTTCCCGTTCTCAAATCACTGGGGAGCAAAAGTACAAGCTCGTCCTCGATCTGGTGAAAGGAGTTAAGGGTCTTCACGATGTTGGGTTCGCACATTGTGACCTATCTGAAGTTAATTTGATGGTAAACGTTACCTCCGAGTATTTACCAGACGGGAGCGAAACCCCCGAGCTTGTAGTAATAGATTTCGGTAAAGCCGAGTTCATTAATCGTGATGATGTTTTGGCGTAAGTAAAAGAAAATTTTGTTTTATTAACGCAGCAAAGAAAAAAAAAAATGGACTCTTATCCGATACATTATGCAAAACATAATTAAAATTTTCATCTGTTATTGTTTTATTGAAAATGTAGTTGGTCCGTCGATATACCGACCAATGACAGGTTGGAGAGGCTCCCATTAGTAGAGTCGCGGCTAGATCACGGCTATAAATTATACAGGTAAAATATTATAAATTAATTATGTTATATATCTTTTTTTATATAAATTAAAAAATAAACATAACAAAATTCATGATCAACAATTAAGATCCGCGGAAACTCTACCCCGGAAAAGAGGCGATCGTGATGCTCGTAACCCAATCGATCCTTGCGCCGAGGACGTATATGGGGTAGGAGTATTAATTTGGCGGATATTTTCGGGTCAATCACCTTGGGGAGGTGTCCTTGACACCGATATTAGGAAACTCTACGAAATCATCAACAATCCCCAATCTATCGACTTTTATATAAATAAAGTCAACGGCGCGACGTCCCAAGAACTGCTGAGGAAATGTCTTACCGTAACTTCAAAAAGCAGAATAGACATCAGCAGTTTGCTTGATTTTTTATTACGTTATAAAAACGTATTAATTTCCGAGTGGACAACCACGGGACGTAAAACAAAAGAGGCCGCCAAATTAAAAATTTCAACCGCCAATAAGAGGAATAAAAGGAGGCGAATTTTTAAATAGATTTTTTTTTTATTTTTTATTTTATTTTTTCAAATTTAATAAAATTTGACGTGGTTCGCACCATTTATAGAAAACTGATTTAATAATTATTAAGTAAATTGTTAATAAATTTAATAAATGCTTTAAACCTTACGGGTTCCTAGTATTAAATTATCTAGAAACAGTAAAAATTGTAATTGATAATATCCGATGTTAATTTGAACTAGTAAATCATGCTTGTGTTTTAAATTCAATTTGAATTATTATCCATTAAGCGAAGTAGATAACGAAGATGAAGAAAGGCGAGTACTACTAATTTTGGTTGTCATTTACAAACTCAAAATCAAATTCTTATGTTCTTTTGTAGTTATGTACGATTTTCATACGTACTAGTACGAAATTTGTAATTGTAACCGCTAACGTACCGTATTACTTTAGTTAATACCGGGAAAAACCATGGCAAACTTGTTTCTTGTTTATCTTCTCTCTTCATTATTAAAACATTTGTCCAATTACAAGTTTCCTATACCGATTTCTTTTTTAAATTCATCTTAATTACCGCAACTAATGACAGGTGTGTTTTTTTGCGATTCATGTTTTTAAATTTAATGTGTGGATCATTTGCAAAGATCATTACCACGAACACAATGCGTAGATAATACTGTTCATTCAAGTTCATTGTTCAATATTATTACAGAATTACAGAACAACGAGTGGCATCCTCTCTTTATTTTAGATTATGGATGGCAACTTATTTTTTCAGTAACAAGCTTGCTCTTAAACTTTTAAAGAGTGCGTATTTTTTACCCTTAAATTTTAATATATAGATTTTGCTAAATTAGGCAAAATTTTAGGACTTCAAAGGATGGGTTTGTTTTCAGCTTCCTACGCTAACTATTTTAATAAAATATTTTTTTGTTTAACTGAGTACGAATTACAGTTAATATCATGTGAAAAGAAGAGATTCAGATCAGATTATCCGATTGATATTTGATTTTTTTTTTCCCGTAACCGTAACCCCTTTCCCCTTTTTGAACAGTCATATGGGCGTGCACTAATAGAGAATGCGCACTTGCACAATTTATGAAATATCACAGTACTTTATTATTGTTGTACTATTATTTTATTATTTATGCTTAAAAACTGTTATTTTATTGGTAAACCAAGATTTAAAATCACATGAATGCACTTAAGGAATTTACTTTAAATATGGATGGTTTGAAAATTTACTGCACGGTGTAAATAAAGAGGGTGCACTTGACCTACTAAGTCCCAAGTTTGGGACTGAACTTTGGAGTGTACTTAAAGATGGAGTGAACTTATAGAGGGTGCACTTAGATAGAGTTTGATTGTAATGATAAACGACAAAGAAGCAATAAAAGGTCAAAAAATGATTTTAAAAAGGACTTTCGAATTCAAATGGTAAAAATCTTAGCGTAATATTAAATGTTGAATACAAATGCGTTTCTATAGAAATTTGTAGAATTCCTTTTTTCTAACTTTAAAGAAACTGTTTTCCGATTCTCTTCTAATTGCAATCCTTTTTTGTAGGAACGAACGTAACTATTGGAATGTTTTATGAAACTTTTTTTAATTTTATAAAATTGGCTGAGGTAATTTGAACATTACTGTACTTGCCTAATTGGCTGGATTAGCCTAGCAAGGATTGGAAAATCATGATAAACTTTTTTATTTTATTTTCTTAAGAACAGAACACTCGTTGAATGAAGTTACATAGTGTTTCACAAATATGAAACAGCTAAACTAGAAAAACCTCTGATACGAAATCGTTCTGCCCAAGTGAAGGGGAAAACAAATCACTTAGATGTAGTTGCCATCGCTACATACGCTGGATCAGAAAGGGAAACTACTCTTAAATAAAAAAGAGAAAGGTTAGTGAAAAAGTCGGTATCAAGCGTATGTATGTTTTCATCTTCCTTAAAAATCTCTGATCAACGTATTAACATCTACCAATTATTTGATAGTAGGAAGGATAATATTATCACTAAATCATTACCTTTCGAACTGGAAGAATCCTTCACTTGTTTCTTGGAAGCGTTCTGAGAATTCTTTTTCTGTTTGTAACGCCATAGCCGGCTTTCATATAAAGAAAGTCGATGGCGAGAAATCATGTGAATTACTGAGGAAATACCGGAAATACCTGACCGATAACCTCGGAAGAGTTAAAATCTGGGTACAAACTTGAATTGCAATGGTAAGAGAACTGTAGATGTTAATTTAGAAGAAACGTAAGGAACAGGAGAATGAAATGCTTAGAAACTTCCTTAAAAAAATAACCAAAGGGATGCGCAATCTTTTACTTGAAGATGATGATCCTATGGATGTGAGAATGACGAGGATATGAGAATGATAGGAATGATGGGATGAGAGTGAGGTTGCATCTCCGGTTGGAAACATCTGATGGATCAAGAAAAAAATGCATCTGTCAGATGGAAAAAACTGACCAAGAAGGAGGCCGCAGTAGAGTGGGGAAAACTGACCAAGAAGGAGGCCGCCGCAGAGTGGGGAAACTGACCAAGAAGGAGGCATCCGTCAGGTGGAAACCTAATATTTTTTAATATTTTTTTATTTTTATGACACACGTTAAGATAATGAGACGTAAGTTTGAATAAATTTGAAACTTAAATATTCTTTACGAAGATCAAAGTAATATTAACCCTTAAAAAAAAATATTACTATTTTTTTTCTTTTTAGAAAGTGAAACACTACTAGATTATAAGGAAGTGTTCTCAATTAGAAACATACCTACTGAAACCTAAATCCGATATCCGAGCAGATCGATCAGGTAATTATCGGATATTCTTTTTTTTTTTTTTTTTTTTTGAAAAACTTATTATCGTCTTACTAACTCCTGTATATAAATATTTATTTTATGGTTTTGAATTTTTTATTTTTATTATCATTCCATCAGATGAAAATTTGGAAGCATATAATATTTTTCTTAATTTTGTTCCACGTTACTGAACCAAAGTAAAAAAAAAAGAAAAAAAAATTTTTTTTCTTACGGTAATAGCTCCCTTTCTCCATTGGTTAGTTCTTATTGTCACAAATCTATATTTTTATACATTTAATAACTTTATTCATTTAATCATTACATTTAATTTTAATCATAGATCATAGATTTTAAAAATTTGAATATTTAATATATTTAATATGCTTATACTGTGCAATATATTATTGATTTAACAAATTCTTAAAATATGCTCTCGTATAGGCTTACTATATATTATTAACAAATATTATTAATTAAAAATTGGTGGATTAGAAATGGAGAAGGTTCTTTTGGTAAATAGAGAGCATATAACATTTGTAATGAGTGATCGGATCTCATTTGATCACGTGAACAATTACAGTTTTAAAATCTAATACTGGATTATTCTTATTGATTCAATATTTACTACAAGCTCCTCGTGATTTATTCCAGAGGAGATTTGTTTTCTTTTAGTCTATTATATTTATTACCCGTTACCGTTTGATTTAATGCAGAGAAAGGGATTGTTATTTCAACAATATTGGTGGACGTGGTGGTGTGTCACTTGATGGGAGATTGTGGCGGGAGAAAGTGTTTCTTAAAATTTTTCTAATCGGGTAGATGTGGTGGAATGGTATCCTATGGATGTGAGAATGACAAGGACATGAGAATGATGAGAATGATGAGATTGATGGGATGAGAGTGAAGTTGCATCTCCGGTTGGAAACATCTGATGGATCGAGAAAAAAATGCATCTGTCAGATGGAAAAAACTGACCAAGAAGGAGGCCGCAGCAGAGTGGGGAAAACTGACCAAGAAGGAGGCATCCGTCAGGTGGAAACCTAATATTTTTTTTATTTTTATGACTCACGTTAAGATAATGAGACGTAAGTTTGAATAAATTTGAAACTTAAATATTCTTTACGAAGATCAAAGTAATATTAACCCTTAAAAAAAATATTATATTTTTTTTCTTTTTAGAAAGTGAAACACTACTAGATTATAAGGAAGTGTTCTCAATTAGAAACATACCTACTGAAACCTAAATCCGATATCCGAGCAGATCGATCAGGTAAATTATCGGATATTCTTTTTTTTTTTTTTTTTGAAAAACTTATTATCGTCTTACTAACTCCTTTATATAAATATTTATTTTTTGGTTTTGAATTTTTTATTTTTATTATCATTCCATCAGATGAAAATTTGGAAGTATATAATATTTTTCTTAATTTTGTTCCACGTTACTGAACCAAAGTAAAAAAAAGAAAAAAAAAATTTTTTTCTTACGGTAATAGCTCCTTTTTTATCTGCTTATGGTTCCTATTTTGTCACAAATCTATATTTTTATACATTTAATAACTTTCATTTAATCATTACATTTAATTTTAATCATAGATTTTAAAAATTTGAATATTAAACATATTGAATATATTGAATATGCTCATACTGTGCGATATATTATTGATTAAATTTATAAATAATCAAAATATGCTTTCGTATAGGCTTACAATATATTATTAAATGTATTAATTACAAATATATTAATTAAAAATTGGTGGATTAGAGACGGAGAAGGTTCTTTTGGTAAATACATTTGTAATGAGAAATTTGATCACGTGAGCAATTACACTTTTTGAATGATTATCTCCTCGTGGATTTATTCCAGAGATCTGGTTTTCTTTTAGTCTTATTACCTGTTACTGTTTTGATTTAATGCACAGAGAAAGAGCTTGTTATTTCAACAATATTTCTAATCGTGGTGGACGTGGTGGAGTGTCACTTGATGGGAGATTGTGGCGGGAGAAAGTATTTCTTTAAATTTTTCTAATCGGGTAGATGTGGTAGAATGGTATGCTATGGATGTGAGAATGATGAGAATGATGGGATGAGAGTGAAGTTGCATCTCCGGTTGGAAACATCTGATGGATCGAGGCATCCGTCAGGTGGAAAACAATATTTTTTATTTTTAGGAAACACGTTAAGATAGCAAGACGTAAGTTTGAATAAATTTGAAACTTAAATATTCTTTACGAAGATCAAAGTAATATTAACCCTTAAAAAAAATATTATATTTTTTTTCTTTTTAGAAAGTGAAACACTACTAGATTATAAGGAAGTGTTCTCAATTAGAAACATACCTACTGAAACCTAAATCCGATATCCGAGCAGATTGATCAAGTAATTATCGGATCTTCTTTTTTTTTTTTTTTTTTGAAAAACTTATTATCGTCTTACTAACTCCTATATATAAATATTTATTTCTTAATTTGAATTTTTTATTTTTATTATTATTCCATCAGATGAAAATTTGGAAGCATATAATATTTTTCTTAATTTTGTTCCACGTTACTGAACCAAACCAAAAAAAAAGAAAAAAAAAAAATATTTCTTACGGTAATAGCTCCTTTTCTCCATTGTTTATCTACTTATGGTTCTTATTGTCACAAATCTATATTTTTATACATTTAATAACTTTATTCATTTAATCATTACATTTAATTTTAATCATAGATTTTAAAACTTGAATATTTAATATATTTAATATGCTTATACTGTGCAATATATTATTGATTTAATTTATAAATAATCAAAATTCTCAAAATATGCTCTCGTATAGGCTTACTATATATTATTAACAAATATTATGAATTAAAAATTGGTGGATTAGAAATGGAGAAGGTTCTTTTGGTAAATAGAGCATATAACATTTGTAATGAGTGATCTGATCACATTTGATAACGTGAACAATTACAGTTTAAAATCTATTAATATTGGATTATTCTTACTGATTCAGTATTTACTATAAGCTCCTCGTGATTTATTCCTGAGGAGATTTGTTTTCTTTTAGTCTATTATATTTATTACCTGTTACCCTTTGATTTAATGCAGAGAAAGTGAATGTTATTTCAACAATATTCTAATCGTGGTGGACGTGGTGGAGTGTCACTGATGGGAGATTGTGGCGGGAGAAAGTATTTTCTTATAATATTTCTAGTCGGGTAGATGTGGTGGAGTGGTATCCTATGGATGTGAGAATGACGAGGATATGAGAGTGAGGTTTCATCTCCGGTTGGAAACATCTGATGGATCGAGAAAAAAATGCATCTGTCAGATGGATAAAACTGACCAAGAAGGAGGCGTCTGTCAAGTGGAGAAAACTGACCAAGAAGGTGGCATCCATCAGGTGGAAAACCTAATATTTTTTATTTTAGGAAACACGTTAAGATAGCAAGACGTAAGTTTGAATAAATTTGAAACTTAATTATTTTTTACGAAGATCAAAGTATTATTAACCCTTAAAAAAAATATTACTATTTTTTTCTTTTTAGAAAGTGAAACACTACTAGATTATAAGGAAGTGTTCTCAATTAGAAACATACCTACTTAAACCTAAATCCGATATCCAAACAGATCGATCAGGTAAATTATCGGATCTTCTTTTTTTTTTTTTTTTTGAAAAACTTATTATCGTTTTACTAACTCCTGTATATAAATATTTATTTCTTGATTTTGAATTTTTTATTTTTATTATTATTCCATCAGATGAAAATTTGGAAACATATAATATTTTTCTTAATTTTAATCCACGTTACTGAACCAAACCAAAATAAAAGGAAAAAAAAAATTTTTTTCTTACGGTAATTGCTCCTTTTTCTCCATTGTTTATCTACTTATGGTTCTTATTGTCACAAATCTATATTTTTATACATTTAATAACTTTTAACTTTTATTCATTTAATTACATTTAATTTTAATCATAGATTTTAAAAATTTGATATTTAATATATTTAATATGCTTATACTGTGCAATATATTATTGATTAAATTTATAAATAATCAAATATGCTCTCGTATAGGCTTACGATATATTATTAAATGTATTAATTACAAATATTATTAATTAAAAATTGGTGGATTAGAAATGGAGTAGTTCTTTTGGTAAATAGAGCATATAACATTTGTAATGTGTGATCTGATCACATTTGATCACGTGAACAATTACAGTTTTATTGGATTATTCTTATTGATTCAGTATTTACTACAAGCTCCTCGTGATTTATTCTAGAGGAGATTTGGTTTTCTTTTAGTCTATTATATTTATTACCTGGTACCGTTTGATTTAATGCAGAGAAAGGAATTGTTATTTCAACAATATTCTAATCGTGGTGGACGTGGTGGAGTGTCACTTGATGGGAGATTGTGGCGGGAGAAAGTATTTTCTTAAAATTTTTCTAATCAGGTAGATGTGGTGGAATGGGATCCTATGGATGTGAGAATGACGAGGATATGAGAATGATGAGATTGATGGGATGAGAGTGAGGTTGCATCTCCGGTTGGAAACATCTGATGGATCGAGAAAAAAATGTATCTGTCAGATGGAAAAAACTGACCAAGAAGGAGGAGGCATCCGTCAAGTGGAAAACCTAATATTTTTTATTTTTAGGAAACACGTTAAGATAGCAAGAGTAAGTTTGAATAAATTTGAAACTTAATTATTCTTTACGAAGATCAAAGTATTATTAACCCTTAAAAACATTACTATTTTTTTCTTTTTAGAAAATGAAACACTACTAGATTATAAAGAAGTGTTCTCAATTAGAAACATACCTACTTAAACCTAAATCCGATATCCAAACAGATCGATCAGGTAAATTATCGGATCTTCTTTTTTTTTTTTTTTTTGAAAAACTTATTATCGTTTTACTAACTCCTGTATATAAATATTTATTTCTTGATTTTGAATTTTTTATTTTTATTATTATTCCATCAGATGAAAATTTGGAAACATATAATATTTTTCTTAATTTTAATCCACGTTACTGAACCAAACCAAAATAAAAGGAAAAAAAAAATTTTTTTCTTACGGTAATTGCTCCTTTTTCTCCATTGTTTATCTACTTATGGTTCTTATTGTCACAAATCTATATTTTTATACATTTAATAACTTTTAACTTTTATTCATTTAATTACATTTAATTTTAATCATAGATTTTAAAAATTTGATATTTAATATATTTAATATGCTTATACTGTGCAATATATTATTGATTAAATTTATAAATAATCAAATATGCTCTCGTATAGGCTTACGATATATTATTAAATGTATTAATTACAAATATTATTAATTAAAAATTGGTGGATTAGAAATGGAGTAGTTCTTTTGGTAAATAGAGCATATAACATTTGTAATGTGTGATCTGATCACATTTGATCACGTGAACAATTACAGTTTTATTGGATTATTCTTATTGATTCAGTATTTACTACAAGCTCCTCGTGATTTATTCTAGAGGAGATTTGGTTTTCTTTTAGTCTATTATATTTATTACCTGGTACCGTTTGATTTAATGCAGAGAAAGGAATTGTTATTTCAACAATATTCTAATCGTGGTGGACGTGGTGGAGTGTCACTTGATGGGAGATTGTGGCGGGAGAAAGTATTTTCTTAAAATTTTTCTAATCAGGTAGATGTGGTGGAATGGGATCCTATGGATGTGAGAATGACGAGGATATGAGAATGATGAGATTGATGGGATGAGAGTGAGGTTGCATCTCCGGTTGGAAACATCTGATGGATCGAGAAAAAAATGTATCTGTCAGATGGAAAAAACTGACCAAGAAGGAGGAGGCATCCGTCAAGTGGAAAACCTAATATTTTTTATTTTTAGGAAACACGTTAAGATAGCAAGAGTAAGTTTGAATAAATTTGAAACTTAATTATTCTTTACGAAGATCAAAGTATTATTAACCCTTAAAAACATTACTATTTTTTTCTTTTTAGAAAATGAAACACTACTAGATTATAAAGAAGTGTTCTCAATTAGAAACATACCTACTTAAACCTAAATCCGATATCCAAACAGATCGATCAGGTAAATTATCGGATCTTCTTTTTTTTTTTTTTTTTGAAAAACTTATTATCGTTTTACTAACTCCTGTATATAAATATTTATTTCTTGATTTTGAATTTTTTATTTTTATTATTATTCCATCAGATGAAAATTTGGAAACATATAATATTTTTCTTAATTTTAATCCACGTTACTGAACCAAACCAAAATAAAAGGAAAAAAAAATTTTTTTTCTTACGGTAATTGCTCCTTTTTCTCCATTGTTTATCTACTTATGGTTCTTATTGTCACAAATCTATATTTTTATACATTTAATAACTTTTAACTTTTATTCATTTAATTACATTTAATTTTAATCATAGATTTTAAAAATTTGATATTTAATATATTTAATATGCTTATACTGTGCAATATATTATTGATTAAATTTATAAATAATCAAATATGCTCTCGTATAGGCTTACGATATATTATTAAATGTATTAATTACAAATATTATTAATTAAAAATTGGTGGATTAGAAATGGAGTAGTTCTTTTGGTAAATAGAGCATATAACATTTGTAATGTGTGATCTGATCACATTTGATCACGTGAACAATTACAGTTTTATTGGATTATTCTTATTGATTCAGTATTTACTACAAGCTCCTCGTGATTTATTCTAGAGGAGATTTGGTTTTCTTTTAGTCTATTATATTTATTACCTGGTACCGTTTGATTTAATGCAGAGAAAGGAATTGTTATTTCAACAATATTCTAATCGTGGTGGACGTGGTGGAGTGTCACTTGATGGGAGATTGTGGCGGGAGAAAGTATTTTCTTAAAATTTTTCTAATCAGGTAGATGTGGTGGAATGGGATCCTATGGATGTGAGAATGACGAGGATATGAGAATGATGAGATTGATGGGATGAGAGTGAGGTTGCATCTCCGGTTGGAAACATCTGATGGATCGAGAAAAAAATGTATCTGTCAGATGGAAAAAACTGACCAAGAAGGAGGAGGCATCCGTCAAGTGGAAAACCTAATATTTTTTATTTTTAGGAAACACGTTAAGATAGCAAGAGTAAGTTTGAATAAATTTGAAACTTAATTATTCTTTACGAAGATCAAAGTATTATTAACCCTTAAAAACATTACTATTTTTTTCTTTTTAGAAAATGAAACACTACTAGATTATAAAGAAGTGTTCTCAATTAGAAACATACCTACTTAAACCTAAATCCGATATCCAAGCAGATCGATCAGGTAAATTATCGGATATTCTTTTTTTTTTTTTTTTTTTTGAAAAACTTATTATCGTCTTACTAACTCCTGTATATAAATATTGATTTCTTGATTTTGAATTTTTTATTTTTATTATTATTCCATCAGATGAAAATTTGGAAGCATATAATATTTTTCTTAATTTTGTTCCACGTTACTGAACCAAACCAAAAAAAAAGAAAAAAAAAAATTTTTTTTTCTTACGGTAATAGCTCCTTTTCTCCATTGTTTAGTTCTTATTGTCACAAATCTATATTTTTATACACTTAATAACTTTATTCATTTAATCATTACATTTAATTTTAATCATAGATCATAGATTTTAAAAATTTGAATATTTAATATATTTAATATGCTTATACTGTGCAATATATTATTGATTAAATTTATAAATAATCAAATATGCTTTCGTATAGGCTTACTATATATTATTAAATGTATTAATTACAAATATTATTAATTAAAAATTGGTGGATTAGAAATGGAGAAGTTCTTTTGGTAAATAGAGCATATAATATTTGGGATGTGTGATCTTGATCACGTGAACAATTCCAGTTTTAAATCTTATACTGGGATTATTCGTATTATTTCAGTATTTACTATAAGCTCCTCGTGATTTATTCCAGAGGAGATTTGGTTTCTTTTGGTCTATTATATTACCTGTTACTGTTTTGATTTAATGCAGAGAAAGGGATTGTTATTTCAACAATATTTCTAATCGTGATGGACGTGGTGGAGTGGTACTGGGTGGCGAGAGAAGGGTATTTTAACAATTTTCAATTTTTCTAATCGAGTGGTGGTACTTGATGGGAGATTGTTGATTTTTAACAACTTTTCTAATTGTAGTAGAAGGTTATTTTCTTAACAATTTTTCAATTTTTTCTAATCATAGAGGACGTGATGGAGTGGTAATTGTAGCAGGAGACGGGTATTTTCTTAACAATTTTTCTAATTATGATGGAGTGATGGAATATGTGCACAAAAAACCGAAGGATGTTAAAAAAACATACCTTATGATCATTTTAAAATGGTATACTGTATTATATAAATACTAATAAATTTTTAAAAACTACCGCATCGCGTTGGTTGACTAAAATTATAAAATCTAAAGACTTTTCCTTTTTTTTCTAACTAAAATTATTATTAATATTTATTGAAGTATAAGTAATCAATTACAAAATAATGAAAACAAAAATACAAAAAAGAAAAAATAAATTGCTTCCACCGAACCAAACCCTGCTATGCAACATCAAGCCTTTTGATATGTTTTAGAAGCAAGCTTTACTTTTAAAAAGCGTCTATCTTAAACCTTCCAGTCCCAATTAAAAATGCTTATATATATATATATATTAAGAAAATAAATATGTTGCCTTTTTGAAAGGTACCATCATACTTTCGCACAACATAATTATATTTCTTTATAATTACGCTAATTACGTTATTGTTAAAAGGAATATTCTACATTAATCTGTTGATCACAAAAACTTTCAATCGAATAGAAGGGACTTGCGAATGTGACCCGTCAGAAATATTTTTAAAAAATTTAAGTTACGTAATTCGTATTCGGAACGTGGTACACTCGTTAAACCTTTCCCTTTTGTTTTGTTAGCTCCTTTAGTGATGAAAGTGGTACACTTGCTTCTGAGAACTCTTTTTGATTTTACGACTCGTTCGAGAGACTCAACTTCTACAGAAATGTTCCCTCTTTCAGTATCTATAGAAAGTGACTTACTATTAAGAAAAAAATTGATTTCTATACGTACCCATAATTTGGCTAAGCATTACATTTGTGGAAAACAGCAAAATAAATGCACTTTTTACAAGAATTAGCAATAACAAATAAAACAGTTGGAAACAAAAATTTTTTTTTTTATTTTTTAAACCAAATAACATATCTAGATCTAGATTTGATTTACACAAAAAATTTTGATAAATATATTGCAGTTTAGGAAAGGAAAAAAGTCTAATAAAACTGAAATTAGTATGGTGGCAGATGGTAACTGTCATCTATAAACAACAATAATATTATGTGACTAAATTGAATAACAAATTTTTTGGTATAGGTATATTAAATATGCAGGTCATATGATTTGTCGATCTACATGACTAATATATCAATCTGAATACTTTTTTTATTAAAAAATTTTTATTCTTTTGTAGGAAATAGACCTTTCAGCTATAATTTCTGGATAAATCAGTAAGTTCAAATTATTTTTTAATATTTTTTTTTATTTTTTATTATTAATTTAGTATAAGAACATTTTTATTAATGTTCTTTTTTTTTATTTTTTTTGTAAGAATACCGTATAGCACTGCATACAGTACCCCCGGTACTATTCAAGAAAACCAGCCTAGATTGAATAGTAACCTGGGGGGTACTATGTGAGGAGGGGGTACTATACAAGGAATAACTTTGGCCAAAAATCAAATTTTGGCCTAAATTAGCATCGGGTACTAATCAAAAATATCAAAATTTGTAGTTGAATAGTACCCTGGTACTATTTATGGGGGGTACTATTTGAGGGGGGTACTGTATGCAGCGCTATACGGTAGATCTTTCAAAGCATTTCTAGAGATAGTAAATAGAATAAAAGGGACAATTTTTTTATTTTAATATATTGTATAAGAATGTTTATTAACATTCTTTTTTTTATTTTTTGTAGAAATGGATTTTTCAGAGTATTTCTGAAGGTAAATGAAGTAAAGGTGATGATTTTTTTTTATTTTAATATATAAGAACATTTATTAACATTTTTCTTTTTTGTAAAAATGAATTTTTTAGAGTATTCCTGAAGGTAAATGGGATAAAGGGGGGAGTGATTTTAATATTTTGTATAAAAAAGTTTATTAATGTTCTTTTTTTCTTTTGTAAAAATGGATCTTTCAGAGTGTTCCTGGAGGTAAATGGGGTAAAAGGAGATTGATTTTAATATTTTGTATAAAAATGTTTATTAATATTCTTTTTTTTTTTTGTAGGAATAGATCGTTCAGAATTATAGATAAAGATGCATGTCGTAAATAAAGAATTTCGACATGTCGAAAATGTCGAAAAAAAATAAACAATTCGTCAATGCAAATCAAAATGGCAAAAAGCTGAAATAAATTCGTCAAGTCGAAATTGGCGAAATTGTTGAAATAATGATTGGCTGCAGATCATCATTTTTTTGTGATGTAATGATGTGGCTAGCAAAATTGAATATAAATAAACACGTCATAAAATCAAAAAAAAATATTTTCTTCTTGATTTCACACAAAATATTATCAAGTATTTCTTTGTTTGAATATGTCAAAAACACCTACCGCTATTCTCAATTTAAAGATTCGTAGAAAAAAAGCTTTTTTACCTGACGATGTTGAAAATTCAGTTTCAACAGCGCTTTCATATATTTGAACAGTAACAAATAAAAAAATTGATTCGTGTGTTTTCAAACAAGATAAAGTGAGAATAATATTTAAGAAGAATGAAGGTCATACGTATATTGACTTACAAGAGATCGAGAATAATTTGAATAATGATGATAACGAAAACAATAATTGCGACAATGAAAATGATAAAGAAGAATCTGGAAGAGGGATTATAAACTATAATGTAGAAGATTTGGCAAAAGAATTTGTTGATAAATGACGATATATTTTTTTTTTTTTGGCAATTTTTTCTTACTTTGTAGGCAATTTTTTTTGAATAATTTTGTCCAAATTTCATACTTTGTAATTTTTTTAGGTATTTTTTTTTGGATAATTTTGTACTTTTATAATTTTTTAGTGATTTGTCTATTTTTTTTTTACTTTTTTTTTGGACAATTTTGTCCAAATTTCATACTTTTATAATTTTTTAGCGATTTGTCTATTTTTTTTTTTACTTTTTTTTTAGCGATTTGTCTATTTTTTTTTACTTTTTTTTGGACAATTTTGTTCAAATTTCGTACTTTTATAATTTTTTAGCAATTTGTCTATTTTTTTTTACTTTTTTTGGACAATTTTGTCCAAATTTCGTACTTTTATAATTTTTTAGCGATTTGTCTATTTTTTTTTTTACTTTTTTTTGAACAATTTTGTCCAAATTTCATACTTTTATAATTTTTTAGCGATTTGTCTATTTTTTTTTTACTTTTTTTTTGGACAATTTTGTCCACTTATGGATGATTTTGTTTATTTTTTTCACTAAATAAATAAGAATTTTTGCTTTAAATAAAACATTAACTAATTATTTTTATTTAAATTTACATATTCATTTATTTACAATATCAATTTTGAATACATCAGTTTTTCATTTCGACAATTTTAACAATTCGACAATTCTAAAAATTTCAACATGTCAAAATTAATTTCGTACAGTTTGTACATTTCGACAATTTCGTCAATTCGACATGTCAAAATTATTTTGACAATTCTGACTATTTCGACATTTCAATAATTTCTACATGTCGAAATTATTTCAGCATTTTGGCATTTTGACAGATTTTAATTTCGACATTTCGGCATTGACCTTTACCATTTCAGCTGGTAACTTTAGTTATAGATAGTGCTCTGCATGAGCCAGCTTAAGCTGAGCTGAATTCGAGCTGGCTTGAGCTGGCTCAAGCTTTATCATACAATTTTATTAAACTACGAAAGTACTACAAGGATATCTGTAATTCTGCAATTCACAATTATCTGTAATGAAAATTAGATTATCAGATTGCATAATATAAATCATCTGATGCTCTTTTTTTTCTTTAATAAACGTTACAATATAATATTTTACTTTTTTTTTTATTTTTTTAAGGTTGTCAGACGAAAAGCATGATCAGACTTTGGAATTGAGGTAAGGAAATGCTAGGGAAATTGTTTTTTAATTTTTTACTTTAATAAATTTTACTAATTTTTTTTTCTCTTTTGTAGTATTGCCAAACAAAAAATATGACCAGACTTTAGAATTGAGGTAAAAAAGTGCTAGGGGAATTGTTTTTTGATTTTTTACTTCAATAAATTTTACTAATTTTTTTTCTCTTTTGTAATGTTACTAGATGAAAAATATGACCAAACTTTGGAATTGAAATAAGAAAGTAGTGTTACCAGACAAAAGACATGACTGGATTTTGAAATTGAGGTAAGGAAGTGTTAGGAGAATTGTTTTTTAGTTTTTTATTTTAAAAAATTTTACTATTTTTTTTTCTCTCTTTTGTAGTGTTACCAGATAAAAAATATGTCCAGACTTTGGAATTGAAGTAAGAGAGGGCTGAAGTAAAGGTTTTTCTTTAAGAAATGTTACTAACATTTCTACTTTTCTTTCTATAAAATTGCTGGACAAAAATACAGGTAGTAGGTATCCGTACAGATGGATTCAATCTTGATGTGCAATAAAAACTGATGAAATTGATGATGGATAAATTTAAATAGGTTATTAGAATTGTTACTGATACATCTGAATAATAGTTACTGTCTGATATTATTAAATTTGTAACTGCTTGTTTCTAATAAACAAATAAATAAATAAATTTAATTATTAAAAATAATTTTAAAAACAAATATTTTTTTATCTTTTTATCAAATATTAAAAACAATTTTGTATAATAATGGCTCATCCAGCTTACAAACCAGCTTGAACTTTTTGATTCAAACTCATTACCAGCTTGGCTCTATCAAGCTGAGCTTAATACCAGCTTGAATTTTTTCAAGCTAGCTTATGAGTTACTAAGCCAATTTAATTATGGCTTGACTCAATTCAGTTTGAAAAGTTTGAGCCAGCTCACAAGCTAACTCAGCTCATGTGAAGCTTTAGCTATAGATATCACCCAAATTATTTTAAATAAATTTCAAATTAATTTGTATATTTTGACAGCCATAATTTTCAAATTCCAAATATATAAATTGTAAGATTTATATATGTAATTTATAAATTAATTTGAATTTATACATTTGGACTGCCATAATTCCAAATTATTTTGGATTTAGGTGGCATCTATATTCAGAACATTCCTAGAGGTAAATGGAATAAAGGAAGGAATTGATTTTAATATTTTGTATAAGAATGTTTATTAACATTTTTTTTTTTTTTTTGTAGGAATAAACAAAGCTTTTGGATGGAGTAAAGGGAACAAGTTTTTTTTTATTTTAATATATAAGAATATTTATTAATGTTCTCATTAACAAAAATAAATCTTTATTGTATTAAAAAAATTTGTTATAATAATAATTTGTTATAAAAAGAGTCATTTTGTATATGCTATTCTGCACACTTTACTTTGTACTATGTTATATAGTAAATAAATAGTAATTAATAGTTATTCAGCACTTCGTGCCAAATAACTATTATATTGGGTAAATCATAATTGATTGTTAATTCTGGGCTCTGACAGGAGCCTGAAGTCAACTAATCAATTTTGATTTCCAATATAACTAGCTACCTTGGTAGCGTTAGTTATTCAGTATTGAAGTGCTGAATAAGTGATTTATCTGGTATTACATGATTTCAACAATTGATACGCCTAATACATGATTTATTATAACCATAATTTATTATAAAAAAATCATGTGCTACCAGATAAACTTCATTATATTAAAGTTTTTTTTATATTTAAAAATCAGTATCACATGAATGGTTTGTTATATCATGTTATTTGCTATATCAAGGTTCATTGTAAAGAGGATTGACTGTATTAATTTTTACTTTTAAAAACATATTTATTATTATTTTATAAAAGTTTTCAAAGCTTAATAATTATTGTTTTATTTTTGTTTTGACTTTAATTATTAATATTAAAAATATTAATATTTCATTTTTTATTACTGTTTTAGGTTATCTTTAATACAAATAATATATATACTTAAATACCAAGAATTTCTTGTATTGTAATTCCATTTAATTATATTTAATTATATTAACTTTAAAATTAAAAAATAAATTATAATGAAATTTTTTTTCATTCACAGGTCAAATGGGGGTAAACCAAACACCAATTGGTCATGTGACTGATTGATAACTGATTAAAAACTGGTTGGTTACATATTAATGACTGATTTTTCAATTAGTCATCAATCAAGTATAAATTCCAAATTGGTTATCAACTGGTCATATAACTGATTGATGACTGATTGATATACAGTTAAAATTTACTGGTTATCAATAGATTACTAATTGACCATATCAGATTGATAACCGATTGGTTGCTAATTGGTTTATTATATATTAGCAGATTTTTAGATTTTTTTAATAATAACGTTTTAAAATATTTTAATTTATAAACCATTTAAAACTCTAAACTCTGATAGAAAATTTTTTTAATAGATTTTTTAAGATTCATATAGGATATATATATTTTTGATAAATAAAGATATTTTTATTTTTTGAAATTTCTAAAAATTTGTATGGGAAGAGTTCATATGGGATATCTGATAAAAAAATATTTTTTATTTTCTGAGTTCGTATGAGAAAGAAGAATCCTAAACAATACTAATATAACTTACAAATAATCTGCATGCATTTACTATTAACTCTACGCAACTTTTTCTTATAGTAACACTACGCAAACTTACATCTTAGTAAAAAAAAATTTTTTAAATTTATAAAAATTTGTTAATGCTATAATGAATTATTCGATATAAAGGCAGGGTCATATAACTTGCTGATCTAATCAGATAATCTGAATATCTAATCTTTTTTTTTAATTATTTATCAGTTTATTTTTGTAGTGTTTTTAGACGAAAAGTATGACTGGACTTTTGGAATTAACATAAGGAAGGGTTGAGGAAGTGTTTTGTTATTTTTTTAACTAATTAATTATTTTTTTTTTATTTTTTGTAATGTTGCCAGACAAAAAGCATGACTGAACTTTTGAAATTAAGATAAGGAAGGATGAGAGAAGTGTTTTGTTATTTTTTTTTAATTAATTAAGTTAACTTTTTTTTATTTTTTGTAGTATTACTTATAGATGCCACCCAAATCTAAAATAATTTGGAATTATGACAGCCCAAATGTATAAATCCAAATTAATTTACAAATTACATATATAAATTTTGCAATTTGTACATTTGGAATTTGGAAATTATGACTGTTAAAATATACAAATTAATTTGGAATTTACTTAAAATAATTTGGGTGGTATTTATAGTGTTGCCAGATGAAAAACATGACTGGACTTTTGGAATTAAGGTAAGAGGTGGTGGGGGAAGTGTTTTTCAGTGTTTTTTTAACTAATTAATTAATTAACTTTTTTTTTATAGTATTGCTAGACAAAAGCACGATCAGACTTTTGGAATTAAGGTAAGAAAGGGTGGAAGAGGTGTTTTGTTATTTTTTTTTAATTAATTAAGTTAACTTTTTTTTTATTTTTTATAATATTACCAGATGAAAAGCATAATCAGACTTTTAAAATTAAGATAAGGGAGGGTAGGGAAAGTATTTTTTGGTGTTTTTTTTAACTAATTAATTATTTTTTTTTTATTTTTTGTAGTGTTGCCAAACAAAAAGCATGACTAGACCTTTGGAATTAAGGTAAGAGAGGGTAGGGAGGTGTTTTTCATTGTTCTTTTTTTAACTAATTAATTATTTTTTTTATTTTTTGTAGTGTATCCAGACGAAAAACATGACCAGACTTTTGGAATTAGGGTATTAAAAACCAAAAAAGAATAATAAAAATAAATAAATTTGGTCTAAAATACCAAAAAAAAGTGAAAAAATAAATAAAATAAAATAAATTTTGGTAAATACTGAGTAATTTACATTTACTGAAATTAGTATTTTTTAAAAATAAATCCACATATATCTATTATAAACTCTATGTAAATATAATATATGAGTTACTCCCAAATTGACCGATTTACACAAACTCAATTTATAGGTTTAAAAAGTAACTTTATATAAACTCTACGCAAACTCATATGTGAGTTATATTAATATTATTTAGGGTCTTGAGAAAGGTTTGTTAGATATCTTTGATAGAAAATTTTTTTAAAAGATTTTTTAAGAATTCGTATAGAAAGGTTTGTATGAAATATCTGATAGAAAATTTTTTTGCAAAATTTTTTAAAAGTTCATATGGAAAGAGTTTGTGTAGGATATCTGATAGAAAATTTTTTTTTTTAAAAGATTTTCTAAGATTCATATTTTCCTTTATATTAATTTTTATTTTTTATACCTTTTTATTTTTTCTTCTACTTCTGTTTTTTTTTCCCTTTATTTTAATTTATTCTTTTTTATTTCTTATTTCTTCCTTTTGTTTTTCTTTTTTCATCAAATATATTATTATTTTATTTTCTTTTAATTTATCTTCTTTTTTGTTTATTTTATTTTTATTTTATTACTTTTCACATTTTACTGTATTATTATTGTTGAGTTTCATATTATTATTACTAGTTATATCAAAATAAAAGTTTTATCTTTAAACTAATACAATAAATTTAAGTTTTAGTTTTAAATAATGTATTTTACTCTTCTATTTAATAAACTTTAAATGAATAAATTCATAAATATTTTGTAATATAAAAGTTGTATTTTATATTATAAAATTTCTTTTAATATTTTTTTTTTATATTTTATATGAGAATAAATTTCAAATTAAAAAAGTTAGTTAATCAAAAATTAGCTAATTAAAAGTATTTATTATGTAATAGAAGATGAATAATATCAGATCTTATTTAAGGTGAGAAATAAATTCACTCTTATTTTATAATATATTTTATATTTTATTTGTAATTTTTAGTTTGACTTTTAATAGAATAAATTTGGTTTAATAATTTTATTGGAATTATTTTTCATTATTATTACTTTATAATTATAATAATTTTTGGGTAACTATTTAAATCAGTTATTTAACTGAAAGTACTATATAAAAGTAATTATAATATAGTCTTATCCTTATCTAATAAATATATATATATTTTTAATATTAAAAAAAAAAAAAAATTAAAAATTATTATAAAATATATAAATTTTATAATTTTTTATTATAAGATTTTTTTAAATAAAATTAGATTAAAGATTTTTATAACAAAATAATGGCAAAATTTAGATTCTTCTAGTTAAAGAAAAATATATGACTTAAAAAATTATTAGTTAAAAATAGTAATGATTTTTATTTACATAGTAAAAATTATTTTTATATGTAAAATGAAAATTCATTACTACTTTTAACAAGCAATTTCTCATTAATTAAAAGTCTATTACAAATACATTTTTTTTAGAATATTTCTCTTAATTAAAAAAATTTAAATTTTGCATTATTTTATTATAAAAATCTTGATCTAATTTTATTCAAAAAAAGTTTTATATTAAAAAATTATAAAATTTATATATTTTATAATAATTTTTAACTATATTTATTAAATAAATAAATTAATTTATTATTAAAAAATATTGATTTTTTATTTTTTATTATAAAATTATAATATAATTTTATAAAAATTTTGATTTTTTAAAAATTTTAAAAAGTAGCAAAATAAAAAGCATTGTAGTGTAACAATTATAGAAATAATTAAATAGAAATATAATAAATAAAATATCACGTGATATAATCAAATGGAAACATAAATTATATTTAGAATTATTTTTAGTTTAGATTTCATTTTTTAATTAGATTTTTATTTTTATTTTACTTATTTTTAAATTAGAAAAAATAGTATTAGAAAATTTAGTGGAAATATTCTCTATTTTCTCTTAATTACCATTTAATTAGAAGAATTAGTAAACAATAATGTAATGCTAAGAGATAATAATTTATGAATCGCTATTGAAAAGAGGAATAAATGACTATTTTAGGAAGAAAGAAAAATAGAATTTAATAGAAAGATATTTTTTATATTTCTTAAAGTTACAAGTTTAATGAAATATTATTTTATATAAATACATTAAAGATATTAGCCATAATTCAAAAAAGTGCTGTAACACAAAATTTTTATATGTCATAATTAATTAAGGCTATAAAAATTCTATAGCTGTAATTCAAAATTTTTCAAAAAATAATTAAAGCTAATACAGTTAAACTTCAATGTACCGATACTCTATATACTAATAATTGCTTTTACTGATAAATTTTTGTTGTCTTATTTCATCTTTAATAAAAAAATCTCATTATACTGATATTATATATACATATGTACGGATCTTAACCCTAACCCCAATTTTTGAGACGTAACCCCAAATGACGGTCATTAAGTTGACACGTGATAATATTATGGTAACACTACTTACAATCATTTTGATTGGTGATCTCTACTATATAATTAGTACAAAAAATATGTTTCACAAAATTTTTTATATTCCAAGAAATAATTTTACGCGTATTGTATTAAAATTTTTTTACTTGCAATTCGTAAAATGGAAGAAATTCATAATTATCCTTTCAATTCAGTTATTAAGTTTAAACAACCAGGGCGTAGTTTTTCATATAAAGTTATAAAGGAAGGTACATATCCTAATAAAGAATCATTAGCTTATACTCTTCCTCCAAACAAGTATCGTATTCCTGATGACTATATAATAGAAACAACCTGGAGCAGAAGTACAAATCAGTATACCGTTCAATGTTTTATTAATTATAATGATAATAAGCCAGTTTTTCAAGTCTGGTATGGAAAATGTTTTGAATATAGGGTTTCTTCAGTCAAAACTGCTACAGATGCTGCAAATTTATTTCATAAAGTCTGTATATTAAAATAATTTGTTGGCATTTTTTACTTTTTTATATAAACTAACTAAAATTTATTTTTTTGTAGCATTATACTTCGCAAAAAGGAACTAAAACATCAGGTATTTATTTATTTGGCCTTCAACTTAAAATATTAGATAAGGCTAGAGATAGGAAACGATGTGCACATGTGTTAAAACAAATTGATCAATGTAGCAATTCTACTCTTACAAGACGAGCTACATCTACTGGAAAACATATGATAACCAAATTTAATGAGGAAGTACCAAAATTTTACAACATGGAAGAAATTCCAGTATTGGAAAATATACGTTATTCTGTTAAAAATCATATTTTTGATGTCCATTATGGTGAAAATAAGGCTAGAAAAAAACAAAAAATTGAATCAGTGGTTAGAGCATTAGACGAAGGAAATATTTCAAGGGAACCTTATCGACGTTTATGTGCTATAGAATCTCACCTACCTCGTGAAGGAGTGGTATCTAAAGAGCGTCAAAAAATAAATGAGAAAATGGCCCAGCTTATACCAATATCTATAGTAGACATAAATACTAAAAATCAAGTAGATCAATCTGAAGAAGAAGATATAGAGGATGAAGATATAGTACAAGAAGTAATTAATGCAGCTGGTAAAGGTAGTTACCGAAATATTAAAGATATTTTACAATATTTAGTTCCTGATCTTATTCAGAAAAGAGTTTTAAATCCACATCATCTGATAATTAATCTTCGAATTTCTGGAGATGGGCGTAATGTTGGTAAAAAGATCAAACATGTGATGATTACAGTAGCTATTTTGGATGATAAAAATACCTTACATAAACCAAATCATCATTATACAATTGTACTTTATCCTGGATGTGAGAATTACGATTCTTTATCACATATGATGGCCCCATTTTGTCATGATTTAAGAGATCTAAAAGATCATGGATTAGTTATTAATAATATAAGATGGAATTTTCAATTTTATTTTTCATCTGATTGGAAGTTCTTAGCGATTTGCCTGGGTTTTAATAGTGCAAATAGTAAGAATTTTTGCCCTTGGTGTACAATTAGCAAACCACAGCAAGGAAACTTATCAAAAGAATGGACGATTAACAAGAATATAAATAAACTAATTGAAAAAAATAATTATTATGAAGGACATTTCAGAAAGCCTCTTTTTGATATGATACCTCTTGATCACTGGCTTCCTAACGAGTTGCATGTAATGCTACGAATTACTGATCGATTATGGAGTCTTTTAATAGCAGAACTAGTGGAACAAAATTCATTTAACGATACTGCACGAAAAATTATTATAGATGAAATGAAAAAAATTAAAGTTAATTTTCAATTTTGGCAAGATCAGGGATCTAAGACGTGGAATTATACTTCTCTGATGGGAAATGATAAACTTAAAGTATTACAATTTTTTGATTTGACAAAAATTCTTTCAAGACGACGTGCTGCTATAGTACGAGATTTATGGGATAAATTTTATGAGCTTTACATAAAAATGAAAGATCCAACAACAAATGCCGAAGATTTTAAAAATGATGCAAAGAATTGGCTTACTTTATTTTTGACACCATCTGAAGGTATTCCAAATACTCGGGAATTTAAAAAAGGCTTATATCAACCAGATAATATAACTCCATATATTCATGTTTTAGTTTATCATATTTCTGAATTTATGACAATTCACCATAAATGGGGATTAAAGGCTTTTTCATGCAGTGGTATTGAAAAAAAAAATCATGAACAAGTTTCCTATTTTTTTCGTAAAACAATGAAGGATGGCGGAGGTAAAAAAAATCCCAATCATCAGCAATTGTCGAAATTTTGCAACATGAAAATCGAACTCTCTTTTATAATCACAATAATATTCCATTAAATTGCCAAAATCCAAAAACAATTCATATTAAAACCCAAGATATATAGTATTATTTGTATATACTGAAATAAGATGGTTGTAATAAAAGATTAAAACGAATTTTTTAGCTGTAAATAGTGCTTTTTGAAAATTGGTGATCAATCAATCTCACGTGCATACAAATAAAAATATTTACTTTTAAGTGAAATAAATTTTAGTATTACGTGATGCAAAATAATAATGGTAAATCTATTATTAACAAAAGTTTATTTGTATTTAAACAAATTTTATTCTAACGCATTTTTTTTAATCAATTAAAATTAAATTCTTTTAACTTCTAATGTAATATATACATATTTTATTAAAAAAAAGATACAACCGCTTATCTTTACTGAATCATAGCCTGACTATTAAAAAAATGAAAATAAATGTGTTCTGCTTGAGTAATATTACCGTTGAAATCAATATTTTTTTGTTGCTTCCATTCTACAACAAGTTGCTCACGTTCGTATCTTGATTTACAATGTTTGGTGGCTTGTAAAATAGGATTTTCATCATCAGATTCAATATTATCATCATTACAAAGTACAACATAGGTACGTTGACATTGTTCATAAAATTTAACCCTCCATTCCTGCATTTCTAGAATATCTGCCAATATCTGATTTGATATAACTCCATGAAATATACATTTGTAAACGTTCTTTCTAGCTGAATAATAATGTATATGATTTTTAAATACCGCGTAAAATTGACTTTCAGTAGCAGGTACAGAAACTGTTTGTTTGCCTAATTTTTTATATCCTCTTGGTAGTTTTTTACGAATATAGTGTACTAAAATACCTTTAAACTGTCGTGTTGTATTTTCAGGCAAAATATCAAGATCTGAACGCGAAATATTGTATTTTTTAACAATATTAAGATGCCTTGTTAATCCACTTTTACTTTTAAACGCTTTTCTGCATACATTACATTCAAACCCTGAATTAATAGTAGTTGTTGTTGGAGTTATTGGCGTTATTGGAGGTGAAGCAATACCATTAGAGACATCAGATTGAATCATACTGCTTAAAATATAAAATAACAAGTTAAATAAATATAAATGAGTTAAGTAAATATAATTTTGAAGAATATTAAGCTAAGTACACTCTGTATAATTTACCTTTGAAGGAGATGGGTTTTCGGGTGAGGAGATGGGTTTGACGCGACAGCCGTTAGTAAAAAATTTTTTCTAGGGTCTTTTTTGATAAGTGTGTCAAGTGATGGACATATGATGTAGTGTAACAATCACAATGATCACGTGTATTTTCAATAGTAATTTGGGGTCTTTAATTTAGGTCCAATGTTAATTTTAAGCCGATATGAATTTCGTAATATAACATATACCGATATTGGCCTGAGTTAAAAATTATAACTGGGCATCTTTTTTAATTATGTCTGGAATTAGATTTTTTTTCTATAATCATATTCACGTTATACATAATATATTCAGGAAATTTTGAAAATTTTGGATTCAGAATTAAGCATAGTGTGAGCCAGAGTTAGATTTTGGTCTGCATTATAATCTACTAATTACATATCTAATATATGTACTGATATTTCAATGTACTGATACTTTTTCCCAAAATCAGAAGCATCAATACATTGAAATTTAACTGTATCTTTAAAATACACTTTGTAGACGAGAGAAAACCCTTAGTTAAGCTTTTTTTAATTTAAATAAAATATATTTTTATTGCAGTAGTTTTATTAAAATAATTATCAATTTAGAATCAAATTGATCTAATAATTATTGAAGATGAAAATGTATTCTGATATATTAAATAAAGAGTAAAGTTAAGAATTAAAAAATATCATAAAGTTGTGATAAGAACTATTGTTAATTGAAATTTGAGAGAATTATATATGAAAGAAAATATGATTAATAAGACATAAAATAAAAGAATATTATGAAACAAAATCAAAAAGAAGTATTTTAAAGATAAAAAACTAAATCAAGCAATGTAATATTTTTCATAAAAAAACTAGCATGACAGTTCTAAAGGACAGTTTTCACTCTATAACACCAAGTTTTTTTAGTTTAATATTAAGTACTGTATATTGTAAATTATAATACTTTTTTTATGCATAGTACTCTTCTCTTTTACCTGATAAAAAGTTTCATTTTCTATTGATTTTATTATTTAATAAATCTAATTTTATTCAGATATTATATAAAATAATTTTCTAATTATTATACAATTTTTTAAACACATTTCTTGTTATGTTTGAAAAATAGCATATTTTCATTTATTCATAATAAAAATTTGAGTTATTAATATAATAATATAAGTCAACTCTCAAAAATTTGCAAGATACCTGGAATACTATAACTTATAATATATAATAATTAAAAAACTAATTAATAAATTTATATTAAATTTTCTGTTTTTTAATAGTTTATAGAAAATTTTTTAATTTACACTAGTGTGCGAAACCCAGATTACGTGACTATTATTTATCACCTGTGTCACACCCTCCCTTTTTCATTTTTCTATAAGTATTGTATTTCAGGAACTTGAATTTTTTTCATGTTAAAAATCCTATTTGTTACATATTATATGTCACACCCATAATTTTTTATCATTCCAGCCAGAATTTTTAAAATTACCATATTAGGATATTGTATGACATGGACCTTTCTTTTTAGGTGATATCCATTCCACAAAAAAAAATTTTTTTATTTTTCAAAATAACCGTAATTGGGGGTTGTTTAAAGTGTGGTTCGATCACGTGATTTTTACTATTAGCTGTGTGACAAATATGGGTGTGACAAAATATTTTTCACATACCAAAAAAATTCTAAGTTCCCAGGATAAATAGTAAAAATGAAAAACTGGGACATAATGATGGGGATGATAAATTGTAATTAATCACGTGATTGAACCACACTTTAGATATCCCCATAATTAGAAGTTTGTGTAATAATATTTCTATAAAAGGAAATTTTATGCCAATCACATAACCTGTGTATAAATACACTAGTGTACAAATAGAAATAGTCTAGTTTATATTATATATTATTTATATCTTAAATTTTATTATAATTGAATTTAAATTGATTTAATAAGAATAATTAACAATTTTAAAAAATTTTAGTATATTTGTTTTAATATCCACTATATATAATATATACTGTATATAATATAAAAATTACTTTTTACTATTCAAAAATCTATATATGATTTCAAAAATTTTTAACTTCTTTGTTACACATCTATAAATACAACTTTTTTTATATTTTGCTTTCTATTATATAAAATTCTATATAATTTAAAAAAAATTTTTATATAATAAATAAGTAAATTTTTTTATTATCTATACATATATTCCTATAGTAGTAGTGGATTTTTTTTTATTTTTAATAAATTTAAATCATCTGAATAATAGTTTATATAACATTATTTTTGTTAAATAAGTAAATTCTTATAAAATTCTAATTTTAGTAGCTATTTTATAAATTGGCAAATATATGTATAAAAATGTAACTGAAATTTCTAGTAAAAATTAATATAAAATTTTATTATCTACTACTAATTGGTTTTTAATTTAAAATAATAAACAGATTATTATTCTTTAAATAATCTATAATTTATATACTATTAGATTAAATACATAAAAATTTATATTAATAAATGCTAAGAAATAATATAAAATTATATTATTGGCTACAGTTTTCTAGTTTTCTATATACTATATTTTTATATCATTATATTGACTATATTAGTTCTTTCCAAATTGGTTAACATTTATTTTGGCTTTTTAAAACCTTTATTGCATCTTAATATGCCTCTTAGTTATTATACTAATTTCAGTTTGATTAAATTTTATCTTTTTTCTTTTTAAACTGCTAGATATGTTATTTATTTTTATTTTCCAACTGTTTATTTGTTTTTTTTCCTATCCCACAAAGCACCTCGTCCAAGATCTTACCGTGAAAGAGCTTACTGCAATACTAGTACCGTTTAATAAAATATTTTTAATATTAAAAAATATAAAAAATATTTATCTAGTTTTATTATCCATTATTTAATTAAAAGAAGTTAATTATAATTTATAATTCTTCTATCCCTATTATCTATTATTCATGGTGTGGATATAATTCTAGTTGGTTATACTCCAACAAACAACATCTTTTAGATTTCTACAAGAGTGTCCTACAAAAGAGATAAGTAGAAAAAAAGAAACATTATAAATGCTTCTTAAAAAAAAACGATAAACACCTTTCTTTAAACATACCAAAGATATATCATAAAGTTATCTGTTCGACACTTTTCTAAGGTTCATTTCAAATAAAAGAAGCACCAGTAATGTTTAAAAATGTTAAATTTTCTAATCATGCTCACATTTTAATAATTGTTTTTGAGAATTTCTGAAGAAAAAAAAAAAAATACGAATGAAATATTAGTAATATTTCTTAAAAAAAATGGCAAGTTCACTCTTCTATAGTAATATTTACGTTTCGTTAGTATTCACCTTACAAGTTATCTTTCCGTCTGAATCCGATCAATTTCGAATCCTTAAAAAAAGAAAATAAGACACTAACGTTCTAAATAAAAAAAAAATCATTTCCTCTCCTCTTCAAGTATAGAGGAAAATAAATCCTACAAAAAGGAAAATAAATGGAACGTTAATAATACTTACTATCGTTCTTAATTTAAAAAATCCCCCCCCCCCTCTTACCTAAGGCATTCGTCTCCTGTCCTCATTTAATACCTTCCAAACGTCGTTCTATCACCCCACCATAATTGAAAAATTGTCAAAAAAATACCCATCTCCCGCTACAATTAGAAAAGTTGTTAAAAATCAACAATCTCCCACCAAGTACCACTCCACCACGTCCACTCGATTAGAATGAAAATTGAAAATTGTTAAGAAAATACCCTTCTCCCGCCACAACCTCCCGCCCAGTACCACTCCACCACATCTACCCGATTGGAAAAATTTTAAGAAAATACTTTCTCCCGCCACAATCTCCCATCAAGTGACCCTCCCCCACGTCCACCACGATTAGAAATATTGTTGAAATAACAAGCTCTTTCTCTGTGCATTAAATCAAACCAGTAACAGGTAATAAGACTAAAAGAAAACCAGATCTCTGGAATAAATCCACGAGGAGATAATCATTCAAAAAGTGTAATTGTTCACGTGATCAAATGTGATCAGATTTCTCATTACAAATGTATTTACCAAAAGAACCTTCTCCGTCTCTAATCCACCAATTTTTAATTAATATATTTGTAATTAATACATTTAATAATATATTGTAAGCCTATACGAGAGCATATTTTGATTATTTATAAATTTAATCAATAATATATCGCACAGTATGAGCATATTCATCAAATATTTAAAATCTATGATTAAAATTAAATGTAATGATTAAATGAAAGTTATTAAATGTATAAAAATATAGATTTGTGACAATAGGAACCATAAGCAGATAAAAAAGGAGCTATTACCGTAAGAAAAAAAATTTTCTTTTTCTTTTTTTTGGTTTGGTTCAGTAACGTGGATCAAAATTAAGAAAAATATATGCTTCCAAATTTTCATCTGATAAAATAATAATAAAAATAAAAAATTCAAAATCAAGAAATAAATATTTATATACAGAAGTTAGTAAGACGATAATAAGTTTTTCAAAAAAAGAATATCTGATAATTTACCTGATCGATCTGCTCGGATATCGGATTTGGGTTTAAGTGGGTATGTCTCTAATTGAGAACACTTCCTTATAATCTAGTAGACTAGTAGTGTTTCACTTTCTAAAAAGAAAAAATAGTAATATTTTTTTTAAGGGTTAATAATACTTTGATCTTCGTAAAGAGTATTTAAGTTTCAAATTTATTCAAACTTACGTCTCGCTATCTTAACGTGTTTCCTAAAAATAAAAAATATTAGGTTTTCCACCTGACGGATGCTCCCTCTTGGTCAGTTTTTTCCACCTGACGGATGCCTCCTTCTTGGTCAGTTTTCTCCACTTGACGGATGCTCCTCCTTGGTCAGTTTTTCCATCTGACAGATGCATTTTTTTCTCGATCCATCAGATGCTTCCAACCGGAGATGCAACTTCACTCTCATCCCATCATTCTCATCATTCTCATATCCTCGTCATTCTCACATCCATAGGATCATCATCTTCAAGTAAAAGATTGCGCATCCCTTTGGTTATTTTTTAAGAAGTTTCATTATCCTGTTCCTTTCGTTTCTTCTAAATTAACATCTAACATTAAAAAGCATAAAGATTTACATACCACTCTGAATGCTACCGTTCAACTCGAGAACAAAGGCTTTCTATGTCGTGAGTCGCGACTCATCTTTAGATTGTAATAGTCAATCAAGCAACACCTCGGTTTTATTAAGCATTTTCTCTGATTTCTCACTATCGCCTTTCTTTATATAAAAGTCGACTAGGGGCGTTACAAAACAGGAAAAAAATTAGAAGTTAGTGAAGGATTCTTCCGGTTCGAAAGAATGATTTAGTGAAAATATTATCCTTCCTACCATCAAATAATTGGTAGATGTTAAGACGTTGATCAGAGATTTTTAAGGAAGATGAAACATATGGATAGATTGACATTTTTCCTTAGCCATTAAACAGCCTGATAGTAGTTTCTCTTTTTGATCTCAAGAGTATGTAGCGATGGCAACTGCATCCAAAGTGTTTTCTTTTCCCCTTCCCTTGGGCAGAATGGTTTCCTATAAGAGGCATCGTTATTCGTTAGTTGTTTCTAGTTTAGCTGTTTTCACGTTTGTGAAATACTATGTAACCTCATTAAAAAGTGTTCTGTTCTTACGAACATAAAATAAAAAGTTTGATTTCCAAACCTTGCTAGCTCCCAGCTGAGTTAAAATACCGCGAAATTATCTCAGTCAATTTTGTAAAATTTTAAATTAAGTTTCATAAAACATTCCAATAATTATGTTCGTTACTAAAAAAAAAAAAAAAAAAAAGGATTGCAATTAAAAAAGAATCAGAGAATCAGGAAAAAAATTACCAATTTCTTTCTACTGTTCTCTTACCATTTCAATTCAAGCTTGTACCCAGATTTTAATGTACTCTTCCGAAGTTACAGTCAGGCATTTCCTCAGTAATTCACATGATTTCTCACCATCGACTTTCTTTATATGAAAGCCGGCTATGGCGTTACAAAACAGAAAAAGAATACTCAGAACGCTTCCAAGAAGCAAGTGAAGGATTCTTCCAGTCCGAAAGGTAATGATTTAGCGAAAATGTCATCCTTCCTACTATCAAATAATTGGTAGATGTTAATACGTTAATCAGAGATTTTTAAGGAAGATGAAAACACATGGATAGATTAACAGTTTTCCTTTAGTCATTAAAACAGCTCGATACCAACTTCTTCACTAATCTTTCTCTTTTTTAATTAGGAGTAGTTTCTCTTTTTGATCCCAGTATATGTAGCGATAGCAACTACATCTAAAGTATTTTCTTTTTCCCTTTCCTTTAGGCAAAACGGTTTTCCTATAAGAGGCATCGTTAGTTTTTTAGTTTAGCTGTTTTCACCATGTAACCTCATTAGCAAGTGTTCTGTTCTTACGAACATAAAATAAAGTTTGATTTCCAAACCTTGCTAGCTCCCAGTTGGTTAATCCAGACAATCCAGACAATCAGGCAAGTACATTATGTTAAAATACCGTGGAATTATCTCGGTCAATTTTGTAAAATCTTAAAAAAAGATTCATAAAACATTCCAATAGTTACGTTCATTACTAAAAAAAAAGATTGCAATTAAAAGAGAATCAGGAAAACAAATTACAAGTTTCTTTTAAAAACTTTTACTGTCTCTTACCATTTCAATTCAAATTTGTACCCAGATTTTAATGTACTCTTCTGAAATTACGGTTAGGCATTTCCTCAGTAATTCACATGATTTCTCACCATCAACTTTCTTATATAAAAGCCGGCTATGGCGTTACAAAACAGAAAAAGAATTCTCAGAACGCTTCCGAGAAGCAAGTGAAGGATTCTTCCAGTTTGAAAGGTAATGTTTTAGTGAAAATATTATTCTTTACTACTATCAAATAATTGGTAGGTGTTAATACGTTGATCAGAGATTTTTAAGGAAGATGAAAACATACGCTTGATACCGACTTTTTCACTAAACTTTCTCTTTTTTATTTAAGAGCAGTTTCCTTTTCTTGATCCCAGCGTATGTAGCGATGGCAAGTTGGCAACTACATCTAAGTGTTTTCTTTTTCCCCTCACTTGGGCAGAACGATTTCGTATAAAAGGTTTTTCTAGTTTAGCTGTTTCATATTTGTGAAACACTATGTAACTTCATTCAACGAGTGTTCTGTTCTTACGAACATAAAATAAAATAAAAAGTTCATGATTTTCCAATCCTTTAGCTCCCAGCTAGCTCATCCAGCCAATTAGGCAAGTACGTTATGTTCAATTACCGCGAAATTATCTCAGTCAATTTTATAAAATTTCAAAAAAAAGTTTCATAAAACATTCCAATAGTTGCGTTCGTTCCTACAAAAAAAGATTACAATTAGAAGAGAATCGGAAAAAAAAAATCCCCAGTTTTTTAAGTTAGAAAAAAAATTCTGTTCTCTTACCATTTCAATTCAAATTTCTATAGAAACACATTTTTATTCAATGTTTAAATATTATGCTAAAATTTTTACCATTTGAATTCAAAAGTCCTTTTTAAATTCATTCTTTGCTTCCTTGTCGTTTATCATTTACTAAATCTTGCCTTTTTGGGAAATTTAAGGGGTTACGAAAAAAATCAAATATAATCTGATCTGAATCTTATCTTTTCACGTGATATTATCGATACTATAATTCGGGGACATCTCTCATATTTATCACATTAATGCTTAATACATGAAGCTAAAATAATGTTTGATTTGACAATCTTAAAGGTAAAAATGTTTAAAATTAACAAAAATTATATAAAATTTTATAATAATAAAATAAAAATTCAAAATTTACAATCTTAAGATTTAATAATTAGATTGTAATAAATTATATATCATTAAATTGGCCTTAGTAAGAGAATTCAAATGGTAGTATATTTATTACAATCAGACCAATATTGATGAAGTTATTGTATTTTAAATTTTATATTAAATTAAATAGTAATATTATTAATAATTTTAACCATAATTTTATAATTATCTAAAATTTTGCATATACTTATTTATTTAGTATAATGCATTTTGTAGTGTGGTATTACATGATGTATTGTTTAATATTAAAATATGCATTTTTATACAAGTTAACTAATATACATATTTTTATATATCTGATATGTTAACTAATATATGATATGCATTGTTTAATATTATTAATACTATTATATACTGTATGTATTTTTAAATTATTATTGTCTTACTATATATTGTTTTATATATAAAATAACATAAATCTGCATATTTTTTAAAGTTTAACATTATACACCTTAACAGAATGTATTATAACAATTGTTATAATTATATATGCAGATATCCTTACAATAAATATATTTTCTTGACTTACTAATGTATAATAATAAATAAAGTTTTGGACTTAACAATGGTTCTTAAAACTATTTCCTAGTAAATATTAATATATTATATATACTAGAGAAACAGTAACTGTTTACGAAGTCTGGAGTAAAGTTTATATTTTTACTAAATTATATTAACATAATTATATCAGGAATATGATATTAAATATTAAATTTGACAAATTATATAGCATATACTGTACAGCATTGTTTTTAATATAACACAAATCAACTTTAATTAGCAAATATATAAATTACATTTATTAAATACGTTTATCATTGTAATTACTAAAACAAATGCCTAAATCTAAAAAAATAAAGCAAAAAAGAAAAAGAACGAAATGTTAAAAAATGTTTCTTTAAAATAAATAAAGAATAAATACTGATTTCTTACCAAAAATTAAGTAATCTTACAGCCTTACTAAATGTTAGGAAATCTACAAAGAGTACATACTCTTCTGGAAGAATCCTTCCTTCATCAACAAATTTTTTCACGTATTTTTATATAAAAGTTTCTGTTTAGAAGTATTACCAATTCAAGATATTCTATGCATCCCACTAGTCGAAAAAGGAATATTCAGCCTCTAAAAAATCCAGCCTAGATTTGGCCAATTTTTAAAAAAATTGACCTAAATTAGTAATGATATGCAATTCAATCTATATTCGACTTTGATTCGATCCAGTCGAATGATGGTCAAATTGCGTATAATAAAAATTAAACTATGTTCGGCCTCACATGAATAATGGCCGAATTGTATTCACTTTTCTATATTAAATAATGGTTATAATATATTTACTATATTAATATTATTAAGTATAATAAAAAACAATGATACAATATTTGTTAAAAAATGTTTAAACAATTCGGACTAGTATAAATATTATATTAAATCAACGCAAATGGAATTTTCTATTTGTAGGAATAACGGCTAAATATTCTCTGGCATTAAATCGATCTGATTTTTTGTATTTTACAAGTATAAACTGACCTAAAATGTTGTGTATTGGGATTATATTGTCTCTACTGCTCAAATAGAAACTATCTTCCCATAATTCGTCATTACAAGTTTCGACATCATCGTCAATACTGAAATGGAATCGGAATGTCAAATTTGCCAGTTTGTACCATTTGATGTAAGCCAATTTGTGTGTCAAATTATGGGAGGATAAATGAACGCTATGTTCGAAAAAAAATTGGATTTAACCTGGGTAAGTATTGACGCTATTCCCATCACGATTAATAAATTTAGCTAAGACAAATAAGCTCTTAATATGTCGTGTTGCAGCAGCAGATCCAAAAATTTCTGCACCAATTTGACATCTTCCATATCGATTCGCTTTGTTGATAACAATCGTCGAATTGAGTAAATTTTCTGTGAACAGTTTTCTGAATATAGAATCTACATATGTATCCTTATAATATTCAATAAGTAAATCGTAGATTTGTTCATCAAGACGAATATCTTTGGATCGCGGTGCTAAAAATATACCTGGAAATTCCTCGCAACCAGTAATTGGTGATTCCAATATATTTCTGGAATTCATCAATAATTGATACATTTCATTTGTTAGAAATTCGGAAAAAGAACTGACAGAAGGTCATTTATTGAGTAATTCAATGCCGATTACTTCTGAACTTGAGCTGATAATATCGTTTATTTGTGTTTCAGTCATCAATCGATGCATTAGTTCAGGTTCAATTTGGCAGTGGCTATTAGGCAATGATCCTAATAAATATTTTATTATTAATCTTTGCTTAATGGGATAATATAATTCAAAAAATCGACACAGCAAATGAATTTAAATTTGAATTACCTAATACGCCATTCATTCGTTCAAAGCTAAAGCACCAGAACGAATATAGGGGTCTGTAATCGTAAGAGCATTCACATAGATGTAATGATAGGTGGAGGTTTGGCGTTATTTTTCCTTTGCCATAATGCTCTTCGATCAATTTAATTATCTTTACCAAAAGTTCATGGGCTTCTTTTATATCGTTAATCTCCATAATTCATCTAACCAAAATTATACAAACTCTCACAAAATACGTAAGAATTTTGCGATCTTTATTCGGAAGATGATTCTATAACACAACAGTGGTGTATATTAGGAAAAAGTTGTGCCATTGGTCAGCGGTAAAATTAGAAAAACCTTCACCACAATGGATTTTACCAGGAATTCGTCCCAAATCTGATGGTAGCTTAAATTTGCTCATTTTCTTTTGAATTGATTGAAGAGCTTTTTCTGTTAAGGGTAGAGGGATCGACATGGCTGATCATATGGCTAAAAAAAAAATCATTTTTTTTTTACTTTGCTACAAGGAAAACTCACTCAATATTTTATGAAAAACTGTTTAAAAGTATTCTTTAGAAAGCTAGAGTTTCAGTCTTTCAAATAAACTTTAGTAAAGTATAATACAAATAAGGCTTATAACGAAATATTACACTATGAAGTCGTCATTAAGTTGCGAATCTCCTATAGTAAGTTGCGAATCACCTAGAGAACATATCTTCAAATTAACTTTAAACTTATGAAACCTTACAAGTTAATAGTATATTAAAAAAGGATATTTATGTCAAAAAATCATTGTGCATTTACTTATTCAAATAAAATTTTTTATTAATACCATTTTATTTTTTTATTATTAGTCATATTTGATTTTAAAAGTCTAAATACATTCAAAAAGACTAATAGCAAATGGTTAAACACTTTAATAAATAAATGAAGCGCATGTTTATACTCTTTTTAAATGTGTATTTAACAAAATTCATATGGTAGTTTGCGAGAAATCATAAATTTTGCTCGTTTTGGATCACGTGATGATCTACATTTTTTAGTCTAAAATCATATATATGTTGTGGCGTAGATACACTCTACCCTTAATACATCTTCATCGATCCATATTTGTTTTGTTATCCATTTTGCGATTCCTAGAAAAAGGCAGTGCATCAGATCTATAACAACAAACTGAATCAGATCAAAATATGAGAGTCTTAATATTTCAGACCACCTTACGCCATTCACCTTGACGAATCTCTCTCTTTCTGCGTTAGATTTGCATCGTCGCCATTCTAAAGCCTTTTGACGATGCTCTACTGGATCTTTCATGATAAACCAGTCACTCATATCCGCTATGCCACCAAAATTGCGATTATTGGCCCTTTTTTCGCATTGATGACATGATGCGAGGGCAGAGATATGCCCGCATAATTTTCGAGCTCCAGGAATATCGCACGAAGCAATTATTAATGCAGCTTAAATATCTTTGCCATTTAAACATTTATTAGTGCAATTAAGATTCACGCCTTCCCAAAGTGACTCTAATTCCATTATTATTAGCGAAAGATAATGATTAACTTTATGCAATTTAACCTCATTGGGCTCTGGTAATATGCTGAGTATAAGCACATTTTCAGGCTTAAATCAAACATCTCGAGGTAGATTGTATATTACTGCGTATATTACATCTGTACTGTAAATCGTTCCTTCATAAGGCTGGAACCAATCCAAATTCATCATTAATTCTAGATGAGCATCAGCCTTGTCTGGTCAGAAAAAGTTATTTGACCCTTGTTCAGACGATTCCTTAAGATTTTTCCATATTTGGCTGTCATAAATATCTGATAGAACATTGTCAATTATTGAACGACGTATCCAATGCCGCAGTAATTCTTCAAATCCTGGCTACTTGAACATACTAGAAAGCTGCTGTTGTATACTCGAGACCGGATAAATTAATTCAGGAACAATTGATATACTATTATTTAAAGAAATTTTCTTCCCTAAAGAAGTACGATATTGTTTTAATCTCTTTGTAGCCAAATTTGGAAATTCGACATGGCTGCATTTCATAACGGTATTATTATCTTTTGATATTATCTCCTCTTTTTTGTATAATTTGTGGCATTTTTAGCAGACTGCAAACTGCGTAAATCGATCAAAAAGTCCTAACTTTTTTCTTAGCATGTACAATGAATTTGGGAATGATTCGTAATTAATATTTTTACATATTTTCAATATTATTTTAATAAATTGTATTAATTTTTCAATTGCGGTATTTGGTATATTATAACTCGACCTGAACTTCATAATCCATATCAAAATCCTTTTAATTAATTCATCTGTTAGTAATTCTGAAATATCTGGTGTGTTTGAAATATCCGGTATGTCGAACATAGGATGAGAGTAATTCTCAAAATTATCTGAAAAATCGTTATCTTCATCATTAGAAGAATCTTCTTGTGTCGAAGATTTACTAGTGTAGATATCATCCGTTTCATATTCAGCTGGCACATTATAAGAGGAATCTTCAGCGACTAGCTCAACTTCAGTGATACAACGAAATGTGCCTGGTTTTGCCCTTTTTTGCGTGGAAGAAATATATATTTCTGTTCTTCATACGTATCATTATCAGAATATGTATCAATAGACATTGTCGTATCTTGTGGTTCTGCTAACGATATTATCGAATCAATCAGTTCTACTAACTCTTGAGACATTGGAGCCTTATTGCGATTTAATAATTCCAAAGAAGTCGTTTGCTCATTCGTTTGCTCATATTCTTCCTTCGTACGCAGATTGACCATTTTCTCATTACAATGGCTGCAAAAGCACAGAATTTTCTCTCTTGATTTTCTGATCATAAATTCAGTAGATGTTTGTTCAGAGGTCGATGAACTAGGATTATTATATTCGTCTATGATATTAGCAGCAATGCGTTTTCTTCCCCTTTTTTTCATTTTTTGATAAAAGTCAGATAAGATAAAGTCATAATATGATTTTTACGTTGAATAAAGTTATAATATACTTTGTTATATTTAATTAATAGTGATTTTTTATTAATATCAAATTTTTAGTGATGTCGAATTTTTAGTGATATTTTGGTTTTTTTATTAATATCAAATTTTTAGTGATGTCAAATTTTTAGTGATATTGTGATTATATTCTGTTTTAAAATGATATTGATGGTATAATTAACAAAATAGACAAATTCAAATACGAAAAATTAGACGTAAGAAGTTGAATAGAAAATTAAACGAAAACTGAAATTTAAAAAATAAAATATATACCATACCACGCACTCAATGCGATTTAACTGTTCAATTAATTGAAAGTCTAGTTTGATGCGAAAGTTTAAGTCTAATCTGATCATTAACGGCTAATGATTGAAAGTCTAATTTGATATGTTTAATATATGTTTAATTAATTAAAAGTCTAATTTGATGCGAAAGTTTAAGTCTAATTTGATCACGCCTATTGAAAGTCTAATTTTATACAAATGTTTGTGATTGTTAATTGTTAAAAGTCTAATTTGATAGTAAAGAAATAGATATAAATAGTGGTCCAATTTTCTCGTTCCATACAAAAAAATCACCCTTTTTTCTTTTTTAAAAAATAATAATAAAAAATAAAAATAATTTTAAAACAATAATGGCTCGTAAGAAACTATCAAAACCAAATGCTCCTTCACCAGATATTGCTGGTTCGTCTACACTATCGCCACATACAACATCAACTCCTCCACGAAATATTACTTCAACACCAACATCAACTAATACCACCGTTTCATCTACATCACGAAATATTACCACATCACAAGCGTCAACACCAACTAATACTACACCACAAAATATTGCCACATCACGAGCGTCAACACCAACTAATACTACACCACGAAATATTGCCACATCACGAACGTCAACACTAACTAATACTACATCACGAAATATTGCCACATCACGAGCGTCAACACCAACTAATACTACACCACAAAATATTGCCACACCATGAACGTCAACACCAACTAATACTACACCACGAAATATTGCCACACCACGAGTGTCAACACCAACTAATACCACCGCCTCGTCTACACCACGAAATATTGCCACACTACGAGCGTCAACACCAACTAATACTACACCACAAAATATTGCCACACCACGAGTGTCAACACCAATTAATACCACCACCTCATCTACATCACGAAATATTGCCACACCACGAAATATTGCTTCAACACCAACATCACTAAATACTAATACTATAGCTCCCTTTAGACTCATTGTTTTGCAAGATATTTTAGCCTCATTAAGTCAAACTCAAACTTAATCTCAACGAACTTCTGATATTATTAAAATATATCCTAATATTAATGTACCGAAAAATTACTGTTCACATCACGAAGAAGAAGCACCAAGAAATGTTCGATCGAGTAATGAAGAAGCGGGTAAACTGAATTTTTTGTTATATTTTAATATTTATTATATTACATCTGTTCGTTACGATTCGATATATATCCTTATAATTTAAAATAGGTAATTTAGAGCTAGGAAATTTAAAAAATAAAACCCTTCAACTACAGAACGAATTGAATCAGGAAAAGGTCAAAGTATCAGAAATGAAACGAAAATAGATAATTTGCAAGACCGTGTTCGTAAGGTCGAGGAGAAGAATTCCTTACTACGGCAGTTTAATGAAATTTTTGGTGATAAATCAAACCAATTATGTGAAGAGAATAAAACTCTCCAAGAAGAACTTCAACGGCTCAAGCAACTTCGTACATTTCGAAAGACTATCGATTCTCCGCAGCAATATTTACCAAAACGCCTCAATAAAAGATTAAAATTGAGAGAGAAATCGCCTGATGAAGTTGCTGCTTCAGCTGCAAGAGTAAGAATTTTACAAGACTATTTGCAGCCGAATTGTATTAATGTATATATACAGCTTTTATTATTTTCTCTTATTGTTTAGGATGAAATGAAAAACCTCTTGAAAGGTCAAATACCTGAAGAATATCAGTTGGATTACGGCAAAGACTTTTAGTGAACAGACAGCAAAGATATACGAAAAATTGATACCTGAATTAAAGAGGTTAATGAGTGGACATTATAATCCGTCTGTAACCCAATTGTCGAACTGATTACGATCGATTCACAAGCATAAAAGAGATAGATAATGAAAATGACTATCAGGCCAATTAGACAAAGTCGACCGTAGGATGCACGTGAATGCGCGATTGTCTGAAGTGAGCAGTATTTTATTTTAATGCACTTCTTTTTAGTCATTTGAAATTAATCTTTATATATTTAACAGAAAAAAAATAGACAAGTAAAGGCGGCAATAAAATTATATGAAAGAAATGACGCCAACATAAAGGAATTCGATAAAGACGAATTATTACCAATGCTTATACAGAATGATTGTCATTCCATTGAGCAATCAGATTCTGAAGACGATTCAAGACAGAAATTGCCTGATAATAAGCAGTTCTTGCATGTATACGATCGGTCATGGCGTTCAGACGAGGTATTAAAGTGATTACTGCTTCTAACCTATTTTAATATTTATTCGATATTTGTTTATCTTTATTTTAATAGTTAAAACAGCTATTACGAAACGTATTAGACCCTGAAGCAGAATATATTCAACACACAAAAAAGCAACAGGAGCGAATTTATAATGATGATATTTACTTCATGTCTAGTAAACCTCTCGAGAATGCACCTGAATGGGCGCTCGATAAAATGAAAATGTATGAGACAGATGAAACAAACGAAACAACTAGCGTTAGCGAATATGCTGATATGGTTGATGATTTGATTCAATCTTATGAGGATCGTGTGCCAATAGAACTGAATTTAACAGAACCATATTCAGATTTCTTGTTAAATTCGGCAGAAATGAATTCAACTAGATCTGAAGATTTGGATGAGATCAGTGAAAGTTTGACAGCAGTAAGTTGAATTATTTTAATATTTTTATGTCGCAAATATCGTTAATTAATTTTGTTTATATCATATGTTGTATCATATTAGCAACAAAAAGCTGAAAAAAACTGAAAAGAAAAAGAAAGGGCTACGGAAGATGATAAACTCCATGAAATCTTCGATACAGACGAATATTATTAGTATATTTTATATTTATTTTTTTGGTTATATAATTATTACTGGATATTTTATATTTTTTTTTATTTTTTTTGTACAGTTAATCATATACGGGTTGGTTTATATAATTATCTTATATTACTATATACTATATACGTCAATATATATAAAATAAATGGTTTTTATTTGCTTATAAAATACAAAATGATGCTTTATTATTCGACCTTGAAAAACCTCTAGTTCGACCTATTTATCAATTATATTTGGATTACATATAGTAGTCGAATATAGTTTTTTTTAGGGTCGAATAAATATGTAATAATATCCTAATATAGGTAAAATGATGGTTAAATTTTCTTTCCAAATTTGAGACAATTAGCACCCTAAATGCGCCAAAAAAATTGGCCTCAATTTGACATAGGTTAAATCGTCATTCGACCTATATTTGACCTGGTCAAATTTAGGCTGAATTGTCCTTTTTCGACTAGTGTCCTGAATTTTGACATTTCCAATCAATTTCCTTCAAATCCTATTAAAAACAAAATATTTAACATTTGTGTTAAAAAAAAGTTCATGATGAAAATTTATCAGTATTCCAAGAAATAATAAAAAGAAATATCAAATACCGTTTTTATTAAAAAAAAATTGGTTAGTTTTGATGATCTCATTGATTCTAGACTCAAAATGCTTCAAATCAATAGTAAATTTCACAAAAAACTGTTTCCACATATTTATATAGTATTTTCTAAAAAAAACTTACAAAAAAAATAAAAAAAAAAGTTAGAAAATAGTCCAAATAAAAAATTAACTAAAAATTTTACAAATTTCAAACTTACCATATCCAATATTTCAGATAAAATTTCAAACCCTACAAAAAAAATAAGGAAGCGTTAAAAAAATGTTTCTTTCTGATAATTCTAATAAAATAAAATAAAAATTAAGTTTCATAACAGAAAACTTAACCCATTTCCCGAAAGACTGAAATCTATAGAAAATAAATAATGAAACACTAGTAAATATTTTGTTAAGTAATAATTATTAATACCCTTATTTTTATTAAATCCTCCTAAAGAAATTTGAAGAAACGGTTGTCTAAAAAATGAAAAGAAAAATAACAAAATATTAATGATCATTTTGATTATTTTGTTAAAAAAAAATATTTTTTTTTAAGAAGCTGATAACTCTCAGTATCCAAAAACTGAAAATAAAAAAATGTTAACTATTAATAAATATTTTGTTAAAAAAGATGAACCAATCAATAGTATATTTATGCCACAACATTGGTCAAGAAAAATTAATCAATACTTGTCTTCAAAAGGTTGTAAAACTGGTCACTTACAAAGTAAAAAAAAACTATCAGTAGGGCTTATTATTGAATGTGGTTATCCATTAAAATTTGCTTTTAAAGTGAATTGAAAGTCTCGTTTAAAAAAAAATAACACTATGTTAGAAATACAATTATACCTCCATAAGTGCATTCCCCTTAAGACCATAGTAAAAAAAATAGCAGAATGTGCACTTAGAGAGGGAGTGTATTTATAGAGGATAAAATATTAAGAACTCTTATAAGTTGGGACTAAAGCTTACCGTGCACTTAGAGAGAATTTACATATTACGTACACTTATAGAGGGTGCACTTATGGAGGTGTAACTGTAGTTTGTTAGAAAAAAGGCTGAGACTGTATAGAAATTTACATGTCAAAGACCTTTTTCACATTGGTATAGCTGGTAATTGAGTACTTCAGTTCTCTCGTCTTTTGTTCAGATTAGGCATCTAAAAAAAAGAAAAATAACATTAATAATGCTATAAACAAACTTGAAAAATATATTTGCAAATTTCTTCACTAAAATTCTCTATATTCAAAGAGTTAAAAAAACAACTACCTAATTAAAAAAAATGTTAAAAAACTCTCGTTAAGATAAAAAAAAATAACAGAAAAAAAAATTGACATCCTACCAAAATGTTATGTCTGGGTAAACCAAAAAGAACAGGAAAAAATTGAAAAATACTTCTTCAACAGAAGGGAGAACGGAAAGGACGAAAAAAGAAATGGAAAAGAAAGAAAGAGAAAGTGAAATTATAAAAGAAAGAGGAGAAAAGCTATTTTTTTTCAGTTATCAGTATTATTTTGTTTTGATTATCAATTTTATGTAAGTGTGTAAGTGAGAATGGGTTTTTTAAAAATGGATTTTTAATCAATCTATATAATACACATGGTATATTATTTTTATCAAGAAAAAATGTGATATATAAATCGACTCACAGGACAAGCGTACAGATAGCAGGACATCTTGTATAACCTGAAGTAGAATATATATAATCCTTCGCTATGCTCCAGACTAATTATATAATTAGTCCGGAGTGAAGCGAAGGACTATATAATACTACGCACGGTGATACAAATATTCAGATGTCTGCCCGCTTGAAAATTGAGTTGATCTATGATTGGTTCTTTAATTACATCTTATGGCTAATAAACATGTGATACGAATCTGTGATTTTTTTTTGTTTATTTTTTTTTTAATAATGTCGGCGGAATGACAAAAAAACTTTTTGTTAAATGGAGTAAAAACACCATAGACACGAACCTGGGGTAAAGAGAAATGGAATTTTTTTTTTATTTAAGAAACGTTTCTAGCGAAATACTTTTTTTTTCTTTTTGTAGAAATACCATTTGTTTTTCAAGTTTTTAGGAAACCAGTTAAACGTGTAAAATTTCAGTGAATACTTTTTTTTTAATATTTTAACAAAATGAATACTATGTAACGTTTCGTTTATTCTTTTTGCAGACAGCCGGTTCTTCAGTACTTAGATGACGCGTCAGAGGTTTCTTATTAGTTATTACTTTCAATTAATTTTAACGAAACATTTTTACTGACATTTTATTTTACTCTTTTTAGACGGCTAGGCTTCGTAAGTATATATGGAAATACAGCCACTCAATTCCTTGGAGTATTTGGACGCACAAGATTTTAGTATGGAAGCTATAGAATTTTTTTTTAATTTATTTTGATGAAACGTTTATTGACGTTTCATTTTCTTTCATTTTTTTTTTAGACATGTGGAATCTCAGTGAAGTACCAGCCTTTTTTATTAGATTCTTTTTTTAAAAACTTTTTTTAATGTAACGAATGTTTTTTTTAGAGGCTAACACTTCAGATCTAAGTGTGGGTTTTTTGTAGATTTCCTTTCAGTAACCGATTTTAACGAAACGTTTCTAACATTTTGTTTTACCTATTTTTTTTAAACGATCTTAGAAATCACTATCACGTTCACCTAGATGGCGCTCAGATCAGGTATTGTATTAAAATATTTTGAACCACTTGGCAAAACCTGTATTAACGTTTCATTTCTTAGACAATTCCTTCAGCTTGAATGTCCTTGGAGTTTGGATATGAGTATTGGTAAAGGTTCTTTTTTTTTGAATTAATCTTTACTGAAATATTTACCAATGCTCATTTTTTTTTTCAGACTGCTACTTTTATGGACAGTGATACAAAATTAGGTAAGAAGGCGAAATGTCTTTATAACGAAACTTTACTTACATTTCATTACATTTTTTTTTTTAGAAGACCGGAATTGACCCTTTACTATTTGTGGAATCTAGATCCATTTGTAGAACTTGTTCCAGCATCACTGGTCCAAGATAAAACTGTGGACGATCCCACCTCAGTTTTAATCAACAAATTCTTTTTTTTACATTATCTTAATAAAACGATCACTGACACTCTATTTATTCTTTTTTTTAGACGTCAGAACATTTAGACGCGTGGGAATTGGTGAGGGGGAGAGATTTTTTTTGAATAGTTCTTTTAACGAAATGATTACTAATTGTTTCGTTCTTTTCTCTTTGTAGACAAACTGGTACTTTAGAATTTTGAACGCATGATAATCGATAATAAAATGGACTTTCTTTTTTAGGCAGATCTGATTGTAGAACTTTTGTAGGCAATTGATTTCTTTAAATATATTCTCTCTCTCTTTTTCTTTATACAGGCCAGAATGTTAAACTACTTGGAACTCAGCTTTTAGATGGATCTTGAGCGTGGATTTGGTGAGTCTTAGATGGTTTGATGTATCTCTTTTATTTATCTTTTAACGAAACTTTATTTATATTTCATTTTTTTTTTCTTTTTTTTCAGGTGGATGTTCTTTGTATCTTAGAACAATATGTGTTGAATTTTGGTAGGTTTTTGCTATCTTAAATCTTGTATTTAATATAAAACTTTTATTTATATTCCTATTTTTTTATTTGATTAGTTTTTTAAATTTTGAAAACTATTATTTTGTTAACGAACGCTTTACTAAAGATTCATTATTTTCTTTTTTTAGGTTTCGGGATATTGGAAATGGTGAGTTTTGAACTAAAGTTGCGAAACTTTAAATTTTTACTTACAATTTTTATTTTAAATTAGAAACATTATTGATGTTTCTTCATTTCTTACTTTTGTAGGTTTTGGTCTTCTGGTTGAATAGGGAAAATGAAAATGGTTATTTCTGTTATGAAACGATATTTTATTTTAATTAATTGAGAAACGTTTACTAATGTTTCTCTATTTACTTTTTCTTTGTAGGTCTTGATTTGTAATGCTAAGAAACATCAGAATTGAATACGAGACTTTGAAAAAATGGGACTGAAAAGATAAAAATTATGATGTTAGGGAAAAAAGGAACGGTTGAAGGAAAGGGAGAAAGTGCGAAATTATTGGTTGGAGAGGCCAAAACTTAATTTGTTATTTTTTAATATTTATAATAGCTTTTTAGTATAATACATTTTATAGTGTAATATTACATGATATATTGTTTAATGTTAATATCAAAATATGTATTTTTATACGATAATATATATTTTTACACATGTTAACTAATATATGGTGTGTTTATTACTAAATACCATTTTCTTGTGTTGAGCAATACATGGTGTTTTGCACATTATACACCTAACCAATCAGTTGTTATATATTTTTTCTATGACTTCTTACTGATGTGTAATAATAAACAAAGCTCTGGACTTAACAACGGTAAACCGTTCCCTAGTTTATAGCCAATTATAAGAATCTGATTTTTGAATTAACTTCCACTCTCCTATTAAATCAGCTGATTTTTGATATAATCTTTAATTAGAAGTTTGAATTCCATTAGTATTTTTTAATTCTTTTTTTTTTTAAACTTTTTGATTGATCTTTTAAAATTGTTGATATTTATTATTTTTTACTGAAATCTAAATTTAAATCTGAATTTTAACTGAAATTTTATACTCTAAACTTAATATGTTAAAATTAAAATCAATTTCAATTTTAAAAAAATATTACTAAATTTTACATATTTAATAATATAAAAATTTATATATAATTATTTAAAAAAAAAGTAAATTAAAATGTTAATAAAATATTTTAATAAAAAAATAAATTAAAAAAAAATTCTGAAATTTTAAAAATTTACTAAAAATTTATATAGGAATTTTTATAATAGAAAGATACAAAACTCAAAAAAAATTTTAAATTTACTTTATATACTAATTATATTTTTATATTAAAATAAGTGTAAATTTAATATTAATTAAATTTTTATTTTTTTTGAATTTCATACCTTTTTATTGCAAAGATCCCATATATTCAAGATTCTAATTATTATAAAAAAATAAAACTAACATAAATTAATAAATTATTTTATTAAAAAAAATAATTTTCAAAAAAAATTAAATCTTCATAATAAAAATAATAGTAAAATTAAACTAGTTAATTATAAAAATATAAAAAACATTAGTATACTTTTTTTATTTTTTAGAAAAAAAGTTAAATTTAATTTAAAAATTTATTTAATATGAATTTAAAATCAAAATTAAATTAGATTTAAAAAAAAAAAATTTCAACTAAAAAAAATAATAAGTTTTCAAAAAAAATTTTTTAATAATTACTTTTTTTTTAAAATTATTTTTTATTTTTATTTTTATTTTTTAAAATCTAATTTAATTTTGATTTTAAATTCATATTAAATAAATTTTTAAATTAAATTTAACTTTTTTTCCTAAAAAAAAAAAAGTATACTAATGTTTTTTATATTTTTATAAACAACTAGTTTAATTTTACTATTATTTTTATTACGAAGATTTGATTTTTTTTGAAAATTATTTTATAATAAATAGAATCTTGAATATATGGGATCTTTGCAATAAAAAGGTATGAAACTCAAAAAAAATAAAAATTTAATTAATATTAAATTTATACTTATTTTAATATAAAAAACATAATTAGTATATAAAGTAAATTTAAATTTTTTTTTGAGTTTTGTATCTTTCTATTGTAAAGTTTTCTATATAAATTTTTAGTAAATTTTTAAAATTTCAGAATTTTTTTTTAATTTATTTTTTTATTAAAATATTTTATTAATATTTTAATTTACTTTTTTTTTAAATAATTATATATAAATTTTTATATTATTAAATATGTAAAATTTAGTAATATTTTTTTAAAATTGAAATTGATTTTAATTTTAATATATTAAGTTTAGAGTATAAAATTTCAGTTAAAATTCAGATTTAAATTTAGATTTCAGTAAGAAATAATATATATCAACAATTCTAAAAGATCAATTAAAAAGTTTAAAAAAAAAAAAATTAAAAAATACTAATGGAATTCAAGCTTCTAATTAAAGGTAATATCAAAAATCAGCTGATTTAATATAGGAGAGTGGAAGTTAATCCAAAAATCAGATTCTTATGATTGGCTATAAATTATATAATTAGTAAAACCCTGAACAATATATATATAGGTAACAAAAAAATTTGCTTATTTATCATATAAAATTTTTTTTTAAGTCATATAGAATTTTGCTTATTAAAAAGCAAAAAATAAAAAAAGTTGTAATTATAGGGAGTTAAAATTGTTATAGATTTTGCATAGCAAGGGATGATTTTCATACTACATATATAAAAAAAAATTTTAATTTCACTCGTACTTTTAAAAATTTTTTTAAAAAGATATTTTTTTTTTTCAATATATTATTGATTTTATACACTTTAGTTTTCATAAAATTAAATATTATATTTATAAAAAAATATATTTTTTATAATAATATTCTCTTATTCTTGTTTTTTGTTTACAAAATTTAACTATATGTAAAATAAATTTTAGTTGAATGAAATCACTTTTATATTTAAGTAAAGCTGTTTAGCAATGTAAAAAGTACTCAGATCTTAATTTTCTTAAGGCTAGGTATAATATTTATGAAGAAATTTGTATTTTTCAAACAGTATTAATTCCAAAATTTTTTTTTTTCTCTTTTAACTTCAGAACGTAATTACATCACTTTGGTCAAATGAAATCATTTTTCTGCCTAAGTAAAGTTGTTCAGCAGAATTGAATCTACTTGCATATTAATTTTTATGACGATTGGCATAATATTCATGAAGTATTGACTATTTTTGTATTATCAATTTTTTTGTGAAAATCTGTTTTGCAACTTCGGAGCATGATTTCACCACTTTGGTCAAATGAAATTACCTTTTCCGCTTAAATAAAGTTATTCAACGGGATCGAATCTACTTACAGTAAAAATTTTAGAATTATTGGATTAATATTTGTGGAATGTGACCAAGTTTTGTACTTTCAATTATTTATCGTTTATTTGATTTTTAATTTTAAAGTGTAATTTTACTATTTTTGGTTAAATGAAATCAACTTCTTGTGCTTAAGTAAGTTTTTCAGAACGGTTGAAAATAATTGTGCTTTATTTTTTATAACTCTAGGTATAATATTTATTGAAAGGTTAGTATCCCTATAACAGTATTAATTTTTAAATTTTTAATATTTTTGGTATTTAAATTAAGTTATTTATCACATTAAAATTTATTTGTATTTTAATTTTTATAATAAATTGTACTATAAATATAAATTTATAAGTTATTTATATAAAAGTTTTTATATATGTCATAAAATGAGTTGCTTAATAATATAAAATTTTTGATGTTATAATAAAATTTTGCTTAGCAGAGTTTAAAATAATTTGCTTCTTGATCATAGTAAAAAATTTGGATTTTAATGTGACCTATATATATATTGTTTAGGATCTTTAATTAGTCCAGAGCATAGCGAAGAACTATATATATTCTATTTCAGGTTATATAAGATGTTCTGTTGTTTATCCGCTTATCCTGTAAGTCAATACATATATCATGTTTTTTCTTAATAAAGAATAATATACCATGTGCATTATATAGATTGATTAAAAACCCGTTCTTAAAAAACCTGTTCTCACACACTTATATAAAATTAATAATCAAAACAAAATAATACTGATAACTGAGAAAAAATAGCTTTTCTCCCCTTTCTTTTATAATTTCATTTCTCTCTCTTTCTTTTCCATTTCTTTTTTTCGTCCTTTCCTTTCTCCCTTCTGTCGAAGAAGTATTTTTCAAATTTTTCCTGTTTTTTTTGATCTACCAAACATGACATTTTGGTAGGATGTCAATTTTTTTTTTCTGTTATTTTTTTTTATCTTAACAGGAGTTTTTAACATTTTTTTTATTTAGATAGTTGCTTTTTTAGTTCTTTGGATACAGAGAATCTTAATGAGGAAATCTGCAAATATATTTTTTGAGTTTGTTTATGGCATTATTAATGTTATTTTTCTTTTTTTTAAATACCTAATCTGAACAAAGGACGAGAAAAATGAAGTACTCAGTTATCAGCTGTACCAATGTGAAAAAGATCTTTGACACATGAATTTCTATGCAGTCTCAGCCTTTTTCTAACAAACTATTTCTAACATAGTGTTATTTTTTTTAAACGAGTCTTTCAGTTCACTTTAAAAGCAAAATTTAATGGATAACCACATTCAATAATAAACCCTACTGATAGTTTTTTTTTACTTTGTAAGCGACTAGTTTTACAACCTTTTGAAGACAAGTATTGATTAATTTTTCTTGACCAATTTTGTGGTATAAATACACTGTTGATTGGAAAAAAAAAAATTATTTTAATTTCTTTAAAATTGCAATACGCAAGTAAAGGTAAATAATATTTCATTATTTTTAATACTTTTTTTTTAATTGAAAATATTATTTTTTAATTCATCTTTTTTAACAAAATAGTTATTAACAGTTAACATTTTTTTATTTTCAGTTTTTGGATACTGGAAGCTATCAGCTTCTTAAAAAAAAACATTTTTTTTTAACAAAATAATCAAAATAATCATTAATATTTTGTTATTTTTCTTTTCATTTTTTAGACAACCGTTTCTTCAAATCTCTTTAAAAGGATTTAGTAAAAATAAGGGTATTAATAATTATTACTTAGCAAAATATTTACTAGTGTTTCATTATTTATTTTCTATAGATTTCAGTCTTTCGGGAAATGAGTTAAGTTTTCTGTTATAAAACTTAATTTTTATTTTATTTTATTAGAATTATCAGAAAGAAACATTTTTCTAACGCTTCTTTATTTTTTTTGTAGGGTTTAAGATTTTATCTGGAATATTGGATATAGTAAGTTTGAAATTTGTAAAATTTTTAGTTAATTTTTTATTTGGACTATTTTCTAACTTTTTTTTTTATTTTTTTTGTAAATTTTTTTTAGAAAATACTATATAAATATGTGAAAACAGTTCTTTGTGAAATTTACTATTGATTTGAAGCATTTTGAGTCTAGAATCAATAAGTTCATCAAAACTAGCCAATTTTTTTTAATAAAAATGGTATTTGATGTTTCTTTTTATTATTTCTTGAAATACTGATAAATTTTCATTATAAACTTTTTTTTAACTCAAATGTTAAATATTTTGTTTTTAATAGGATTTGAAGGAAATTGATTGGAAATGTCAAAATTCAGGATGCGTAGGATATCTTGAATTGGTAATACTTCTAAACAGAAACTTTTATATAAAAATACGTGAAAAAATTTGTTGATAAAAGAAGGATTCTTCCAGAAGAGTATGTACTCTTTGTAGATTTCCTAACATTTAGTAAGGCTGTAAGATTACTTAATTTTTGGTAAGAAATCAGTATTTATTCTTTATTTATTTTAAAGAAACATTTTTTAACATTTCGTTCTTTTTCTTTTTTGCTTTATTTTTTTAGATTTAGGCATTTGTTTTAGTGATTACAATGATGAACGTATTTAATAAATGTAATTTATATATTTGCTAATTAAAGTTGATTTGTGTTATATTAAAAATAATGCTGTACAGTATATGCTATATAATTTGTCAAATTTAATATTTAATATCATATTCCTGATATAATTATGTTAATATAATTTAGTAAAAATATAAACTTTACTCCAGACTTCGTAAACAGTTACTGTTTCTCTAGTATATATAATATATTAATATTTACTAGGAAATAGTTTTAAGAACCATTGTTAAGTCCAAAACTTTATTTATTATTACATATTAGTAAGTCAAGAAAATATATTTATTATAAGGATATCTGCATATATAATTATAATAATTGTTATAATACATTCTGTTAAGATGTATAATGTTAAACTTTAAAAAATATGCAGATTTATGTTATTTTATATATAAAACAATATATAGTAAGACAATAATAATTTAAAAATACATACAGTATATAATAGTATTAATAGTATTAAACAATGCATATCATATATTAATTAACATATCAGATATATAAAAATATGTATGCTAGTTAACTTGTATAAAAATGCATATTTTAATATTAAACAATACATCATGTAATACCACACTACAAAATGCATTATACTAAATAAATAAGTATATGCAAAATTTTAGATAATTATAAAATTATGGTTAAAATTATTAATGATATTACTATTTAATTTAATATAAAATTTAAAATACAATAACTTCATCAATATTGATCTGATTGTAATAAATATACTACCATTTGAATTCTCTTACTAAGGCCAATTTAATGATATATAATTTATTACAATCTAATTATTAAATCTTAAGATTGTAAATTTTGAATTTTTATTTTATTATTATAAAATTTTATATAATTTTTGTTAATTTTAAACATTTTTACCTTTAAGATTGTCAAATCAAACATTATTTTAGCTTCATGTATTAAGCATTAATGTGATAAATATGAGAGATGTCCCCGAATTATAGTATCGATAATATCACGTGAAAAGATAAGATTCAGATCAGATTATATTTGATTTTTTTCGTAACCCCTTAAATTTCCCAAAAAGGCAAGATTTAGTAAATGATAAACGACAAGGAAGCAAAGAATGAATTTAAAAAGGACTTTTGAATTCAAATGGTAAAAATTTTAGCATAATATTTAAACATTGAATAAAAATGTGTTTCTATAGAAATTTGAATTGAAATGGTAAGAGAACAGAATTTTTTTTCTAACTTAAAAAACTGGGGATTTTTTTTTTCCGATTCTCTTCTAATTGTAATCTTTTTTTGTAGGAACGAACGCAACTATTGGAATGTTTTATGAAACTTTTTTTTGAAATTTTATAAAATTGACTGAGATAATTTCGCGGTAATTGAACATAACGTACTTGCCTAATTGGCTGGATGAGCTAGCTGGGAGCTAAAGGATTGGAAAATCATGAACTTTTTATTTTATTTTATGTTCGTAAGAACAGAACACTCGTTGAATGAAGTTACATAGTGTTTCACAAATATGAAACAGCTAAACTAGAAAAACCTTTTATACGAAATCGTTCTGCCCAAGTGAGGGGAAAAAGAAAACACTTAGATGTAGTTGCCAACTTGCCATCGCTACATACGCTGGGATCAAGAAAAGGAAACTGCTCTTAAATAAAAAAGAGAAAGTTTAGTGAAAAAGTCGGTATCAAGCGTATGTTTTCATCTTCCTTAAAAATCTCTGATCAACGTATTAACACCTACCAATTATTTGATAGTAGTAAAGAATAATATTTTCACTAAAACATTACCTTTCAAACTGGAAGAATCCTTCACTTGCTTCTCGGAAGCGTTCTGAGAATTCTTTTTCTGTTTTGTAACGCCATAGCCGGCTTTTATATAAGAAAGTTGATGGTGAGAAATCATGTGAATTACTGAGGAAATGCCTAACCGTAATTTCAGAAGAGTACATTAAAATCTGGGTACAAATTTGAATTGAAATGGTAAGAGACAGTAAAAGTTTTTAAAAGAAACTTGTAATTTGTTTTCCTGATTCTCTTTTAATTGCAATCTTTTTTTTTAGTAATGAACGTAACTATTGGAATGTTTTATGAATCTTTTTTTAAGATTTTACAAAATTGACCGAGATAATTCCACGGTATTTTAACATAATGTACTTGCCTGATTGTCTGGATTGTCTGGATTAACCAACTGGGAGCTAGCAAGGTTTGGAAATCAAACTTTATTTTATGTTCGTAAGAACAGAACACTTGCTAATGAGGTTACATGGTGAAAACAGCTAAACTAAAAAACTAACGATGCCTCTTATAGGAAAACCGTTTTGCCTAAAGGAAAGGGAAAAAGAAAATACTTTAGATGTAGTTGCTATCGCTACATATACTGGGATCAAAAAGAGAAACTACTCCTAATTAAAAAAGAGAAAGATTAGTGAAGAAGTTGGTATCGAGCTGTTTTAATGACTAAAGGAAAACTGTTAATCTATCCATGTGTTTTCATCTTCCTTAAAAATCTCTGATTAACGTATTAACATCTACCAATTATTTGATAGTAGGAAGGATGACATTTTCGCTAAATCATTACCTTTCGGACTGGAAGAATCCTTCACTTGCTTCTTGGAAGCGTTCTGAGTATTCTTTTTCTGTTTTGTAACGCCATAGCCGGCTTTCATATAAAGAAAGTCGATGGTGAGAAATCATGTGAATTACTGAGGAAATGCCTGACTGTAACTTCGGAAGAGTACATTAAAATCTGGGTACAAGCTTGAATTGAAATGGTAAGAGAACAGTAGAAAGAAATTGGTAATTTTTTTCCTGATTCTCTGATTCTTTTTTAATTGCAATCCTTTTTTTTTTTTTTTTTTTTTAGTAACGAACATAATTATTGGAATGTTTTATGAAACTTAATTTAAAATTTTACAAAATTGACTGAGATAATTTCGCGGTATTTTAACTCAGCTGGGAGCTAGCAAGGTTTGGAAATCAAACTTTTTATTTTATGTTCGTAAGAACAGAACACTTTTTAATGAGGTTACATAGTATTTCACAAACGTGAAAACAGCTAAACTAGAAACAACTAACGAATAACGATGCCTCTTATAGGAAACCATTCTGCCCAAGGGAAGGGGAAAAGAAAACACTTTGGATGCAGTTGCCATCGCTACATACTCTTGAGATCAAAAAGAGAAACTACTATCAGGCTGTTTAATGGCTAAGGAAAAATGTCAATCTATCCATATGTTTCATCTTCCTTAAAAATCTCTGATCAACGTCTTAACATCTACCAATTATTTGATGGTAGGAAGGATAATATTTTCACTAAATCATTCTTTCGAACCGGAAGAATCCTTCACTAACTTCTAATTTTTTTCCTGTTTTGTAACGCCCCTAGTCGACTTTTATATAAAGAAAGGCGATAGTGAGAAATCAGAGAAAATGCTTAATAAAACCGAGGTGTTGCTTGATTGACTATTACAATCTAAAGATGAGTCGCGACTCACGACATAGAAAGCCTTTGTTCTCGAGTTGAACGGTAGCATTCAGAGTGGTATGTAAATCTTTATGCTTTTTAATGTTAGATGTTAATTTAGAAGAAACGAAAGGAACAGGATAATGAAACTTCTTAAAAAATAACCAAAGGGATGCGCAATCTTTTACTTGAAGATGATGATCCTATGGATGTGAGAATGACGAGGATATGAGAATGATGAGAATGATGGGATGAGAGTGAAGTTGCATCTCCGGTTGGAAGCATCTGATGGATCGAGAAAAAAATGCATCTGTCAGATGGAAAAACTGACCAAGGAGGAGCATCCGTCAAGTGGAGAAAACTGACCAAGAAGGAGGCATCCGTCAGGTGGAAAAAACTGACCAAGAGGGAGCATCCGTCAGGTGGAAAACCTAATATTTTTTATTTTTAGGAAACACGTTAAGATAGCGAGACGTAAGTTTGAATAAATTTGAAACTTAAATACTCTTTACGAAGATCAAAGTATTATTAACCCTTAAAAAAAATATTACTATTTTTTCTTTTTAGAAAGTGAAACACTACTAGTCTACTAGATTATAAGGAAGTGTTCTCAATTAGAGACATACCCACTTAAACCCAAATCCGATATCCGAGCAGATCGATCAGGTAAATTATCAGATATTCTTTTTTTGAAAAACTTATTATCGTCTTACTAACTTCTGTATATAAATATTTATTTCTTGATTTTGAATTTTTTATTTTTATTATTATTTTATCAGATGAAAATTTGGAAGCATATATTTTTCTTAATTTTGATCCACGTTACTGAACCAAACCAAAAAAAAGAAAAAGAAAATTTTTTTTCTTACGGCAATAGCTCCTTTTTTATCTGCTTATGGTTCCTATTGTCACAAATCTATATTTTTATACATTTAATAACTTTCATTTAATCATTACATTTAATTTTAATCATAGATTTTAAATATTTGATGAATATGCTCATACTGTGCGATATATTATTGATTAAATTTATAAATAATCAAAATATGCTCTCGTATAGGCTTACAATATATTATTAAATGTATTAATTACAAATATATTAATTAAAAATTGGTGGATTAGAGACGGAGAAGGTTCTTTTGGTAAATACATTTGTAATGAGAAATCTGATCACATTTGATCACGTGAACAATTACACTTTTTGAATGATTATCTCCTCGTGGATTTATTCCAGAGATCTGGTTTTCTTTTAGTCTTATTACCTGTTACTGGTTTGATTTAATGCACAGAGAAAGAGCTTGTTATTTCAACAATATTTCTAATCGTGGTGGACGTGGGGGAGGGTCACTTGATGGGAGATTGTGGCGGGAGAAAGTATTTTCTTAAAATTTTTCCAATCGGGTAGATGTGGTGGAGTGGTACTGGGTGGGAGGTTGTGGCGGGAGAAGGGTATTTTCTTAACAATTTTCAATTTTCATTCTAATCGAGTGGACGTGGTGGAGTGGTACTTGGTGGGAGATTGTTGATTTTTAACAACTTTTCTAATTGTAGCGGGAGATGGGTATTTTTTTGACAATTATGGTGGGGTGATAGAACGACGTTTGGAAGGTATTAAATGAGGACAGGAGACGAATGCCTTAGGTAAGAGGGGGGGGGGGATTTTTTAAATTAAGAACGATAGTAAGTATTATTAACGTTCCATTTATTTTCCTTTTTGTAGGATTTATTTTCCTCTATACTTGAAGAGGAGAGGAAATGATTTTTTTTTTATTTAGAACGTTAGTGTCTTATTTTCTTTTTTTAAGGATTCGAAATTGATCGGATTCAGACGGAAAGATAACTTGTAAGGTGAATACTAACGAAACGTAAATATTACTATAGAAGAGTGAACTTGCCATTTTTTTTAAGAAATATTACTAATATTTCATTCGTATTTTTTTTTTTTTCTTCAGAAATTCTCAAAAACAATTATTAAAATGTGAGCATGATTAGAAAATTTAACATTTTTAAACATTACTGGTGCTTCTTTTATTTGAAATGAACCTTAGAAAAGTGTCGAACAGATAACTTTATGATATATCTTTGGTATGTTTAAAGAAAGGTGTTTATCGTTTTTTTTTAAGAAGCATTTATAATGTTTCTTTTTTTCTACTTATCTCTTTTGTAGGACACTCTTGTAGAAATCTAAAAGATGTTGTTTGTTGGAGTATAACCAACTAGAATTATATCCACACCATGAATAATAGATAATAGGGATAGAAGAATTATAAATTATAATTAACTTCTTTTAATTAAATAATGGATAATAAAACTAGATAAATATTTTTTATATTTTTTAATATTAAAAATATTTTATTAAACGGTACTAGTATTGCAGTAAGCTCTTTCACGGTAAGATCTTGGACGAGGTGCTTTGTGGGATAGGAAAAAAAACAAATAAACAGTTGGAAAATAAAAATAAATAACATATCTAGCAGTTTAAAAAGAAAAAAGATAAAATTTAATCAAACTGAAATTAGTATAATAACTAAGAGGCATATTAAGATGCAATAAAGGTTTTAAAAAGCCAAAATAAATGTTAACCAATTTGGAAAGAACTAATATAGTCAATATAATGATATAAAAATATAGTATATAGAAAACTAGAAAACTGTAGCCAATAATATAATTTTATATTATTTCTTAGCATTTATTAATATAAATTTTTATGTATTTAATCTAATAGTATATAAATTATAGATTATTTAAAGAATAATAATCTGTTTATTATTTTAAATTAAAAACCAATTAGTAGTAGATAATAAAATTTTATATTAATTTTTACTAGAAATTTCAGTTACATTTTTATACATATATTTGCCAATTTATAAAATAGCTACTAAAATTAGAATTTTTATAAGAATTTACTTATTTAACAAAAATAATGTTATATAAACTAATATTTAGATGATTTAAATTTATTAAAAATAAAAAAAAATCCACTACTACTATAGAAATATATGTATAGATAATAAAAAAATTTACTTATTTATTATACATATGCGCCGATCTATACCCTAACCCTAATTTTTTGGGATAATCCCAAATTTTGCGGACCAATTATGATGACGATCAGTCATTTGACACTATTGTAATACAGTAGTAGTTTTTTGCTAGACTTATACCTTTGGTGAGTGGTATTATTATAAAAAAAGAAGTGGCGCACATGTTGAGTGTTATATTAGGATTTAGGATGTAATCCTTCATTTTTCGTGTAAAAAATAAAATGTTTCTTATGAAAAAAAAAAAAACTCTTATTATTTTATCAAAATGGTTCATAAAAGAAGTGAAAATAAATTACAAGAGCAAAAAGATAAATCCTTTTCAAAAAGAAAAAAGGTGAGTGGACACTCGAACCACCTAGAGTGGTTACTTGGTCTGCCTGTAGTTTTTCAGATTTTTTTTAGATAGATAATTTTTTATAATTTTTCTTTCTTATATATTGTTTTTATTTTTATTTATTTTGGAAGGTTTTTTTATAAAGACTTTGTTATGAATTATTGTATTCAGTTGTATATCTGGTTTCTAATTCAAAAAATTGGTTTAGATCGATAAAATAGTTGAAAATAAAAATAAAGGTATAAATTTCAATAATTATTTAATTTTATTCTTAATTTACTATTACTAACATTTATTTTAGAAATTTCACGTCTAAAATGACAAAAATCACTTGCTGTTGATTTATATCAACAAAAATTAAAACAAATAATAGACGTAGGAAAAAAATTAGATAATGAAATTAATAGATGGCAAAAATATAGAAAATAAATAAATTTAAATTTTTTTTAACCAATTTTTGTTCAATTTTATTCGAGTGAATAAATAAAGCATCATATTTTAATATCTTTACTTTTTTATTACTAATTTGGTACTTGTTTCGCAACTATTTTTTTTGAAATTAGCTACCAGGATGCACAACGTGGATATCAGTACTAATTCGCATCCCAAAAAAATGGTTAATATCCTGTACCTTAGGATGAACATTATCAATTATTACAGATAAAATATATTATATACAATATAATTTTTATTATAATAGAATTATTTTATATGTGTGAAATCTTACAACAAAAAAAAGAAAAATAAGATAAAAATAATAATTAATAAAAAAAAATAAATTTAATGATTATTTCTTGAATGAGAGTGATATCGTCTATGATAATCTCTCGAACGAGAATGAGAGCGAGAATGTGATCATTGCCTACAATGATCTTGTAAACGAGATCAAAATTGAGAATGTGATCGTCTACAACAATTCCTTGAAATAAAATGGGAACTATCTCGTCTATGATGATGAGATCGAGATCTACCTCTCCGTCTACTACGTCTATTTCTTCTATATCTTCTATAAGCGTACCTAAAATGATCTAAAAATAAATGAATAACTAGTTTTATAAAAATTTAATTAAATATGAATATAGTCACCACTTCAAAGCCAAAATTCATCACTTAGTTCATTATAAAATTTACGATCATGCCAATTTGGACTTCTTAATTCATATCCATCTGCATCCGGATCTCTGCTTAGCAGCCTTTTTAAATTTTTGTAGCCACGTTTTAGAGAGTACCATTTTACTTGGCACTGTTTAGCCAATATTTCATATTGATGGTGATGACGGATATAATTAGCAATTCGAGTCCAAAGGTCTGAATGATGAGTATTATCTTTGAACAGCTGATGGTGTCTTCGCCTTTGTTCGATCAATGTTAATGCAATATCATCAGGCCACTCTGCAACTGGTTCATGCGGATTTAGTACTTGGATTACTTGATTATTTGCCATTTTTTTTTTTTAATAAAAATGTTGTTAGAATGGTAAGAAAGTTTTAGAACAGGTATTTAAATATATTTCGCAAATATAACTATATTATCAATTAATGTCTTTTATTTCTTATAATCAGTGATGTATGTAAATTGGATACGCGTAATATACATACTCTTAATTCTTTGCAAATTTCAGCGTTTTTCTTAATAGTGCTATTCTTGTCATATAAAGCGCGTATGAAATTAATGGGCTGCATTAATGATTTTTATAGATAATGTGCGCTTTGTATGTATAACAATTTTAATAATTTTTTGAATTACTGAATGTAATGTAATATTTAATTCTATACAATTGTGATTTTCAAAAAAAATTTTCAATGGCAATACAATTTGTGTTACAATTTTGCATAATTAAATATTAATCCACTTTTAATTCGCTTTTAATTCACTTTTAAATCGCTTTTAATTCACTTTTAATCGTGAGTTAATTGGTAGATCTTTTTAATTTAATTTAGAATTGTATATCTGCTGTACAAACTTATTTTTTTAATGCGTAAAAAGATTTTGTTAGTTGTTATATTACTTCAATGTCAAACTCTAAGCAGCAAAGACCTTGTGAACATGAAAATTACCCTATTTCGCCTGAAATAATATATTATGAGTACTGAAAATTTACTTATGTTGTCATTCAAGAATGTATCTACCCATCAGCCACATAATTAAGATATACTGAAGCACCTAATTATTTTTCTGTACCTGATTACTATATTATTAAAACTACTTGGGGGTCAATCTAGTAACAGTTGAACTATTCAATGCTCTATATATTATATAGAATAAGAGCTGCATTATTTAATTTGTTTCAGAGATAATTTACAATATCAAGTTGTATCAGTTCAATCACCATTTGATGCTTCAGTTGAATTACATAAAGTAAGTTATTATATATTTGTTATCTTAAAACAAAATCATAAATGAAGATACTTTAACATACACATCATTTTTGTCAGATTATAACTCTAAATAAAAAAACTGCTGTTTCTGGGATTCATCTCTTTGGGTTTCAATTGAAATGTATTGATAGAAATCGCAAAGGTAGACCACATGAATTGAAACCCAATGAAGAATCAAGTAAAACTACACAAATTAAGTGTGCCAAAGGTTTTACAAATACATTTTGAGGATTTAATTAAAGACTTTTACAATCCCAAAGATCATGTAGTTTTAAAGGCTTTGAATTTTACCGTTGAAAATAAAGAATATCATGTATCATTTGGAAAAGATGATGATGTTAAAAAAAAACAAAAATTACATTCAATGACATATGTACAAGATGTAGAAAATATACCTTGTGATGCATATCATCATCTCGCAACTATAGAATCAATATTACCACGAGAATATACTATTTCTCAAACACGACAAGAAATTAATACATGCCATTGTGCATGGAGAAATTAATACCCATTAATTTTATTGACTTAAATTCTGCAATCATACAAGAAGATCTGTCAGAAGAACCTGATATAATAGATCCAACAATTATTGAACAAGTTGTTAATGTAACTGGAAAGGGAGCTTATCGAAGTATTAAAAAAATTCTTAAATATATTGTACCATCATATGTTAATAAAGGAAAATTAGATCCTGAAATACCAGTTATTCATCTTCAAATATCTGGTGATGGGAGAAATGTTGGGCGGAAGGTGAAGCATGTTATGATTACTGTGACACTATTAGATGATTCAATGAACCTTTTTAAGTCTGATTATCACTATACAATTGTTTTATTCCCAAGGACTGAGAATTATTCAACTTTAAAAGTGGCAACAACTGCTCTTATTCAAGAATTACAAGAGTTGAGTAATACAAGAATGGTTATCAATGATATTTTTTGGAGGTTTGAGCTTTTTTTAGCTCTGACTGGAAATTTCTTTCTATCTGTTTGGGTTTTAATGCTGCAAATTCCAACCATTTTTGTCTGTGATGTGAAATAACCAAAAACTAACGTGAAAATGGAAAAAGTGACTGGGTGATTAGTAAATCAATGAGTGTTTTAAGTGAAAATCCAACAGCATATCCAGATCATAAATTACCTCCACTTTTTAACATAATCTCACTTAAAAATCATATTCCAGACAAGCTTCATATCATGTTACGTATTACTAATCGCTTATGAGAATTGGTTTTACAAGAAATTAAAAATAAAGAATTATTTAATGATATAACTCGAAATATTATAATCAAGGAAATGGAAAATCTAAAAATATGGTTTGAATTTTGGAAAATTCATGGTACTGATAATTGGAATTATACCTCTTTAATGGGTAATGATAAGCTTTGTGTCCTTCAAAATTTCAATTTAACAAAACTTTTTGATCCAGAATGTGCTGCATTAATTAAAAGTTTATGGGATAGATTTGCTAAGTTATATGATCTATTAGAAGAAAAAAAACAGATTTACAATACTTTCATTTAAAAGTAAAAGTATGGTACGAATTATTTTTAAAAAAAACTGTAGTAGATCCTAAAACTAATACTATCTTAGAACAAGAACTTTACTGTTCTTCAGATGTAACCCCTTACATTCATGTTTTAGTATCACATGTTTGGAAATTTATGCTTATCCATAAAAGGTGGGAATTAAATTCCTTTTCGTGCAGTACTGTTGAAAAAAAAATCACGATCATGTTTGTTATTTTTTTAAGAAATCTCTCAAGAATAGTGGGAAATTTCAAAATAAAACATCAGCTATTCACGAAATTTTAGAACATGAAAATTGACATTTTTTTATACTCAAAATAACATCTCTCTTTCATACCCAAAACCTCAACATATTTATGTTTTATAATTTTTTCTACATTTTATTACATTTCTATTACAATAAAACTTTAAATTTGTTTCACCCAAAAATGTATATATATAAATCCTGCTTTACAATAATTCTCTTTTGCATCTTTTTCACCTTTAATTTTCCATTTAATTACAACTTCTCCAGGATTATACTTGGATTTGCGCCTTTTGGTAGTAATACTTTTAGTAGCATGATAAGTTGCAATAGCAAGTGGATTGTTTTTTAAATGTTGAGACAAATCATTAAATAAGACAACATAGGTTTGTTGTTCTTTATCATAAAATTTTCGACCCCATAAGTGATTGTTCAAAATTTCACCTAATATTTGATATCCAGTAGATCCTCAGAAAATGCATTTGTAAACATTTCTATTATTATGATAATGAATATGACCTTTAAAAACATCAAAAAACTGATGTTCAGTACAAGCAAGAGATACTAACTGGTGACTCCCTCTTTTAATCCATTTGGTAGCTTACGGTGAATTAAGTAAATAAGAATATTTTTAAATTTTTTATTATTTAACTCTGATAAATTATTTAAGAGACAGATCGTCACTTGATGGGAGAAAATGATCGGCAACCTATAATTAATTTTGTGGGCTTTGTATTAATAAAAAAACCGTTTTTTGGAATGCCATATTCTTTATTATAAGTTTTTCTCAATAAATCAAAAAAAACAGTATAAAATAAATTTTCTGACCGAGAGGGATATTTATAAGATCAATATTATGGTATAGATACATAAATACTAGTAGAAACCATTTAATTTTAACAAAATACTATTTTTTTACATAATTATAAAGAAAAGAATTAAAACCTATAAATTAACGAAAAAATGCAAGTAAAATCCTATTAATATCCTTGAATATAAGAATACTATTTATATGCTAAAGTCCCAAGGTACCTAAAAATGAAATCTACTGAAAAAAGAATAAACATGTTAGTAATTAAAAATTTTATTAACGGTCTTAAACAAAAATCTATCTATATAGATTACTCGCATAGTTACCTTAAAGCAATCCAAAATTTAAGACGTATAAGAACGAAATCTACAAAAAAAAATAAAAGAATATTAGTAACTAATAACTATCTTCACTAAAAAAAGCACATTTACTTTTCTTTCCAGAATTTCAAAGCACTCTAGTTCGAAAAAATAAAACCTATAAAAAAAAATAAAGGAATATTATTAAAGGCATACGAAGTTTCCTAATTATAAGCCTAAATAACTAAAATAAATGGAAAAGATAAATATATTTTCACTATAAGAAACAAGAAAATTATCGATAAATAAAACTAAACAAAAATTAATAAAGTGAATAAAACCAAATAAAAGTAAAAATACAGGTCAAAATATTTTACTTAATGTATAAACCTATTAAATTTACAGCTGGAATGCCACGTTCTTTCATAGTAAAGTCAAAGAGTTTGAACTTTGATGACGTTAAACTTCATGAGTGGCTTGACTAGGATTGACATTATCTGTTATCGCATTCAGCATTTTTAATTAATAATCATATGAGGAGACGTCAGCCTAATAAAAACTGCGTACTAGCCATTTTTGGTAATAATTTGCATAAATCAGCATTATTAAATTTCTCTTGTTAAGTGCCGATTTCTCCCTTAAATTATTACATGGAATATTATATTTTTTTACAATTGCTAAATGTCGTATAAGTCCTTTTTGTTTCTTAAATTGTTTTTGACAAGTAGAACAAAAAAATTCTGTTATAGAAACAGTAACTTGTGTTTTAAGTGAAATATTATTGCTTGACATATTAAAACCAAATCTGAAAAAAATAAAAAATACTTTCAATACAGTTTAAATAAATAAATATAATAAATATAAAAAATATTTATTATATTATAATTAATAACAATTAATAATTAAAATTTCAACTCACAAGTTACTGATTGTCTTCTTTTATTTCTCAGACTCATTGGTTTCTGGGTGTGCTCATCAGTTTGACGTGTATTTTTAATAGTGTTTTATTTTTTTTTAGGGTGTGTTTACTGAATTGATCACGAAAAGTTTTTTTTTTACTAATTAAAATTGTGTAATATTGATCAAAATCATAATACAAAATTTGGTCCAATTTTAACAATTAGCCGATATGATAAAATTTTTTTTTAAATTATATAGAATTTTATATAATAGAAAGTAAAATATAAAAAAAGTTGTATTTATAGATGTGTAACAAAGAAGTTAAAAATTTTTGAAATCATATATAGATTTTTGAATAGTAAAAAGTAATTTTTATATTATATACAATATATATTATATATAGTGGATATTAAAACAAATATACTAAAATTTTTTAAAATTGTTAATTATTCTTATTAAATCAATTTAAATTCAATTATAATAAAATTTAAGATATAAATAATATATAATATAAACTAGACTATTTCTATTTGTACACTAGTATATTTATACACAGGTTATGTGATTAATATAGAATTTCCTTTTATGAAAATATTATTACACAAACTTCTAATTACAGTTATTTTGAAAAATAAGAATTTTTTTTTAGAATGGGTATTGCTTAAAAAAGAAGGTCTGTGTCATACAATATCCTAATATGGTAATTTTTGAAATTCTGGCCAGAATTATAAAAATTATGGGTGTGATATATAATACTGTATATGACAAATAGGATTTTTAACATGAAAAAAATTTGTTCCTGAAATACTTATAGAAAAATAAAAAAGGGAAGGTGTAACACAGGATAATAAATAATAGTCACATGATCCAAATTTCGCACACTAGTGTAAATTAAGAAATTTTCTATAAACTATTAAAAAACAGAAAATTTAATATAAATTTATTAAGAAAATTTCTTAATTTACACTAGTGTGTGAAACTCAGGTCACGTGACCATTATTTATCACCCAGTGTCATACCCTCCCCTTTTCATTTTTCTATAAGTATTTCAGGAACTTAGAATTTTTTTCATGTTAAAAAACCTATTTATCACATATTATATGTCACATCTATAATTTTTATAATTCCGGCCAGAATTTTAAAAATTACTATATTTGGTTATTGTATAACATGGACCTTCCTTTTTAGGTAATACCCATTCCACAAAAAAAAATTTTCTTATTTTTCAAAATAACCGTAATTGGAATTTTGTATAATAATGTTTCTATAAAAGGAAATTTTATGCTGATCACATAACCTGTGTACAAATACACTAGTGTACAAATAGAAATAGTCATTTATTAATTAGTTTTTTAATTACCATATATTATAAGTTATAGTATTCCAGGTATCTTGCAAATTTTTGAAAGTTGACTTATATTATTATATTAATAACTCAAATTTTTATTATGAATAAATGAAAATTTTCAAACATGACAAGAAATGTGTTTAAAAAATTGTATAATAACTAGAAAATTATTTTATATAATATCTGAATAAAATTAGATTTATTAAATAATAAAATCAATAGAAAATGAAACTTTTTATCAGGTAAAAGAGAAGAGTACTATGCATAAAAAAAGTATTATAATTTACAATATACAGTACTTAATATTAAACTAAAAAAACTTGATGCTATAGAGTGAAAACTGTCCTTTAGAACTGTCATGCTAGTTTTCTTATGAAAAATATTACATTGCTTGATTTAATTTTTTATCTTTAAAATACTTCTTTTTGATTTTGTTTCATAATATTCTTTTATTTTATATCTTATTAATCATATTTTCTTTCATATATAATTCTCTCAAATTTCAATTAACAATAGTTCTTATCACAACTTTATGATATTTTTTAATTCTTAAACAAGCATAACTTTACTCTTTATTTAATATATCAGAATATATTTTCATCTTCAATAATTATTAAATCAATTTGATTTTAAATTAATAATTATTTTAATAAAACTACTGTAATAAAAATATATTTTATTTAAATTAAAAAAACTTAACTAAGGGTTTTCTTTCATCTACAAAGTGTATTTTAAAGATATTAGCTTTAATTATTTTTTGAAATATTTTGAATTACAGCTATAGAATTTTTATAGCCTTAATTAATTATAATATATAAAAATTTTGTATTACAGCACTTTTTTGAATTATGGCTAATATCTTTAATATATTTATATAAAATAATATTTTATTAAACTTGTAACTTTAAGAAATATAAAAAATATTTTTCTATTAAATTCTATTTTTCTTTCTTTCTAAAATAGTCATTTATTCCTCTTTTCAATAGTGATTCATAAATTATTATCTCTTAGCATTATATTATTATTTACTAATTCTTCTAATTAAATGGTAATTAAGAGAAAATAGAGAATATTTCCACTAAATTTTCTAATACTATTTTTTCTAATCTAAAAATAAGTAAAATAAAAATAAAAATCTAAATTAAAAATGAAATCCAAATTAAAAATAATCCTAAATATAATTTATGTTTCTATCTGATTATATCACGTGATATTTTATTTATTATATTTCTATTTAATTATTTCTATAATTGTTATACTACAGTGTTTTTTATTTTGCTACTTTTTAAAATTTTTAAAAAATCAAAATTTTTATAAAATTATATTATAATTTTATAATAAAAAATAAAAAATCAATATTTTTTAATAATAAATTAACTTATTTATTTAATAAATATAGTTAAAAATTATTATAAAATATATAAATTTTACAATTTTTTAATAATTTTTTTTGAATAAAATTAGATCAAGATTTTTATAATAAAATAATGTAAAATTTAAATTTTTTTAATTAAGAGAAATATTCTAAAAAAAATGTATTTGTAATAGACTTTTAATTAATAAGAAATTGCTTGTTAAAAGTAATAATAAATTTTCATTTTACATATAAAAATAATTTTTACTATATAAATAAAAATCATTACTATTTTTAACTAATAATTTCTTAAGTCATATATTTCTCTTTAACTAGAAGAATCTAAATTTTAGCATTATTTTGTTATAAAAATCTTTAATCTAATTTTATTTAAAAAAATCTTATAATAAAAAATTATAAAATTTATATATTTTATAATAATTTTTAATTTTTTTTTTTTTTTTAATATTGAAAATATATATACATTTATTAGATAAGGATAAGACTATATTATAATTACTATAGTACTATCAGAAAATAACTGATTTAAATAGTTATCCAAAAATTATTATAATTATAAAGTAATAATAATGAAAAATAATTCCAATAAAATTATTAAACCAAATTTATTCTATTAAAAGTCAAACTAAAAATTACAAATAAAATATAAGATATATTATAAAATAAGAGTAAATTTATTTCTCACCTTAAATGAGATCTAATATTATTCATTCTCTATTATATAATAAATATTTTTAATTAGCTAATTTTTGATTAACTAATTTTTTTAATTTGAAATTTATTCTCATTTATCGCCATTTTCAAATTAGTGTTATCAGGTGATTTGCTGATCAATTAAAATTAAAACATCGAAAACACCAAAAATACTGAAAACAACTGAAAACAATTAATTTATCAAAAATACTACTAGTTTATACTATCATAAACACATCAAAAGCCTATTTCTTTTAAAAAAACATTAAACTTAATATCTTGACCTTCTTTACTATACTTATCAGATGTTTTATGGTATTTTTTTTTATTTGTTAAAAACTAAAGATCTAAATAAAAAAAATAATTAGAAACAAAAAAAAATAATAAAATAAAAAAAAATATTACCCAATACTTAGTAGTGAACCTCTAGAATCATTAGAAGTCAGTATTAGGAATTGGCTTTTAAAAATCAGTTTTCAAGAATCAGTTTATAAGCTAAAACAAAAACAAAAGGCGAACAATAAAAAATTCATTAATGATGTTATGCAATGGTGGCTTAGAGTTATACAGATCAAATGATAGTCATAATTTTTATTGTACAACATGATTTTATTTTTGTAATTTTCAAATCAATTTTTTATTTATTACAAATTAGTTGCTGATCACAGTAATTTGAAAACAGTGATAAAATATAAAAAAAAATGTTAAAAGAAATTTTATAATATAAAATACAACTTTTATATTACAAAATATTTATGAATTTATTCCTTTAAAGTTTATTAAATAGAAGAGTAAAATACATTATTTAAAACTAAAACTTAAATTTATTGTATTAGTTTAAAAATAAAACTTTTATTTTAATATAACTAGTAATAATAATGTGAAACTCAACAATAATAATACAGTAAAATATGAAAAGTAATAAAACAAAAACAAAATAAACAAAAAAGAGGATAAATTAAAAGAAAATAAAATAATAATATATTTGATGAAAGAAGAAAAACAAAAGGAAGAAATAAGAAATAAAAGAGAATAAATTAAAATAAAAGGAAGAAAAATAGAAGTAAAAGGAAAAATGAAAAGGTATAAAGAATAAAAATTAATATAAAGGAAAATATAATAAAAAAAGAGAAAATTGAAAATTAAAATAAAATGTTTTGATCAAAAAAAAAAAAAGAAAGAAAATTAAAATAAAAGAAAAAATAAGAAAAAGGTAATAAAAAAAAAAAAATAAAGGAAATAAAAGAAAAATAAAATAAAAATAAAAATAAAATAAAAGAAGAGAAAAGGAAATAAAATCAAAAATAAAATAAAAATAAAAAAAAAAATGAAAGACTACTGTTAATAATGGTAATAAATATAAAAATAAGAAAATACAACAAAAAAAATAAAGTTAAATATTTATTTTTTCTTTTAAAGAATTCCAGTAAACCTAAAAAAAAATGAAAATCAGGAATAGCTAAAATTATACTTCTTAGTGTAATTAATTTAATTACGCTATTATATCAGACGTAATAAGCCATAATAATTACAGTCACAAATTTTAAAAATGCTGATAAGCCATAATTAAATTATCCTGTCATATTAATTATGGCAGCATAATTGAAATTACGGCTGATCATATGATTTTTAAAAAAACTAAATACAGTCATCTGAGCTGATCAGACCTTTATTATAAAAAATTTGTTAACACTATAACAAATTATTCAGTAAATTTTTCAGTATAAAAGTATTGGTTATATGACTTACTGAACTATTTTACCTGATTAATAAAAAAAAATTTTTTTTTTCTTTCATTATATAAAATGGTTTTTTTTAAACTGTTTATTTTATTTTTATTTTTTTTTTTCTTTAGTACAATTTATGAACTTGTAATTCATAAAATGGTAAGTTATATAAGTATTAAATCTTTTAATATAAGAATGTTAACTAATATTCTTTTCTTTTCTTTTTGTAGGAATGGATCTTTTGATACAACTTCTAGAGATAATATGAGAAAGAGGAGGGGAAGTATTAATGATTTTTAATATAAGAATGTTAACTAACATTCTTTTTTTTTATAGGAATGGACTTTTTGATACAGCTTCTGGAGGTAATGTGAAAAAGAAGAGGGAAAATATTAATGGTTTTTTAATATAGACATTAACTAACATTCTTTTCTCTTCTTTTTTGTAGAAATGAACCTTTAGCATAGTTCCTGGAGGTAATATGAGGAAGGGAAGGGGAAATATTAATATTTTTTTAATATAAAAATGTTAGCTAATGTTCTTTTCTTTTCTTTTTTGTAGAAACGGACCTTTTAGCACAATTCTTGGAGGTAATGTGAAGAAGGGAAAAGGATTATTAATGTTTTTTTAATATAAGAACGTTAACTAACATTCTTTTCTTTTTTTTTGTAAGAACAAACTTCTAGCATAGTTCCTAGAGGTAATGTAAGGGAAAAGAAAGAAATATTAATATTTTTTAATATAAGAACATTAACTAACGTTCTTTTCTTTTTTTTTGTAAAAACAGATTTTTTGGCATGGCTCCTGAAGGTAATGTGAGGAAAGGAAGGGGAAATATTAATGCTTTTTTAATATAAGAATATTTACTAATATTCTTTAACTTTTTTCTTATAGATATTGGACTGCAACTCAGAATTAAGATGACGGGTATGACTTTAAAATAGGGAAAGCAGGATATTATTTTTTTTATATATAAGAATATTTACTAATTTTACTTTTGTAGAAAATTTGAATAAATATAAATCTTCAATATAAAAATATGTGAATTGTAATATAATACATCAATATAAAAACTGTAAAATTTAAAATTTTAAATAGAGTGTTTATTAGTAAATTGCGTCAGATACATCAGGATAAATAATTATATCAGTACAAATTAATTATGTTAATACAAATTAATTACAATAGTAAAATTCAATTACGTTACATCAATATACAATTTGGCATTGTGTCATAATATTATGGCAATTAAAAATCAATTATGCTAAGAAGTATAGCTAAAATCTAAAAAAAAGAAGTCAAAATCTATAAAAATAAAAAAAAATAAAAAATGAAATAAAGTTAGAAAACAAAATAAAAAAATTAAAAATAAAAAAAAATAATATACCTTTGATATAAAATCAGAAAACTTAATAAAAACTTAAAAAAAAAAGAAAAAAAAATTAGAAAACAAAAAAAAGAAGTAAAAATAAAAGAAAAATAAGAAATATCAAACTTTTAATAACTGATTAATCCCTCCCCCCTGTTAGATTTAATAACCAATCAGATTATAGTATTTATAAATTATATAATTAATATAAGTGTAACGTAAGATTTTAACTATCCCCCTTCCTCCTTTGATAATTACATAATATGTGTAACCTTCCTAATATAATTGTAAAATTTCATTAGTCAAAATGTTTACACAAAATAAATAAAGATAAGAAATTACCTAAGAGAAAAATAGATTTTCTTATAAAATAAAATCAAAATTAAATATAAAATTAAAATAAATAATTATAAAACAAACAACTTATAAGTAATATTTAATAGTTTTTTTTATAAATACTCTAATAGATGTAATTAGAGATAGAGAGAAAATCCAAGAATCTATTATAAAATCTTTAATCATCTTTTGACTAAACTTCAAGTTAATTTAATTGCATCTTTCTTTTTATTTTTCCTAATATTATAATATAAAGAAGAAAAATAGGAATAGATAATAAAAATTATTATAAACATTGATATTTATGAGATCATTACTATAATTATCTATATTATTTTACATTAAAATATTTATATTTTTTATATTTTTAAGCTGATATATGAATAGTTATATTTAATATTATGAGTAGTAATAATAGAGCTATCCTAAGCAGAGTTTAAACTACATATATGATTAAATGATTTTTTTATGGCTGCTATAATACTATATTTCTTTTCCCATACTATAATACATTTACATTATAGTATTCATATTAAATATTTAAAATGAGTACTAAATAGATTATCAAATTGGCTGTAATAGTATACAGTTATCCTTCTTTACAGCGAATTTCAATATAATAAAGAATACCATATAACAAATTGTTAATGTGGGATAGATATTAACATATGAAAAAACCCTTGATTAACCAAATTTTATTAATTATGAGCTGTATACCATTATATGAAGTAAAATTATAAAACAGCATATATAAAAATAATCCTTTTTATAACAAATTTTTATAATGAATTTTTTTTTAATAAAATAAAGATGACTGATATACTGTATCAATAGCCCTATGATCATTTAATAAAATGATAATTTTTTTTTAAATACATAATATATGAAGGGCACAGAATGTTTTTATAAAAATTATTTTAATAATGTTAAAATATTAAGTTATGTTATCAATTTCATTAGCTTTGTATTTACATATTAGAATTAACTCCATTTGCATGGTATTTATCTATTATCTATATTTCATCTAGTATCCCTATAAAAATAAAAGTAGGAAGTTTTTTAAAGAAAATAATAATAACGCCTCTTTCAGCCCTTCCTTACCTTAATTTCAAAAGTCTGATCATATTTTTTATTTAGCAATATTGCAAAAAAGAAAAAAAATTAATAATTTAATTAATTAAAAAAAAAATAATGAAAAACATTTTCCCAATCTTTCTTTACCTTAATTCTAAAAGTCTGATTATGTTTTTTGTCTGGCAACACTACAAAAAAAAAAATTAATAATTTGATTAATTAAAAAAAACAATAATAAATACTTTTTCAACCCTCCTTTATCTTAATTTCAAAAGTCTGATCATACTTTTTATCTGGCAACACTACAAAAAATAAAAAAAAATAATTTAATTAAATAAAAAAAATAAGGAAACACCTTCCCAACCCTACCTTTCTTACTTTAATTTCAAAAATCTGATCATATTTTTCATTTGATAACACTACAAAAAAAAAAAAAAAAATTAATAACTTTAATTAAAAAAACTAATGAAACACCTTCCCAACCCTTTATTTATTAATAATGTTTTGGGAGTTAGGATTCATATGGAATCCTTATTTTCTATAATTAGTAAAGATACACATAGATTCTTCCCCCATCTTAACAGATCTTTAGTATCAAAAAATCTGTAGAATCCTTAAGGATCTGAAATATTAGTTTAAGGATTCTTTAAGGATTTTATTTATTAATTAAATTTTATATTAATATATTGTATGTATATTATTAAATTCATATTAATAATTAATTACACTTTCTATTATTTACACGAAATAATAAAACTTTACAATTTCATATTCCTATTACAATAATTTATTAATTAATTATATTCTTATCACTATGACATTATAAACATCACTTTTACTACCAGTATCATCATCACCTGAATTAATATATGAATTATCAAGTTTATTTTGTCCTAAATACTTCTTTAGACCATTGACTATTTGTAAGTAGAATGCTGAAGTATTAGCTAAAAAAGAATCAAAATGTAAATAATTGTCATTAATGTGTAATTATTAACAATACGTAAATTATTATACCTGTTGGAGCTTATTTTATTGATCTTAATATATTTACATCAAGTGGTAATGCATTGTTATCACGAACTATTGAATAATTTGGAATGAATTCTTCATCTTGTATAATTAAAGTTTTACGAAATCTTTTATTATTTGTCATAATTGGTAGTAGAACCAATGGAATTACTACTTTAACACTTGCTTCTTTTTATTTTTGTTAAGTTGATGATGCTACTATAGTAGATGAAAATTATAAAATCATTATATTATATAAACCTGCTTTTAGTAGCTGCTAAATGTGCAGCAATCCTTGTTATTATCTTAGGAATGAGAACTATTGTTTCTTGTGGTATTTCAAGTAGAAACTATATGATTTAACAGGATATGAATAACAATTAAAACTACTTGCTAAAAGTTTGTACATATCTTAAATACCTCTTTCTTTATTCATGATAGAAATTTTAGATATGGTCATTATAATTTTAGAGTATCAAATAACTATAATAACAAATCTATTGGTCTAAAAAAAAAAAAATCAAACAAACAGTTAGTAATGTTTGTTAAAATAATAAAAAAAAATTTTTTTTACTCATTCATACTTCTAAAGATTTAAAGTTATCTGAAAAAAGGAAAAATGAAACATTAGTGCTATTTCATTAAAAGAAATTTATTAAAAAATAAAATATTCAATTTTTCACTAAAATTCTATGTCTAGAACCAAAAAGCTGCTGAGGTTCAAATTCTAACCAAAAATTTATGCTTCATTTATCTAAAAAAAGAGTAGAAAGTTAAAAAATATTTTGTTAAAAGAATATATAAAAAATACTTACTTTCTTACATGTTTAATCATCTAGACTTGCCATCTAAAAAATCAAAAATAAAACCATTTTCGTCAAAATAAAATGAACTTAAAAATAAAAGGAAGTCATTTAATAATTAATAATAATAGAAAAGAAACAAAAAAAATATTAAAAAAAAATGAACCCTCACCTAAAAGGTTAATTGTATAGTGAAAGGAAAATTAAAAGAAAAGAAGTAGAAAAATAAAAGAGAGGAAAAAGGAAAAAGAAGAACAATGAAGAATGAAGAATGAATAAACTTAATAATTAATTAAATACAGTATGCAACTTGTCAATCATTTTTTTACTATAGTTATGATTTCTGATTTTCTGAGTTGTTTATTAATAACTTGAAGTTATTTTTCGTAAATTTACAATTTATAAATAGGGACTACACAAACATGATCATCGCATCATCTGTTAATTTTTTTATTTACTTGTAACAATTTCAAAGAAAATGATAAGTTTTTTTTTTATTTTATTGTATTTAATTATTTTTTCTAACATTTACTTTATCTTTTTTTCTTAGATAATGAAATAGTGTAGCTTATTTGATGTATGTCTTTCTTATTTTTATTATTTTTTCACTTATTTATTTGAAATAATACTAATCTGTCTTTGCCTTATTTCTTTTTTTATAGATAGTGGTAGTCTATTGCTATTTTTTGTTATTGATTATTTTTTTCACTTTCCATCATTTTTTTCACCTTTTTTTTCCTTTATTTTTCTTATTTTCTGTTATTTTTCATTATTATTTTCACTTTTTTTTTTCTCCTATTATCCTTCTCACTTCTTTTTTGTTCATCATCATTATTTTACTTCCTTTTTATCTTCTATTATTCTTTTCACTATCCATCATCTTTCTTTCTTCTTTTTTTCATTTTCTATCATCCTTTCATTATCTTTTCACTTTTTTTTATTCACCATTATTTTTTTCACTTTCTTTTCATCTCCTATCATTTTTTTCACTTCTTTTTCATTTTCCTTTTATTTTCTTTTTTTGTTTTTTTATTGGCATTTTTTTCTTCTTTTATCATTTAATTTTTATCATTATTTATTTTTTACTATTATTGTTAGATTTCCCAAAATAAATTCTTTAATTTTTTTATTTCTCTAATTAATAAAATATAATTAATAAAACAATTTATAAAATATAAATAATTTTAAATTCACTAAGTGTATAATTTTTATTATATTTAACAAATAAAATTTTACTGTAAGTAGAATATTTTTTGTAAAAAAATTTTTAATTGATTATTTATTTTTTACTTTTATTTATTCAGAAATGTATTTAAGTACATTAAAAAAAAAATGATCAAAAATGAAAAATCAATCAATTAAAATTTTTATTAAGTTATGTGATCGTTATTAGAATCGCCAGCCTAAAATAAATATATTAAAGTTATTTTATACATATTATTATAGTATTATTATTATAAGCTTTTTTAAGATTTAAATTTAAGGAATACTTAAGGATTTTTTATATAGGAATCTTTAAAGATCTGTAAATTTATATATTCCTTAAAGATATTTTACAAAGTCAATAAGGATTTTTAAAGAATCCATAAAATTATGGATTCTTAAGAATTCTGAAGCAATTTAGGAAAATCTTAAGGATCTGCACTCTAAAAAAATTACTAATGTTACCTTAATTTTAAAAGTCTGATTATGTTTTTCATTCAGCAATACTACAAAAAAGAAAAAAAAGTTGATAACTTTAATTAAAAAACTAATGAAAAACACCTTCTCAATCCTTTTTTACCTTAATTCCAAAAGTCTTATTATACTTTTTATCTAGCAATATTACAGAAAAAAAAAAGATTTTTTTTCTAGATCAGTTATTCAGATTATCTGATTAGATTGGTAAGTCACATGACCTTATCTTTATATCAAATAATTCGCTATACTATACTGAATAATTTGTTATATATAGTATAACAAATTTTTTATAATGAAAGGTCTAGACACTAATTTCATTATATCGAGATGTGACTATATACAAAAAGTTATGATATTTAGAAATAATCTTTAATTTATTTAATCTAAAGCCTTTATCATTATTAGTAATAGTAATAAAATTTCTAATTTCACTACTTTTAGAATTTATTTTACTATTTTTTTTCAAATATTAATAATTTATTATTTTGTTCTAAAAATATTTCAGAAATTTTATTATTAGATAAAATATATAGTGGATTTCTAAAAAAATTTATATTAAATTTATTTTTTTCCTTTATTAATTTAATTTATCTTTAGTTTCTTTAAAAATATTAAACAAATTAAATTTTTATTAGAATTCATTTTACTAAAATAAGGTTTAAAAGACTGTTTAATTTTATTTTTTTTAAATAAATTATTGCTTAATTTTTAAATAAAATACTCAATTTTTTTAAATGAAATACTCAATTTATTTTTAATAAAATATTTAATGAAATACTTAATTTTTTTTAAATAAAATACTTAATTTTTTTTAATAAGAATGCTTAATTTTTTAAATAAAGATATTAAATAGAAACGCTTAATTGCCAATCTGCATGTAATCGATAGAATTTATATAATAAAATGCGGTACAACATTTATATATAAACCATATCAATCATATTTTTATATCAAATAAAATGCAATCATATTGTTATACAATTGCGTAATTTAATACCTGCAATATACCGTATATCATGAGTCACAATACCCCTCCTATGTATAGTACCCCTCTCAAGAAATTTGCGAGAATTTTAAAGTACCCGGATACTTTATATAGAGAATTCCAATTTAAAGCTTAAAATTTTGTAAAATACCTGGGGTATAATACTAGATCAATATATAATGTATATTTCAGATATATAAAAACGCCAGAATAATTGTTTTGGCATTTTTTTTTTACTTTACATATAAAAAATGCTGGAACAGTTAGTTTTGCATTTTTATATATATAAAAATGCCAGAACAGTCAGTTTCAGCATTTTTTTTGCGTTTTTATATATAAAAAATGCTGAAACAATCAGTTTCAGCATTTTTTTTTACTTTACATATAAAAAATGCCAGAACAATCAATTTCGACATTTTTTTTTATTTTACATATAAAAAACGCCAGAACAGTCAGTTTCGGTGTTTTTTTTTACTTTACATATAAAAAATACCAGAACAGTCAGTTTTAGTATTTTTTTTATTTTACATATAAAAGACGCTAGAACAGTCAGTTTCAGCATTTTTTTTGCGTTTTTATATATATATAAATGCCAGAATAATCAGTTTCAGCGTTTTTTTTTACTTTACATATAAAAACGCTAGAACAGTCAGTTTCAGCATTTTTTTGCATTTTTTTTTTACTTTACATATAAAAACGCCAGAACGGTCAGTTTGAGCATTTTTTTTGCATTTCACCAATCTAATTAAACCTGGGTATTATATATAGCATGTACCCTGGGTATTTTAAAAATCCTGTGTATCAGTGTTGGCCAGTGACCCAAATGACCTCAAATGACCCAAATGACTGGTCACATGTCATTTAGGTCATTTTAACATTAAATGACAAATGACCTAGTCATTTAAAAATTACGTCATAATTCTGACCAATACAATTTCAATATTTTATGGATAAAAATTTTCATGTGATACTATAAATTCATAATTCTAGTCAGAATCATAAACCTGGCCTAAATTATAAAGCATTAATTTTAAATGACTCAAATGACAAATGATCCTAATGACTAGGTCATTCAAAGGTCATTTAGGGGCCATCTCAAAATAGACAAATGACCTGGTCATTTGCCCATCACTGCTATATATAGTATCCATCCGTGTATAGTACCCCTGGGTACAGGCCAAAACCCCCAAAATTTGCAAGATACCTGGGATACTGTGGCCCATAATATACGGTATGTTTAAGATTCTAGAAAAAAAATTTTTTTATAAAAAGTTTTTTTTCTTTGCAATTTTTAAAGTTTTATATGTAGGAAATGGAGATTTTATAGTATTTTGCTTCTATAGTATAAACAATTTCTACCTTTTAATTTTTTTTGACGCTTATTATAAGATCTTTTTTGATTATTATTTCTGTCAACTATTATATTTTTAATAACACTATGCACTACTATATCTCCTTTTCTTTCACAAATATATCCAGTTTGTAAAAAATATGAATATAATAAAATATATAAATACCAAGGACTTTTATTATCATGTTTTAACATAATTTCAAAATAGGAATAATTATCTTGAGTTTTTTCCCTAAAAAATAATAAACAAATCATATAAATATGACCATATTAATGAAGTTCTGATATAATAGCACCAGTTATAATAAGTTTTTTTGGAGTTATGTATGTATTTGATATTGTTATCTCTTGAGGAAACAGAGATTTTAAACGGCATTTTTTTTATTAATTAACATATCACTGCATTTTACTATGTAAATTCTATCGATCACATGCAGATTGGCAATTAATTTTTTAAATAAAAAAAATATTCAATTTTTTTAAATAGAAATGCTTAATTTTTTTAAATAGGAATACTCAATTTTTTAAATAGAAATGCTTAATTTTTTAAATGGAATGTTCATACTTTTATTAAAAAAAATTAATAAACATTATATAATAAAATTAATAAACATCATATAATAAAATTAACATATCGGCGGATTTGTTTCATCGTCCAAATATGTTAAATTTTGTTATACAATGTATTATAAAAGTTAAAGATATGCAATATAGTGATCTAAAAAAATGCGTACAATTTTTAAAAAGTGCAATTCAGCATAATTTTAATTTTGGCCAGAATTAACATAATTTCAGCTAGATTTAATATACCGTAACTGGTAATATAATAGTAATGATAATTAGTTAAACAAAAAAGAAAAAAAACTTTAACACCACAATCATTAAATCTATAATTACAAAAACAATTTCACACTTAATAATTTGTTAAATAATAATTAATATCATTATAAATTAATAAAAAGGAAATTGTATGAAAAAAACTATATTTTAATTCAAAGAAAAAAAATTACACCACACTGTATACATGATTTTATAAAAAAATTAAGCCGCAATTGCATAATTTTAACTGTAATATTAATGTTATAATGCTGTATTAATTGCACATGCACTGCAATATATAAGAAAAAATGGAAAATACAGGAAGAAAGGACAAAGGAAGAATAAAGGAAAGAAGAGATAAATGAAAAGGGATAAAGGGAAGTAAAGATGATCAAAGAGAAATAAGGAAGGAACAAAAAAGGTAAAGGATAGTGAAAAAGAATGAATGAAACAAAAAAAAGAATGAAAATGAATGAGAAAATAAAAGGGAATGAAAAGGAATAAAGAGAATGAAAAAAAATAAAAGGAATAAAAGAAGCAAATGGCAAATGAAAAAAAAATAAGAGGAATGAAAGAGAATGAAAGGAAGCAAAGGAGGAATGAAAATCAATAAAGGGAACAAAAAAAAGCAACAAAAGAAGTCAAAGATCAATGAAAGAAACCAAAGATCATTGAAAAGAGATCAATGATCAATGAAAGAAACGAAAAAAGTAATGAAAGAAACCAAGGATCAATGAAAAAACAAAAAAAAAGCAACAAAAGAAATCAAAGATCAATGAAATAAACCAAAAAAGCAATAAAAGAAACAATGATGAAAGGAATAAAAGATCAATGAAAGGAATAACAAAAGAATCACAAAAGATCAATGAAAGAACCATAGAAGAAACGAAAGGAATAATGAAAAAAAGAAATGAAAAAACCATGAAAAGAAGAGAAATAAAGGGGAAAAAAATGAAAGAAAAGCCAGAACACCCACCCATAGAAAAAAAAAGAAAGAAAACGGTTAATATCATCTTAAAAGAAAAATAAAACAACAGGAGAAGAGACGTAAGAGACTTACTTGAATTTTCACTCATATAGTACACATCTAAAAAGACAAAAAGTTTAGTAAAAGAACAAGGGAAAGAATGAAAAGAAAACAAAAAAAAGGAGAAGAAATTAAAACTCACCTTGAATTTCCGAAATGGATAAAAACAGCCATACCTAAAAAAAAGAACAAGTTAATAAAAGACAAAAGAAAGGAGAATAAAAGCAAAAAAAACTTACCTGTTACAGTATTTAATCCCGAAGCTAAAGGTAACGCCATTAACTAAAAAATTTAAATTGTGGTTTATAATTTTTGAAAAAAAAAATTATTTTTTTATTTTTTAAAAAAAAAAATTCCCTTATCATAAAACAAATGATTTTTTATTTTTTTAAAAAAAATTTCCCTTAAAAAAAAATGATTTTTTATTTTTTAAAAAAAAATTTTCCTTAAAAAAAACAACATTTTTTTTTAAAAAAAAAAAAAAAAAAACGATATATTTTTTTAAAAAAAATTTCCCTTCCGCCAAAATAAAAATCTGAAGTCTGAACAAAACTACTAGCATTGATTATCTATTTATAACATAAAAGGCAATATCGCTTGCCATTTACGATAAGCTTATCTCATGAGTTGATATAAAAAAGGAATATGTTATATATCACATGCACTTTATCTAGTTTTGAACTGGTATAACCGGTATTATGATCCGATTATTTGGGTAAACAGGTTTTTTTTTGAATTTATTACATTTAGATAAAAAACAATTTAAAAAAATAATTTTTTTTTTTTCTTTTTTGTAGTATTGCCAGACGAAAAGCATGACCGGACTATTGGAATTAAAGTAAGGGAGGGTTGGGGTGGTGTTTTTCGTTGTTGTTTTTTTTAATTAATTAATTATTTATTTTTTTTTTTCTTTTTTTGTAGTGTTGCCAGACGAAAAATGTGACCGGACTTTTGGAATTAAGGTAAGGAAGGGTTGGAGGAGGTGTTTTTCATTGGTTTTTTATTTAATTAATTAATTATTTTTTTTTTTCTTTTTTGTAGTGTTGCCGGACGAAAAACATGACTGGACTTTTGGAATTAAAGTAAGGAGGTGTTTTTCGTTAGTTTTTTTTTATTTAATTAATTAATTATTATTTTTTTTTCTTTTTTGTAGTGTTGCTGGACGAAAAGCACGACCGGACTATTGGAATTAAGGTAAGGGAGGGTTGGGGGAGGTGTTTTTTGTTGTTTTTTTTTAATTAATTAATTATTTATTTTTTTGTTTGTTTTTCTTTTTTGTAGTGTTGCCGGACGAAAAGCACGACCAGACTATTGGAATTAAGGTAAGGGAGGGTTGGGGTGGTGTTTTTTGTTTAATTAATTAATTAATTATTTGTTTTTTTTTCTTTTTTGTAGTGTTGCCAGACGAAAAGCACGACCGGACTATTGGAATTAAGGTAAGAGAGGGTTAGGGTGGTGTTTTTCATTGTTGTTTTTTTTAATTAATTAATTATTTATTTTTTTTTTCTTTTTTTGTAGTGTTGCCAGATGAAAAACGTGACCGGACTTTTGGAATTAAAGTAAGGGAGGGTTGGGAGAGGTGTTTTTCGTTAGTTTTTTTATTTAATTGATTAATTATTTTTTTTTTTCTTTTTTGTAGTGTTGCCAGATGAAAAACATGACCGGACTTTTGGAATTAAGGTAAGGAGGTGTTTTTCGTTGATTTTTTTTTATTTAATTAATTAATTATTATTTTTTTTTCTTTTTTGTAGTGTTGCCAGACGAAAAGCATGACTGGACTATTGGAATTAAGGTAAGGAAGGGTTGGGGTGGTGTTTTTTGTTTAATTAATTAATTATTTTTTTGTTTGTTTTTTCTTTTTTGTAGTGTTGTCAGACGAAAAGCACGATCGGACTATTGGAATTAAAGTAAGGGAGGGTTGGGGGAGGTGTTTTTTGTTTAATTAATTAATTATTTTTTTGTTTGTTTTTTCTTTTTTGTAGTGTTGTCGGACGAAAAGCATGACCGGACTATTGGAATTAAAGTAAGGGAGAGTTGGGGGAGGTGTTTTTTGTTGTTTTTTTTTTAATTAATTAATTAATTATTTGTTTTTTTTTTTTTTTTGTAGTGTTGCCAGACGAAAAGCATGACCGGACTATTGGAATTAAGGTAAAGGAGGGTTGGGGTGGTGTTTTTTGTTTAATTAATTAATTAATTATTTGTTTGTTTTTTCTTTTTTGTAGTGTTGCTGGACGAAAAGCATGACCGGACTATTGGAATTAAGGTAAGGGAGGGTTGGGTGGTGTTTTTTGTTTAATTAATTATTTATTTATTTGCTTTTTTTAATTAATTATTTATTTGCTTTTTTTTTCTTTTTTGTAGTGTTGCCAGACGAAAAGTATGACCGGACTTTTGGAATTAAGGACAATTAAGGTAAGGGAGGGTTGGGGTGGTGTTTTCGTTGTTTTTTTTAATTAATTAATTATTTGTTTGTTTTTTTTCTTTTTGTAGTGTTGCCGGACGAAAAGCATGACCGGACTTTTGGAATTAAGGACAATTAAGGTAAGGAAGGGTTGGGGTGGTATTTTTCGTTGTTTTTTTAATTAATTATTAATTTTTTTTTTTTTGTAGTGTTGCCAGACGAAAAGCATGACCGGACTTTTAGAATTAAAGACAATTAAAGTAAGGGAGAGTTGGGGTGGTGTTTTTCATTGGGTTTTTTTTTAATTAATTAATTATTTATTTTTTTTCTTTCTTTTTTGTAGTGTTGCCAGACGAAAAGCATGACCGAACTTCACAATTTAATATTTTGACATTATTAAAACGATTTATTAAATAACTTTTATAAAAGCATTCTGTGCCTTTCATATATTGTGTATTTAAAAAAAAATTATCCTTTTATTTAATGATCATAGGGCCATTGGTGTTCTGAATCTAATGATATAACTTTTACTATTCTGTTTTACCGAGTTTTACCAAATGTAAAATAAAATATAAGTATATCGATCATAATATGACTTATCTGCAGCAAATGGAATTCCTTGAGACGCGGTAATGTTGTTTCTTTGGGAAGAATATCGGAATTGACTTTATGAAATGTTCTAACATTTCTTCTTTTTTAATTTTTGTAGGTGATGAGTTCTCTGGGCTTATTGGGATACAGGTATATTGTTTTTGTAGAAAGGCGGCGTTCGCAAGGCTCTGTAACAATGATCATCTATTTAAAAGTCAAAGCTTTCATACTGGTGGATTTAAATATCATGAGATTTCAATATTGGTTAAATGAATTTTAAAATTATCATCAGTAAATGATATAAAGGAAGATTCTTTGTCTCCATATTTTAAAAACAATTTTTAAAATTAAAAATTATTGAAAGATAATGAAAATTTTGGTTATTTCTTTATTTTTAAAATTCTTTAAATATGATGGCAAATTTATACGAAACCCAGTTATTTTTGCTGCCTTATTTAATTATTTTACATCAATAAAAAGCTTTTAGAGAATAAATAATACCATTAACAACTGCAAATAACTACAATTTTATTCATAAAACTTTTATTTGCAACTGGTGTAAAAAGTGATGGGTTTTTAAAATAGTTGATGGGTTATAAAAAGTTATTATTATTTTAATTTTTAAGTATGAGTTGTAAAAAATTTTTTTATTTTCCGATTATTCTACATAAGATTGATAAGATGAATGTGTAACACAATCGTATTTTGCACTGTTTACTAATTTTTTATTAAAAATTCTTAATTTAAGCTAATTTCAAGGATCGGCGCATATGATAAAAAATATAGTATGAAATATAAATATAATATTCATAGTATAATAATTAATATTAAAAATTAATTAAATTTATATATTATTTATATTTAAAATTTTATTTAATAATAAAAGATTTGTTTAAATTTTTAATTTTTAACTTTACATATAAAATATTATTTAATTTTTAAGCATACAAATTTTTTTTAAAAAATTTTTAATGATCACAATTAGAATTCTTTACATAAATTTTCTTAAAAAAATTTATTAACTATAATTTTTACTTATAAAATTATACATATAATTGCATTAATTAATATATTAGATTTTTTTTGTTTTAATATATAAATAAATTATTATTTTTAAAAAAATACATAAATATATTGATTTTTAAGCATATAAATTTTCTTAAAAAATCTATTAATTATAATTTTACTTATTTGATATTGATTAAAATTAAATTATAAAAAATTATTAATAAAAATTCATAAATCTTTAAACTACTATTATTTATTGTATTTTGAAGACATATAACTAGGATTATCAGATACACTTTAATAAGATAATTCCAATAGATCTTATATGACCACTTGATAATAAAATAATCAAATATTTCTATATAATAAACTTTTAATATTATTTTTTATATTTTATTTTTAAGCTATTATATACTAGAAAAATAAAAACTATTGGAAGTCTAGAATGAAATATTTATTTTATTATGTTATATTTAGTATATTGCAATTTTATTTTTATTTTTGTTTACTAGTAATATAATATAAAATTTAAGTGACGTAATATGTGCAGACAAATAAATATTGTCACATAACTTTAATTAATTATCATCTTTTATAAACATATATAATCCTTTACTTTGCTTTGAACAATAATAAATTATACTAAATAATCTGTTATTTTTTTTTACTTTTACTTAAAAAATATTAGTAATTTTATTAAAAAAATATTTTTTTTTAGTAAATATTTTTCATATTAATATTTCTAAATTATGTATTTTTTTTTAAGATTTCTAAAATAAAACTAGTTATATATTTATTATAAAACTATTAAAATTATATATTACATGTAATTTTATCTTTTTTACAATTTTATTTAATAGTAAAAGTATATTTAAAACATTAATTTTTATTTTTAAATATAATATATTTTTCTGATCAGCAAATTTTAAAAATAAATATTTTTATTAAATTTAGTTGTATCACTAATAAATTTCATGATTAACCATCAAATTTATTTTTATTAATTAAATTTGATTTTGATTATATATAAAAAATTTGAATTATTTTTTTTTAATAATAAAATATTATTTTTAAAAATTGCAGGCAAATTTAAATGCAAAATACTTATAAAGGATAAATTGTATATCATTATATATATAAAAAATAGAAATAATTTATTTACCGCCCCACGCGTTGCAAATTTTATGTTTATCATTGCCATTTTAAGAAATTTTTTATGTTTATCATTGTCATTTTAAGGGGGGTGCGGTGTATAAGCTGGTTGATTAACATAAACAATTTACAAAAAAGGAAGGATGCGTTGCAACATGGGTGCGTTAAATAAATTCACTCTAAAAAATAATATATATAAAAATAATCCATTTTATAACAAATTTTTGTAATAAATTTTTTTTTAGTAAAATAAAGGTGGTTAATAAATATACTAAGAACTCTTAATAAAAAGTAATTTTTCTTAAATATATAATATATGAAGATATAAAATACTTTTATAAAAAATGTTTAACAAATTATTTTAATAATATCAAAATATTAAATTATCATTAATTTTATTAATTTTGTATTTATATATTAAAAAAATTTTTTTTTTTAATAATCTATATATACTTTTATTAATATTTAGTTTATATACTATATTATATCTGCCGATTTGCAGAATTAAGGATTAATCATCCTTAGTTAATAATAAAATTTTGAAACCATTATGGAAATGATCAAATGGACAATACTATCATATGCATAAAATATTTGTAATTAAAGTTACCAGCCGAAATGATAAAGGTCAATGCTGAAATGTCAAAATTAAAATCTGTCGAAATGCCGAAATGCCAAAATAATTTTGACATGTAGAAATTATTGAAATGTCGAAATAGTCGGAATTGTCAAAATAATTTTGACATGTCGAATTGACGAAATTGTCGAAATGTACAAACTGTACAAAATTAATTTCAACATGTCGAAATTTTTAGAATTGTCAAATTGTTAAAATTGTCGAAATGTACAAACTATACGAAATTAATTTTGACATGTCAAAATTTTTAAAATTGTCAAATTGACGAAATTGTCGAAATATACAAACTGTACGAAATTAATTTCGACATGTCGAAATTTTTAGAATTGTCGAATTGTTAAAATTATCAAAATGAAAAACTGATGTATTTAAAATTGATATTGTAAATAAATGAATATGTAAATTTAAATAAAAATAATTAGTTAATGTTTTATTTAAAACAAAAATTCTTATTTATTTAGTGAAAAAAATAAACAAAATCATCCATAAGTGGACAAAATTGTCCAAAAAAAAGTAAAAAAAAAATAGACAAATCGCTAAAAAATTATAAAAGTACGAAATTTGGACAAAATTGTCCAAAAAAAAATAAAAAAAAAATAGACAAATTGCTAAAAAATTATAAAAGTATGAAATTTGGATAAAATTGTCCAAAAAAAAGTAAAAAAAAATAGACAAATCGTTAAAAAATTATAAAAGTACGAAATTTGGACAAAATTGTCCAAAAAAAAATACCTAAAAAAATTACAAAGTATGAAATTTGGACAAAATTGTCCAAAAAAATTGCCTAAAAAGTAAGAAAAAATTGCCAAAAAAAAAATATATCGTCATTTATCAACAAATTCTTTTGCCAAATCTTTTACATTATAGTTTATAATCCCGCTTCCAGATTCTTCTTTATCATTTTCATTGTCGCAATTATTGTTTTCGTTATCATCATTATTCAAATTATCCTCGATTAAATTATTATCATCTTCCAAAAAATCCTTATCCAAACTATCAATAATGTTTTGATGCAATACATTTATAGTATTTTTGATTAATACTACAACTTGGTTATTTGGAATAGGATATCTGTCAGTTGTTCTTCGAACTTGTATTTCCTTGATGATCTCTACATCATCGTCTTCTTCTTCAGGTTCTAGTTCTGCTAAACTATCATTAACGATAGCATTTATTTCACTATCGCTTAATTTTACTAACTCTTTCTTCGTACCTTTTCTATAAAATCCGAATTCTGAATGTGCGTTTGATCGATAATACAATATTATCTTTGCTATTGACTCTAAACGTTCAACTCCAAGCTGAAGCCATCTTTTATTACATATCCAGTCACACATAAAAAAACCCCGTTCGCATAATGCAGAGTTCAGGTAAATAGAAAATAATCGTAATGCGAGTGATTGAAGATAGGGTGGTTCTAGTTCCATACTTGTCCACCATTTGATTGGATCATCAATTCCATTAGAATAAGGTTGGTTAAAAGGTCTTTCATTATTTTTATACATTAAAAGTTGTGAACAAAGTATGCGAGAGCATTCTAAGTCCATTCCTGCGTTTTTAGCTACTTTTCCAGCAATTATCACTATTCTTTGCCAAACACCATATTTTAAGCAAGTGCCTAATTAATTATATTTAATTAGTATTATTTAAATATTTTATAATAAAATTGAATAATTAAAATAATTAATATACTAACGAAAGCAAGGATGTAAAAAAAATGCTAGTAAATAATTGTCATCATCAAACTCTTCAAGTCTTTTATTAATCATTGAAATACAATGATTTTTGAATTTCTGATTAAAGGTTCTTGGTAATTTTTTCATGGAAGCCGCGATACAAGCCATTCCAAGATAACAGTCACTTAAGTTAGCTGAACTTCTTTCTAATAATAGTATAGTATCACGAAGGGATTTTAAAATAAATGCGAGAACTTTCAAGTCATTGAAAAAGTTCCATGAACGAATAATTGGTTTGATTTTTTCATTTGATAAAATGTTTGAATAGTTACTAGTTAACTGTAATAAAGATTAAAGAATAAGTGATATATATATAATAGTAATTAAAATTGTAACTTTTTACATACTTCTTCGAGAACAGCTTTTAGCCTTATAATATCTGAAATACTTTGAAATGCTGTAGTCCACCTGGTCTTGCAAAAGGGGACAATTCCACCGCCTTTAACATTCATTGATTTTATAAGTTCACGAAGCTTAGCTCCTAGTTAAATAGTAATTAGAGTAAGTTAAACTAAAAAAAAATTGTTAATATCTGGGAATTCATACCTGCCATTGCATTGTTTTGAAAAAAATTCGCCAATATATTGATTTTTTTAGTAGATTTTCAGCAAACGGATGTTTTACAATATCGCAAGATATTAAGTTTACACAATGTGAAATACACTGAACATCTTCGATGTATGGATGCTTGCTTTGAATAATTCCACGTGCTTTTTGCACATTAGAACCATTATCGCTTACTATAGCGGAAAATTTTTCAGCACCAACACGAATTAGAATATCTTCTATTTTTTCTGCGATGAATTCACCTGTATGGGAATTACTAGATAAATCTAAAAGTTGATAAATATATTCTTTATTTGTTGGCGTCAAAATTGTAAAATTCCATATTGAAAGGTGATTCAGAGAGGACCACCCATCCAAAGCTAATAAAAAAAATTTATTAAAAAAGTATATTAAAAATGAGAACAAACAAAATTTTAAATACCTAAGGTTAAATTTTTTGTGGCTTCCAATTCTCTTAAAACCTTGGAATTAACATATCCTAATTTTTCTTCAAATAAACGATTTGTTAAAATATCACGAGAAGGAGGGTTATATGCCGAATTTAATTCTTGAAGAAAATCCAGAAAAAATGGTGATTCGACTATTTGAAATGATACATCACAACAGATAAAAAATCTCGTTAGCGCTTTATCGATTCTATCAGATTTTCCTTTTGAAAGTGGCTGATCTTTATCATGAAATTCATTTAATGTTAATTGGCCATTAATTTTCATTTTTTTTTTGGCATTTTCTTCAAAGTTATGTTGATACATTTGTATAACATTTCCTGGAGCTTTCATATAGTGGTTAGCAAGGTGACCCTTAAGAAGAGAAGTTTCGCCCCCTGCTGTATTTTAAATTATAATAAGTGCATACAGCACTCGCGTGTCCCTGTGAATCATGTTCTCCCTTCTAAATAATGTTACCATACATCATCTTTTGGTCTACCTCTTTTGAGAAGCTTAAGTTCGAAAGGCAAATCCATTTTGTGTGAGACTAGAAGAAAAAAAAATATATATATCTGAAATAAAAAAATTAAAGAAATTAAAAAGAGTTTGCACGTTTTCAAAAACTTTTTTTTGGACAATTTTGTTCACTCTTATTAATTACGCGTTTTGTACTACTAATCCTAAATGCTATGAAATTGATCTTATTATAGCATAATGGCTTTTTGGACAATTTTGTTCACTCTAATTATTACACGTTTTGTACTACTAATCCTAAACACGATCTTATTATAGCATAATGGCTTTTTGGACAATTTTGTCCACTCTAATTATTACGCGTTTGTACTACTAATTCTAAATGCGTCGCCTATTATAAAATTGATCTTATTATAAAATTACTTAATTTATCAGTAGCATAATGTCTTTTTGGACAATTTTGTCCACTTTTTGAATAAAATTACTAAATTATAGCATACATATAATATATATTATTGGATAAATTTGTCAAAATAAAACTATTTTTAATTGCAATAAAAAAAATATTGCAATTTGCATTTTATATTCTAATGCATATAACTTTACATTTACATTTTATAATTTAATTATGCTTTAAAATACTTTTATTTTGGCTCAATAATTTCTGATATACGTTCAACTGACATGCTCGAAGTAATTGATCGGTGAGTTTGTAAAGAAGGAATTTGTGATAAAAATATTTCGTAATTTTTTTTTGTAACAAAAAAATCATATTTGCGACAACCTGCTTGCGCAAGTTGCGCAGCCGTTATTCCTTCATTAAATAACCTACGTAACCTATCGCAACCCAGCCTATTTCTTTGTTCAGCTTTTCTGCCAATTTTAAGTATAGATCGCATGAACGAAATAACCTAAGATTTTACATTTTTAACTTCTAATTCTGAACCGAGCTTTGTAAAATCATCATAAATTTGGACCAACAATGCCAAATGCAATAAGTTAAAAGATTCAGCCGCAATTAGCAGCTTTTCACAATACGTTTCCTGATTCCTCCATTGATTTATCCTCTTAGTAGCAGATTCCTTGTCAACTACTTTAATTATTTCAAATTTTGATAACTCGGCCAATGCAGTAAATATTTCAGTAGTTTTTGATTTTTCTGAGGCAACAAAATGTTCATCATTTGCCAGCAAAATTTCACATAGTTTCCTTCCCTTACTAAACAAAAGCATCTGAGTAGAATTTAACTCTTCATTTACAATAGCTTCATCATCATCATCATCATCATGATCACTTTCACTATCCTTTTCTGAAGAAACTGAAACTTCAACACACTCATGCTTACATTTTTTTGTTAATGCTTTTGATATTGATGTACGTACTACTCGAGATTCATCTGCTACTTCTGAGATTAATGTCTCTGAAGTTGGTGATTCTACTACTACTGCCACTTCCACATTTGGTATTTTTTCTACTGACTTTAATGTAGGTGATTTTACTTGTGATTTTGCTGGTAGCTTTTTTGTTGGTACTTTTGTTAATAGAGGTAGATTCAATCTAGTACTTTCATTAGATTTGGTACTTTCATCAGCTGCCAGTGGCGATTGTGAAAGTAGATTTAATTCGGTACTTTTATTAGCTTCAGTACTTTCATCAGCTGCTAGTAGCGATTGTGAAGGTGGATTCAATTTGGTATTTGCTAGTAGCGCTTGTGAAGGTAATTTTAATTTGGTACTTTCATGATTACTTGATTCCTCACTTATAGGCTGAGAATCATTAACCTCATCTTCAACAAAACCTATAAAATTTAGATGTGAATAATTATAAGATTTTGTAATCAAGAACAATTTTATTTGATAAATTTTACTTATAGAAGTTATTAATTTTTACTATCCACTTATCAATATCATCATAATAATTTCGCATCATGTTCCAGTTGCGATAACCTGACAATGTTGTTTTGGCTAATGTTATATTTGAAATGGTAGCATTATTTTTTATGCAATTTTGGCTGCCAAATTTTTCAATGCAACAATTATTTAGATTTGACCAAATTTTTGACGGTGTATCAAGAGTTGTGAGGTGATTTAAAGCTAAATCACAGTTCAGAGCACGGGCAAGTTCTGAGTCATTAATTTCGTGATATAATGTTGAGTAAGGAGTTGATGTTGTGGATTCAGATAAATGTTCAGGTGTTGAATACTGTAACAATTGTTTTAATAGTTCATCCATATCTGAAATTATAGTATCAGCTGTACCAACACTAACTGGACGCGTATTTTCTGGCATTACTAATCCAAGATTAGAGTACTTTTGCAATTCGTTTTATTATCAGAAATTAAGTAATAAAAAAAGTAAGATATAAATTTTATATATAAATTAAAAACCAAACATCATTTTTATATTTACCTGTAATTTAGCATTATTATTCAATACTGAATCATATTTACTTTTGTATAATTCATATAGATTCTTGTAATTCTTGAGTTTAGTCAAACTATCCTAAAAAAATAAAATATTTTATTCAGAAAAAATGTAATTGTTCTAATACCAAGGGAAAAATAGATAAAATTGTCCAAAAATAAAGGACAAAGTTGTTCAGAAATGAAAAAAAAAGTGGACAGAGATCAGAGATGAATGATCAAGAACGAAAAAAAGTGGACAAAATTGCCCGTAGAAAAGTGACCAAACCTGACAAAAAAGTGGACAAAATTGTCCAAAAATAAAAAAAAAAGTGGACAAAATTGTCCAAAATAAAAAAAAAAAGTGGACAAAATTGTCCAAAAATAAAAAAAAAAGTGGACAAAATTGTCCAGAAATGAAAAAAAGTGGATAGAAATGAATGACCAAGAACGAAAAAAATTAGACAAAATTGTCCAAACCTGTAAAAAGTGACCAAACCTGATAAAAAAGTGGACAAAATTATCCAAAAGGAAAAAGTGGACAAAGTTGTCCAAAAACGAGGAAATCTTATACCTTATTGATGAACGTAAAACTTGATGACAACTCTTGTAAGTCAATATACGTACGACCTTCATTCTTCTTAAATATTATTCTCACTTTATCTTGTTCAAAAACACACGAATCAATTTTTTTATTTGTTACTGTCCAAATATATGAAAGCGCTGTTGAAACTGAATTTTCAACATCGTCAGGTAAAAAAGCTTTTTTTCCATGAATCTTTGAATTGAGAATAGCGGAAGGTGTTTTTGACATATTCAAACAAAGAAATACTTGATAATATTTCGTGTGAAATCAAGAAGAAAAATATTTTTTTTTGATTTTATGACGTGTTTATTTATATTCAATTTTGCTAGCCACATCATTACATCACAAAAAAATGATGATCTGCAGCCAATCATTATTTCGACAATTTCGCCAATTTCGACTTGACGAATTTATTTCGGCTTTTTGCCATTTTGATTTGCATTGACGAATTGTTTATTTTTTTTCAAAATTTTTGACATGTCGAAATTCTTTATTTATGACATGCACCTTTATTTGTAATAAACGTATGTGGAATTTTCAAAAAAATTCATGTATTTTGGCATCTTATCATTTAAACTGAACACTATTATACTTAATTAAAAGCTTCATTTGAATAAAATCTACTAATAATATTTTTATAAAAATAAATTCTATATTAGTTAAGTTATTAATTTTTGTAATATATTATTTATTATTTCAAAAAAAATTAATTTTTCTGTAACTTATGATTTAAATATAGTAAAATTATACCAAAATAAAACCTCAAATAAGATAATTCCAATGATATTAAATAAACACTATTATTAACAAGGAGTTAAAAAGAATTATATAGGTATTTTACTATCAGATTCTTGAATAAGATTTGCCTAAGTTTAAAATAAATGATAAAACTTTTTATTACTTAAAATACTTTAAAATATGATATAAAATAAATAAATAAATAAACAAATAAATCATACCAAGTTTTGCTTTAGGTTCTAAGCTTTTACACTTTTTACAACTTTACTACATGTTAAAAATCTTTAGAAATAAATAAAAATAATTACTTAATATATTTAATATACAAATAATGTAAAAAACTTTTCTATATCATAAATCCATCTAAACGTTAAAAACTCATCTTCTTTTACATTATTTATTTGTGTTTATTGATAGTATATTCTTTATTTCAAAAGTAAAAGTTCTATTTTTTTTATCAATTTGCAAAAGATGATCATATAACGCAATTAAAATTAGAGGTTATGAAACAAATACCATGTTTTTCAAAATTAAATTATTAAATCCTTAATTTAAGCTAATTTCGCAAATTGGCACATATATAAACAATTTATTAGAAGTTATATTCATCCTGATTTATAAAATGCAATTATTAAAATTTTGTGTATTAGAATTAATTCTTTCTGTATAATATTTATTTATTAGTATTTATATTATTTTATTTAGTATTTCTATAAAAATAAAAGTAAAAAGTTTTTTAAAGAAAATTATAATATTATTTTTTTAACCTTTTTTTTTTATTTTAATTTCAAAAGTCTGGTCATATTTTTTATCTGGCAATACTACAAAAAAATAATTTGAAAAATACCTATCCTAACTTTTTTTTACTTTAATTTTAAAGTCTAGTTATAATTTTTATTTGGTAACATAATAAAAAAGAAAAAAAATAAATAATTTAATTAAAAAAAATAATGAAAAATAACTTTTTAGATATGTTTTTTATTCAGCAATATTATAAAAAAAAATAAATAAATAAATAATTTAATTAAAAAAAATAATAAAAAATACCTTTTTCAATTCTTTTTTACCTTATTTAATTTTAAAAAATCTGATTATAATTTTTATCTAATAATATTACAAAAAAGAAAAAAAATAAATATTAAAAAAAAATAATAATAAATATTTTCCAATTTTTTTTACTTTAATTCTAAAAAATTGGTCATGTTTTTCATTTAAAAAAGAAAAAAATAAATAAATAATTTAATTAAAAAAATAATGAAAAACATTTCCTTTAACTTTTCTTATTTTAATTCCAAAAATCTGATTGTATTTTTTCATCTGGTAATATTACAAAAAAAAGATTGTTTTTTTTTTAAATTAGATTATCTGATAGATTAAATCAGTAAGTTATATTACTATACCTTTATACTAGATAATTCATTATATTATACCAAATAATTTATTATAGTATTAATGAATTTTTTATAATAAAGGTTTGATCAACTCAAATATTTATTTTGTTATATTAAGGTGTGATTGTATATCTAATTGTAAATTATTATTAATTGAGATCGAATATTTTAATTTAATCAAATATGGCTAAATTTTATTAAAACTGAATATTTTTTTTTAACTAATAATAATTTAGTAATTGTAACAAAAAGATAATTTTTATATGTATTAAATAGAAAAGTCTCTTAAAATTTAATGATTTACCTTAAATACTCCAAAGACATGAAAAATTTTTCAATAAATTTTATATTTTATAAAAATGTATTTTTATTTTCATAATACAATAAAAATAAGAAATAGAAAATAGAATAAACTATTATTAAATAGAATAATATACATTTCAAGATAAAATTACAGGGAAAAATACACAAAAACTAAATATTAAAGTGAGAAGTGAGAACTGTAAAGTATGAAAATTATTATGGTAATGGTAAATAACAAGCCTTTCCTTTAAGAGTTATTTGCTCTATTCATAGATTTAGATACATTGGTAGTAATATCTACTATTTTTAGATTTGTACTACAATATCACGTTACCAAAAATTTTTGGTGGGGATATATTGCAAGTTAAAAAATTATTGTATGTAATATTTAAGCTAAATGAGAGACATTCAGGCCCTAGTGGTTTATCAGTCTTATATTTAATTGTAACATTAAAAATATTTATTTTTAAAATAATTTTATTTACATACACTTATATAATATTTTATAAATAAAAGTCTTTAAGCATTCCAAGATGTACAATTATATTTTGATCTCCCCACCGTTCTAAGATTCTCGAGCTTCCCAAATAAGGTATAGAATCATTATAGATTCTAATTTCTTTTAGTCCAATTGGTGCTGATCTAACTAAAATTTGTAACAATTTTTTTATGCTTTCTGGATTTCGCTCATAATTCTCATAATTGTCCACATCCAAAATGTCATCAATAACTAAAGTTAACTTCTTTAAATTACGGCAATATATTAGTAATTCTTCAAATTTAATGAAATGTTCTGTTGATGATGGAAATGTTAATAATAATATTTCAATTAAGGGACAATTTTTATAAGTTTTATGAATCAACTCTAACGTTTCCTTAGCATAGATTTCAACATAATGATCATCATTATAATAACCATTATAATTTAATAACACTTCTTTGAGCTTTCCTCCACTGTTAGCAATTAAATTAACTGCCGCGTTTATGGTAATATGATCTATGTTTAACATTTCAAGATCATTATATACTGGCATCATTGCATCTTCTAAACAACAATACTTATTGAGCGTTAATGTTTTTAATTTATGGAATTTTGGGAGTATTTTAGATAATTTATTACTTTGATAGTAAAATAATAATACGAGATGGTCGATATTATCTGCTTTTTTTTCTAATACAGAAAATATTTCATTATAAAGATCTATAATATCATCATCAATTTGTTCAAAGTCATCTTTCCATTCGAAATATTTTAAATTTTTTTGAACTTCAATTAATTTGATAATTCCATTATTAACGCTTGTAGTTGTATTGATGATGATGAACCTTTGTATATTATGACAGTTGTATGCTAAATCGTGAAAGTAGGAAGAACAAGTGAATGAATCACATATTAATTCGGAAAGTGATTCAATGAGGGCTTTAGTCTCTGGAACGCGAAATAAAAATGTTTGGTGGCTAATTGATATAGTGTTTAAATATTCCAACCTTGAACATTTCTTTATTAAGAGACTACAAAATTCTTGTTGAAGAAGTTGATTATTATAAGAAGTAGATCCAATAGAAGCTATTTCATTTATAACTTTAATATTAATGCTTTTACAAAAAGACAAATAATCGAACAAAAGTGGTTTGAACGATGGAGAGAATGATAATAAGTTTTTATGAGATGAATAGTAAAAAAAGATATTAAATAAATAATTTTTATTAGTGTAATTAATATTGTAGTGCCATGGGTTTTTCCATAAAAGTGGAATTGCGATTTCGCACCAAAGTTTGTTTACCATCAGACAAGTAAAAAGGGCGAAGGAATCATTTTGGAGTTCCTTTAATATCAAAAAAAGAACGTCGTTGTTGTATCCAATTGTTGTCATTTTTATTTGAATTAATTACAGATATGATTTGACAAAAAACGATGAATTATGTAACTAAAAACTCGGAATTATGATGAATTGTGTATGTGATGATAATAAAAACGATTGATAACAGAAATTTGATGGATGAAATGAAGAGAAATGTCCACCTTTATATAAAAAACATGCAAAGACTTTTTTACGTATAATAATTTATTAAATTATTATTTAATTAAAGTATACTTAGTTTTCTTTGTGTATGGACATCGCATATTCTCTGTTTTCCATGAATAGAAAGAAAAATTAAATTGAACTCACGACATGCAATTTTAAGAATGCGTCGTGCATCGTTCAATTTTACTGGTAAAAAATAAACAAGAAAGAATTGTTAACTGCAATAATTATCATAAATATGGCTTGCGACTAAAATAAGAATAGAGGACTTGCGTCAAAATTTCATATTTGTTTTAATTTCGTGAGATATAATTCGGAAGTTATTTGCCGATGTAAAAAAAAATAATCGAAAAAACATAATTCGTGCGTGGCAAAAAAAAACAATCTTTAAATCTTCAAATCTTATTAACCAAAAATGATTTTATTATTAACATTCTTTGTAAATTTTGCGCGTGTTTTTTTATGTATATAAAAATTGACGCGTATTATAATATAAAATCGATCGGCCGTGATTTTATCAATAAGCTTAAATTTGTGCGTGAAAAGAGCTTTATTTAAACATTTGCAGTTCAAACAATTAGTTTTACTACCTTGTATAATCTAAATGAATTTTAACACGTCAACTCGGTTACATATCACAAATGCATCAAAAAATGTGTAATATCCGATTTCATTGTTCTCATTGTTTCTCATTTTGGACGTATACAATATTTGAAGTTTCAGTTTTATTAAATTAGTAAAACATGGCTTTGTAAAAGTGTTTACGGGGTAGTGTGTAGGATCGACCGGCAATGTATAAGCAGGTCCGGTATGTGATGGTATGTGATCTGAGTATGTGTTACATGATAGTTTTACTTTTACATTACACAAAAATTCCGGAGATCTCAGCAAGCTGAATAAAGTAATATATTGTTCTTTAATTAAAATCATTAATACATGTCAATTCCGAAAAATATTGGGTACATAAGCTAAGTTTCAAATATACGTCTTATGATGTAAGCATTTTTTGTTTTTGAAACTTTCATGCCTAAAATAAGAATCAATGATAGTTAAAGCGGATAATCATTTTTCCTCATTTACTGTCTTTTTTTTATTTGATTTTTCAACCAATAATAAAATTAGATGATACCGCTTTGTCTAATTACGGCCGATTAAAGATTAGGATACGATAGAATAACGAATGTCTTATTGGGAATTAGTCGTGAATATTGATTGAAGGAGACGAGTTTTTAAATAAAACTTGTAATCAAGATTTTTGAAATTCAAGTTCTGACCGAATTATATGTAATTATTGGAAGTACAGTACATTGTCGACCATACATATATTAAATCGTGATATATTTTAACGACATTAATGGTATTACTTCCATTTTTATTGGTTAATTGGTCGTACTATAATCATGTGAATACTTTAACGGCTGATGCGTCAATGTACTACTATTTATGGCTGGACCTGGAATCATTACAAAATACCCGTTATATACTTTTTTCTTTTTATTCATCAAAGTAAATTCAGTAGCCTCAATTCCTTAAGCCAATTCTCATACTTAGAATTCCCACAGGCTCCTTTGTTATAATATGATTGGATTTCTCTGATTCCGCTTAAAATTGAAACACAGACAAGCGGAAATAAGCATCAGATGAGCCTCCTTTTTTTTCGCAGAGAAATAATAAAAAAAAATGGCTTATCATTTTATCATTAAATACTAAGGTTGAGGCTTAAAAAAAAAAAAAATTGCATTTTTCCATTTAAATCAGTACACATTTATACAAATTTCCCTTTAGATGTCTGCAAATTCAGTTTTCCTGAATTCATGGTAAGAAAAAGTACAGGTTTATGCCGATTATAATTTTTCGACTAACATATCCTTACCTCTTTTTATATTTGATTACAGGTTGAAAAACCAAAATATGCATGAATAGAGGTAGAGTGATCACTATTCTTGATTTGAATAATCACACTTCAAGTTCATTAAAATTTATTTCTACTATATTAGGACGAAAAAGTGTCAAAACTTTATACACCATACGGTTACCAATAAAAATGTTTTAAAAAATGGCGTTACTGACTCACACGAAACCATAACCTCATGATCCATTATCACTACTCATGTGGATTTGAAATTCTCTGAGTGAAGTCGTAACTCAGCAGGGAATAGAATTATTAATTCTATTTTTATAATATTCTTTTAAAAGTCCGTTCTTTTAAGAAGAACGGAGTTCATATGCCTTAACGATGGCTATTATAGTAATTTAGAATTCGAAGAACATACTTAGATCTTTATTGATTAAGTATGTTATTTCGAATTCAAAGTGTATATATATATCATTTAGAATTCGAAAAACATACTTTCATCTTTATTGATTAAGTATGTTATTTCGGATTCAAAGTATATATATGTCATTTTCGAAATCGTGTCGATTTCGAAAAGTTTATACATGTCTTTCGAATAATTTTATTTTAGAACATGTAACAATATTATTAATTATATTGTGCGTCATAACATGTAACAAATTATTATAGTAGAACAAATAGATAATTCATAGATTAATTAATATACGAAATTTTTAATATCATTTATTCAAAATATGTCTATAGATAATATCAATTTAGAGTAATAATACAAATAACAAAATTGGAATTAATAAATTATGCTGACATTTTATTTTACACAATCTATTGTTAATTAAAGTTGATATGTAATTCGTAATAATTTCGTCAACAAGGAACTTAGATCTATTTCCCTGTTGACGAAATATTGCTTTCTTGTCAGCATAAAGGAGATTCTCGAAGAACATTATTTTTAATGTTTGTGCCAAACAATCAAATAATGTATCAATTTGACTATTATATATTGACATAGTAATAGCCATTCTCCTTTATTCCCGTGTCTTCCATCTCCATTGTTTGGCTTCTCCTTTTTATTGTCTAATTTCCAATTTTGTTTCATCTAATAATAAAAGGAAATGTGTTCAACCCCCGAAAATTTGAATTTGTCGATTATTAAAAAGAACAAGTTGATTATCATACCTATTTAGAATATTTTATAAACTTTCCCTATTCAAGTTTAACTCTGGTATTAATTGTTGTAATAATAATAATAACCTGTAATTAAAATTTTCTTTAGTCAAAATTATATTCCGCATAAATAATCATGCCATCTTTTTTCTTACCAGGAAAAAAACTTTTGTTTATTAATTATAAATAACAGATAATAATAATAATATGTGATAAATTTAAATGTTGTCAATGAAAAATTTAAATTATGTTGTTAATGAAAAATGTAAAAAATTTTTTGTTTAAAAATTCGAATTTTTAATACTCGATAATCGATTAAAGTCCTACCTGTTTATATAATAATACAGTATATTAGATGATGATAAGCCATTTATTAATATTCCATTGTGAATAATCATGTCCGTTTATCCGCGTGAAATCCAATTATATTGCAGTAAATGTGCTCGTGTAAAGGTTTTTTTATTCTTAATTTGGTTAAATAGGAATTGAAATTCCGATATCAACCTGGGAGAAATGAATTATTGATGCTGCAGAACGTATAAAAAAAAATTCATTTGGAAACAATAACAAAAAGTAGGAAATTAGACCAACCATAAATAGACGCATCAGCTGTTAATACATGTGGAAGTGATCGTTTAAAATATATAAACTTAAGCATGTGATACATTAATCATGCAGTATATTGTTGAGTTATAATCGTTAAATTTTTAGGATACATGAATAAAAAATTGTGGTAAAAATAACGTGAAAAATTATCTGTTATGCGGTTCAAGTCTACAATTTTACAGGTTTTACAATCAGGTTTACAATTTTACCGAAATGAGCTTAATTCATAAGTTACTGGTCCGTGCCAACAAATTTATGGCAGCCGGTATGCTAATCATAGTCTATCCTCGATTTAACTGATCGTCCAGAAACATCACATTTTAGGATGTAACTCGTGATATATACCGGCATATATAATTGGATGAGATTTATCAATTTTTCAGCTACAGTACGTTCAGTCTATAAACAACTAAATAAATAAATTTTTCAGCTACAGTAGATACTAAAGATACAATTTATGAAAAGGAGAAAGAGAGCTGTTGTTGGACATAATAATACTTCCATAGATTCGTTTTTGGTAAGATTTTTTTTTTTTTGTTATATCAAATTGAAATAATTTTATTTTATTTTAAAACTAATTTATTCTTTTTTTTTTTATTTAGGTATTCATTAAAGAAAGGTTGAGTTTTTATTCAAAAACGGTTGAGCTTAAGATCATAGTCATTGATTATTCTCATGGTGAGTTTGTTTATCTTTCATTTAAAACCAAGATATTCTTTTTAGTTTATAAAGCTCTTAGCCAAATATACAAAAATGCTAATTATGCAACAAACAATATAGAGGCTAGATTTTATAATTATAGCCAAATATCAACTTACACAAAATCATCACCTTTTAAAATCTTATTCCAAAACTTATGAGAAGAATAAAAAAGGTTGATTGGAAAAGCATCAGATGATAAAGATGGATCACTCTATTATCGAGAATATACGAAGATGTGGAGTTGTTGTGCGAGATAGATGTAAGGAACTACTAGAACTATAACTTCAGAGATCAAGATGACGGTCCTATGATATTAGTGATAAAGAAGACTAGCAGTTGTATTTTTTTTTAAAAAATTTTTGACGAGATTTGTGAAGGTGAGAGCATTCGAAACTTCTTTGTTATGATACATGTATGATTTTTTTAAAAAAGAAGATTTAAAAAATTTAATAATTTATTTTTTTTTTATTCATCATTAAAGGTAGATGAATTTTGTGATCAAACCTCGTGTATCTTCTTCAGGTTAAGCATAAATAAGGAAGGAGTAACTGATGTGATTCAACCTGGTTCTAGAGATAATGGTTCTATGGTGTCGTACTATTTAGTGGTTGTAACTCTACTCCATGTATTACCTCGTTCCTGATCTTTAATTATTAATTATGCAGCAAAAAACGTAGGAACTTGATTTATAATTATAGACGTGTCAAAATATTAATTTACACAATATCATCTATCACTTTTCAAAACCTATGAGAAGATAAAAAAAGACTGATTGGAAGGATCAGATGATGATAAAGATGGATCAAAGTTACCGTCATAGTATTGATTTCGGATAAACCGAAAAAAGACAGTGATCAATATGATTATTATGAAGCAATTTTGGGATTTAAGAAACGAGCATTAACAAAAAATGACGGCTACAAAGCGCCGTTGAAATATATATATATTAATTTACACAATATCATCTATCACTTTTCAAAACCTATGAGAAGATAAAAAAAGACTGATTGGAAGGATCAGATGATGATAAAGATGGATCAAAATTACCGTCATAGTATTGATTTCGGATAAACCGAAAAAAGACAGTGATCAATATGATTATTATGAAGCAATTTTGGGATTTAAGAAACGAGCATTAACAAAAAATGACGGCTACAAAGCGCCGTTGAAATATATATATATTAATTTACACAATATCATCTATCACTTTTCAAAACCTATGAGAAGATAAAAAAAGACTGATTGGAAGGATCAGATGATGATAAAGATGGATCAAAGTTACCGTCATAGTATTGATTTCGGATAAACCGAAAAAAGACAGTGATCAATATGATTATTATGAAGCAATTTTGGGATTTAAGAAACGAGCATTAACAAAAAATGACGGCTACAAAGCGCTGTTGAAATATATATATATTAATTTACACAATATCATCTATCACTTTTCAAAACCTATGAGAAGATAAAAAAAGACTGATTGGAAGGATCAGATGATGATAAAGATGGATCAAAGTTACCGTCATAGTATTGATTTCGGATAAACCGAAAAAAGACAGTGATCAATATGATTATTATGAAGCAATTTTGGGATTTAAGAAACGAGCATTAACAAAAAATGACGGCTACAAAGCGCCGTTGAAATATATATATATATATATATGATAAAAAAGACCGGATGGGAACTTGCCAAGTCTATTTATCAGTTCAATTTTTTTTTTTTTTACTTTTTGAAATTGGCGAAGGCGAGAACACAAAAAAAATTTATTGATTATTTCCTTTATTCATTAAAAATAATTGAATTGTGTGATTAAATTTCTTGTATCTTCTTCAGGTTAAGCGTAAATAAGGAGGAGTAATCGAGATCTGATTCTAAATGGATCAAAGTTACCGTTCTAGTATGATTAATGCCTGACCAGTATATGTGAAAGATTTAGGAGCCGTTGTGTGAGATAGGTTGATCGCTTTGTAAGGATTTGCTGTTGACGGTCCTATGCGTCGTACGATTTGGTGGTTATAACTCTACTCCGTGTATTACCTCTTTCTCGAGCCTTAGTTTATAAGCAAATATATAAAAATGATTAATTATGCAACAACAACACGCATCACCTTAATCTTTTTCAAAACTTACGAGAAGGTTAAAAAATGCTGATTGGAAGGATCAGATGATGATAAAGATGCATCAAAGTTACCGTTTTAGTACTGATTTCAGTCAATAATGCCTGATGACCTATTATTGTGTTGTCCAGAATATACGATGATGTGGATCACAATACTGAAGATTTGGGGGGCCGTTGTGCGAGATAGATCAATCGTTTTTTGTAAGAATTTGCTGTCGAGAACTCCGAGGTTCAATCTGGTTCTAGAGATGACGGTTCTATGACAATCATATCATTTGGTACCTCATCTTTGAGTTAATTGTTATAAAGACCAGATTGGATGGATGATGATGAAAATCAGAGAAAAGATTAAAAAACCTTTCTTAGTATTCAAATTTTTTTTTTGAGGTTGTAAAGGCTGAAACACTCAAAATTTCTTTGGTAAGAATTAAATTTTGCGTATATTTATATATATATTTATATTTTTTTTTTTAAAAAAAAATTTTAATAATTCATTTCCTTTATTCATTAAAGATAGATAAATTTTGATTGTGAAATATACAAGAATGCTTAATTATTCAATAAAGAACGTAGGAACTTTATTTTATAATTATAGTCTTGCTAAATATATCAATTTACACAGTATCATTATCTTAATCTTTTTCCAAAACCTATAGAAGATTAAAAAAGGTTGGTTGAAAAGATCAGATGATAAAGATGGATCAAAATTGCCGTCCTAGTATTTCGACCCATTGTATTATCCAGAATATACGAGGATGTGGATCACAATGCTGAAGATTTGGGGCCGTTGTGCAAGATAGATTGATCGCTTTGTATGGATTTGCTGTTGACGGTCCTATGCGTTGTACAATTTGGTGGTTATAACTCTACTTCATGTATTACCTTGTTCCTGAACTTTAGTTTATAAGCGAAAATATACGAAAATACTTGATTATTCAACAAACAACATAAGAACTTAATTTTATAATTATAGTCATACAAATATATCAACTTACACAATCTCATCACCTTAATCTTTTTCCAAAACTTACGAGAAGATTAAAAAAAGGTCGATTGGAAACACTCAAAAAAAAAAAAAAAAAATATTTAATAATTTATTTTTTAACTTCTTCAGGTTCAAGGAATTCTAATTCTTGGGTTTGTCATAAATCGTATGCTCTTTTCTTGATGATTTCAGATTATGTTTTGAACTCTGATTCAAGCAAATATTTATCAAATATATTACAAATTATTTTTAGTAGGTTTTATCACCAGATCCATATAGGATCAACCGCGATGATATCATTTTCTGTTATATAAGAATCTTTCGTGGTAAGTTTATGTTATACATTATTTATTAATCGATCTTTTTTATTAAAAAAGTTTATATTTTTGTTAATCAATTAACTACATTTATAAACTAATAACATGGTACGACTGGTTATTTCTTTAACAAGGGTTTTCGAATGTTGGATAGTTATTTCTTTGATGAGATTTCACAGTAGTATTTTTTTTTTTTTTTGAAAAAAAAAAATATTTTGATATCATAAAATGAACAATAATGAGTAAGAACAATACGTGTATAAAGTGAGAAGAGAGGTGAAAACTTTTTTAAAATCCCATATTTGAGATCTAGATCGGTATCAAATTTATTATTTATTACATTGATTTTTTTAGATTTACAGTAATTGAAACGTAGATGATGTCGGCAAATCAAATATCAAAAGTCTACAAATAGGTCAGTATTGTTGTATATTCCGTAGTTGACCAATGAAAATCTTGGAAATTCCCTGATATATTAATTTTTGTATCTTTATGAATCTAAAGCTGATAAAACATATTAATAAACTCTTTCCTTGTGTAGTAAGTAAGATTCTTTATTTTATTGGGATTTGCTCAATAAAATTTTTTGGAATGATCAACAAAACTTTTTTTGGGGTATACGTGAATACTCTATACACCCTGTTTTTGTTACACAGGATCCGAGCTGTAAGTATTTAAGAGTGCAACGTTTCCATTACGCGAAATACAAAACAGATTTCTTATATTTTTATTTTAAACGATTCAAGCATGTCTAACACACCAACACGTAGACACTCATTCAGGTCCTCGTTAAGAGATACGAATCTTCCATTAAACGACGATGTTTCTGAGATTCGTACCCGAAGAAGTTCTTTAGCGAACTCAAGACCATCATTAACTCTTTCGGGAAATAGAAGCGCGTCAAGACCGTTGGATGTTGTCGCTCCGGCGGCTCCGCTGCTTCTGAAGAAATGCGTATCAATTTCGAAGAATGGATGAAGCTTGCAACGGATAACGTAAGTCATTCTCTTTATACCATTTCACATTCCACATAAAATTATTCTGACTGAAATTTTTTACTAGAAAATTAATGCTAACAATAGCTGGAATATAGAATTAATTGACTATTTTCATAAAATGGACTTCTTTAAAGAAGGGGACTCAATAAATTTTCAAAAGGCTGCATGTATGCTAGATGGATGCATGAAGATCTATAAAGCGCGTGTTGATTCTGTTGTAATTGAAACGAGGAAACTTTTGAGTTCACTAATCACCAGTAGCTCCAGTTAGTCCTTATTTTTTTTTTTTTTTGCTTCCGTAATTTTAAATGAAAATTAATTAATTGATCATATAAATTTGAAGAGAACAACGATGAAGACGACAATAGAGATAGTGAAGATAATGAACCTGAGAGGCGTTCTCGTAAAAAGGTTAATAATGACGTTATATAATATGGGTTATATATAATATAAGCATACTAATAATGTGAAATAATTTAATTTATAGAAATCTTCAACACTGGTTAAAGATTATAGTTCGTTAACCCTCAAGAAATTTGATTTAGGATTTTCAATTGATCCTCTCTTTAGAAAGATTTCCGCAGATTTTGATGAAGGTGGTGCTGAGGGCTTACTGTTAAATAGTTTGTCAATTGACAGGGATGGTAAATTAATATTTGATTCAAGCGATGTTATATCAGATAAATATGACAACAGAGTAGATACAGATGATGATGATCAAAAAATTGACATCACCAAACTTCGATGTGAGTATATATTGAATTATTCGAGAAATGAGTCATTAACCAGTAAATATTACTAACAAATTACATTTCATAGCAAAATATCTCCCTAAACTTAAACAGATGTTTAATAAAGTGATTTGTCCTTCATTGGACAATTTCAAAATTTCGGGGAATATTATTGAAACTGAAGGCGAAAATTTTCTTGACTTTTTTGATGACGAAGATAACGACGATACCGATTTCAATCAATTCAATGATGATGCTTTTGGCGATAATTTGGACGTAAACAATGAAATCTCGGAATTATTTGATGAAGAAAACATAAATCCACATGCAAGATTTTCAGAAAAGGATTGCATCATGGCCATGATCAATAGCGACAATGAAAATGAAATGTTCTCGTATTTCGACCCTACGTTTCTGCGTAATTGGACAGGTCCTGAACATTGGAAGATAAAGAAAGTTAATAAAAGTAATTAAATTTCCTAGGTTACGTATTCTTTTTTTTTTTAGAGCAAGATCAAATAAGTGACATCATTTCTTTTTAAAGAGCCTACAGAAACAACAGGGGAGATAAAGGAGAAGAAGAAAAAAGATCCGGCTTTTATTGATTTTATTAATTCGGAAGATTTGGATGAGCGATCCATTTTTTCTTCTGGAGGGAGTACAATAAATGATCCTAGCTTGGCAGAGAGTGTATCACATCGTCATTTACTTCCTGATGACATGCATTTTTCATCAAAACAATTTCTTCAATTATTCTTGAAGCCTCAATTCATGGTAATTATTAATTTACTTACTTGTTTACGTTTCCATAATAGCCTTAATACGATTTGCTTTCTATCGTAGTTAAACTCGAGACGTCGACACGAAGCGCAACTTGACAATAGTATGTACTCTTTTATATAAATTATTTGTCATGAACTAAACAAGTTAATAATAAAATTTATATGTTTATTAAGGAGATGATACGAATATGAATGAGAATTACTGGGCTGATAGAACTAATGATCCGGTAGAAACATCATTTCTAGACGATAGTAAGTACCTGTACTATTATTATTGGTTGAAAGGTAATTTTTAAACTGATGGTATTTAGCGAATTTTACTGGCGAAGATACCCTTCACAATGATGAATATGATGACGAATCAGATGAAAGTGAATTTGGAGATAATTTGATAACTCTAACAAGAAGGTTTAGACCTGTGTCTGTCACATATGCCAGAAAGGCGAAAAAAATCGATATTCTTAGATTAAAAAAAAATATGTGGGAGACGTTAACTAGTCTTGCCGGCCATGTAAGTAGATTCTTCAATTAAAAATTATAAATTATTAATTTTTTTGTGATTTAATCTAATAATAAATAACTTTCTAAATCTATAGTCTGAAACGGGTTCATTCGGATTGCCAGAGATAATGAACCATCTTAGAAGATTTTATCCTCCAGAAAAAATGGAGGATATTTCAGTTTCACTTTGCTTCATTTGTTTATTATATTTATCGATTGAAGAAAGAATCAAAATAATAAATGATGAAGACTTAATCATTTATGTAATTATGTAATAAATAAAAAAAAAATACAGTATTTCCACGTCATCGTCATAATTTTTGAGAAATTTTTTTTTTTGTTGGTTTAAGGCTCAAAAGGAAGAGTCGATTGTGATTCTATGGGTGGTGGTGCATGACCGTTCTTAGTTGGTGGAGTGATTTGTCTGGTTAATTCCGATAACGAACGAGATCTTAACCTGCTAAATAGCTAGGCCTAGCCGCCAGCTTCTTAGAGGGACTATCGGTGTTTAACCATGGAAGTTTGAGGAAATAACAGGTCTGTGATACCTTAGATGTTCTAATTTCGCCTCTTGTTCATAGCGTATTGAGTAATTAATATATAAACAGGATTACTTTGTAAAGGTAGTTAATCTTTTTTCCTTAAATTTTCGTAAATTCTCTCGCATCTTCAGTAATTGAAGTATGCTGTGCCGATGGCAAAGTAACATCTTTACTTGAGCACCTCTATGCCTACCGGCTCTATATACTTCATCAGGATCTGATACAAGTTCATTGGCAGTCTGCTCATTTTAAGAGCTTAGTATCTATCTATATAATTACCTTTTCAACTTGTGTTATTAAGATCAGGTTACTCTAAGCCAACGTAAGGGATTGTGATCAAAACCAATCTTTAACTTGTTTCCTCGGGTAGACTAAAAAATTTTTTTTTTTTTTTGTTCTAAAATGATATTTCCGTAATCATCAAATTGGAACTTCCATATAATATAATCTCTCTGAGGCGCAATGCAGCCTCGGAAAACAAAAGTTCAAAGCCCTTATAAAAAAAACTATTGACTTCCGAGAATAAATAAATTAAAAAATAAATTAAAGTTACCTTCGATATTTTAAACTGATATCGATAATGACAGGAAAAGCATATTCGCAAACAATGCAATGGAATCTGATTTAGATTATAATGGCTGAATTGAAATTGATGGGCGTGTTTAAGTTGAAAAAAAAATCGCATTTAACCGTATGGCGGAGTTACTATTAAAACACTGAGGTAAACTTGAAGTATGCGCCACCATCACCACGTTACGTAGAATTTTAAATTGTAAGAAAATCTTTATTTATAAAGTTTGTAACAAAATTTGTAATAATAAAAATAATAAACTCGTTCTATTCTATTTAGTTTACTGAGCGACCTTATCACCTTATCCCAAATATACCAATAGATTGCCTTCATTCATGTTTTCGTCTCTTTTATACGTAAACCAAGATTGTAGTGAACTATAAAATTTTCCAAATTGTACCGCCTCCATTTCTTTCTTGTAACTATTAAGAAGATCAACTATCTCATCAACTATTATGAATCAAATGTTCATGGGATATAGAGCACCATGAACATTTGCCTGATTTGTAGTTAGGCGCTAGAATCGTTCTCGAGAGGATTTTGATCCATCGCTACAAATCTAAGTAAATAAATAAACAGAATTAGAGGATAAGATTTTTAAATCATTATAAATAAAATTAAATTATATTTACCAGCATAAATTTTAATAATATTTTATCAAGAGCACGACCCAATGCAAATATTTCTTGGGTTGATCCAGGGAACGCCCACTAGATATTTCCCATAGTAATACGCCAACACTTTTAAAGTGTCGGCTACTTTAATATAATTTCTAATAATAATTTTTTGAATAATATTGGGAAAGTATCTTAGTGAACAAACCCTGGACAATCCAAGATTTGCCAATTTAATATTTTTAAGATTATGATGAATTAACATCATATCTTGGGGTGCTATTATTAAATGCGATAAAATGTGTATATTAGAATTACAAAAATAAATAACAATCCAAAATAGGAATATAATATTCCAAACATTCATTCTACCTCTTATAATACTGTAAAAATTAATGTTTTTACAGGAATTTTCTTCACTGTAATTTTTAATCTAGGAAACATGAATAGAATTTTTATTTTTTTTTTTTTTTTTTAAAAAAAAAATTTTATATACGTTAAAACAAAAATAAACCTTTATATAATATTTACCTTTTTAAATTCCTTTAAAGTAGTGAATTTATTAAAGTCTTTTTGGTAACCTTTTTTAATGTTTAAATTGTTAGTATTATTAACTTGCATTTTTAATGTCATTTGTGCGGTTAAAAAAAAATTTCTCAGCGTGATTATATATGCAAATTTCTATGCAGATTATCTGAATATCGGTGTTACTAGATTTATTTGTGGCTGAAAAGCTCCCGGTACCTAATACTATTAACCTAATTGACTGACTGTCTGTCTTTTGATGTACATCGTTGATTTGATTCTGATTGATTTTATTTTTATCGAGACGAAGAATACCAAAGAACGAAATTATTAGTAATATTTATTTTGCTGTATGAATACCAACAATTTTTTTAAATTTTAGGAACAATTTTTTTTTTCTTTTAATTACTTTATTATAAATTATGAGATCAATAGTAAGAATCAAAGAAAATGTAAGAAATTTTACAGAAAAAATTTAGAAATTTATGAAAGTATTAACAATAATTTGATAGAGAATATGCAAGTTATTAATGAATTAAAGTGTTACAGTTGTATGTTTTCAATTAAAATAAAGATAATGATGATAAAAATATTTTCAATTAATAAAGATAATGATGATAAAAAATATTTTCAATTAATAAAGATAGTGATGATAAAAAATATTTTCAATTAATAAAGATAATGATGATAAAAAATATTTTCAATTAATAAAGATAGTGATGATAAAAATATTTTCAATTAATAAAGATAATGATGATAAAAAATATTTTCAATTAATAAAGATAGTGATGATAAAAAATATTTTCAATTAATAAAGATAATGATGATAAAAAATATTTTCAATTAATAAAGATAATGATGATAAAAAATATTTTCAATTAATAAAGATAATGATGATAAAAAATATTTTCAATTAATAAAGATAATGATGATAAATTAATAAAGATAGTGGTGATAAAAATATTTTCAATTAATAAAGATAGTGATGATAAAAATATTCAATTGATCAATAACTAATATGTAAATATAAATCTTTAAAAAGGTTTATATGTCAGGAAGCATTTGAATAAGAGTAAATTTATGTAAAATAATAATTCTATATTTTGTAAAACTTTAATCTATATAAAACTTAATTAAAACTTACAGCTAACCTTTAAATATCTAAACTAATAATAATTCAATCTGTACTTTAGCTAAATAAATGAATTGGCTTCGTTAAACAGATCTGATATAACATAAATCCATTAACGACCAATCATTTAATTATTCGAAATTAGTGTTTTCCATTATTAAGAAATATAATGTTTATATAAATTAAATTAAACGATGAATTTAATCTTTTGAAATATTTCATGAGAAAAGATTTCTCATTTTTTACGATATTTCATGAGAAAAGATTTCTCATTTTTGACGATATTTCATGAGAAAGGTTTTTCTCATTTATTATTTAAATAATAATAATGTTTATAATTAAGTTAAACGATATTTCATGAGAAAGGATTTCTCAGTTTTTATGTATTTATTTAATAATAATAATGTTTATGATTAAATTAAACGAGGATTGAAAATATTTCATGAGAAAGGATTTCTCATGAAATATATATTTGATTAATAATATAAATAATGTTTTAAATTATAATCTGCGATTAAATAATTTGCATGTAATTAAATAATCTACAGGAATGTAATTAAATAATCTACAGGAATGTAATTAAATAATCTACAGGAATATAATTAAATAATCTACAGGGAATATAATTAAATAATCTACAGGGATGTAATTAAATAATCTACAGGAATGAAATCATGAATTTTTAAAAAAGTTTTCAGAGCTTTTTTATAAGAAAATATTTACAATCGCACGCATATATCTTTTTATTATTACTATAAATGTCATTTTTCTTCTGCAAGACAATAGACGAACAAAATGAGTTGTATTATCGTATTATCTTCGAATAGTAAATGAATGATTTTTTTAAAAAAATAATAAATTACCAAAATTATAAGACAATAACAATTTTTTTTGTTGTAGATCTTAAATATAGGGACCTTTTCTAAATTTACAACAAAGAATTGACGAATAGGTTCCATAAGTTTGTTCTATGACGTCTAAAAAGAATTACATAAAATAATTGCAAAAGTAATAATGTAAATGCACGCCGTATCAGACAATGAAATTCCGTAGAAGGAATATCAATGAAAAAGACCTAAAGAGCTATTTTTATTTCATTATTGCTAAAATCAGTTTATTAATAATTAATTATAATTCTAAAAATGTTATATTTTTAAAACTTACCGAATCTCCGTGCATTATTATTTTTGTTTCAGAATTGGTCTTTTGTCCCCCCTTTCCTTTTTTTTTTAAAAAAAAAAGGATCAAAGAAAAAATGATCAATAACAATTATTTCAAACTATTGTTCCGAAATTTTGAAGTTTCATCTTTAAATTTTATCATTGTTGTATCTATTATGGAAAACTTTTGGCCTAAATTTTGATTACAAATTTTACAAATCTACACAGTAAAAGTACGTCAAGCATTAGATTAAACAACTGCTTGACCGTCTTTATAGGCTTTGTCAGGCTAATCACTTAACTAAATCTTGCCGTCAGATACTAAGCCACGTTGTCGGATAAATGCGCATGCGGCTATTTCAATTGATTCCGGGTTTAATTTCAATGTTATTATGCTTCTAGGCTAATCACGCACCATAGGTTCATGTGACTCCAATTAATTTTAATTGGCTAAATTATAAAAATCTCGAATTTTTTTATTAACGATATAATAAACATCATAATTGTAAAAACTATATAAAACTTAACGTGAACATTCTCCGGATTCTAAGCCACCTTCTCGGATAAATACGCATCAATTGATTCCGACTTTGGTTTCAAAGTTTCGATGGGTTTATCTTATCGTATTTATCGTATATTTTCCGATTCTAAGCCATTTTTTTTTTCGCTAAGTGCGCATGCGGCTATGTCATTTGTTATTATGCTTCTAGGCTAATCAGGTTCATATGACTCCAATTAATTTTAATTGGCTAAATTATAAAAATCTCACGATATAATTAACATCATAATGTAAAAACTATATAAAGCTTAACGTGAATATTCACCGGATACTAAGCCACCTTATCGGATAAATACGCATCAATTGATTCAGACTTTGGTTTCAAAGTTTCGATGGGCTTATCTTATCGTATTTATCGTATATTTTCCGATTCTAAGCCATTTTTTTTTCGCTAAGTGCGCATGCGGCTTTGTCAATTGATCCTAATATTAATACCTCTAAGCCTTGATGGGCTTTGTCAGGCTAATTATTTAACCTGTACAGAAATCTATTAATACTGTATTTTTTCGAGTTTTAAATCATTTTATCGGATAAGACGGTTATGTCGATTCCGATTTTGATCCCCGCTCAAAAAAAAGACATAAAAATGACCCGTCATTCGCAATTTTTATTACAAAGTTTGCTATTACTCTTTAAATAATGTCTTTTACCATTGATCATAAAACACCCTCTCATCTGTCACTATTTATTTTAAGACATACAAAAACTAAAATGCAATTGTCATTTAAATATTTATTGGTATGTACAAATATTTTACGCATAAATTTGACATTTATACTGTGTAAAGCTCTACAGATGATCTAACTTACAATATATAATTTTAAACATTCCAGACACAATAAATTGTACGACACGAACACTAAGAAAAAAGTTATGAGGTCGGGAAACCGCAGTGATTGAATTTAATCACTGGTTTCCCGCATCAGACCGGATTCCTCCTTCAAGATCCGGTCGAAATTCTTGAAATTTCTTTTCAGCACAAAATGTTTATGGGTATATGAATTATTGTAAGAATGATAGTTTACGTCATTATTTGAATAACAAATTTGATTCTATTTATTGACATGAAAAATTCTCGTATATATATGGTTTTGCGGTATTTTTGTCTCTAAATATTCGCAAGGAACCAATAAACATTATTTAATTCTGAGAAATTCTAGATTATCCACTAAAACATTGAATATGGATGACATAAAAATATGTGAAAAACTGTTGATATCTCTTATGATTAAATTAAACAATAAATCAGCAGCTTTTTATATTTCTTTTTATGTATTTAAATTACTTAATTATAGTAGTATTTTTTGATTTTCTTCGAATAAATATGAATTTTTACGATGATAAAAAATAAAGCTCATTTTAAATACCTTTAAATATTTTTTTATAATCGTTATAATATGAATATTAAACATAATAAATATATTATTTTGGAATAACTGCGTTTGGTTAGCAACATAGACAATTTATTAATAAAGATTTTCAAAACTGAGCCTCAATGTTGCCGAACATATTAAGATTTTATTACCATACACGATTTAATTGATTTATCCCGATGACTTATTATCAGGGCTTAAGGGAGCTTTGTCGGATTGATTGTATTAACGCTGAGATGATTGATCAGTTGTCGATAATGGCTGATGAGCGATACTAAATACGTTATCGTTGATGATACCAGTTTAGGAATCACATTTGTTACATTACATCAATGAAATGAATCACTGATTATTGTGAAAATTTTTACACAAATAAGCCATTTTCACAGGATTTGCGAAAATTCGAAATTGACCTAATAACAAATAAGCAATGTTATTGTTTCCAATTTTAGGAATAGCATATATTAACGATACTTTTAATTATTGAAAAAAATTAATAAAAATATTTGCAGATGGTGCATGTTTTCAGTTTAGTTTGCGTGTTACATTTTTAATAATATCTATAAAATGTCAATTACAAATAAAAATATGATTTTTCACAACTTGTACTACATTTACGCCAAGATAAAAAATTATACAAACCGCTTGTGGTGTACTATTACGGGTACGTATCCGCATAACAACAGGATTTTCAGACGAATCAGTAAATTGTATCATCCGTTATCAAGCATTCAAGCTTATTAAGTTATTAAATGATCAATTTCAAATGTATATATGTAAAAATTTATCGTGTGACTTTATAAATTTTTGTAATAAATTTCTAGAGAGAATATGGAATTGCTTTTATGATCGTTCTGATATCGGAATTCGCCACATGTAAATACTAAAACCGAAAGTAAAGCCACAGTCATGTATCTCTTTATTTATTTAATCTATTCTACTCGTACAACAATAGACAGAAAATATGTGGAATTACGATCCAGATACAGTATATAATAGAATATTATCAATAAACCATTTCTTTAAAGGCGCGAAGCACCAGATGTTTTATGACTCAAGAGGCTTAGGAAATGATGGATGTTTGATCATTAATTATGTATAGAAAAATAGAATCCACAGATTCCCAATGTTCCGTTGATGTAAGCATCGGATATAGAACGTGTAAAATAACTGGAATCTGAAGAATTTGAACTTATATGGTGTTATTAATAATAAAATCTATCCGAATAAATATCATATTTTTTTACAATAACGAAGCAAATATAACTTTATTTATCCCTATTTCATCTATTGTATTTGCAATATGCATTCAACGATTCGTTCTTTTTGTTAATTCTTTTCCTTATCAGCTTACCCGCTGTAAACCATCTAATGTCGCGCCAAAGATTTGTCAGATTACGAAATTACGAGCTTTGGTCGTCTATTTACAAATTGGTATAATTATTTTTTTTGTTTAAAAAAAACTCGGCCATATTTTCTCATTAGTCGTTTGTGCTTTCAGAGCATGATAATATATTAAATATTTTTTTTTAATATGTTATTTACAAATTATAAAGTCTTCACTCATGCATATAATCAATACGTTCAAAGTGAACAAAGGGAATGTAGCAGAAAATATTTCAACGCGACTGGTAGTCTGTCCGTATAGAAATTAGTGATTGTGTCCGTTAAGAATTTTTATATCCGGGTAATCGCAAAAATTTTTTTTTTTTGGACAAACTGGATGGCATCCAGATTCAATCCAGATGCTTAATGGATCACTTAGCGGATATGTATTTGGATAAAATCTATGAATAAAACAATGTATAAATTCAATAACAATCTATTAAAAAAAAAACAAAAAACATAAATTCATTTTATTTTATGATTATAATTTTAAACGGAAATTATCATAATTAGGAATTATGCAGGCTTAACGGAGAATCCAAGGCCATTTGATTAGATGTGATATCCGAGATAACCGTTAAGACAGAAATCTATTACGTACAAAAACTAATAAAAACCTCCATTTTTTTCCTTGATGACAATGTCATTTTCTGTAGTTGCTAACAGAATGACCATACCGGCTGAAAAAATTGAATCACTTGGTGAACTCGTAAAACAAAAAGGGTTCTCCGAAGGAACGTTCAAGCGAGTACACCACATTCCAGGCACCAATTATGTGGTTCAAATCTTTAAAGATATTTCTGACGGTACATTTGACGCTAGGATTAAGGAAGTTGTATGCTATTTGTAAGCTTAATAAGCTTTTTTTTATAATTATTGGCAAATTCGATCATTATATATCATATATAAACGTATGCTATGTTCTCTCCGATTGTTCTCAACGTGTTTTATTATAGAAAAACGAAAGGTACTCCAAATACCTGCCAGATCCGGTCCGTTTATACGGATGAAAATAACGATATAGTTGGTCTTTCAATGAAAAGGTACAACCAAACATTAAAGGATTACGTCTTTGCTCCCCGTTCTCAAATTACGGGAGAACAAAAATACAAGCTCATCCTCGACATGGTCAAAGGTATTAAGGCGCTTCACGATGCTGGATTCGCGCATCGTGACCTGTCCGAAGTAAATATGATGGTAAATGTTACCTCCGAGAAGTTAGCAGACGGGAGCAAAAAACCCGAACTTGTGGTAATAGATTTTGGTAAAGCCGAATTCATCAATCACGATGATGTCTTAGCGTAAGTAAAAGAAAATTTTATTTTATTAATGATGCAGAGAGGAAAAAAAATGGTCTGTTATTCGAAATACATATGCACAATATAATCAAATTTTCATCTGTTATTGAAATTGTAGTTTGTCTGCTGGTGAGTCGACTAGTGATAAGCTGGAGATTCTTCCATATATAAAGACAGTGCCAGATCATGGCTACAAATTGTACAGGTAAAGATATTATAAACTAATTATTGTCATATATGCTTTTTTTCATAAACTCATAGTCAACAAATAATAATCAACAAATATCAAGATCCGCAGCAACACTACCCCGTACTAGAAACGATCATGCAGTTCTTCGGTACCCAATCGACCCTTGCGCTGAAGACGTTTATGCAGTCGGAGTTTTAGCATGGCGAATATTCTCAGGTCAAGCACCTTGGGGAGGGATTCTTGACACCGATCTTAAGGAACTTGGTGAAATTGTGAGTGATCCTATTAAAATCAAGTTTCATATAGAGAGAAATGTCGATGGGAAGAAATCACGAGAGTTGTTGTTAAAGTGTATAACCGCAACTTCAGAAGAGCGTAGTACAGCAGAAAATTTGCTTGATTGGTTTTTACAATCCAAAGATGAGTTAGTCTCTGAGTGGTCGACCTCGAAAAGAAGGAAAAAAATAATACAAAAGCCAAAAGTGGCGGCCTCGTCAGGAAAAAGGAGAAAAGTAGTAATAAGGCTAAGGCCAAATTAAAAATTATTATTTTTTTTTATTATTAATAAATTAATAAATTATAAACGTTTAAATGAGATACATAGTTTGTCATGTGATCCCATATTTCATGATCTACGCGATCTACAATAAAATGATCTACATACAAGTAAAAGCGGCGATAAATGACAACTTTTTTGATTTTGACAATAAACCATTCCCTCTCTTTTTTTTTCTTTACACGTGTTTTTTTACACATATCCTTCTTTATACATATACTTTCTTTTACGCGTCACTAAAGTTATAAAATTGGACAAGCTTCACTTCACGAACACTTGAATCGGACACAATGTTTTTACGTGTTGAATGAACTACTAGACTCGTCAAATATAAATGGATTCATTGTTCAAACTGTAAAAAAAAGAATGCATATTTGATAAAAAATTTTATCTAGTTGGATCCAAAATAGATAACCTGATCAGGCATATTCTTCAAACCGCAAAAGAAAGTAAAGACTTTCTTGAGTGAACGATTTTTCTCAATTTGACCTTATAATATATACTGTGCTGGCAAGAGATGATCATTCTCTACAATTTATTTTGCTGAATTGATTAAAGATCCATTTTGGATAGGAAATGGTGAAGCCGAGATATGGACTTGTAGTGGGACGATAGAATACAAGGGAACTTCGTGATCATTTATTAACTAAGTAAGTGTTTAAGTTGTTAACTACTAAAATAATTAATTATTTTATAACTATAAAAATTTACTACAAAAAACTTATTTGTTCTTAATATTTACACAATAGTACGCTTGCGGCTGGTGATAATACATCAAAAATAATATTTGTTTTTAGAATTTACAAGAGAGACATATATTCCTTTCTTGAATCTCGCAAAGAGCTTCTTTATTGGAGACAATGTTGATGTTCATTGTAGAACTTTTTATGCTGTTTCATATAATGCAGATGTTAGGTGAAAATTTCAATTAACGGACGATTCCATGGCCAAAATGGTAAGAATTTAATTTTCTGATGAGTAATATAATAAAATTTATCTAAAACATTGCGTTTTTAATTTATAGTTATCGAATTGCCTAATGGTAGTAATACTACACGAAAATCTTTGACCACAAATAATTTTCAGAATGGTTACATCGTGTTTCAGGAGGATTTATAGCATTTAACAAATGTTTCAAATAAAGTATGATCTTTGATGAAATCTTCATCATCTTGATTAATAAACCATTGAAACACAATATAATGGTATAAATTTCTGTAAATTGAAGGTCAATTGTTGTTTTAACATTTAATTTTTGTTGATTTTTATTTCATTTTATTAATCTTTTTTCTTTTTATATCTTCCAGCTGGTGCAATTAGAACGTGAAAATGTGGAATGGTGATATGAACAGAAGTCTTTGCATTTGTTGGAGTCGAACCAACTGGGACTATGTCCATAAAACATAAGAACTACTATATAAATACGGTAGGTTCTCAAGTAAAATATTTGTTCAATATCTTATAAAGATGCATAATGGAGTTATTTCTTCTGAATACGTTATTCATTCAATTTCTTTGGTTTAGAAACGAGAAGTAGGATTATTTATTTTTTTTTTATTTTTATTTTTTTTTTTATTTTTTTTTGTGTACTAGTTACAGTTTTCTTAGATACAAACAATTAATCTTTACTTTTCTGGTTCCTTGGAATTCCTTAAAGGAGATCACGAAAACATAATCCAATAATGATGAAAAATAAAACCGGATGATATATGATCTTCTCGGGATACGATGGTCACGTGAGGAAAGGGCTTCAATCTTCAGTACTGTTAAATAGTATTATCATTTTATATGTTAATTTCGCTCTTGAGTATACTCATTTACTTTGATTAGTACCGGGATATTATTCAAAAATTTCAGCATTTTATTTTGAATATTACACTATTTAAAGGGCAAGGAGGTACTGTAGGGGGTTTCAGATTTGATAATCAATCTTTTTTTCTGAAAGAGCATGTAGATATTTATTTATCCTTCTTTTTAAATTATCAAATAAATTAATAAATAATCAATGAATAACTCTTTAGATTGATTGATTCCTCTCGTTTACTCACTCATTTTGTTTTAATAAAAATAATTGTTAAAAATTTAACTAAGTTTCGTTTCTTTAGTTAAGATGTCCTATGGATGAATAAGCTACAGAGTGAGGTTTTACTTGGAGAAGCGGGAAGGTTCTAAGAATGGATAAAAAAGAAAAAGGAATTAAGGACAAAAAAAAAAAATGTATTTTTAATATTTACCTTTTTTTTAGCGATAATGTTGCGAGAGAAACCGAAAGCCTCCGGAACTGAACTTCACCAGAAGTAAAATCCGAAAATCTGTAACCTCTGTAATCCAAATTGATTGGCTAGTTTTTACCCGCCTAAATACGTCAGATAATAAGAATATTATGGAAAAAGAATATGTTAATATTCAAAAAGTAAATAATAAAACAGATAAATTAGCTGCTATAAAGCTGTTGGAATAATTGATTCTATAATCATATTAATGTTTTTAATTTTTTTTTTTTTTTTTTTAAAAAAAAATAAAATGTATATAAAACCTGCTAGTAGAAACATAAAATTAGGTTTGAGCAAGTTTCGGTCTTTTTGGACATGAAGTAAGTAATTTGAATTTGGGATTTCGGAGGTTATGGAAGTTGGGCCAAGATTTAGAATTTGATTTAAAAAGCGAAACTTTTCGCTAATCATAAAGCTGTTTCGTTTGCAACATTAATGTACAAGAAAAATATTCCATAATATGTGTATTGCCATGAACATTTAATAAAGATACATGAATATAAAGAAACAGGATCTTCCCGCAATTCGTTGAAATTTAATAAAAGAACATCTGTAACAAGTTGTTGAAGAGATGACAAATAATAATGTAAGATAAAAATAATAATAAGTTATTATAAAAATGATGAAATGATATGATAAGTTCCGCTATACCCGATCAATTGTATCCTGTTTTAGACGTGAAAAAAAAAAAAAAATTTGTAACAATCATGCATCAATGCTACAAATAATATTATTTGTTAAAAGTTTCTAAGAATAACGTTAAACGAAAAAAAAAAGAAAAAAAAAATTATTTTCGATTTTATTTTACAAAATTAGAAAAGTACTCATAATTATTTATTTTATTATCGTTCAGAAAAGTACTCAATTTTCAGGGAGCAAATTACGAAAAAAAATACACGTCCACAAAGTACAAAGTAATATTGGATAATTCTATCACTATTTTCAGGAGCAAAATTTCGAAAAAAAATACACCTTCACAAAAGTACAAAGTAGTATTGGACAATTCTATTACTAATTTAATAAAACTGAAACTTCAAATACGTCCAAAATAAGAAACAATGAAAACAATGAAAATCATCGATTCGTTGTCTAAACGGATATTACATATTTTGAACAACAATATTAACGTCATGTTGAGCAAAATCATTTTCATGCACAAATTTAAATTTATTGACTACTTATTGAATTTCAACCAATAAAATTAGATTATACACGAACACAGCCGAAGACTGATAAAAAACGCGTCAATTATTGTATCTATGAAAAACATGCAAAATTTTCTAATGTAGAAAATGACGACCTTGTGTCTTCTTACAAAGAATTTTCAATAAGATCATTTTTGGTTAACTTAATAAATAATAACTAAACAATACTCAAATTTTGAAAATTGTTTTTTCCTTTATTACTACGCTTTTTTTGATCGCACACGTATTATTTTTTTTTTTTATAATCGGTAAATAACCTCCGAACCGCAAAATTTACATCTCGCGTAACCGAAACAAATATGACCTTGTTTCTCATATATCGAAACAAGCCCCTATTCTTATTTTAGTCATCAAGCAATAGCGATGCACGCATTCTCATATATTGATCTTGATAAAATTTAATGTTTAAAAAAATCATTATCCAATAATATTATTTATATTAATTTAATTTTTCTTTCTATTCATTGAAAACAAATTATTAATCGAATATGCGAGTTCTTACTCAAAGATTTTTTATCGTCGAACTAGGCATACGTAAAAAGTCTTGGCAAAATTGCAGATTTTTTTATATAAAGACGAGCAAAACCTCCTCGGTTTGTTATCATACAATTTACTAAATTCTGTTAATCATTTTTTAATCATATATGTAATTATATTCTTTTAAAATCACTCCCAATTTCTTATAATAACATTCTTCCTTTAATACTTAATTACAAAATTTATTCTCATGCTTAATGGTCAATAGACTTTGATGTAAAATCACAGTTCCAATTTTATGGAGAAACCCTGACGTTACAATGTTAATTATTGTAATAAGAATCATCTATTCGAAATTATCTATCTCAAGATATTGAAGACTCTTTAAAATTACGATTACCTCCATGACAACGGCTTTTGTTTGATCAATTATTCATTATGCATGTAGAAGTTATAAACGATAATTAAGTCTTGTGGATTTAATCAACTTTTGCAACAAGAATTTTGCTGGCTCTTAATAAGAAATGTCCAAAGTAATCATAGTATATACGATATCAATCGTACGTAATAGTTAATAATGGTGGAATAGTTAAATTAATTAAGTTCAGAAAATTTAAAATATTATGAATAGGAAGACAATTTTGACGATGATAATGTTACAAATGATATTATTTTCTTGCATTGGGGAAAAATCGGACATTATTTACCATTTAATATTATATTTTCAATTTTATCAAAAGCAAAAATTTAAGATACTCCAAAAAATTTCATAAATTAAAAACATCACCACTTAATAAAATAGCGAAAGAATACCGATATACTATTAGCGGACACTTTTCATATTGGAATTAAATCCGTTTTCATCAAGTAGAACGTGGTAATGTGTAGGACGTGAAGTCCCTTGTAAGCCAGGATGACTTTGAAGAATAGAAGTCAAATTCAAAAGGGTGAGTTATTACCGACTCTACTACCGTGTCAGGAAGACAGTTTCCTGTTCTGACAGATAAATTTTACAAATTAATTCGAAGGTTTCTTTGATGTAATTTTCATTATTATCATTATTTATTATCATCATAATTTAGCATCTTTCCCTCCGCTACTAGATACTGTCTTCGGCCATGTCACACCCATCACTGAGTAGCAAAAACTAAAAAAAAAAAAAATTAATTTTATTATATTTTCAATTATTTTACCAAAACGAGATATTCCCAAAATTTCATAAATTAAAAACATTTATCACTTAATAATTATTGTAATTACTAGTAGCGGAGGGAAATTTATGCTAAATTATGATGATGATGAATGTAATAATGAAAATTACACCAAAGAATCCCTCGAGTTAATTTGTAAAATTTATCTGACAGAACAGGAAAACTGTCTTCCTAGCACGGTAGTTGAGTCAGTAATAACTCACCCTTTTGAATTTGACTTCTATCTTCAAAGTCATCCTGGCTTACAAGGAACTTCACATCCTACACACTACCACGTTCTACTTGATGAAAACGGATTTAACTCCGATATGAAAAGTGTCCGCTAATAGAAATTGTTCCCGTCAAAAAGGTACTGCAGAAATTAATTTAGCTGTTGATGACAGTTGTGATGGAAATTATGCAGCAAAGAAAGATCAGCACTATGAGGTAATAATTATTTAAAAAGTTCAGAGATTTCGGATCGATGGAATAAGTACTTATGACTTTTATTTTCAAATGTTATAGTAATTGTAAGTAGTATTTAATAAATTTATAATTACGCGTTATTGGTATTCAAAAATTTTTATAGCAATATTAATATATGCATTATCTGTTATACATTTAATATTAAGGTTTAATTTTTCGTTACTGATAGTATTTCACATGACATTGGTTGTATTACAAAATTTGAAATTTAAGAAGCGTGAACAAATCCATATGGATGTATGTTTGCGCTATTGAAATTAATTATTTCATTGATAAAATTTAAATTATCTATTCACTAGATTCGAATTTTACGTCACGGGTTTTTGTTGACTGTAATATTTAGGAGATCGGCGAATACTAATTTAATATTGTAAATTTTGTAACTTGAAATTAGAATTTTGTAATTACGTTCCTTTGAACTTAAAAAACTCTTTTAATACAGTCTTATATATATATATTAATTTTATTCACTCATACTCATATTATTTATAAATTCATCTATATTGTAATTAACAATAAAGAAAAATTATATACATTTATCATTACAAAATGCTATCTGTAAAATTGAGAATGATCCCTCCTCTTTTATTGATATATTTTAAACTTTATCAATTTATATATTTACATCGATTCACATCTAATCAATTTGTGTACTAATTAACGTTATAATCAAAATTAAAATTAATGAGACTCGACATACCGTATCTTGACTAGGATTAAAGGAAACATCTCCAGCTAATTAATGTCAACACAATGATTGATAACCAAATACGAGCCGTGTTCTTATTTCTTTTATTATTCTGTAGAAATTTCAACAGAAATAATATCAAAAGGTTGGAATCTTTCCCGATACTGACCGATATTCATCATTACGGGAACTTGCAAATATAATATTCCAGATAGTCTGAACGATGCAATATTCAATTCTGCATCACCATTGTTGAGAGTTAGTTCTATCAAATTCTATAACGATAGGATAAGTATGAATGAAGTGAATGTGAGCATTTGTTGTAATATTAATTTCTCTGACCACATTACTTAATGGTAATGTGTATTTTCTTCCACATCATCAGATAAGCCATTAGACAATTGCCTTCGAGGTACATTAGGATGGATATAAAGAACGTCTTGAGCGATATCGATCTGAATTTGTTCTAAAGGCTATTGGAGCAGCCGGATGCAAAGGATTAGATTGATCATGATCACCGATCAATAAAGATTTCGAAAATATTAGGTTAAAATATAATTTAAAATATAAAGTATTTACCTCTTTGTTTTAGGCGAAACGAGCGTGGCTTTGATTATAATATAAATGTTTGCCCTTTTTCTCTAATCACATTACTTAATAATTATACTGCAATTTGATTTTCCATTTAACAATTCCCCCAAAAATTCTAAGTTAGTTCCTCCTCCATTTAAAATTTACATATTCAACGTGGAAATTTTGTTTATTAACATCGGAAACGAAGGAAACCGTTTATAAGCATTAAATTATATGAAAATACATATAATAATTTTAATTTAGTACGCCATTCCCTTCTCAAAAATTTTTACGATAAAAATTTTTTTTACAAAATATTTCCCTCCATGGGGTAACTTTTACTCCCTCTCCTTACTCCCTCTCCCCTTCATATTTATTTTCAGCCCTCCCCACCAACAGAAAATCCAATTGGCTTTGGCTTCGTGCTTGCTAAGTAGTTGTGTTCGGTGGCTTATCGAATTATTGCATTAACTGTTAACGGACTTTTGTTTAAAATCAGATATTAGCACATCCGGTGTGTAACCAGACTTCACTATTTTTAGTATCGGAAACCCGTCCAAGGTCGTGACAGATAGACAGATAACAAAAAAATTAGTCCCCTAGATATATAAAGAACGCTCCACAGACAGTCACATGTCATGCGACAATAAACATCACAACTTATGTTACATCGGGCGCGGGGCTAGAAGTACAGATAATTATAACTTTCATGTGTTGAGAGCTGTGTTGTTGATTGGAAGTCATATATACCAAAGGTAATCATTTCCGTAGACCGAAATTACCGAATAAAGATCAAAGTGATAACCATACCTAATGATTATCCTTTTGTTTGAATGGCATACTTTTCATCAATTATATAAATATACACCAAACTTTTAAGAAATAACATCTTTATATCAAATTTCTTAAATAATTCAAAATGAAGAAAAAATTCATGTGCGACAGATCCAATTATACGGAATTTATTAATAAATCTTTGAAAAATTTAAAATTTGGACCTTTGATTAAAATTCATTATTATATGATGTTGATTAAAATTCATTATTATATGATGTTAATATCCAATCTAATGGATTGGGTGAATTTCGGATTGTTACTATCCAATCTAACGGATTAGGTGAAGTATGTAGATAATTGATTTTTTTTTTTTTTTTTTATCATTTTTTGAATATTTTAAACCAAAACCTAACTTTTTTTCTTATTAAGATGGTAACCAAACGAGGTGGAGATTCATATCCTTAGGTCTAATTAAAGTTCTTCTTTAAGCACTCTTCATTAGAACAAGAATTTTCTTATTTTCTTATTAATTAATAATTATTTTTCATTATCGTGTATTCATTTATTTTATAGAATTTTTCTTTTTTCTTTTTTTTTTTTTTTTTTTTCTTTTCTTTTTTTTTTAATAGATTTGTAAATAAATTTGTAAATATCCTTTAACTTTAAAAATTATCTATTGTCATATTTGCCATTGGTATTATTGTGCTGATAAGTTTTATTACTTCGAATTATTTCGATTGATGAGTTTGATAATTAAGTACATTTTACAGAACGAAAAAGATCATCTAATTTCGTACAAATTCAAAATTATAAAGATCGTATCAATAATCATGGCATCGTAACGAACATGAAAGCTACTATTAAGATTCTTTAAAGCGACTGGCTATATATATATAGAATCGGTAAATATTATTAATATTCTTTCTTGATCTATATAACTGAGAATTGCGAGACTATGTAATATCGACTTATTATTGCGAGTTGCGATCTTTTGATATAATCAAACTGCTAACTGCTTGTTAATGTTAGTTTAATCCATATTTTGACAATATCCTAATATGACAACTCTTTTTAAATAATCTTCGTTTGATGGTTCAATAGCTTTTCCATAATCTTAGATGGTTGCTTATTTGGCACATTTTTAAATAAAAAAAAACTCTTACGTTAAATTTAATTAAAACAATGATAAAACTACACGTAAATACTTGCACGAATATCCCGTAATGTATCAGGAAAAGGCGAAAGCTTACCTCTAAAACTTTAAGCCATATGGTTGATCTCTTAGATCTCCACTTGCTCTCTTATAGAAGCACGGAGGACTTGAATAATGAGACAGGATCTGCCGAAATATAACTGGGACCGCTAAACCTAATATCTAATGATCCACAAACTTATCATATTCGCTTTTTTTCTTTAAAAAAAAAAAAGGTTTGTTATTTTATTTCACAGATATTTCTTTTATATTGTACACTTAATAATAGAAATTTCTAAAAACGTACGTGTAACCGTACACTTTTTACCATTTAATACTTGTAAACTTTAGTAGATATCTCAATCATAGTATATTTAGGGGTCCTATTTGAAGTAATTCAACATACATTCTTTGAAATGAAGCTTTGATTTGGTTTAGCAGCTTCTACTGAAACTGTTAGTGTTAGCTCTGCTGCTAACACCGTATAATGGCACAAAAACTGAAGACTATATAAATTAAAGAAAAATATATCACTTATTGAGTATTCACAATTCTTGGATTTTTCTTATCAGAGTAACTGCATTTTCTCTTACTAAACTAATTTTTTTTTTTTATTTTTTTAGACAATTCTTCATATTTATGAATTTTTTTAAGAATGGTTTATTGATAGCCTTGATTTTTATTTTTTTTCTTTGGCATATAAATTTTTTATTTAGTTAAATTGTTTATTTAATTTATAGTTATTCTTTTTTAATTGTATTTTTTCATTTAGATATTTTTATTCTGATCAATATAGAACCTATATTTGGAATTTTGTTAAATAAAGATAATTTGATTGCTGATTGGTTGTCTTTAATATATTGTCAGATTTTGTTGATGGTATTCAAAATATGTATATTAAAAGAATTGATGTAAAAAACTTTAATGTCATTCAAAGTTAATTATTTATTATAGGTGATATATCTAATTTCATATTATTTATTAATAAAGTTATTATATAGCAGTTACTACAGCATTGTATTTTTTATTGGATATAAAAGCTAAATATGCTAAAAGAAATATTTAACAAAAACAAATGTGCATTTAATTTAAAAAACAAAAGCCTTAATTAATATTCAAAAAATCATTGCATTATAATTTTGGATATTATAATTTTTATAGCTGACTTTAAATTTAATGAATATAATTATGCTTGTTCTAATTTTGTATGAGTTACTATTATTGACAAAAATTTTTAAAAACTAATTAAATTATAAGGTTATCTGTTTTCAGTACAATTCTTTTATTTTTTGTTTTTTTTAGAAAAAAAAATTCTATTTTCATAAAGTGAAATTTATCTTTATAGCACTATACAAATAATAAAATAATCTTTTTTTAAAAAAAATTGGAAATAAGAGTATTGTTATTAAAATAAAAAACAGTATTATTATAATAAATTATTTGTAATTCTTAAAAAATAAATTAAAAAAAAAGAATTTTACTTTATGATTTATATAAAAAATTACTATATTATAAATAATTAGATTACTAGAACCTATAGGAAAAAAATTTATTTACCTTTTTATAGTATTAGTAATAGTTCTTTTATTTTATTATTATTTTTTAGTAATAAGATTTGATGATTTAGCTTAAACTAAATTATTAAATTACTTAATAAAAAGTAATTTATATAAATTCACTTTAAAATTTATATTGAGTATTAAACAAAAATCAAGTATATTAAATTTTAATATTTTCTATATTTATTAGTTTAGATAGAATTAAATAATAATATTTTTTTATTACATATAATACTCCTAGACTAAGCCAGTTCAAATATCCATCTATAAATGTAAACCAAAATTAAGAAAAATAAAACTAATCTAAAATTAAATTAAAAATCAAAAATTCAAAAATACAAAATAAAAATAAAAATAAAATAAATTTATAAATAAATACTCAAATAAAAATAACAATAAATCAATTAACATTAAAATAAAATTATAACACAAATTTATCTATTTCAATATTCACCAATGGTCTCTTTTAAGTATATTTTAATTAATGGTAATAGGTATAAGAATAGAATTTGATCCATCTGTTTATAGCTTTCTATATAAATAGAATGATACAAATTTTTTTTTTTTAATTCAAAGATCGTATAATATTTTATTGTAAAATATTAATTAAAATATTAAATACAAAGTATAAAATCCACCCATCTCAGCCAGATGTGATCCATAAATGAGAATAATACAAATAATTTATTTTAATAATTAATAATGAATATATATTAATTATTTTAATAATATTTTTAAACATTCTTTTAATGACTTTAAAGTTTAATTTTGAATTTATGATTTATCTTATTAAAGATATATAACTTGAAAGTGTGTCTATATTTATATTTAAAATATCAATTTGATGGGACCCAAATAATACTAATATAATTCACATACGGGTTTGCATAGAATTTATATAAAGTTACTTTTTAAACCTATAAATTAAGTTTGTGTAGATCAGTCAATTTGGAAGTAACTCACATATTATGTTTGCATAGAGTTTATAATAGATATATGTGGATTTATTTTTAAAAAATACTAATTTTAGTAAATATAAATTATTCAGTATTTACCAAAATTTATTTTATTTTATTTATTTTTATTATTCTTTTCAGTTTTTAATACTCTAATTCCAAAAATTTAGTCGTGTTTTTTATCTAATAACACTACAAAAAATAAAAAAAGTTAACTTAATTAATTAAAAAAAACAATAAAACACCTCTCCCAATCCTCCCTTACTTTAATTCTAAAAGTCTGATCATGCTTTTTATCTGGCAACACTACAAAAAATAAAAAAAAGTTAACTTAATTAATTAAAAAAATAATGAAACATCACTTCCCCACCCTCTCTTACTTTAATTCCAAAAGTCTGGTCATACTTTTCGTCTGGCAACACTATAAAAAAGAAAAAAAAATCAATTAATTAGTTAAAAAAAAATACTAAAAAACACTTCTCCACCCTTCTTTACCTTAATTCTAAAAGTCTGGTCATACTTTTCATCTGGCAACACTACAGAAAAGAAAAAAAAAGTTAATCAATTAGTTAAAAAAAAATACTGAAAAACACTTCCTCCACCTTCTCTTATCTTAATTTCAAAAGTCCAGTCATGCTTTTCATTTGGTAACACTACAAAAAAGAAAAAAAAAATTAATTAATTAGTTAAAAAAAAATACTGAAAAACACTTTCCCCACCCCCCTTACCTTAATTCTAAAAGTCTAGACGTCTGATCATGCTTTTCATTTGGTAACACTACAAAAAAGAAAAAAAAAATTAATTAATTAGTTAAAAAAAAATACTGAAAAACACTTTTCCCACCCTCCCTTACCTTAATTCCAAAAGTCTGGACGTCTGGTCATGCTTTTTGTTTGGCAACACTACAAAAAAGAAAAAAAAAATAATTAATTAATTAGTTAAAAAAAACACCAAAAAACACTTCTCCCACTCTCTCTTACCTTAATTCCAAAAGTCCAGTCATGTTTTTTGTCTGGTAACATTATAAAAAAGAAAAAAAAAAAATAAATAATTAATTAATTAAAAAAAACACCAAAAAATACTTCTTCACCCTCCTTTACCTTAATTTAAAAAGTCTGGTTATGCTTTTCATCTGGCAACACTACAAAAAATAAAAAAAAAAAGTTAATAACTTAATTAATTAAGAAAACCCTACGAAAAGTAAAAGTACTTAAAATATACTTAAATTATTATTAAAATATACTTAAAATAAGTATCAATTTTAATTTACGATATACTTATAATATACTTTAAATGCACTTAAAATAATCTTAAAATGTACTTGTTTTTTGCTCAAATACTTAAATTGCACTTAAAATAAATTTTAAGTATAATTTAAATGTATTTTTTACATATTTAAAATATTTTTAAATTATACTTAAATTAAAAATAAGTACTATATAAGTATATTTTTTATATACTTAAAATATACTTAAATTAAAATTTAAGTACATTTTAATTATGTAAAAAATACATTTAAATCGTACTTAAATTTAATTTAAGTATAATTTAAGTATTTGAATAAAAAACAAGTACATTTAAAATACATTTTAAATTATTTTAAATGCATTTAAAGTATATTATAAGTATATCATAAATTAAAATTGATACTTATTTTAAATATATTTTAATAATAATTTAAGTATATTTTAAATACAATTACTTTTCGTAAAAAAAATAATAAAATACCTTTCCCAATCCTCCCTTACCTTAATTCCAAAAGTCTGATTGTGCTTTTCGTCTGAAAATACTACAAAAATAAACTGATAAATAATTAAAAAAAGATCAGATATTCAGATTATCTGATTAGATTGGCAAGTCACATGATTCTGCCTTTATACCGAATAATTCATTATAGCTTTAATAAATTTTTTATAAATTTTTAAGCATATCTTTTCTTTAGTTTAAATTCTTTATTATTTTTTGAGTCATTTTATAGTTCTTTCTAATATTCCTTTAATTGAAGTGCATTAAATAGTTTTTTGTATAAGACTCTACTTCTTCTTTCATTCCATTATCAAGATTGAGGCCTGATTGTTTTACAATTAAATTATAATATTATTTTTTAATTTTAAAATTTAGATTTATATTTCTTTTTTTCTTTTAAATGTAAATTACATTGATTTGATTCCACAATAAAATAAATAAATAAATAAATTTTTTATAAATTTAAAAATTTTTTTTAACTAAAATGTAAGTTTTTGTAGCGTTACTATAAAAAAAAGTTGCGTAGAATTAATAGTAAATGCATGCAGTATTGTTTGGGGTCCTAATTTGATTTCTAGTTAACATATATTATTATTAGAAAGTAAACTTTATAATTTTAATAATACAAAAATTACAAAAATTAATATTTAAATAATATTGATAGTTTATACCATTTTTTATAATACTAATTATACTAATTATATTAAATAAAATATCTCTGCATTAAGAATCTTCTTTGATTAAATTATAATTAGTAGTTAACTCATTAGTAAAGAAATCTTTTATAATAGGTAAATAATAAATAATATAAACCAAATAGTTAAATAAGTATATAATATAATTAATTAAATATGCTAATTTAACTATAGAAGATATATAATTAACAATTTTATTATGTAAAAATTTGATGATATAATGATAAAAATCTTAAATATTTTACTTATTTTAAAGCTACTTATTTGATTTTTTATTATTAAGAAACTGACAAATTATTATTAATTTACTCTTTTATAATGAAAGACTTAATTTATTATTTTATTAGAATATTTTTATAAATAGAAAAAAATTGCAAGTTAGTATTACAGTCTGGGATATTACCATAAATGGAATCGATTTCAAGCATTTTGATTGGTGATAATCTTACTATTTTTTGTGTATGTCGATCAAAGAATATTGATCAAAATATTCTACAATTGATACAATTTTATCATAAAACTAGCAAGACAAAGTTTTATTTTGAAAAATTTTATTATTTTTCTAAGTCTTAAAATTAAATCAAATATACTTTATTTTCGTTATACTATATCTGTATTATCTATCTCATTATCCACACTTTGCAAATTTCGTACCTCTTGTAATATGGCTAATAATTCATTTTTTTTTAGACCCTACTGCTTGCGAATACTTTCACTCATTTGTTCTAAAAGAGATTCTAATTTACATAAAATCTCTATTTATGTCATTTTAGATTTATCCTTCTGTGCCATTGCTTCTTGTTATTCACTAAATACTTGAACACCAAAATCACTGGTACTGATCTTAAATTCTGAAAATTGAGCGCTAAAATCACATCTACTAGTTTCAGATTCTGCAATAAAATCACAGGTACTAGTATATAATAATATTTAATCCAATGTCTAATTTGCTATTATCAATGCTGTGATGCTTTCTTTTGCTTCGATTTTGAGAAGAATTTAAAATTTGTGATTTGATCTGGATTTAAAAGGGACTTATAAAAGTGGTTTGTAGATATAATTTGATTATAGTGTTTTTCACATAAAGAATATGATTCTAAAGATATTTGAAGGTTAATAAGTTCTAGAAAAAATGTATGATAAAAGGAAAAATGACTAGACTGATTTTAATACTAGCATATCCTGATGTCACCATGTTTGTGATGTTTTTGTTTCTCATTTTCTTAAACCTTTTCACTCATATATAACTATTAATACAAGGTAAATCCTTAGCAGATAGTTTTTTGTATGCTAGTACTACAATAAAATTAAGAAAATAAATTAAAATAAAATTAAAAAGTGATAAAGAAACTCATTAAAAAAAACTTTATAAAAAAGCATCATAATTTAAAAATAGATTATTTTATAGTATTCATACTTTTGAGATAAGAGTTGATTATGGTAAAAGCTTCATTGATTATGAAACTACATACCTTTTACTACATATTTTTATAATTGCGTTTTGTAGTTTCAAAAAGAATGTCATGGAAAATTTTTTTGCCAAATCATGTTAATTCAGAAGAGATTGGCCAATTAAATTTTGTTTTAACTGCTAATCATTTCAGAATCATTCTAGAATAATGATCTGTTACACAATCCAATTTGAGAAATATCCCAGATTGTATTACCATATAAAAAACTATTAATAAAGATATTTTCATATTTTAAACTTTTTTTTTATTAAATTATCTACTAATTTATTATAATGGTATTTGACAAATGACTTGAAATGACAAATGATTCAAATAATAAATAATAAATAATGTGTTATTTTATTATTCAAATAATAAATGATCTGAATTATTTAAATATAAACATTAATTAGTATTATAATTCTGACCTGCTATACATATAATGATAACTAAATTGCAAGTAAAATAGACTATTAAAACTAAAAAAATGATATAAATTTCAGTATATATTAATAAAAACTAGTTGATACTATATAAACTATAATTAATATTAATATTAATTTTAATAAAAATAGTATTTTAATTAATAATAATAGAAGTGTAATCTATGTAGTAATCTAATAGAATATGAAAATACATTAGATTATTACTTTAAACTAAACTATTTATATAAAAATTAAATAAAATAAGATATATTAAGTTAAATTTTATATTAATAAATTTTAAGATTATAGTTAATTAAAAATTATTTATAAATCTAAAGTTTTACTTAGTTTTAATAAATAAATTTGATAAATTTGAAAAGATTAATAACTCCAATTTAATAAAATATAAATAATTATTTTTTATATTATCAATATTTATTAAAAAATAGTTAAAAAACTATAAAATATAAAAATTCTTTATGTAAAAGTAGGACCCTAAATAATAGTAATATAACTCATATATAGGTTTGTATAGGGTTTATATGAAGTTACTTTTTAAACCCACAAATTGAATTTGCATGGATTGGTCAATTTGAGAGTAACTTATATATTATGTTTGCATAGAGTTTATAATAGCAGTCACTAGTCATATCATGAAAAAAAGAGGGAGATTTTTTTTAATAAAATTTGCAAAAAAAAGTTGTGGTACAGTATTCTCTTTAAATATATAGTACACGTATATAATTAAAGTTGGCCAAAATTAACTCAATCTGGTTAAATCTGCCAATCAATAATTTATAATTCTAGCCAAATTTTTCTTAATTTTGGCCAAATTCATAATGCTGGTTCAAATTACGTTAAAATCGAAATTTTCAGGTCAAAAGTAATACCATATTTATACAATGTAACACTTTTACCAATAATAGTAAACATGTTCATTTAAGACTTGAAAAATATTTTTAAACTTTTTAAAAATCAAAAATTTCACTTTATTCAGTTACATCTGACCAAAGAAGGTAGTCAATTATATAGTTATTTTGATATAGCAAACTAATAAAATATTAAGAAAGTTTTTTTAACTTCTTTCTTTTGCTTATTTTTTTTAAATATTATATAAATATCTTTTATTTTAACGCTACTTTAAAAATAAAAAAAATATTTTATTTATCCATAATATATTATCTTTATTTATAATTTAACAAAGTAAATAGACCTAATAACTAATAAGAATTTTTTCTATAAATAAATAATTTATGTTTTATTTTCATGTTTAATGAATTAAAATTTAAAAATTTTAAAGTTTTTTTCTAATAAGTTACAGAAATTTATATGATTATTATAATACTAGGATTTAAGCATTAAAGGTTTAATTTAAATAAACAAAAAAACATTATATTTAACTAATTTTTTGACCAAAAATTCACTTATAACACCTAAATAGATCTAATAGTATTGTTTTAATAAATAAAAAGATTTTTTATTAAAGCTTTAATTAAAAATTTTAACAAAATTTACAAATAACAAAAAATCTGACATAATAATCACTCTTCTAAGCTTAACAAAAGTTGTTTATTTTGACAAATTATAACTAAAAATAAGATAATTACTGCTAAAAAAAGCTTTTACTAAAAGTTTTATTGAAATCAAAATTTTTTTTTTTTATTATAAAAATTGATTTTTTGTTGTTTACAAAAAAACTACCTAAATAACTATCCTTTTTAACTTAATAAATCTTTTTCTTCTCATAAAATTACATATATTTTTATTATTTAAATTGTATTTCACATCTACTTTTAAGTTGTAACTGGAGAAAAATTTCATTTTTAAGATGAACTTTCTTGTAAATGCAAAAAAAAAAATATATTACTAAAGAGAAAATGATAATAAAAATTTATAATACACATGACGAACTATTAACTTACTTAATTTGTATAAGCATTGTATTAAAAAATTTCTTTTTTAGTTACATGATGAAATATTCAATTATAGTTACACAAAATTATTTAATTAATGATCGACAAGTGATTTGAAATGACCACTGACTGATAGATATATGTGGATTTATTTTTAAAAAATACTAATTTCAGTAAATGTAAATTACTCAATATTTACCAAAATTTACTAAAATTTATTTTATTTTATTTATTTTTTCACTTTTTTTTAGTATTTTATATTAAATTTATTTATTTTTATTATTTTTTTTTGGTTTTTAATATCCTAATTCTGAAAGTCTGATCATATTTTTCATCTAGCAATACTACAAAAAAAAATAAAAAAAAATAATTAATTAATTAGTTAAAAAAATATTAAAAAATACTTCTCCTACCCTCCCTTACCTTAATTATAATCTTGAATACGAAAGTCTGATTATGCTTTTTATCTGATAACATTACAAAAAAAAAAAATAATTAATTAATTAATTAAAAAAAAACACTGAAAAACACTTCTCTACCTTTTCTTACTTTAATTTTAAAAGTCTAATTGTATTTTTTGTCTAGCAATATTATTTTTTTTTAATGATCTATATATGCTTTTATTGATATTTAATTTATATATTAGAATCCCAAATAATACTAATATAATTCACATACAGATTTGCGTAGAGTTTATAAGAAATTACTTTTTAAGCCTACAAATTGAATTTGCATAGATCAGTCAATTTGGGAGTAACTCACATATTATGTTTGAATAGAGTTTATAATAGATATACGTGAATTTATTTTTAAAAAATACTAATTTTGGTAAATTAAATTACTCGGTATTTACCAAAATTTATTTTATTTTATTTATTTTTTCACTTTTTTTTGGTATTTTATACTAAATTTATTTATTTTTATTATTCTTTTTCAGTTCTTAATACCCTAATTCCAAAAGTCCAGTCGTATTTTTCGTCTAACAACATTACAAAAAATAAAAAAAGTTAAAAAAATACTGAAAAACATTTTCCTCACCCCCTTTACCTTAATTCCAAAAGTCTGGTCATGCTTTTCATCTGGCAATACTACAAAAATAAACTGATAAATAATTAAAAAAAAGATCAGATCGGTAAGTCATATGACCTTGCCTTTATACTGAATAATTCATTATAGCGTTAACAAATTTTTTAAAATTTTTATTAACTAAGATATAAGTTTATGTAGTGCTACTATGAAAAAAAGTTGTGTAGAGTTAATAGTAAATGCATACAGATCATTTATGAGTTTTATTAGTATTGTTTGAGATCCTCATATATTATATAAACAATTTATCAGAAGCTATATCCACCCTAACCTGTAGAATGCAATCATTAAAATATCTGATAATATTGTTAAAAAAAAACACTAAAAAACACTTTCCTACTCTTCCTTACCTTAATTCCAAAAGTCTGGTCATACTTTTCATTTAATAACACTACAAAATAAACTGATAAATAATTAAAAAAAGATTAGAAGAGTAACATATATTATATCATTATAGGTTTATTATAAAGCTGATTCTCCTTTCCCTTAGGTGAGATTTATTATTCACATAATTTATTAACCAGTTATGATCAAGCATCATTTTGATTTCTATTATCATATTTAAAATCATTTTTTTTTTATTTAATATTCAAATAACGTTAAATGCAAAATGTAGTACTTAGTGTTCTGAATGGATCAGAACAATTCAGGTGACCTATCAGATTGACCTGAAATATTCAGATCAGGTCATCAAATTTGTGACCTGATGTCAGATCAGATCATAGTTTGACTGACCTAATTGACTCGTTTTAACCTGAAGTTAAAAAAAAAATACTGATACTAAATGATTGTAAAAGAAACATTTCAGCATTTTTTTTCAGAAATTTATTTAATAAATGCAAAAAAAAGCTTCAGCTTTTTTTGCCAATTCAATTTTAATTAATAAAAAATGTTAAAGAACAGTTTAACATTTATTTATTCAGTTATTGAACTGCTTAAAAAATGTGAAAAAACACATTTTAGCATTTTTTTTTAAATTAAACGCTTTATAAAAATATTTTTTTAATAATTTAATGCTTAAAAAAAATATTTTTTTAAATCTAATGGTAAAAATGTATTTTAGCATTTTTTTAAAAATTAAAAGCTTTTTAAAAAAAACATTTTTTAAATTAAAAAATATATTTTAGCACTTTTTTTTAATTAACCGTTTTAAAAAATTAAAAAAAAACATTTTAATTAAAACGCTTTGAAAAAAATGTTAAACCCCACATTTTAGTATTTTTTTAAAATTAAACATAACTAAACGCTATATAAAAACATTTTTTTAATAAACTTATCACAGGTCGAAATTAGTTAAATAGGGTATCAATAGAGTATTAATAGGTTATCAATCGGCTATCAATAAGCTACCCTATTGGTAGCCTATTGAACTTGCGCCATAATCTGTCACCAATCGGGCAGGCTGATTGATAGCCGATTGATAACTTATTGATAACCTATTAGTATCCTATTGGTATTTTTATTAAATAGGGTATCAATAGGGTATCAATCGGTTATCAATAGGTTATCAATCAGCCTGCCTGATTGGTGACGGATTATGGCGCAAGTTCAATAGGCTACCAATAGGGTAGCCTATTGATAGCCGATTGATAACCTATTGATACCCTATTGATACCCTATTTAATTAATTTCGACCTGTGTTAATGCTTAAAAAAAATGTTTTTTTAAATTAACGTTAAAAATGTGTTTTAGCATTTTTTTAAATTAAAAGCTTTTAAAAAATCGTATTTTAAATTAAAAAATCATATTTTAAATAAAAAATTGTATTTTAAATTAAAAAACATATTTTAACATTTTTTTAATTAATCGTTTAAAAATTAAAAAAAATGTTTTAGTTAAAATGCTTTTAAAAAAAATGTTAAAAAATGCATTTTAGCATTTTTTTAAATTAAACATTTTATAAAAATATTTTTTTAATAAACTTAACGCTTAAAAAAAATATTTTTTTTAAATTTAGCATTTTTATTCAAATTAAAAGCTTTAAAAAAAGTTTTCTATTTAAAAACGTGTTTTAGCATTTTTTTAATTAAACGTTTTAAAAATTAAAAAAAACGTTTCAATTAAAATGCTTTAAAAAACACATTTTAGCATTTTTTTAAATTAAACATTTTAAAAATAACATTTTTAAATAAGCGTTAAAAAAAAGTTAAAAACTTATTTAATATTTTTTTTAATTTGGAAATTAAAAAAATGTTTTTAAATTATAAACTTCACCAAAAAATGTTAATAAACAGTTTTAACGTTTTTTATTCAGTTATTAAACACTTTAAAAAATGTTAAAAATCATATTTTAGCATTTTTTTATAGGCATTAAATAAAAGGTAAAAACCTACTATTCTTAATTAAATATAAACTTGAAAAAAATGTTTTTTTTAATTTAACGCTTAAAAAATACTTTGTAAAAAAATAAAGCTTTTTAATTAAAATGCTTTAAAAAAACGTTAAAACCTTATTTTTTTAATTAAGTACTTTAAAAAAATATGGTTTTTAAATTTAAACGCTCAAAAAAAATGTATTTTAGCATTTTTTTTAATTATAAACGCTTTAAAAAAATGTTAAATCCGTATTTTTTTTAATTAAATACTTTAAAAAAAATATGTTTTTTAAATTTAAATGCTCAAAAAAAACGTATTTTATCATTTTTTAATTAAACGCTTTAAAAAACATTAAAACTGTATTTTTTTTAATTAAATACTTTAAAAAAATGTATTTTAACATTTTTTTAATTAAACGCTTTAAAAAAATGTTAAACCCTTATTTTTTAATTAAATACTTTTAAAAAAATACATTTTTTAAATTGAACGCTTAAAAAACGTATTTTAGCATTTTTTAAATTAAACGCTTTAAAAAACTTTTTTTATTCAAATTAAATACGTATTAAACGCTTAAAAAAAAAGTTTTTTTTAAATTAAGCGCTTAAAAATTAAAAAAATATTGATGAACATTTTGAGATGGTTTTATTAATTGCTCTAATAAAACCATTAACCCAATTTGAAAAAGAAAAGATATTTTGTCATTTTTACAAAAATGCTATTCAACATTTATTGTTATAACTATAAATTATTTCTTGTTATAAACATTATAACAGACAAAACTATTTCAGGTTAGACAGGTCAGATGGGTTGGGTCAGATCAGACAGGTTACCTGACCTAACCTAATCCAAAAAAAATATCAGATCAGGTAACCCATCTGACCTGACCTGTTCTGACTCATTCAGAACACTAGTAGTATTCTACTATTTTGAAAAACTTTTGAAATTTTTTAAATTTAAAAGCTCTTTTAGATTATTTATTTTAAAATATTTTTATAGATATGAAAAAAAATAAAAAATTCAAATCAGAATTAAAACATAAATATGCATCAATTTTAATAAGAAATTTTATCAGCATATGTATTACAAAAAAAAATCTGACATGATCGTACATCCACATAACATAATTTGTGAAATTGATCATTAAATTTTTACGTCTACAAAAAATTTTATATTTAAACTTCAATATGCATGTTTTTCTAATAACATCAAAATAGAATAAATTTTATATTTATAAGACTCCTAGTACAAGCCAATACCAAAGGTTTTGCAATACTTATAGATATTATCATATGGTGAATATAGAAAGCTTTGTATACCCAAAAGTTAGTCTATGTACAAAATGTACTAACATATAGAAAGAAATTTTGCATAAATCTAAGGAGAAAATTGAAAGTAAAATCAAAGAGTATTTGGCAATTCCAGTTCCAGTTCAAAGTTTTATGCAGATTAATCAATCATGATCTGGCCTAACTCAACATTTAAAATCCACTCAAACAAATCAAGTTCCTCAAAAGCCTATTAAAAAAATCATTATAATTGATTCTACTTTATCTCCTAATGCTTCTGCACAGAAAAAAGCTTTGGAAATCATTAATTCAACCAATATAAAGCTTGTTGAACTTCAACAAATTTATAATTCTACTAATAACTTAGAAATTTGGAATAATTTATCAGATCATATAGAAACTCTCAAGCAAACTCTGCATAATGAAAATAACAAAATTAAGAGATTGAAATATCAAACAGAATATCAACAAAGAAATAGAGTAAAAAAAACAAAACTCTTACATGAGCATCAAGAGATAATAAAGTATGATTCACCTGATCATCTACCTCTTTTAATTCAATATTCTGATTTACATAAGCATATACACGAATGTATTAAGTTTGGAACTGCAGATAAGAAGAGAAAAAAAGAAATTATAAAAGTTAGAATAATTTGTCATCTTTGGGAGGAACTTAATTCAAAATATAATGAATATCTTTTACACATTATTCTCAACAATTATTTGCTGCCATCTTGATTGATTAAATACTAAAACAGCAAAGATTCATCACCATCTAACTATTATTACAAATGCATCTGTTTTACGAACTGAAAGAAATAAGCATATTGATGAACACTATTGTCTTACATCTGTGATAAGGACAAAACATTTTGCAGCATTATTTTCAACCCACTCTATCATTATTTCTTAGGATGATAAGGCCAAAGTTCCTCTTGGTATTTCTACAGTTGGAAAAACCTTTCAAACTCTACAAAGTTTTCAAGAGCCAGTTACATTACTTGATCATGATTTTCCAATTAGTATGTAACAAAAATTAATTCCACCAGTTTATCTACTAATTAATCTGAGTGATACAAATGATGCTTTTTATAATGGCCAACTATCAATTTTTATATGTCCACAATATCAAGTTAGTACAAGTTCAAGTACTCATATGAGTAATCTCAATTCACTAATTCAAGATAATCGTTTTGATGGAATATTAAAAATTAATGGTCAAATCAAACCTATCTGGATACTTTTAGTTGATGGTGGACCAGATGAAAATTTGCATCATATAAAGAATATTTTTTAATATTGCAGAATATTCTGTAATTTTAATCTTGATTATCTTTCTATTTGGACATATGCATCTGGTCAGTCAGTTTATAATTCTGTTAAGCATAGTATATCAATATTCTCTTAAAAACTAGTTGGTATAATATTACCAATTGATAAATTTAGTTCTCACTTTAATTCTCAAGGCTAAATTATTAATTCAGAACTTGCAATGAAAAATTTTTATCATACTGGTAAGCTTTTGTGTACACTCTGAAAATGTGATCCTATTTTTGGGAAGCCAGTCATCATGCAATATACTGATCAAAAAAGGTCTCCATTCGGTAATATTATATTTTCTGGATCTGTAAAAGAAAGTGATAATGAATCAGATATATCTTGACAGTGGTTAGAAAATTATACCAAAATATGTCAATATTTATTTAATATTAAAAAATGTGAAAATTCTTCTTGTTACTTACCTAAGCATCATGAAAAAGTGACCATTCTTTTTGCAGAAAACAATGGGTTTCTCCTACTTATAACAAAAGGAAAAGATGGTCATTTTCTAAATTTGTTTCATATACTAAAATATTGTGACAAACTCAAAATATCTGAATATAATGCTCATTGTCTTTCTATTAACAAAAACACTTATAGTTATCTCTGTTATTCTGAATGTAATGCATACTTTTCAACACTTTCTATGGTTGCTAAACATAAGAAAAATCAATATCCAAAATGATGAGAATGACTAGCCAAAAAACAGATGTCTACCAATTCTATTGATAATTTTTTAGTTGTACTCAAATGTGACATATGAGTTTTAATAATAAATAACTGGAAAATACAATCAGAGAGAGAATAAAGAAGCAAATATCAGCTTTGAACTTTAAAATTAAACTGGGTAAAAGTTTTTAGAGGCATATTTTTGTTTTTATTATATAGGAACACTTGTTAATGCTTTTGTTCACTTCATTTTCATAGATACAGATTTTAACATTAGAATTAAGCTGAATAGGATTATAAGAAGAAGATTAATTTTTTATATAGGTTTTTTTTGAATATAAAGTATATAAAACTTTAAAAAAGTAGTGTAACATAATTTAAACAAAGAATAATATGCACAATATATTATACTATTAATAAAACAAAGAATACTAATTAATAAATTACATAGATAGAATTTTATTGGCAAATAATTTTTTTTGCTAGAATTACGAGTAGAAACTAATTCTGACTAAATTTATCAATTATAATAAAATATCACGTGACAAGTTAGATATTTGCAAACCCCTTCCCTCCTATAATAATTATATTATCACTTTCCTTAGATATTCAGATTATCTGATTAGATTGACAAGTCACATGATCCTGCTTTTATGCCAAATAATTCATTATAGTGTTAATAAATTTTTTATAAATTTTATAAAATTTTTTTTTAACTAAGATATAAGTTTGCATAACATTATTATGAAAAAAAAATTGCATAAAATTAATAATAAACGTATGCTGATCATTTATAAGTTATATTAATATTGTTCAGGGTCTTGTAAAAGTATTTTTAATCCATTCAATAAATAATAATGCAATATATTTTAAATAGATTTTAATAAATAAAATTTAAATTTAATATTTATTATATAAGTATTAGCAGATTTATAAAATAATATTATTGTAAATAATTCAATAATGTAATTCTTTAATTGAAATAATTTAATTAGTACTCTATTAATTTTTCAATAATATTTACTTCTAAAATAATCTATTTCTTATCATAATTATCTAATAAAAGCTTATTTAAAAGTTATGATAAATAAAATATTTATTAAATATAATATTCTTGTTTAATTAATTTTAATTCTAAGTGTATTAAATATTTTTTAATTTAATATATCATTTAGCTATTAAATTTTTCTAAAATAGTATTGTTATAATGTAAAATTATATTTGTATTATTATATAGTATAAACTATTATTTAATAAAAATTGAAATACTGTATATATATAATAACTAAATAATAAAAAATATTTAATATAATTTTAATGATAATAATAAAAGTATGAAAAGTATTTTTTCAAATAGTAAGTAAAAATCTATAAGAATAAGAATTTTATTATCCAATTTATTTATTTATATATTAATATGCAAATTAGATATTAATAATAAATAAAAAACTAATAAATTTTATCTAATTATAATTATATACAATAAATAATATAAAAAAAAACATTACTTTTAAATTAAATTTATAATATAAAATATAAATTTTAATATAATAAATTTATATTTATTTTAAAATAAAAATTTTAAATAATATTTAAAAATATTAATTTATTTAATTAATAGTAAATTTTATTTAATTTATAAAAACATGAAATTTTAACAATAAATATAGCAAAATAAATACTAAATTTGAATATTTTAAATAAAAAATAAATTAAAATTTAAAAATCATAATAATTAAATTATTATTTATTAAGAAAATTGATTTTAAAAATCATATAAATTACTAAAAATTAATAATTTGTTAGAATCCTGAATAATACAGTTTGTAGATGCTACTCAAATCCAAAATAATTTGGAATTATAGTAGTTTAAATATATAAATTCAAATTAATTTACAAATTATATATATAAATTTTACAATTCATACATTTAGAATTTGAAAATTATAACAATTAAAATATACAAATTAATTTGGAATTTAAATCCCTTATTATAATAAAATAACCAATCAAATTGCTTAAATTTTTTATTATAAATTTATAGTGAAATTAAAGTATAAAATTTAAGGTTTATTATATTAAAAATTGATTATATATATATAAATTATATTAAAATTCAAATTTTTTACTATAACCAATAAGTAAATTATTTTAAATTCTATTAAGTAAAATTTTATTATAATATTAAAATTTATATTACTAAATATAATATATATAAAAATTTTTATTTTTATTTTTATTTTTTTTTTTTAAGGTATTGAAAATATATATGTATTTATTAGATAAGATAGGATTAAGTCATAATCTCTTCAATTCCATATACAGTACTCTCAATCTAAAATCAGTTCAAACAGCCACCTATAAAAATTTTTATTTATAATATAATTTATTATAAAACTTAAAATACAAATAAATTTTAATATGATAAATAATTTAATAAATACCCAAAATATTAAAAATTTAAAAATTAATATTAATATTATTATAATAATACTAGTTTTTTAATAAATATTATACCTAAAATTATAAAAAATAAAATATAATTATTTTTAGAGAAAATTTATTTCTCACCAGGTGATTTCTCATTCTCCTTATTATGTAATAAATTTTGATTGGCTGATAAAACTTTATACGGCCAAACTGCCACTATTTGTTTACACTTTTTTTAGGTTTTTTAGTTTCGCATCAAAAAATACACAGATATCAGCTATCAGGTATATCACTTCTTTCTTTTTTATTTTTTATTTTATTTTTTGTCATTTCTAATTTCTTTTCTTTCTTTATTTTAGGTTTTAAGCTCCTACGATTTTGCGCTCAAAGGTATGATTTTTTCGTTTCTTTAATTTTTTTTCTTTTTTCTTTTTTGATTTTGTTTCATTTTTACTAACTTTGTTTCAATTTTTTTTTCTTTATGGATGTCTTTTTTCTTTTTATATTCATCAGGAAATTTTATAGGGCGAAAAATTGCGTAAGTTTACGATTTTGTAAGTTTACGAAAGTTTATGGCATAATATTTCGAAAAATTTCGAAATATTACATAAGTTTATAATTTCGTAAGATTTATGTGATATTACGGTCAAAATATTACGCAAGTTTTCAATATCATAAAATTTACGCAATATTACGGTCAAAATATTACGCAAGTTTTCAATATCGTAAGATTTACGCAATATTACGGTCAAAATATTTTGAAAATTTACGAGACTGTAAACCTGTGTAATATTACAGTTGAAATATTTCAAAAATTTACGAAACTGTAAACCTGCGTAATATTACAGTCAAAATATTCTGCAAATTTACGAAACTGTAAACCTGCGTAATATTACGGTTGAAATATTTCAAAAATTTACGAGACTGTAAACCTGCGTAATATTACGGTTGAAATATTTTGAAAATTTACGAGACTGTAAACCTGCGTAATATTACGGTTAAAATATTTCAAAAATTTATTATTACTATTCGATCGTTAAAGCTGCGTATGCAGTAGAACGTATACAAGGGGCATGTGATACTATTGAATAATCAAAAATAATATAAACACCTTTTCTTTTATATAAACACCTTTTTTTTTAAGTTTGGGAAAACAAATTTATTTTTATTTACGAATTTTTTATCATTTACAATTTTTATGTTAAAATTAAAGTAAATTCTAATTTTTATTATAACTTAATAAAAAAATACACATTTGATACTTGTTTGCTACTATTTTATAAAATAGTACCCAGGCTGTATGGTGTGGACGTCAGTATCAGTCACAGCCCAAAAAAAACGTGAGTCTCCAGCCAATATTTGGTACAGACTGGGCCTAGCTACTCACTTAATAAATAAAAAAATAAAAATAATTATCTTCTACGATACGTAGGTAAGTTTTTCCTTCTCCTACGATTATCACGCGTGACTAAAATTGATCAAATTTATCAAATTTAAAACATGAACATAAATATTAATTATAAATTTTATTATAGTATAATTACCCAGCCTCTCCCAAAATCTCGTTCTAAATTCGCGATAATATCTTTGGCCGGTACGCGTCCACAGCCGCCACCCAGGGTTACCATTACGATAAAGGACATAGTTCTAAATATCAAAATCAGTTTGAATATTCGATAAATACATTTAATTTATATGAATGTAATTTTATTTATTTACTTACATGGTAATCCCTGACGAGGTTCCTCCACTTTTGGCTGCACTGTTGCCCAGAAACTCTCGTCCGAAATATTCTATTTATTCTGATTCAATTAAATGGATTGGTTAATTTGAATTTAAATTCTTTCTTAAAGAAATTATAGATATTAGTCATATGAACCTATTGGCAACAAAGTCCCAAAAATCATAGCGGATTCTACCATTAATATTGTGGTAGGCGCGGTTTCTTTCTCGGCGTATGTCAACAAGTTCATCCATCATAGCCCAGTTCCAATGGACGTTATAGTGGGAACGACGTGAACGTGTGTGATGAGGCATTATTAGTTTAGATTTGATTTTTATAATTTGATTTTGGGATGAGTAAAAATTTGAAAGAAAGTCGTAAAATGTCACTTTAAATAAAATTTGAACAATACCTCTTTGGTTTGATTTTATTTCTCGTTTCAATTAAAATTTAATTTATTACACTTTTCATCATTAAACATATTAATTAAATCATGTACATGTTTAATTGTTTTAAATATAAATATCAATATATCATATTTAAAAATAAAACAATTTATTATTAGGGCCAGAACATATATTACCTAATATTTTAGGGGGTGGGGGGGTAGCAGGGGATCTTAGGTTACACATATTAATATTGATCACGTGATATAAGTGGCTTATATTTATACTTTATTTATTTATTTATACAGTACATCATATATAATTAATATAGCATATACGATTAATATAGCATATACGCATATACGATTATCTCAATCTCTATCTGAAATGCAATTTCTTAAATATGTTTCGTCAAAGAGAGGTTGCTTTTGCTGTGATGGAAGAAGAGAGAAATCGTCAAGGACTCTGAAATTTTGTTCTTTAGATTTTCCTTTAGGTTGTCCACGGCTAGCAGGGTGCATTGTTCTTTTATGGTTTGTCATAAAAGTAAGAGTTGGAAAGTACTTGCCGCACACAGAGCAACAAAGACGCGAATAGGTTGTTTGGTCAAAGGACGGGCAATGTGAATCATACCCAGGAATTTTCAGGTGGTCATAATACTCAAGGAGATGTATAGCACTTGTGAAATGTCCGTCTCTACCTTTTGTAACTGGAGGTAAAAAACCATTATTCAAAAGAAGAAAATCCATAGCTTCTTTTGCATGAGATGGTCCACAACAACTTGTATTCGTGCAACGTTTAATATCAAGAGAATATTGACACAAGTTGCAATGATTTTTGATCCATGACCATGGCACAAAACATTCTGGTGAGTCATCACCTTTGTCCTGTTTTTTTTTTGCTGGTTTCGTTCTTCCATTTTTTCTTTGTCAGTACCTTCAAATTCTAAATTTTCGAATGGATTAGCGAGCTCTTCAACATACTGTGCATCTACACTTTTTCCAAATATCAAATCTCGACTCCAAATATCACAAAGTGATTCTCCAGCATACCGAAAATTTTGAAGGGCCAATTCTGGATCGATCACTTTACCTTGTGTATTTAGGTGCGATCCAAAGTGATCAATTGGTAGTGTGATACCTGCCAATTTTCCAGATAATGTTGCCATGCCTCTTTCGACAGGATTATACTTGAATTATCCTGGGGCATGTGTTCGAACTGTCAGATAATCTAAATCAAACTTTCAAAAAAGCTGACAGTATGTTTTAATATTCTTTAGATGTCTTGGATTTTCGTCTGGTCCTCCATCTACCAGTAACACCCAGACAGGTCGAATTTCTCTGTTGGTTTTTAATACATCATTATATTGAGGATCCAGGACAAGGCTTTCAAGGTCTTGCATGTGTGTAAGTGAAGACGTACCAAGGGACCATTGATGACGTACATGGATGGCAAGTTGTCCTGTGCGTAACTCATCATTTAATTCATTTGGTTTGATCATAAGATATACCGATGGAACTAACTTTTGCCCATTTCCTAGAGGAAAATCATGGTCGGCTACACTTACAGGCTCGTGAACTGATTGCAAAGTATGAAATGTCCAACCAATAGCAGGTACCCCAAGACCTATCTTTGCCTTGTCATCTTGGGAAATAACAACGGAATTATCAGCAAAGACGGTGGCAAATTGCCTTGCGTATTTAACAGATGCAAGACAGTAATGACCATCAGAATGATCATGAGTTTCAGTACGTGAAACTCCAGCTACTGCAACCCACGCTGGATGATGATGTGCTCTTGCGGCAATGGAGTTGGATTGGCGAGGTAGTAGGTAATTTTTTAATGTTGTTCTCGACATATAAACATCATAATTTTCTTCAAGGTTTTTGCGCAAATTTTCGATAGTTCGCACTTTAACCACTTCTTTTCTTCGTTTTTTGTCAGCTTCTCCAAACTCGATCGAATCGTGGATATGATCATGCAAATTCGGATGTTCAAAAAGAAGTGGAGGACGACCAGGTTTATCATATAGTATTACCTCCTGATTTTCGTAAAGTATTTTTCTTTTTTTTTCTTTGCATTTTTGAGCATATCCAGCATTCCTTTTTAATTTAATAATTCTTTCCCTGTTAGATTCGATTTCAGCTCTAAGATTCTTAATTTTGTTATACGTATCATGTCGAAATTGAGAATCTGTTGTAATGTTGTAGATCTGCTCGAATTTGGTAACCTTTTTTCAGCTATTTTTATCTCATCTGCTGCCTTTCTTTGCGCTGATGCATTAACAGAAATTTCCAGTATAGGATCTGCTGAATGAATTGCAGGAAAAATAGGAAGAGGAGGAGTTGAATCTTCTCTAGGAGTTGAATCTTCTCTAGGTGCAGAAGATCTTGGCCTTATTGTTTGTATATCACATAGATTGTATGGCGTGGCCAGATAATTTCTAATGATATCATCAATCTCCGTTCTACTTTTGCTTTTAATTTTGTTCCACTCTTTTGCTGCCTCGCTACAAACATCAGCACGGTTGGGAGTTCCTACCCCTGTCTTAACCATAATACTATATACATGAGCGTTGGTAAATTCTTGATACTTATTTGTTGGTGAATGATAGATCAGTTTCTTATTAAACTTGGGGCTAAGAAAGAATGTTTGACGGTTCATTTTAATAAAATTATTGACGCGTTTTATAAAAAAGTTTTACGTGTCATGAATTCCGCAGCAATTCAGATTCCTTCTTTTGTAGCGAAATGGTTCTCCCGCAGCAATACGCAGTAATAAGCATGATCGTCAAAACTTTAATTTTTTTTCACTTGAAAATCTTTAATGTATTTTTTTTTAATACAAATAGTATTTTTTTTTAATACAAATAACTACACTATATGCAATGTAATTTTTAAATTTATCTATCATTTTATTTTTAATGTATTTGATATTGGGAAAATTGATGAAAATTACATTTTAAATTTCAAACAGAACAACTTTAAAAAAAAAAAATTTTATTTTTTTTTTTTAACGCACATCCCTTTTATTACAATAGTTCTATAAAAGGAAAATGATTGACATGCACGTGACTAGAAATCTTACCTGGGGGTGGGGGGTATGCGCCTATAATAAAATGATATTAGGTAATATATGTTTCGGCCCTTAGCACATTCTATTGAATTTTAAATATTTCGCATACATTTCTTAAAAAAATTAATTTTTTTTAATCAATTTAATTAAAAATAATTATATTCTGATTAAATATTTTGCGTACATTTCTTAAAAAAATCATAAAAAAAATCTTGTACATCGTACATGCAATTACTAAATATCATCCCCTTGTGATAAATAAAAAATTACGCAACACAAATTCCAATACAAATTTAACAAATTTAACGAAATTTGGCCAAAATTAATAATTTTTTACCAGAATTATCAACACAAATTGAACACAAATTGAACACAAGTTTCAGTCACGATTTATTTATGTCACGCCCGTGTTGTTGATAATTAATCTGCATGATATGATTGTGCATACAGTATCGTATTTTCTGGCCAATCAAAATTAGGCTGATCCTTGCATGTGATTTAATCTGCACGCGTTTTTTGTCCTATTTATTTTTTGTCTCTTTATTTCTTTATTTTTTTGTTCAATATTTTTCTCTTCTTTTTATTATTTCTTTATCCTTTTGTTCAATATTTTTTAATTATATACAGAATATTTACATATATTTCATAATTTATTGCTTTGCAGGTATAGAAATATTTGTTTATTAATAATAATTATTTCATTATTTTTTACTTCTTTTTTACTTTGTATCGTAATACTGACAATAATATACATGTTTCCTTTATTTCTTTTTACTTGTACTTTAATACTAACGATCGATACTAATAATACTAATTATGTTTTTTTTACTCCTTTTACTTAATACTAACAACATGTTTATTTTTTATTTTGTCTCCCCTTTCTTTTATTTTAGTTTATTCTTTGCAGGTATAGAAATATTTGTTTATTAATACTAATTATTTTCGTTTTCTTTTTACCTCTGTTACTTTGTGTCGTAATACTAATAATAATATCCATATTTCCTTTATTCCTTTTTACTTTTACTTCAATACTAACGATACTAACAATACTAATTATGTTTTTTTTACTCCTTTTACTTAATACCAACAACATGTTTATTTTCCTCTTTCTTTTATTTTTAGTTTATTCTTTGCAGGTATAGAAATATTTGTTTATTAATACTAATTGTTTTAATACTAACGCGTTTTTTACCCTAATTGTTACTTTATATCATAATACTAACAATACTATCTATGTTTCCTTTTTTTCTTTTACTTGTACTTTAATACTAACGATAATATCCATGTTTCTACTGTTTCTTTAACTCTTTTTACTCTAATATTAACAACACTAACAATACTAACAATATTTCTTTTATCTTTATATCTAATACCAACGTTACTATAGCTGTTTCTCTTCTTTTTACATCTAATTGTATCGTTACTCTTTCTTTTTTTTACTTTTATATATTCTGTATATAGTAATAAATACTTGTAATTTTTTATAATTTAATTCATATTATATCTAATAAAATATACATTATATAAACTTATAGTACAAAAATGAATTTTGAAACATTACAAAATATTTATGTAAAATTACGAATCATCAAAATATTTTAAAAAGTTGCGAAATATTACGCAATAAAATTACACAATATTACGAACCGTAAAATTACGCATATCATAATATTTCAAAATATTTTAAAAAGTTACAAAATATTACGCTTACGCAAACTTGCGGTGGGTCTGGAAACTTACGAAATATTATGTAAAATTACGAAATATTGCAAATGCGTAAAATTACGGAATATTACGAACCGTAAAATTACGAAACTTTGCATATCATAATATTTCAAAATATTTTAAAAAGTTACGAAATATTACTCTTCCGCAAACTTGCGACGGGTCTGGAAACTTACGAAATATTATGATGCGTAATCTTGTGCAACTTTTTGCACTATAAAATTTCCTGATGATTCGTTCTCTTTATTCTATTTCCCTTTATCTTTGTCTTTATCCCCTAATTTCCTTTTCGTTTTTGTATCCTTTCATATTTGTATTCCCTTTCATTTTCATTTTGTTTTTTATTTCATTTCTGCTTTCTCTTTTGTTTTTCTCTTTGTTTTTTCCATTATCATTTGTTTCTGCTTTTTCTTTTCTTTCGTTTTCACTTTTCCTTTCCCTTTGTTTCCATTTCCCTTTCATTTTTTCCATTATCTTTCATTTTCGCTTTCCCTTTCGGCCTTTCCCTTTGTTTCCGTTTCCCTTTTATTTTTTCCTTTTATTTTTGCTTTTTCTTTTTTCTCTTCATTTTTTCTTTTGTTTTGTTTTTCTTTTTGTTTTTATCTTCATCTCCTTTATCTTGTTTTCCTTTCACTTTATTTCATTTTCTCCTTTGTCCCCTATTTTACCTTTCATTTTCGACTTTGTCTCTTTATTTTCATTTCATTTTCTTTTGTTTTCATACCCTTTCATTTTTATACACAATTTTGTACCATTAATGTCCCATAATTTTGCGAATCCAAAATGCTAGAAAATCAAGTGATTAAAATATAATTTATCAATGCCGTCGATAAAAAATTAGCATCCAACGTAATAATTTGGTTTTATTCTGTATTACAAATATTTAATCTACAGATAGAGAAAATAGCGATTATTTTTTCAATTTTATCTTTATCTCTTTCAATCTCATTTTTCTTTTCAGTTTTGTCTTCGCTCCTTTTATCTTTATTCCTTCACCCTTTTGTTTTTTTCTGGATTTTTCTACTATGCCAAATCTCTTTGAAAACGAGGTAGGTGTTTGGTTTCATTTCAAATTTTTTTTTTTTAATGTATTCTCTTATGATCATTACTAACAAATTTTACTCCCACCTTTCATCATCATTTTATTTTTTGATTTTGTTTCCTTTTATTTTCCCCTTTCATTTCCCCTTTATCGTCCACTTTCCTTTTCGTTCTACCTTCTGTTTTTGTTTCTTTTTCCTTTTGTTTCTCTTTTTTCGTCTTCCTTTCTTTTCGTTTTATCTTTTCATTAATATTCTTTTTCATTTCTTTTTGATCTTGTCTCCTTTTTCTTTTCATCTTTGTTTTGTTTCCCTTTTGTTTTCATTATTTATCATATCTTTTTTTATCTTTTATCATCATTTTTATCATTATTATTGGAGTTTTGATGTCATTATTACTAGTTATATTAAAGATAAAAGTTTTGATTTTGAATAATTGCGTTTCATTCTTCTATTCAGTAAACTTTAAAGGAATAAAATAAAATGTTTTGCGAAAAAAAAATTGTTATGTTACAAACTGATAACAGAAAATTTAAGTTAAAAAAATCAGCCAATTAAAAATTAGTCAGTTAAAATATTGATCACGTGATAGGGGGGTGAGTAATATTAAATCTCACCCAGGGTGAGGAATAAATTCACCCTTATTTTAATCTTTTTAAATAACTTTACTTAAATATAAAAGGTAAAATTATTTAATCAAAATAGTAAAATTACGGTTTAAATTTATTTTTAATATTTTTATAGTAAATTTTTTATAAATTATAAAATTCAATATATGTTTTTACTTGATAAATTAATCTGATAATTCATTTATTATAGCTGTTTATATAAGACTGATAACTAGTGAGGATTTAGTTAATTTACCTAGTCTTCTAAGAAAACTTTTGTACAAGTCGGTTAGTATTTTTTTTTTATTTTTTATTTTTTATTTTTTTCTTTTATGAAATTATGATATTTTACTATAAGTTTCAATATATATTTTATATTAAAAAATTATTTTTTTTTTAATGTCAAAAATACATATACATTTATTAGATTAAAATAGAACCATATTATAATTACTTCTAATCTATATGTAGCACTTTCAGTAATATAATTAGTTTAAATATTTACTGTATATTAGAAAATTGTATTTCTTTGCATTTTTTAAAATTTTACTATATTTTTTGATTTTTTAAAATAAATCATTTTTTAGGTGAATTCTTAATATTTTTGTAATTGATTTTTTTTGTAAATTATAAAATTCAATTTATAGCATTATTCTACTAAAAATTTTAACATATATTTTATAGAATAAATGTATTTGTAATAACCTGTTATAAATATTATTTATAATAATCTTAAAAAAAAAAATTATAAAAAAGTTTATAATATATAAACTTTTAAAAAATATTATAATAAGTGTATTTTTGCCTTTTCAGTAAATTTGTTTAGAATGATAAAGATGATTTTGAATGTCATTTTTAATTTATTTAATAAAAACCTTTTTTTCACCAAGTGATTGGCAAAGAAATTTCCTTTTTTGAAAGCCTGTATAATCTTATAACAAAATTTTCCATTTTTTCTGAAAATAAAAATTTCTTTTTTGGATTTGTATAATGTCACGTGATTTAAACTGACCAATAAAAATGTGCCAATTAGGTTGTTACAAATAATATTTGTAACAGGTTGTTACAATTAGATTTATCCTATTTTATATTAAATTTTATTTTGTTTATATTTTTTTTATATTTTTATTATATTTTTAAAAAGTAAATTACCTTTTAAAATTATTTATATATAATTTTATATTTGATATTTTTTCATAAATTATAAAAATCATATCCACCGATTTTCGGAATTAACAAAATTAGCCTAAATTAAGGAATTTGATGATAATTAGATAAAAATTAAGTTAAATAAGGTTCACAAAAAGGATCACTCGTGTGCTACATGATCATATGACACAAATATCAAGAAATTACTTCAACAAAAGTAGCGTTAAAAAATTTTTTTCCTTCGTAAACTCCATATTAAACTCCCCATCAACTTCCCCATCAAACTTTTCCACCAGTTTTTACATTATGTAAGTTGAGAATTTTGGCAAGTATATTAGTAGTTATTTTACATTAAATATAACTTGGAGCTATTTTTTTATTTTTTTTTCAATAGTTTATAAAAAAAAATTTATTTAAGCAGCAAAATTATTCAAAAATAATCTTTCAATAAATAAATAATTCTAAGATTAATAACGATGTTTTAGTGAATTTAAATTATATATTGATTAGTTTATTTAGTTAAAATCTATTTGATATTTGTTATTAATTATTTTTCAATCAATTTTTTTTCGTTAAATCATTATTCTGATGCTTATTCTTACTTTTTTTTTTAAATAAACTAATTTTATAATATTTTTATTCCTTTTTTTAGAAATTTCTTTTACTGGTTTCAGGTTAAAGAGGTAATTTTTTTTGGAAAAGGTCTTAAAAGTTTTTTTAAGTATTTTTTTTGGCTTATTTTTTCTTATGTAGGGACGGTTTTGATCGATTTTAATCAGTACTGCGCCACATAATTGATAATCGGCAAATTTCTCAAATCGGTGCATATGGTAATTTATAATTATATATAATATATTATAGATATTATATAAAAATTTTTTTTTATTATAAAATATATGCTAAAACTTTTTAGTTAAATAGCATTATATATTGAAATTTATAATTAATAAAAAAAAAATCTGATATTAAAAATATTAAAAATTTGCTTAAAAAAGTGAATTACTTTTAAAAATAGTAGAAAAATATAGAAAAAATCAATTTTTAATATAAAGTATATACTGAAATTTTTAGTAAAATAATATCATAAATTGAATTTTATGATTTGCAAAAAAATTCAAGTAAAATTTTATTTAGAAAGTTAATTTACTTTTAAAAACTATAGTAAAAATACAGAAAAATGCAGAAAAAAATATTTTTTAATATAAAGTATATATTAAAACTTTTGGTAAAATAGCATTATGCATCAGATTTTATGATTCACAAAAAAAATCAGATATAAAATTATAAAAGATTCGTCTAGAAAAATGATTCACTTTAAAAAATCCAAAAATATAATAAAAATGCAAAAAAATGCAGAAAAATGCAATTTTTAATTATATATAGTATATATATTAAAACTTTCAGTAGAATAGTATTATATATTGAATTTTATAATTTACAAAAAAAATTTGGTATAAAAATATTAAAAATTCATGTAAAAAAATAATTCACTTTCATAATATAAAAATCATATAACAACCTTGTAAAATTAGATTTCTCAATAATTTTGAAAATAGCAATAAATAACCAATAAAAAATTGAACCTGTACTTCATAAATATTAGACCAATTATTTTAAAATTTTACTGTGAATAGATTCAGTCTTGCTAAACAACTTACTTAAGCATGAAATCATAGTTTTATATGACCAAAATGGTAAAATTATATTTTAAAATTGTAAAATAGCTTTTGCAAAAAAAATTAATAATACAAAAATAGCTAATATTTTATAAATATTAGTCCAATTATTATAAAAATTTATATGAATAGATTTAATTGCACTGAATAATTTTATTTAAGTATGAAAAGGTAATTGTATTTGACAGAGTAATATAATTACATTTTGAAGTTAAAAAAGAAAAAAAAAAATTGGGAGTTGGTACTATTTGAAAAATACAAATTTCTTCATAAATATTATACTTAGTCTTAAAAAAAAATTGAGATGCAAATACTTTTGATACTGTTGAACAATTTTACTTAAACATAAGAAGGTAATTTCATTTGTCCAAAATTCATTTATATATAAATAAAATTAGTAAATGAAAAATAAGAATATAAAAACATATAGGTGGTGTGGAAACTGATCCTATGGTTAAAAATTCAAACTTAATTACTCGTATTAACATGATAAGTTCCAATTTACTGTTGATTGCTATTTCTAACGAAAAGATTAGAACGCGTAATTGATTTGAAAAAAAATTTTATTATTTTTTCTTTATATATATATTTTCTTGTTTACTTCATAGAATTAATTACCTCAAATTTTATAAACAATGGTTCTTCATTTGTTAATAGAGAAAATTACAACAATCACGAATAACTTTACGTTACCATTACCTTTTTTCAATTATTAAAAATCTTTTTTCAAAATTTAAAGAGTTTGTTATTTCCTGTAGGCTTAAATGAGTCAGTTTTTGCATCTTACCCTTTATTTTAAGCTGAATATGACACATTACGCATTTAAATAGTCAAAAGGATATTTTTTTTTTTTTCAACCATAGATTCACAAAAATCAGAATTTTGTTAAATATTTGTTATTATCGTCAGAAGGTTGTACAATATCTGATGAAGTTATTAAAGTATTGAGAAATTCGTTGCTTATAACTTTTCAAAAATAAATGTTAGTTAATAATAATGATCAAATGTGCTTATTTTTGCCAATCATGTGGTAAATGGTCTTTAAACATTGTATTGTAAAAAACAAAGATCACAACAAGTTTAATACGAAATTTCGTTTCCTATAAAAACATTGGAGGGATAAAATCGAAGTGAAAAAAATTTATTATAAAGACGGAAAGGAATGAATAACATGAAACTCAAAATTTAATACGAAATTCTATAAAAAAAACATTGGAGGGATAATGAGCAAGTAGAGAAAGAAATACAGAAAAAATGATCCGAAGAGAAAAAAAAAAAAAATAAAAGTAGACTTTTCGAAAAAAAAAAGTATTGGAATTATACAAACACACTCGGAAAAAAAAATTAACAAACAAACACAAATATGAAGTTCAAGATTAATAGCCTACGATTTCAACGAATGATTTCAACGAAAGATAATTAACGAAGACGAATTATTATTAGAGATTGTACGTAACACGAATTATGTGGTCATATTCTTATATGCATATGTAATATTTTTAAATCTTAAAGTTGGAATAATTCATACATAAATAAATGTATTATCGAAGGACGATATACATCATTACAGCAAAGTTTACGTGCTGTAAGCCCACCTTCCCACCCATGCATATCAAAAGGACAGCGATATACACTACAGCAAAGTATACGTGCTGTAGCCCCACCCACCCTCCCACTGCCCTTATTAGGTTTTGCGATCTCGTCTTAATGACTGTTTTTTTATTATCGGTAAATCATTCTCTTGTTGATTTAATGTCTGTGACATACTATCAAAAAAAAACATATTTATTTGTTTATCGTCTTTTCTCTTTTTAAAAGTATATTAAAAGATGTAATTTACTTACGACATGGATCGAGAACATCCTTTTTTTACGATTGCCGATCAACCATCTTTATTCGTATTTCGGAAGCTATTTGGAAATTTTGTCAAATCAATCAGACCATTTCTAACACTAATTGTATAAATTTATAGGAAAAAAAAATGAGAGCTAAAACGTGTTTTCTTAATAATTTGAAAAAAAAGGAGAAAAAAGGTACTGTACGTTGTTATTAATGTTAGTGGCATCATTTATTTATTGAATGATATGATGAATACTTGATCTATTTATTTTTTAGAAAAATATTCACAAAAAACCTGTCTATTTATTAGAGTTTTATAAATATGATCAAATAAAAGAAAAATTTTTTTGGCGTATTTGCAGAATTTTTTTTTTTTTCTTCTTTCGTTCATCGGAACTTACATTCCGAATTCTAAATTGGAATGAAAAGGCCAGATCAATCCAAAAAAAAAAGGATAAAATTTTTCTTTGTCTTTGTACGTACGTTTCATTGTTATAGTAATGATGTAAAATTTTTACATTTTACTCGCATAATATTTGTCACAAAAAAAATTTGTACCAACTTATATAACTAATTTTAGTTAAACTTAATTGAGGGATTGAAAATAATGAATTAAATAAATTTGGTTGATCTCAATCATGATTTTGACGCAGTGCATAATTGTTACTTGATCAGTTGATCAAAAATTTTTTAAACATGATTCCCATTTTGGTAAAAATTTACATTATATATATATCTACCTATTGATCTAGATCAGACAGGAACCACTTTAAATCAGGAAATTATAGAATAATTAATTTATACGCGGTAATAATATAATAATTGAGATGCGATAAAATTTGAAAAGCAACCCCAAACTTTGTTTGAAGGTATCAAAAACGCGTTAAGTTAAAATTTTGTACGCCCTTCAAAATTATCAAACTTTGTGAGAAAACTTCCTCCGGAATTCCGAAAAAAAATGCCAAGTTTAGTCTGAGTTAATTCTCATTTAGTTACCCGATACAGGATCTCAATTAATTAAACGTATTTGTTATTTATCATGTTTCGAATCACCCCATATAATAATGATTGGTTCTATGAAAATTATTTTTTTTTATATTTATCCGCTCCGAAATCCGGAAAATACCTTTTTCACTAAAGTTCAATACCTGTGATTAAGTGCATTATTATTTATCATATTTCAAAATTATTTAATGTATCATTTGACCTTCTTGCATGCCTAAAAATGACAAAAAGGTTTTTTTTTTGTAGAATCTTCTAAATTTTTAAGAGAAATGACTGGTTCTTTAGTAACAATATAATTATATATATATTATTTTTATCGATCAGAAGTTTTCAACATGACTTATTGCAGCGGATCTCGGAATTTTCAAGATCAAAAAAGGAGACTTTATCATGATTTAATTGTAAAAATACAATTGTTCTAAAGAAATTTTTTTTTTTTATTTTAAAATATACAGATTTATTAGATAGACGGAGTATATGTTTTGATCAATTGATCAAATTATTATAAAAATATATAGACTGGGTATCTCCCTTTTTGTATACTGTATAATTTTATATTATGAATAAAAATAAAATGATGATCAAGTTATTTATGGAATTACCAATTTTGGACTCAGGCTATACACGATACATAAGTAATTTAGTTCTTAAAATTAATATAGTGAAAATTTAATTACGCGAGTAGTAAAATAATTATATGTAAAACATTCATCCTAAATGCAGTCATTTGTGAATAAATTATTAGTATGAATAAATAGATTTTATAGGTTGTTTTATTTTTTGAGTAAATTTATACGTCGCCCCCTGCGACGCATCGCCTCTGGGCAGAATTATGTAATGCCGGCTAAAATTAAAACATGTGACGTTTAACAGGATGTGAAAAATAGATTTTTTACAACAAAAAAAATTGTCCCTGGAATATATATGAAAAAATGAAAAAAGTAGGGGTGTGACACGGGTGACAAAATGGAGGCGATAATATCGCAGGGGCGATGTATAAATTATTATATTATAAAAATAACAAATTTATTAATATTTTATTCGTAAAAATAAACGATAAAATAAATAAATAAATAAATAATATTATATGATATAAAAAAAAGAAATATATCTTACAAGTTTACAACATTATAACCTAATTACTTTCATAGTTTTCTACCAACTCTTCATGGTCAGTCGTCCAACGATAAGTCATCCCATCATAGTAGTGAGTGAAACGAATTGGAGGTTTTTTTTTACTTCTCCAACTTTTGAGAAATTTCCCTAGGCCTTCTAAGGAGAAATTCCATTTATCATTAAATGAGAAATCTTTTAAATTTTCGAGTGATGAATTACTCATAATTCTTAATAATTCATCACCATTTGGTAATGTCTTGACTTTGGACGTAAAATATATTTTCTCTAATTGAGTACAATTAGAGAAAATTGCAGCTAGTTCAGCAGCTAGTTCACTCACATTTATAGAATTAATATCCATAGTTAACTCAATTAACTTTAAGCAATGAGTTGATATTGACGCAATTAAAATTTTACTATTGGTTGGACAATAAGAATCAAGTGAATGACGTGATTCAATTTCTAAAATTCCACCACCAGAATTTGCAATAATCAAACTCTCAATTTTACATGGCAAATATGAAGTTTTGAGACGTGTAAGAACAGGGAATGATGCCATGGTTAAAAAATCTTCCCAATTTTTCCAGTTCACAGTATTTTCATTTAAATAATCATAATATTCATTATGGATATTTAATTCAGTCAAATTCCGTAATTTCAAAAGAAATTTGGGAGGGAAATTGAGCAAAGGTTGTAATGTGAATTTTATTATTGTATGAGATTTTTTTACAATCCCATAATTTAAAAGGTTGTATTTATCTTCAGTATTATCAAAACATAAATACAAGGATTGCAGATTTTTTTGATTTTTAATTAAGGAAGCTAAATATTTACAGTCCACATTACAATCTTTTATCTCCAATTCCTTAATGTTTTGACAAATATTGGAAAGTATTTTAAATGTATATGTAGTCCTGGACTTAATAAAATCAACATTAAGTGAACTTATATTTGATAAAAATGGGACGGCATTTTCATATGTACATAATTCCAATTCACTATTTAAACAGAAATACTTTACATTTGTACATTTGCTAAAAATTAATTTAAAAATTTCATCTTTCAATAATTTTAATTTTTTTTTACGTTCAACATTATTTCTATTGATCATAAGTTGTGTCATGTCTTCAATCCAAAATGGATTGATATGAGTAAAATAATTCATGTAATTAAACAACAATTCTCCTGGTAATTCATTTAAAGGTAATATAATGTTGTTTCGGGACAAAAGATCTTTTGAATCATGAGATAAAAAATGAAAAATTATATTGTACAATTTTTTACGTGATTCTTCCTCATAATTGAAATGATTTTTGGTACAAACGTATGACATGTATTTCCATAATATTGGTATAGCTATTTTACACCAAGTTATATTTACTAAAATGCATGAATGTAAAGAAGCAGGATCTTCTTCCATCAATATGGTAAAAATAAACAAGAGAATGTCTGGAATAAGTTGCGCCATTAGGATATAAATTAGTTGATATGTAAAAACGATGAATGACTGATTTGTGGTAAAAAATAATTTATTTCAGAGTTTGAATGTAATAAAAATAATTAGTATGAAATATATGAATAAAAAAATAAAAAATGACGGCTTAACGAACCACATTTATATACGATTTTTTATCAGCAAAAATTATCAAAAGTCTGTTAATTATGATTACCATATATGTACTAGAAGAGGGACTTACGTATTCTACTTACAATGAAAAAAAGATTGTAACATTACGATCCGACAACGATGATGTGACAACGATTTGTTTTTTCTACCGTTTAAGAATTTATTGAAAGTACTTAAAACTCCGACCATATGATTGTTTATCGTTACGAAAATCAATAAACTCAATTTGGGAATTCAACTGTATCACGTATTAATAAGCTTATTTTTTTAAAAAAAATGACATGATAAAAACAATGGTATTTGGTATTTTTCTTACTATTTAAGATTTTATTGACATTATATATTCGTTCAATCATCGTTTAATATGCATTATATTAATTCATTTTTAATAAATTACTGTTCTCTTGTCAGTTCAAGTAAATTAATTTTATTGGTGTTTTAATTTTAAAACGTAACGCACTCAATAATTTTTTAAAGAAATTTCAAAACGTGAAACAGTAAATCGGAAGGAGAAATGTGTATTTCCGTTTAATATCCGACTGAGTATCAAAGTAACAAAATAAGAAATTTTATAGATACATTCATCGTTTCCAGTTTTGGAATGAATAGATCCAATGACGACATTTTTTTGTAACACAGATAAACACGTGATAATCATGGTATTGGCGATAATAAGGTGCGCAATCAACCATTGTACAGTATATGTAAAACCAAGTAGAAACGTTTGGACTTTGGACCAAGTTTTGGACATCAAGTTATTGAAATTTAGGGTTTCGGAGATTACGGAAGTTTGGGTGGGCTCGAAAGTATGAGCCAAGTTTCGGAATTTGACTTTACCCTTCGTCAATCGCAAAACAGTTTCATCCGCAACATTTTGAAGAATTTTCAAGAACTATTATTACTTATTAGAAATTAATAATACTTTTTGGAGCATGTATAATGGATGCGCGAAAATCACTGACAAATTCATATAGAGTGTTTGCACAAGTCTATATTCTTGCGCTCTCTTTGAGTGTAGATGCATCGATGCAAGTGATATTGAAAACATTACAAAAGAAAATTGTGAATATTTTATTTCATATATTTCCAAATTATATATTATTTTGATAATATTACTTTTATCAATTTTATATTTTATTAACGGTACTCCTGCGACTAAATCTTGAAATATTTATTAAACTAAAAATTCATCACTAAGTTGTTTTTATGTTAACTCTATTAAATGTTCAATATAACTAAAACTTTTCAAATTTTATTGGTTATGATAGACTTGATAATACTTGATAATCAGTCACAAAGCTACTACTACTATATACTACTGTAGTAGTTAATTTTTCTGATGTACAAGTACTGTACTAATACTAAAATACAAAAATGGTTTTTAACTTCAACTTTACTTTAACCGTCATTCTTTTTCGTCATTCCGACTAATTATATACAAACTGACTTTCGTAAAAAATTTCGGTCTTTCTGCTGAGAAGTTTTATAAACCTACGAAATTAGATTATTGCTCACGACGAAGAGAAAAAAATAAATCCTTATCTTGTTGATCGTTAAAATCTCTCAAGTATAATCTCTTTAATCTCTACCCATAATTAAAAAATAATAATTATTATAATCATTACTTTCTCTAATATCTTTCTAATTCATGTTTCATTATGATCTTTTAATGTTTTTGATGTGAAAGAAATGTGCGTAATTTCATTTCCCATACAGAGGGTTGTGAGGGTTTTTTTTTTAAAATCATAATGATGGAAATTTTTTACTTTCATGCTATCGGGCTAGAAAATGATTTTGTAACGATAGTTATGTGTAGTACAGGAAAAGTGATTATATCAAGATACTTCAAATGAACAAAAAATCCATGGGTAAGTGATATTTCACGTCTGAACTCTATCTCAGAGGATCAATCGGTGATTATATACTGATATAGGTTATAAACAGTCATCCCGACAAAATAGTGCCAGTCGTTAAGATAACAGATAACGATATAGAAATCTTAACCGCCAGATCACCAATTCTTCCGAAAATCTTTAAGGTTAATTTAAAACCCCGGTGGAGATGTAATTGAGAATTATCCTGATATCAAGAGAAGGTTATGAGATTATCCGTCGTTGTAGAAGGAAGAGTTAATGTATCTTGTGAGTTGTGATTAATATTAACCAATCTCAATCTGCTGAGACATCCCTAGGTTTATAATTTACCGTACCTATTTTATATTTGTTCAGTTTATTTATTGTTAGGATATTAGTAATACTCTAGTAATGAAGACAAATTGGCTGATTGAATGAAAATAACGATATAGAGATGAATTATTAGATACTTTAACAAACAATAATCTTAACCAATGTGGCAATTAGTGAAGAACTGGAGATTGGGAGCGCCGATTGACAAACTATGAACGATTTTACCTTTTGGCAAATTGTCCATTGAACGAATATGTTCTGAGTGAGGATCACGAATTTAGTGAATTTTGTGGTGTTTGTATTTGTTAGCAATAGATAATGTTGCAGAGCGCCGAGTGAGGCAGTAATATTGCAATCCTTTTTGTTTATTAATAAACCCAATGCTTCGCATCAGACAATTTATTTCGTGCCAACAAACCGTGTAAAACACACTTTAAGGAGACAAATCATGTCATTCGAATATAACTCTTAAATCAGCAAGTCCAGCTTAATGTTTGTTGTAATTATAAGTTTAATTACTTATTTAACATTATGTTTGTTTAAGACTACTTTTGTAGCTAAAAGAACTAAAAGGTAATTTACTGTCATTAGGTCAAATGAACTCGATATGGATAATATTAATTATTAACTATTGATAAAAATACGATAAAAATAAAAATTCAAGACCATTTACAAAGAGCATTATTATCTTTAAAAAATTGTAATATATTTTTTATTAAGAGTAGATTACATCATTGTGATTCTGGAAAAACCTACATTCATGATTGAAAGATAAAATTCCCTTTATTCCTATCCTTGGCTAACAGATCGTGGTGTAAACAACCGCCCCTAATTTTTGTGGCAAAAAGCGCAGTCGTACGCACGCATATTCTGCTAGATCGTATCGTCAACAACATCTACTTCCTTTTATTTAGTATCATCTATTGACACGGAATCAAAATTCTTTGAACACAGATAATTGCCATTTTAGAACATTCAAGTATCTCACTTGTAACGATCCGGCGGCTATAATTAAAAATAATTGCATTAACCTATAAGAAACATGTTTAAAAAGAAAATAAATAAATAAATAAAATATATACAACACTGTTGAATATACTCACATGAACTCTAAACTTTACCAATGCTGTATTTAGCTCTATTATTGCTTTTATCACTTCATATTCTCTATTATTGCCTCTGATGTTTTTGAAAACTTTCGCATCACAAGTTATACCTTCTTGCAGTTTTGTATTTCGCTGTAACTTTTTTTTCCTACATCCTTTTAATAGTCTTTACTAATTTCGATGATATGTAGATTAAGTAAGATATTTTCTTGATTGTCAGAATCATAATACATCTATCAGAAGAGCTGCTATTATATATCTATATAGTACCGCATCTGAAATAAAGGATTATTCTTCTTAATTTCATCTACAAAAGTTCCAACATAGGATATCCTCTAAGGTGAATGGAACTAAATATTAGGAATTATCTATCAGGTCTTAAAGAGAAGTTTAGATCTGTATATCAATGTTATCCATAGATATGTATCCATGATCTAAATTCAATATCTGTAATCAATGTAAAATTAAATCACGTTAAAAAAAAAAAAAATTGAACGTTCTGTATCCATGTTATAGATAGTAATGGATAATACTGATAGCACGATTACTCATTCATGCAGTTCCAATTCCTAAAGACAGAAAATATTCATTAATATTGTCGATCTCAAAAATAACCCACCCTATTTATCAGTTATGTAAAAAGTTTGTTTCCAAAATACAAACCCTAAAATACACTCCTTTTATTTACCTAAAAGTTCGTTCCAAAATACAAGCCCAAAAATCGTATTCGAAGGTTTATTTAAGATATTCCTTCTTGCTACTTAACTATAATTATTTTTCTGCGCAAGAAAATGAGGTCAAAGTACAGTTTAATTTAACCTACGGGAAAATCTAAATCAGAGGACAATTTAAAATTGGGGATTTTCAATTCAAATTTGCGTTTATATTTATTGACTTCATTGGAGGGGAGAATTTTTGGAAGAAACCCAAAGTAAATATTATTCAAGAGGAACGGATCGAATCAAAATCTCATTAATGGAAAAAAAATTTTTTTTTTTCGAGCGAGATCATTGTGTGACCAGATATGATTATCATCTACAGATCATGAATCATGATAGACCTATATCAAAGACTCACTACGTGTTCGATTCGAGCACACGATTATACTTTTCTCCTAATTATGACTTTAATTCGTACCTCAAACAATGTACCTCAAACAACATGTTACAATTACAAGTATTTTTATCAAGATTAACATTGAACGAACCAAAGAGCATACTACTACAGGATTAACTATAAAGAGATCCAGATTTCTGAACGTTAGTTCAATAAATACAACAATTTATTCCAGCAAGAAAAATTATTGACCTAAATTTTGGATATAGGTATATTATTTTTTTAGCTTTTTGTTTGTCCAATTCTAAATTTTAATTATGTTAAAAAATGTGGTTATTCTTATTCTTTTTTTTTTTTTTTAATACCATCATTAAAAGTTATTAGTCTATCTTGGAATGTATCGAATAGATTATCATAGTAGGACGTATACATATCTATTGACGAAGGAGAGGTGCCTGTAACAGTCGTAACGGTCACAAGTATGTCATATTTTCCAACTCTTATAATATGTTTTTAAGCAAAATAGAAAACATTAATTATTTTGTCTTTAAATAGAATAAAGGAAAGATGATTTAAAGATTTTGTTCAGATGTGGAATTTGTGGAAAAGTGGAATCCTATTAGTAATTGACGAAAGATTTAAGCCGCTATCATGTAATACATTGATCACTACATAAGGAAGTGTTTCTTGTCCTTATTAAATGAAGCTTATTGAGTTTGTCCGAACTGTCTTGTAAATGTCAATTATTGAGTGAATAATTTATTTTTTTATGTTGAATTTTTATTAATTATTTTATCATAGAATTGTAATAGATTTTGGTAAAGCCGAGTTCATTAATCGTGATGTAGTTTTGGCGTAAGTAAAAGAAAATTTTTGTTTTAAGGCCGAGTTCATTAATCGTGATGATGTTTTGGCGTAAGTAAAAGAAAATTTTGTTTTATTAATGGCGCATCAAAAGAAAAAAAAAGATGGTCTGTTATTCGATACATATGTATAATATAATTAAATTTTCATTTTTTATTGTCTTATTGAAAATGTAGTTGGTCCGTTGATATACCGACTAACGACAAATTTGAAATCCTTCCATACGTAGAGATGGTACTAGATCATGGCTATAAGTTATACATTATAGATGTTTAACATCAAATAAGCATAGCATAATTTCCATTCATCGATAAAAGTATGTTACTTTATCTGCTATACAAACCTCGTTTTTTTTTAAAAATGAAATTTAATCATATCGAACCATTTCTTTCAACAGATATCCAGCAAGATCTAGTCTTTGGAAGGATCAGATTACTGTTAGAATTAGTTTGGAGTAAAGTTGAAAGCTGTACTATATTTATAAATCACACCAAACATATTATAGCATAGCGAACATCCTTATAGATCATTTTCTGATCATATAGTAATTTGATGATATCGGACTTTAAGGCTTCGAGGCGACGGAAGCCACAGAAGTTCGGGCAAAACTTGAAATTTTTATGGGCAATAGCCGAAGTAACCAAGTATAATTTTCGTTAACACAAATTTATGGCTAAAATTATATTTGTGATTATAAATAGAAATTTTCAAAATATCATTTCTCAATCAAATTTTACATAAATATTTATGAAATTACTATCAGAATTCAACAAGCTATAAAACATTAGATTCTGATCATTGGAGTTGCAATATCATCAACTTACTTTTAATTTTTCTAATTATTAAAATTCAGCACATTTTCGGTAGGGCAGTTAATTTTTGGATTTGAAAACAGAATTTTTGATAATAAATAATTAAATTTATTATTGATTTATACTTTCAAAAGATTTTTAAATAGCTTAAATCTTGTAAGAAATTCTTTATTTTTTAAAAAATAAATATCATAATTGGAAATAGAATAAATTTAATACATAGTAAATCATAAAATTTTTGTCAATTTTAAACATACATTATCGTATAAAATTTTTGATTAAAGCATTTTAAAAAGATACTATTAGTAAAAGTTGCCTAATAATAACGCGATCGACAAACGTAATAAATCTAAATTATCCGAATATTATTATTATTACTGCTCCGTTTCATATATTTTTTTATGCAATGATTTTTTTACTTCTGATTACTCCATTATTTTTTATGTTTCATTTATTTCTTTATTTTTTTATTTATGGTTGTTGTAAGGTATGGTTGTGTATGGTTGTGGTAGTTGCGATTGCGATTGTTGATATCGTAATTCGAATCGACGATTACTCTCGACAGCCAGGACCATGTAAATTCTTTAATCTCACGGGATTAAAGAATTTACATGGTCGAATTATTTCCACGATACGATAGAGGGTATAAGGATTATTATTGTAAAATTTAATAAAAGTTTATATTAAGTTTAATTTACAAGGTGGATCTCTTATAACCCAAAAATTTTAAATTTGACAATTCTTTCAATATTGATTTTTGTTTAAGGAAAGAATGATAAGGGATGGTTTAAAAGAGAAATTATTATTTATTTGAAATTTTTTCCAATGAATGTTTTAATAGCGTGTTTAGCGTATTTATATATAATTATTTCACTATTAGCGTAACTGTATTGCGGATTTATTGTCTGAAACATCAATAGGTTGAGTCCAACATTAGTAATTCTATAAATAACAACAATCATTTTATTTTTATCGATAATATAAAATTATACAGCATACAAAAAGGGAGATACCCAGTCTATATATTTTTATAATAATTTGATCAATTGATCAAAACATATACTCCGTCTATCTAATAAATCTGTATATTTTAAAATAAAAAAAAAAAAAAATTTCTTTAGAACAATTGTATTTTTACAATTAAATCATGATAAAGTCTCCTTTTTTGATCTTGAAAATTCCGAGATCCGCTGCAATAAGTCATGTTGAAAACTTCTGATCGATAAAAATAATATATATATATAATTATATTGTTACTAAAGAACCAGTCATTTCTCTTAAAAATTTAGAAGATTCTACAAAAAAAAAACCTTTCTGTCATTTTTAGGCATGCAAGAAGGTCAAATGATACATTAAATAATTTTGAAATATGATAAATAATAATGCACTTAATCACAGGTATTGAACTTTAGTGAAAAAGGTATTTTCCGGATTTCGGAGCGGATAAATATAAAAAAAATTCTTTTTTTTTAATTTTCATAGAACCAATCATTATTATATGGGGTGATTCGAAACATGATAAATAACAAATACGTTTAATTAATTGAGATCCTGTATCGGGTAACTAAATGAGAATTAACTCAGACTAAACTTGGCATTTTTTTTCGGAATTCCGGAGGAAGTTTTCTCACAAGGTTTGATAATTTTGAAGGGCGTACGAAATTTTAACTTAACGCGTTTTTGATACCTTCAAACAAAGTTTGGGGTTGCTTTTCAAATTTTATCGCATCTCAATTATTATATTATTACCGCGTATAAATTAATTATTCTATAATTTCCTGATTTAAAGTGGTTCCTGTCTGATCTAGATCAATAGATAGATATATATATATAATGTAAATTTTTACCAAAATGGGAATCATGTTTAAAAAATTTTTGATCAACTGATCAAGTAACAATTATGCACTGCGTCAAAATCATGATTGAGATCAACCAAATTTATTTAATTCATTATTTTCAATCCCTCAATTAAGTTTAACTAAAATTAGTTATATAAGTTGGTACAAATTTTTTTTGTGACGAATAAAATGTAAAAATTTTACATCATTACTAAAACAATGGAAACGTACGTACAAAGACAAAGAAAAATTTCATCCTTTTTTTTGGATTGATCTGGCCTTTTCATTCAATTTAGAATTTCGGAATGTAAGTTCCGATGAACGAAAGAAGAAAAAAAAAAAATTCCCCAAAAATATTTTTTTTTTTGTTGATCATACATTGATAAAACTCTAATAAATAGACAAGTTTTTCATGAAACGGATCAAGTGTTCATTATATCTCCCAATAAATAAATGATGCCATTAACATTAATAGTACCTTCTTTCTTATTTTTTTTTTTTTTAAATAAATTATTAAAACACACGTTTTGGCCCTTTTTTCTTATAGATTGATGCAATTATTGTTAATTAATTATCAATGTAGAAACGGTCTGACTGATTTGAAAATAAAGCAAAAGTAGATGCCTGATCGGTAATCGTAAAAAAAAAAGGCAATTTTTACTCTTTAATCTGGAATAATGTTCTCGATCCACGTCGTAAGTAAATTACATCTTTTAATATACTCTTAAGAGAAAGGACGATAAATAAATAAATATGTTTCTTTTATAGTATGTCACGAACAGTTAAATCGACAAGAGAATGATTTTACCGATGATAAAAAACGTTACGGAGATCGTAAAGTCAGAAATATGAGATCGCCAAACCTATTAAGGGCAGTGGGTGGGTGGGTGGGGCTACAGCACGTATACTTTGCTGTAGTATATATCGCTGTCCTTCCGATATTTATTTATGTATTAATTTAAGATTTAAGATAAGCTATTAATATGTGTCTAAAATATGTTTTTTTTTCTATGATAATAATTGTTTATAGTAGTGTAGTATATCTTTCGTTATATCTTTCGTTAAAGCCAGTATAATAATTTTCGTATTATTTGTTTTTTTTTATACCTTCAATTTTTTTTTGTAATAATTCTATTACATTCATTTTCGATTCGTTTATTACTTATTTTTTTTTCTCTTCGAAACGTACTTATCTTATTAATTCGTAGCTTTCCAACGTTTTGTATTCTTTTTAAGAAGAAATTTCGTAATTAAATATGCAGAGATGTGTTAATTTTTAAAGTCTATTTCCTTGACTGTACCACATGATTGGCTCAAAATGTAGCACATTTGATCATTATTAACTAACACTTATTTTGCAGTTTAATATTGTATAGACAGCCTTCTGACAATAATAACAAATATTTAACAGCAAAAATATATATATATGTTTGATTTTTGTAAATCTATGGTTAAAAAATATCCTTTGACTATTTAAATGCGTAATGTGTCATATTCAGCTTAAAATAACGCAAAAAAAAATAACAGGTAATTATTTCTATGCTTAGGGCTCCGAACGGGTTGGGTAGGGTCAGGTAATTGTCTTGACTCGAGTCATCAAATTCATGACCCGCCTCAGGTCGGTTCGGCCGTTCGGGTACCCGACCGACTCGAATCTTGTACGTTTAATTAATTTTATATATGAAAAAACGCCGGTAATGATGGTTCCGGCTTTTTTTTTCAATCTTTCATAAACGATTTTCTTAATCGTTTTAATAAACGAAATAAAAACCGATTTTCTTAGTCGTTTTTAATAATAAAAGTAATAAAAAAAAAACGATTTTTCTTAAATAATCAAGTATTTTCCCTAAAAAAAATTCCGAATTTTTACACACTTCCGAAGATAAAAAAATGCATTGCCGAAAATTTACCCTTTTGCTTAAAAATATAATCTGTCAAATTTGTACGACTTGAACGCTATTTTATAAATTTCAAATGAACAGAAAAAAAAAATGTTTGCGGCATTCAAGTATTACATGTATACATGGTCTCTGATATTTTTCATGGGCTTTTAACTTGCGTATGGTCTTTTATTTAATTTATTTGATCTTAATACTGACCTTTTTATGGGCAATTTCAAATTGTGTTAGTGAAGATTTTTCCGTTTGATCTCTAATAGAATTTTAATTTATATTGAGTAATGGTATGATCTTTAATGGACAATTATAACTTATATGGTAGTCTTCCTATTTGATCTTTAATACTTTTTATGTGCATTATTTGTGTAGTGAAATGGGTAACTTTTAATTATGAAACAAGAGTTCATGTTCAGAGGGGAGTTGGGAATTACAAATGCCAATGTATTTACTGAATTATGATTCAGTGTATCGATTTAACTGGTTGACAGATTAATCCAATATACTAGGGTAATTGCCATAAAAAACAACATATGTAAGGTTCTATTTTTGAACTTATATTCTCACAAGTACATTGAAAACCTGGTTTTCATTATTTTGAAGAACTGTAATTATAAAGTCCTTACCATTAAGGATACAACTAACACGCATGTATAAGTGAAATGGTATGGTAAAAACTATGTTTTTGTTGTTCGAATTTAATGAAACGGTTTTCCACTAATCTCGTGTAAAAATACCATAATGTAATGTTGGGGAAATAAGCCAATTCCTAAAAGTTTCAAAGTAAAATGACGTTTTTTAGACATTTGGCTAGTGAAATTTGCAAACAACTTCACATTCAGAAATACGGTTTTTAATTAATGAATTTTCGTCAAATTTTATTATCGTTTTCATCACCTGACTCACAGATCGCCAATTAAAAATGTTAAAAATGTTGTGAAATGTTTTTTCAATTATCAAAATGCCGATACGGCATTCTTTTTTGACTAAAGTATTTAAAAAAATGAGTTTTTTAATTAAATTGTAAAAAAATCATTTTTTTTAATTAAAACAATTAAAGAAGTCGTAAATAAAAGGGTTTTATATTTTTTAAAAAGCGATTAATAAAAAAAAATGATTAGAAGAATCATTTTTTTTAATTAAAACGATTATTTTTTTTAAAAAAAAACAAAAACATTTTTTTTTTAATATAACTATTAAAAAAAACATTTTTTTTTAACGATAAAAAATCGTTTTTATCATTTTTTTTAATTAAATGATAAAAAAAATTTGTTTTGTCGTTTTTTTTAATTAGATGATAAAAAAAGTCATTTTTATCATTTTTTTTAATTAAACGATAAAAAAAATTGGTTTTATTATTTTTTTTAATTAGACGATAAAAAAAGTCATTTTTATCATTTTTTTTAATTAGACCATATCGGCGAATTTGTTCTATCGCCCAAATATGTCGAATTTTATACTAATAAAGATTAACTAAAATTAGAATATGTAATACAATAACCTGAAAAGCAAAATCAATTTTTAAAAAGTACGGTTTAGGGCGATTTAAATTTTGGCCAGAATTAGCGTAATTTTGGCCAAATTTAACGTAACATTAAATCAGTAAATAGACAATGCGAAGATTTTTAAAAAGCAATTATTAATAAAACAAATTAGTACTAAGTAAACACCAATAAAGATTATCACAATAATGCAACAATTAATGTAATTTATTTAGGTATTCGGAATTTTTATTTAGTTTGTAATTATATTGTAAGCAATTATTAGGGAAACTACGCCTTTACTACATGTATAACTGAAACTCTTTTCATAGTACATAGAAAAATATTAAAAATTCCATAATATAACTTAATTAAAAATTTGTTTAACAGGTTAAATTGTCCTTTAAAAATTAACTATTTATTTTTAACATAATAGATAACTAGTAATGTTTATGTAAGAAAAGTCTAACAATAATGATAGGAAAAAAGCAGTAATGAGAATAATAGTGGAAATAATAATGAGAAATAAAAAAAACAATGGGGAATGGTAAAAGATAAGAAAATATAAGGGAGAAAAAGCAGAAAGGGAATAAAGAAATAAACAAAAGAGAACTAAAGTAAAAAAAAACAGGGAAAGAGAAAATGAAGAAAGGAGTATAAACAAAAGAAAAGAGAACAAAACCAGAAAGGGAAGAAAAACAAAAATAAAAGAAAAAGAACAAAATAAAGATAGAAGAGAACGAAAATAAAGTGGAGGAGCAAAAATAAAGTGAAGAGAAACGAAAATAAGGTGAAGAGGAACGAAAATAAGCGAGGAGGAACGAAAATAAGTGAAGAGGAACGAAAATAAGGTGAAGAAGAACGAAAATATGGTGAAGAGGAATGAAAATATGGTGAAGATGAATGAAAATAAGGTGAAGAGGAATGAAAATAAAGACAAAAGGGAATAAAAATAAAGATATTTCAAAGAAAACGAAGATGAAAAAAAGAAATAAAGATGAAAGAAATAAAACAAAAATGAAGGAAATAAAACGAAAATGAGGGAATAAATAAAGAAATAAAGGAACCAAAGGCAGATAAATAAGAAGAAAGAGAAAGTGGATGAAAACAAAAGATAACAAAAGGAAGGAAAGTGAAAAACCAAAATCCAAAACCCATAAAGAAGAATAAATAAAGTTAGTAAAAACAAAATATAAAAAACAAACAAAAAAGAAAAAAAAAGAAAAAAAGAAACATACCCTATTCGTAAAACTGAAAGGCTAAAGATCTAAAAAAAAAGAAATTGAAATGAGAAGAAAACTAAAAACAAAAGAAGAAAAGTATAAAAAACAAAATATAAAAAACTAATACAAAAATAAGACGAAAGTATAAAGAAATAACATACCTTTAACGCAAAATCAGAAAACTTAAAACCCAAAAGAAAGAAATAAATTAGAAATGAACAAAAAAAAAATATTAACAAAATAAAGAGAAAAACCTGTGAAACTAAAAGATCTTAAAAATCCTAAGAAGATAAAAGAAATAAAAAAGAAATTAAAAATGGGAATAAGAAGGAAAAATATAAAGGAATGGAATAAAACAGTAAAAACATACCTGGTTTTTGTTTTATTTAAAAGAAAAATATCACGCCTAAAAAAAAAGATGCAAATAATTACATTGGGTCACCAATTCCATTTTCCCAAAAAAAAAATATTAAAAAAAAAAAATGAAATTTTTTTTTTTCGGGGGGGGGGAGGGGGGGGGGTTTTTTTTTTTTTTTAACAAAATGCTTTTTTATATATTTCAGTTTGGAAATGATCATCAGAGATATTACTAAATTTAGGTCAAATACAGGTTTCAAAAAAGCCACATGCTACAATTGCCACGTATGCCACATGGCACAAATTTTGATCTGATGGTTTATTTTTATCAATCATAACATAGCCACATCAGTTTTTTTTATCACACTTCGCTTATTTTTTTTTATATTAATTTTAATAAACTTTCACTTATATTATTTTGTTACTTATAATTTTTATTATTCATATAATTTTTTAAAATATTTACGTCTAATGGTCTAAGTGTAGTCGCATAAAATATAAACTATGATAGAAGAAAGCACCTATCCTAAAAGTTCATTTATTAAGCTTTTTGATAATAAAAGAACCTTTTTTTATGAGATCATAAAAGAAGGAACATATCCTCTCACAGAACAACTTTATTATACCAGATATCCAAAACACCCAATTCCTCATAATTATATTGTTAGAACTCAATACGGAAAAGCAAAGCATATAGTTGAATGTTCAATTGAATATGTAGAGAAAAAGCCTTTATACAAAGTTTACTTTGGGATTAATTTTGCAAGAGAAGTACAATCCTGGGAGTCTACAATAGATGCTGCTTGCAAGTATTATCGGGTACACTTTAACTTTTTAAAAATATTTTTGATGTTGAAAACAAGTACTAATGTATACTATTAGGAGTTTAATGAAATAGGTGAAATGGATGAAAATCAAAATAGAAATCAGTCAAATAAAAAAAATAACGGAAAAATGTCTGGTCCTTTACTTTTTGGTCTCAAGCTACTTAGTGTTGAATGAGTGCGAAGGACAATGTCTTTAGATCATAAAATTCGACCATTTAATGATCTTGGTAATTCTCAAAAACGTCGCAAGATACTTGGATTATCACAGTATGTTTTAGATATTATTGAAAAAGAAAAAGGCAATACGTTTCATCCAGATGATCAGATAAAACTTAAACAAATAAAATTTGAGACTTATGATGATTCATATAATATTAATTTTGGAAAGTTAGATAGAGTAGAAGAAACAAAAAAAATTGAAGCAATTGTGAAATCTTTAGATAAAGGGCATATTTCAAGAGAAGCTTATCGATCTTTAGCACGAATTGAAGATCTTCTACGTGAAAAGGTAGTATATGATATGTGACAAAAAATTAATGTGGAAGTGAAAAAAAAGATTCCAATAACTCTTGTTGATTTGTCACAACCATCTGTATTTGAACCAATCACTGAAGAACCTGATATTATTGATGGTGCAATTATTTTAAATATGTTAGAATCAGTTGGAAAAGGAGGTCAGCGTCGTATAACAAATATTTTAAATTATATAATACCATTATATGTCAAAAAAGGAATTTTAATTCCTAGAAGATCAATTTTACATATTCGGATCTCAGGCGACAGACGCAACGTGGGTCGCAAATTGAAACATGTAATGATAACTATGACATTATTAAATGATTTAGATGGTTTACAAAAACCAGATAATCACTATACTTTGGTTTTATATCCGGGTGCTGAGACATATGAGTCTCTTAAAAATGCATTAACTCTTTTAATTTCTGATTTGTGTATATTAAAGGAGAGAGGTTTTAAACAAACAGATGGTAGTCATTGGCCAGTTGAATTGTATTTCAGCTCTGATTGGAAGTTTTTGGCAACTTGCTTGGGAATGAAAGCTGCTAATGCAGTACACTTCTGTCTTTGGTGTGATTGCAGCAAAAATGATATTAATACTACATCAAAAACAATCAATAAATCAATGGATAATATTAAAGCTAATTACAATCAAATAAATGGCCATATAAAAGAACCATTATTCCATATGATATCATTAAAAAATTGGGTGGTTGATGAATTGCACATTTTTTTACGAATAACAGATAGATTGTGGGAACTAATGATTTCTGATCTTCGTCGTGAAACTACCGATGAAGAGGTTTGGAAAAATAAAGTCTTATTGGAAATGAAAAGACTCAATATATCTTTTCAATTTTGGCATGAAAAAAATACAAATAATCTATCATATACTTCTCTCATGGGCCCAGATAAATTAAAAATTCTTAAAGAATTTGATCTTTTTGCCATTTTTCAGTCAATAACACGAGCTATACAAATTCGTGCCTTGTGAGATCAATTTAGTGAATTATATCATTTAATACAAGACAAGAATACAACAGGTGAATTTTTTCGTTATAAGGCTAAATCTTGGCTAGATGCATTTACAGCCCCTTCCATAGGACATCCAAACAGAAGCGATTTTGTTAGAGGCATGTATCGTGTTCAAGATATAACACCATACATTCACGTATTGTGCAATCATGTCGCTGAATTTCTTGAAATCCATCATAAGTTTGGATTATCTGCATTTTCCTGTTCAGCAGTAGAGAAAAAAAACCATATGCAAGTATGCCTTTATTTTCAAAATACATTAAAAGATGGTGGAAACAAAAATTCCCAAAAATCAGCAATTTTGGAGATGTTAGAGTATGAAAATCGGCAATTATATTTTGATTCAAATAGTGTTCCTAGTTTTCTTAAAAAATCAAAAAAATATAGGTTGCAGTAGTAGAATTTATCTTTAGCAAATAAAAAAAGTATTTTCGTGATTAAGTAGAAAAAAAATTTTTAATCAAACTAATTTTATCTATTTTATTTAATTTTTTTTGCTTATAAAACTTGTACTATCCATCATACAATAGTTACGAAACAATAATGATTCATGACTATATAATATAATTAATGCGAACCTATCTAATTTGAGACGATATAATTAAATGACAAAAATACCGGGTTTCCAGAAAAAAAAAAGAGTAAAGGTCGAATATGAAGTTTATTTATTTACATATTACATAAATTCAAACTATATTTGACATTGATCTAAAAAAAAATGAAACTGAGCTGAACCAGCTTCAAACTTATGATTCTCTTTATCTTTACCACCTGTTACCTTCCATTGAACAGTCATTTCTCCATTAACCAATAGTTTTTTTTTAGATTTTATTGCATTTTATGCATTTTATTCATAATTGCTATTTTCACTCTCAGGCATATACAAACAAACAAAACTTAACTGACCTTCTCCATAATTACGTTCCCTCCAATTTTCATCATCCAAAATTTTTCCAACTTCTTCAAAAGCTTTTTCTCCCTTAAAACTACATAAATAAGATGACCCACAGGGAGAATAGCATGCTATATGGTTTTTGAAAATACCAACAAAAGCATCTTCACTGCAATGTATTGAAAATACTTATTTCCCAACAGCTGTGTAATAGTTTTTAAGGCGTTTTTGTAATTCTTTAATTATGGCTTTTTTCAAATGTGAAAGTTCAGAGTCTGGAACCAGTCGAATATGTGAAGGAAGTGTATTGTAAGACGTGTGTTTTAGTGTTTCATGTCGTTGAAGTCCTGAACGATTTTTAAACCCTTTAACACGCCTTTTGCAAATTGAACAGTACAACCTAGTTGAATCTTGCGTAAACATGTCTAAAAAAGAGAAAAATATGTATATAAAAAATAACCAAAAAAAAAAATAGAAAAGACAAATAACATAATTTCATAAGTTTTAAAAAAAATTAGCAGGTTTATGCCAAAATACTTACCAAAGTTATTCGGATGGGTTGTGTAGTGGTCGGATGGGTTGAATGCATTTTTTTATTAAGTTATTTTTTGTTTTATGATTAGTTAGACGCACTTTTTTTTTTAATTGATTTATATATTCACATGATGTAAATCACATGAATGCCGAACATATTAGTACTTCGTAATGGGACTAATAAGGCAGTTATATCTATTAAATCTAAATGAACTAAATTCGCGCATATGCAATAAAAAAAGTTATTTTTATCATTTTTTTTAATTAAACGATAAAAAAGTCATTTTTATCATTTTTTTTAATTAAACGATAAAAAAAATCAGGTTTATCATTATCATTTTTTTTTTAATTAAACAATAAAAAAAGTCATTTTTATTGTTTTTTTTAATTAAATGATAAAAAAAGTCATTTTTATCGTTTTTTTTAATTAAACGATAAAAAAAGTCATTTTTATCATTTTTTTTAATTAAACGATAAAAAAGTCATTTTTATCATTTTTTTTAATTAAACAATAAAAAAAGTCATTTTTATCATTTTTTTTAATTAAACGATAAAAAAAGTCATTTTTATCGTTTTTTTTAATTAAACGATAAAAAAAGTCATTTTTATCGTTTTTTTTAATTAAACGATAAAAAAAGTCATTTTTATCGTTTTTTTTAATTAAACGATAAAAAAAGTCATTTTTATCGTTTTTTTAATTAAACGATAAAAAAAGTCATTTTTATCGTTTTTTTAATTAAACGATAAAAAAAGTCATTTTTATCGTTTTTTTAATTAAACGATAAAAAAAGTCATTTTTATCATTTTTTTAATTAAACGATAAAAAAAGTCATTTTTATCGTTTTTTTAATTAAACGATAAAAAAAGTCATTTTTATCGTTTTTTTTAATTAAACGATAAAAAAAGTCATTTTTATCGTTTTTTTTAATTAAACGATAAAAAAAGTCATTTTTATCGTTTTTTTTAATTAAACGATAAAAAAAGTCATTTTTATCGTTTTTTTTAATTAAACGATAAAAAAAGTCATTTTTATCGTTTTTTTTAATTAAACGATAAAAAAAGTCATTTTTATCGTTTTTTTTAATTAAACGATAAAAAAAGTCATTTTTATCGTTTTTTTTAATTAAACGATAAAAAAAGTCATTTTTATCGTTTTTTTTAATTAAACGATAAAAAAAGTCATTTTTATCATTTTTTTTAATTAAACAATAAAAAAAGTCATTTTTATCATTTTTTTTTAATTAAACGATAAAAAAAATTGGGTTTATCATTATCATTTTTTTTAATTAAACGATAAAAAAAATCGGGTTTATCATTATCATTTTTTTTTAATTAAACGATAAAAAAATCATTTTTATTATTTTTTTTAATTAAATGATAAAAAAATCATTTTTATCATTTTTTTTTAATTAAATGATAAAAAAAGTCATTTTATCATTTTTTTAATTAAACGATAAAAAAAGTCATTTTTATTGTTTTTTTTAATTAAACGATAAAAAAAATCAGGTTTATCGTTATCATTTTTTTTAATTAAACACCGGGTAGATCATTTTCTTTTAATAGAATGATTAAAGGAAACGTTTTTATCATTTTCTTTTAACAAAATGATTAAAAGAAGACGTTTTATCATTTCCTTTTAACAAAATGATTGAAGAAGATGTTTTATAGTTTTCTTTTAATAAAACGATTAAAGAAAACATTTTTATCATTTTCTTTTAATAAAAATAATAAAAAAATAATCATTTTCTAATCGTTTTAACTAAAAAAATTCAAAAAGAAAACAATTTTTTTAAATTGTTATATTAAAAAAGACAATTTTTTTTATCGTTTTATTAAAAGAATAGTTAAACTGATAAAAAAAATCAGTTTCTTTTTTGAATTTTAGTTAAAATGATTATAAAAAAAATTGTTTTGTTAAAACAATTAAAAAATATTATTTTTTTTTTTAGTTAAAACGATTAAGTTAAAATGATTTTTTAATCGTTTTTTAGCTTTTGACATATTTTTTTAAAAAAAATAAAACTGTTTTTTTAATTAAACGAGTAAAAAAAATCATTTTTTTTAATTAATTAAAACGATTAAAAAAAATCGTCAAAAAAAATGAAAAGATGCCAAAATGGCATTTTTCATAACATAGAAACGTTTTCGCAATATTTTTTATGTAATAGCTTGATCTGGCTCATGAGCCAGCTTGAGTTTTTCAAGCCAAGCTCATTACCGGCTTGAGCCTATCAAGCCAAGCCTAATGGCTTGGCTTGGCTCAGCTTACGCAGAGCTTTATACAGTATATTTAATAGAGAATTAAATTCTCTGAATAATCGCATATTCTAGTTTATAAATAAAACATGAAATACTATCTAACAATTTTTAAAAAAAAACTATATGGTTTCATCATATGATGATCATTATTATGTTCGATGTATTAAAGTTAAAAAATTTCTCACTGATCAACAAAATTTCAAAAATTTACTATTTGATAGCTCAAATTAATGCACAATAAAAGTGTCACAGGAGAGCCTAAATTGCAATTTTACTCTAATGATTTATAGGTTCAAATTCATGTTCATGTTCATCTTAATATTAATTTTAATTTTAATTAATTTTAATTTTAATTTTAATTAATTTTAATTTTAATTTTAATTAATTTTAATTTTAATTTTAATTAATTTTAATTTTAATTTTAATTAATTTTAATTTTAATTTTAATTAATTTTAATTTTAATTTTAATTAATTTTAATTTTAATTTTAATTATTTAATATATGAATATTAATATAATTCTTCAGGAAAAAATTTGATGAAAATCTTGCCCATAATTTGATAATGACAAGGTAACCTCGAATGATCATTTTTTGCAATAATCTAGGATCAAAAATTACGATCAGCAAAATTAAATTCCAAATTTATACAGATCAACAATTTAATTTCTAAATTAATTGATTTTTTTTTACATAAACTTTATAATGGTTTCAATGTCACATGTGATGTCGATCATTAATAAATAAGTAACGAAGTTAATATCAAAGGCAAAATTTAACTATACTGTATATTAAAATTTTTTAAATTTTCGCCAGTGATACTTTATGAATTATGCAGCATATTTTTATAGTTTTTGGGACATTTCAATATTTATGTAAAAAAGATTAGTGACGTAACTTTACTTACTTTTTCATCTTTATATTACTAATTAAACTGATAAATAACATTTGAAGATTTGTAAATACCATCCAGGTATACATCTTTCATAGCCATCCATCTCTCACAAAACATAAGCAAAAATTAATGCTTAGGTGACAGTTTTTGTAAAAATTTTAAATTATTGGTTTATATATATTATATTTTTAATTACTTTATTGTAATTTTACAATTATAATACAATAATAAATAAATTAATTATTTTTATAATTTTACTAATTATAAACTCTCTTTTTATCCTATTCAGTTTCCTTCAATATATATATGGGTTGGAATCTTATCATTATAATCTAATAAATAGCCCAGTATTTGTTCTTCATATAAAAGTATTTTTCTTTATTTTATGAATTTCTAAGTTCTAATTATTAACTTACAGCTAAAATAGTATAGAAAGATTAAACATGAATTAAGATTACAATAAAGTATTGCATATATAGTATTTCTGGCTGAAATATTTTTTTATTATATTCACTTTTGCCTTGTCTTTCTCTTAATTCTTTTTTTCAGCATAACTTAAAGCACATCTTTTTTATATAATTTGAGGTTTAATCTTTATTATATTTTGTTTATAAATTACTTAATTTACTTTAAACTATTTTTGTAATACATAACAATTTTTCATATCCTTTTTTATGTAATTCAAGCAGTTCAAGATTCTTAAAAGTTTTATAAAATAATGAATCTATCATATCAAAAATAATAATTTAAATTATAAATTAACTTTTATAATATTTTTTTTTTTAGAATTAATATGATAACTGTCATCTATAAACTATAATAATATTATATGACTTCAAACTTTTATAAATCATGAACCAAATAACATAAAAAAAAACCTAAACTGATAAAATGATAAAACAATATGAACAGCATATTTTTATCAGTTTTTTTTATAAGATTTAATAATAATATTAAGTTCTATTATGAATCAAAAATAAGTAATTGTAATAAGTAATAATAATAAAAAGAAAAAATTTCAGACTTTTTCTCATAAATTTTTTATGGAATCCATAAAAATTTTATGGAATGTAACAAAAACAATTTGGGTTTTATTTTTTAATCACGCTTGTGACATGTTGCATGAATCACACTATTAAATTTTATTGGTAAAAATTTTGTATCATGATTCTGTGATGCAAAACGTGATACATGATTTTAAAAATATTTTTTAAATCTTCCTAAAAGAAACTATTTCTTTGTTTATTTTTTGAAAGAATAAATGTAAATTTCAATAGCTTTAAATTCATAAATATTCGCTTTAATTTTTTTTTATTTTTATGATTTAGGAACATTATTAATATTCCTTTTCCTTCCTTTTTTAGGATAGACTTAGGTTTAATATTTTGCAGTGTCTTTGTAAATATTCAAATGGGTAAGTGTCTCTAGTTCAGTTCTATTTTCAGTTCTGATTTGGCTCTCTGATATAAAATTTTACTGAAAGTATTTTTTAGCTTAAAATTTTTACTGAAAAACGTTTTCAGGTCATATTTTTAATTGAAAATATTTTCAGTTAAAAAACACTATTAAAAAAACGTTTTCAGTTTAAAAAATTAGTTCCAGTTCCATTTTCAGATCAAAAAATGAAACTAAAACCATTTTTTTGAAAAACACTTCAAACTGAAAATGTTTTCAGATGAAGTTTTTTAACTAAAAAAACATTTTTTAGTTAAAAGATGATTCTGAAAACGTTTTTCAATAAAAACCTTATTCCAAAAAGCGTCCAGTAAAAAACCAAGTTCAGAACTGGAAATGGAACTGAAAACAGAACTGAACTGGAAATTCGGAACTCTAGGTAAGTGTTTATTTAGTGAAATGAACTTCAAAAAACATTTAACTAATGTTTCTTTTATTTATTTTTGTAGATTCAGTCATTTAACTTAAAGTTGCAAAATAACTTTTTACAAAAAAATTAATAATATAAAAATAGTTAATACATATGGGCTGATTTGATCACCTTTAATTAAAATATTGATTTTGTTACATTTTTATTATACAAAATACTATACAATATACAGTAAATTGAGGGTGAGTATTAAAAAATTTTATTTAATGTTATTATACTATAATTTGGTAAATATTTCTTTTAAATTAATATAAATCTTAGCATTTACTATATATTATGTTAAAAATTCGTATCTCAACTTTAAACGTAAATATTTCCAGATCCAATGATCCAATTGGCAAGCTCTTTTTTCGCTCATATAGTCCAGATCAAGGGCTTTTCAAAGAGCCTAAATTTTTAAAAAACGGATTAGTGGATCCCAAGATATTTGCATTTAAACATGTTAAAAATTCGTACCTCAACTTCAAACGTAAATATCTCTGGATCTAATAATCCAATCGGCAAGCTCTTTTTTCGTCTATAAAGTCCAGAACAAGGGCTTTCCAACAAGCCTAAAATTATAGAAAATGGATCAGTGAATCTTGTGATATATTTGCGTTTAAAGATAGTAATACAAACTCTTACATAAAATAATTATTTTATTGTTTAAAAATATCTATTATAATACCATCTTTTATATGATGTTTTTATTACACTTTCATAAATATTTATAGCTACTAAGACTATATAAATTTTTATTTTACTTTATATTTTATTAAAATATACTTACTTTTTAATAATATATGTTAAAAATTCTATATATATGAAAAATAGGTTTTTTATTAGTGAAATGGGTTTTTTCATGTCACTTTTACATTTAATAATTTAAGTTTTGCAAATGTAAATTCTTGTGCAATTTATTATTTAATCAAGTGATCATCAATCAGATGATTTTTTGGTATTACAAAACAATTTTGAGTAACGAAAACTGTGAAAATCAATTTAATAACTCTTTTTAATGCAGAGTGAACAAATCAGCTCATATGATTTTATAAATACACAAAAAGGCAATTTTATTTAATTAAAGTAAGAAATAATTTATTTACCGCCCCACACGTTGCAAATTTTATGTTTATCATTGCCATTTTAAGAAATTTTTTATGTTTATCATTGTCATTTTAAGGGGGGTGCGGTGTATAAGCTGGTTGATCAACATAAACAATTTACAAAAAAGGAAGGATGCGTTGCAATGCAGGTGCGTTAAATAAATTCACTCTTAAAGTAATATTATTATATTTGAAATTAAAGAAAAAAAAAATAAATTTTAGAATTAATACTATTTTTTTTTTTTTTTTTTGGCCAATACTGCATTTTATTAAAGGACTGTAATAAAATATTATATATATCACTTTTTTAAAATACCTATGAATCATATCTATATAATTGGACTATCTAGTCTAATTTTTTTGGATTTTAAATCTGTAATATATCTACAAAAATAAAAGATTAGTCGCTATATAAAGACTAACTATAAAAACAATTTAAACAGTATGATTCTATAAATCTGATAAAGTGAAGAGAAAAAATTGTAAGATATAATTTTCTTTCGTGTGATTTCTCTAATACTTTTAAGATCATAAACCCAGCGGCATTCTCCTTGTAAAAAATTCATTAAACTTTTTATACTAACTTCTTCAAAAGATCTACTAGTATATTAAAGATTTCAGTAAAACTCTTTGACTTGTTTTTCTTTGATTTTTTGTTTGGATTCTGACTCTTAGGTCATTTCAAATAACTCTTTTTCTTTGATGAAGACTCCTCTTTTCCACACAATTTGGGATAAAGTTTGTTTGGCCTTGAGGAATTACCACAGGATCATGTCTAAGAAACATTGTCAATATCAAAAACTGTTCTTAATACAAACAGCATATCTGAATGCCTTTCAAAGAACGCTATTAATTGTCTTTTCCCTTTCAGCATTTTGATTGCTTTATAAGCTTTGATCGAATATTTTGCTAAAAAATATGATTGCATATTACAGTTTACCAAGCGCTGAGTGTATTAGTTTTCCAGATAATTCCTTTACACTAGACAAAATCTTTCATGGTATTTATGTTCTTTTAATAATCAGTCCTTTGGAAACTATCAAATTGGTATATCATTAAGTGTGTACATCCATAATCCACTATTAAAGTAGATATGTGTTTCATCATACAAGATAATTTTAATCCTATATGGTTTGAAATTTTCTCTATTTTTTTTGATATTAACTTAATAGTGTTTTCCTAAGTATTTAATGCTTTTAATATTTGTTCTTGAGTTCACTCTATGGGTATATCGTAAACTGTGATATGTTATACAGAATTAGCATTTTCTTCTGTAACACTATTTCCAGTTATAACTTTTCAGTTATACTTCAAGTAAACTTTTTTTCTTTCAATTTTTTTGTTTCTCTTTGATTTATAAGTTCTTTACCTGATTTGGCAGATTGCTTATCCTCCAGTTACTTTTTTTGCTTTTTGGATTTTCTGCTCTTTTTCTTTTTCAGGTTTTTGGCATTATTTGTTGAAGGCGTACTCTGTAACAATTTGGATTGGTCCTCTGTGATTTTCATTTTTTTCAATTCTGACTTGTCTAGTATTACTGTTTTCTTTTGTTGTTGCTATAGCATGTCTAAGAATTTTGAAAGGGACCTAGCAGTCTCCACCTTTTGGAGTTCTTTTTTGGTAACGTTACATATCATTTCGCCTATTTGTAGTCCAATATTTAACAATAAAGAAAGCATACTATATGTAAGGTTTGACTGGATGGCCAGATTATAAATGTTGATCTTCTGCTTAATAAAAGGTCTTTCTTCCAGTATATTATTTATTCAAAGTTGCTGTTCATTGAGTGATAAAGTACCTATATTGCCAAGGTTGTTTAATATTTTAATAAGTATATTTAAAATAGAACTTTTTATAATTTTGTCCATTTTTATGAATTTTTTATTTGTATTTTTAATAAAAAAAAATGTTTTAAGTGGTTTTATTTTTTCAAAAAAATTTTGATCAAATGATTGATAAGAGAGAGTTTTTTTTTTCCTAGAATTAATACTATTTGAAAAATATAAATTTTTTTATAAATATTATATCTAATCTTAAAAAAATTGAGATATAAGTACTTTTAATACTGCTAAATAATTTTACTTAAATATAAAAAGATAATTTCATTAGGACCCCAAACTATATATAAATAGGTCAGGGGTTGAGTTTGCTTATTGATCATATAAAATTTTTAAAAAGTTGCTTATTTCAGGGGTATTTTTAAAAAATTTTTATCCTACATACCCTTGTATTTAAGAAATCTATTGATTGGAATTTGATGAAATTTATATCATTAGATTCGTCTTAATGAGACGAATTTAATGATATAATTTTAATTTGATAGCATTAATATTGACCAAGATATCCTAAATTGAAAATTTTACTATATATCATATTTGACTTAAATAAGAGATGTTCAAGGTCCTATTTCATTTATCTAAAATTCATTTTATATATAAATAAAATTAGCAAATAAAAAATAAAAATATAAGAATATTATTATATAAACATAATTTTTTTTATATAATATTGTATTTATGAAAATTAAAATGTATAAAATAATAAAAAAAAATATTAGTTTAAAAAAATTTTTATAAAAAAATTTTTTGATATATATATAAAATTTTTTACTCTATATATATAAAAATCATCTTTTACTATTATATATGACTAGATTTATTATAAATCTTTTTATTTTATACAAAATTTTATATAAAAGTTATAAGTTAAATTTTAAATTTAATTAATTTTAAAAAAACTCTTTTCCACTCTGTACATTTTAGAACTTGCCAAAAAATTATTTTTTATTTTTCATAGAAATAGTACCCTTGGGGCTGAAATAATTATTATTTATATTATCATAATATCTTCAACAACTTCACTTATACCTGCCAACTTTATTAAAGATGCTATTTATAAAGAGTTTTATAAAAGTTTTGATATGACCATTACTTCCTTTAAGTGGACTCTCTTACACCTATCTTTATTTGCCAAGAATGTGGGCAAAGACAAATATCAGAAACAGATGGTTAGGCTCTATAAAAAAAAACCAAAAGCACTGGTATATATCAACGAACTGACAGTTTATAAAAACTATAGTAAGAACTTACTTTACCTTCTCTTCAAATTTTACGCTGCTAGCTTCAACAATGCTGCAGATAAGATGCAACTCATAGTCAAGTCTGGCGTAATACAACAATTGAAGAGGATTATTGCTAATCCTATTATAGAAGAACACCTATCTGATCATTTCATGGATTTAAAAATCTTCAGAATTAATAAACACCAATCAAAATCAGAGTCTGCATTTCATAACACCAATCAAAATGAGAAAGAAACTTCACAGAAGAAAGATAAATAAAAGGCTGAATTTGTGAAACAAGTAATTAGTAGTATTAAAACCACCACAACTAGTTTACCTGATCTGGTAATACTTTAACCTGACATTATGCTCATTCCTTCTAGTTTTACCTTAAAACCTAATGCTAAATCTTTCATGCTGAAGGATAAGAAAATGAAAACTATAGAGTCAGATCCTGATGCTACTCACATTATCACAGGTTATCATCCAATTCAAGTCTAGGGTAATATGTTCACAATATTCTGATTTATAATGTTCTAGTCAAATAGAACGTCAAACTTCTTGAATATCTAAAAGTATGGGACAATATTATCTCAATAACAGTTAAGAAGCAGAAGAAGTACAAGACTGTTAGATATAAGTTAGAGATCATACATGCTTTTTCAATTTAGAAAAAAGATCACCTTTGGATTACTCTTCTTGACCTTATTATAGTTAGATAGTTTCCTGTTGCTTGGCCTCTTCATGAACATAAAAAAAGAGAAAGATTTTAAGCTATTGTCATGAATTTATCAGATAACATAATAGCCTCAGTATTTTTTCTAAAGAAGAACCTCACAAATTTCATTAACCTTTTATATATTAAGACTTTTAAAAAAGTTAAGGATCCAGATGGTCAACGCAAGATAATTGCTTACTTTAAAATGTAAGATGACCTTCAGTCAGTCTTGAGTAAAAAATCATTTTAGAGTGAAGTTAAACTTAGTTGAGTTCCATCTTTTATTAATGCTTAGAGAAGTTATCAGTAAGCTAAAGGTACAAGCATAGGTAAAACTAATAACAAACCTTCAGCTTCTACTCTGAAAAGCTCCAAAATATGTGGATCCAGCTGTTCAGTGATCACAGGTTCCAATCACGTTCTCTTAAGAATTCAAAGAAGGATTCAAGTAAATCATCTACTAGACATAAAGCCTAAGACAATGAAGATGAAAAACAAGCAGAGCAAAGACCCTTCTTTCCCAAAGAAACTTTCAAAAAAACAGTTACATGTAGAAATTATTAAAATAAAGAAGGTTTTAATGAACTTTATTCAGAAACAATCCTAAAGTTAGATAATAATTAGTAGAATTTTATTTTATTTCACCAGTAGAGATAGAATATTTTCTTTTTTATTCCCTTTTTTCCCTTTATTTTATTATTTTGTTTTAATTCTTAGGTGGCTGATAAGTCTGGCCTTTGGTTAGAAATATCTCTTTTTGTATTCATGAATTCTTCCTGTTTACTAATAAAGAAAAATGTGATTTTAATGCCTTTAAATTTAAAAAAAAAAATTAATTTTAAGGGTAGTAAAATACTTATAATTTTATGCAAATTTTTTATGATCTTTATATTACCGTATATCACGGGCCACAGTACTCCGGGTATCTTGCAAATTTTGGGGGTTTTGGCCTGTACTTGGGGGTACTATACACGAGTGAATACTATATATAGGGGGGGTACAGAATTTTTAAAATACCTGGGATACATGCTATGTATAATACCCAGGTTTAATTAGATTGGTGAAACGCAAAAAAAATGCCGAAACTGACTGTTCTAGCATTTTTATATGTAAAGTAAAAAAAATGCCAAAACTGATTGTTCCGGCATTTTTATATATATAAAAACACAAAAAAAAATGCCGAAACTGACTGTTCCGGTGTCTTTTATATGTAAAATAAAAAAAAAATGCCAAAACTGACTGTTCTGACGTCTTTTATATGTAAAATAAAAAAAAACGCCGAAACTGACTGTTCCGGCGTCTTTTATATGTAAAATAAAAAAAAACGCCGAAACTGACTGTTCCGGCGTCTTTTATATGTAAAATAAAAAAAAACGCTGAAACTGACTGTTCTGGCATTTTTTATATGTAAAATAAAAAAAATGTCGAAACTGATTATTCCGGCATTTTTTATATGTAAAGTAAAAAAAAAATGCCGAAACTGATTGTTCCGGCATTTTTTTATATATAAAAACGCAAAAAAAAATGCTAAAACTGACTGTTCCGGCATTTTTATATATATAAAAACGCAAAACTGATTGTTCTGGCGTTTTTTATATGTAAAGTAAAAAAAAAATGCCAAAACTAATTATTCCAGCGTTTTTATATATCTGGAATATACATTATATATTGATCTAGTATTATACCCCGGGTATTTTACAAAATTTTAAGCTTTAAATTGGAATTCTCTATATAAAGTACCCGGGTACTTTAAAATTCTCGCAAATTTCTTGAGGGGGGTACTATACATAGGGGGGGTACTGTGGCCCGTGATATATGGTAGATATCTAAAGTCCTATATAATTAAATTTATTAATACAAAAATTTTTTTGAGTTTCATATCTTTCTATTATAAAGATTCATTTATTATTTTAGATAAAAAAATATTTTTTTTTTTTTTTTACAAATAAATTAATTGCAATTCTAATTGTTAATTATAAAAATCTAATATTCTAGTTATTATTCAATAATTAATAGTAGTTTTAAACTTATTCAAAAATCAAATATTCAATTTTCTTGTTAAATTTAAAAACCTATAATTAAAAAATAATATAATTAGAATAAAATAAAAATTCTTTAAAGTATGCCTAGTAGGATATAAAATAGATTAGTAAATTTTCTGAATAATTATCTGGTTATATTAAAATTTACTAGAATTTTTTAAAAATAAACAAAAAAATATCTGGTTTTCAAAAAATTTACCAGATCATTTAAAAATAAAATAAAAAAAAAACAAACAAAAATAATAAAATTTTAATTTTTTAATTCTTTATTAAAATTTAAAATGTTAAATTTTTTTGTTCATATTGTGAATTTCAAATTTCCAATGCATGATTAAAATCAAATTCTAATAAATCTATATCATCTAATCCTATTATCATTAACAAATTTAAAGTTTTATTATTCAAATTATTTCTCAAATCTGTTTTAATTAAATTTTATCTTGAAAAACTTTTTTCACATTCCACACTTAAAAAAGGAATTGAATAAATAATACTAAATAAATTCAATATATTTGGAAAAATTTTAGAAGCAATAATTCCAATTTTGTTGTTTTATAATTATTGCTTCATAATTATATCATTCTTTAAAAATATTATCATCAATAATAGCTATATAATGTTCTATCAAAATATTTAATTCATTTTTTCTATAGTTAACTAATAATTCTTTATCATTTGGCTAAATTAAATAATTAAAGATTTTCATTGCATTTAATAACAGTCAGTCTGGAAATCTTTTTTGTATTTCTAAAAGCATTGTTGAAGAAAATGATGAAATAAAAGTAATCAAATCTGATTCATAATCTTCCATCCACATTAACTTATGAGTATTAATATTAACGTTTGATTCTGATAGTATTTCTGCTAAAAATTTGTTTAAATTTTCTTCAAGTAATAATTCTTCTTTTTCATTATAATTTAAATATTCCATTTTTATTTTATTAATTATCATTTTAATAACTGGATCAATATCTGAAATTTAAATATATTGTTACTGAAATATTTTGCTTAAATTACTAAAATAATCTAAAATGTCATATAAAAAAAAAAAGAATTGCCAAGACTTTCAAGACTTTTTAATTATATATTTGAGTATATAATTGAATAATATTTTTTTTTTAATTTTGATTTGAAGTAGTAACAGTTATCAAAATACTGATGTTTTATTCTTTAGTATTCCTATATTCTTTAATTTTGAGATAGATCAAGTTGCATTTATTTACTACTTATTAATGCAAAGCCTTCTCTTATATAATGAAGTTATTCTTTGTCCATACTTGAGTTGTTTATTTAATATTACAAATAAAGCTCATATATGTATTATCTATAATATCATCTCACAGTTGATTTATTTATAAAAAACACAATATATAAAATATTCAAAAAATACTTATTTTATATTAGTCAACCTGAATGATAAAAAATTTATTTTAAAGACTCTTTCTGCTAATCACTCAGCCCAACTTTTTACAACATATTATATGAGCACATCTCAATATTTCTAACAACTTAACCTACCTTATTTTTTGTGAAAATGAACACCACGTACTTACAAGATGTTAAGGAAAAGTTTAAACTAAAACTCAAAGTACAAGTAGTAGGCTTCCTACAAAATATTCTATGAGTATAGCCTCAGCTTTGCAAAAGCATAACTGTGACTACGTCTATGGCAACTAGCTTATATGAACAATTTTTCAACTACCAACTAAATTTAGGTCTCCTTACAGTCAAATCCAAGGCCTCTCAACAACAAATAATAGCGGCTAACTTATTAACTTCCCTTTGTTTTTTATTGTCTTCTACCCTTTTAGATACTATCATTTTCCTTATATTTGATATGGTTGCACAACTAATAGAGGAACAAATTGATATGATCAACAAAGAGTATTAATCATATGTGAACTTGACATTAGATAAAGGAAAACTGAAATCTTCTGATAATGGTGAAGATTTACTCAAAATAGAAACAGATGCAGACATATCACACCAATCAACAGTAACTTTTGTTGCACAATCTGTTTCTGTACTTTCCAATTTCATCAAACTTGATCTCTTCTGGAAACTGATGCTAACTAAGAATCAGAAGAAAAAATTAAAGAAATAACTTACTGCTCAGGAAAAAGAAAAATTTTTATCTTCGAATTCATCACCTGATTTTACTCTTGCTGGTCAGTATCAACCACCTTCTGGTATTTTGATATCAAATACCAACACTGGTCAAATCGATGCTATCGGGTACATATCGGGTACATATCGGGTACCTGATATGTACCCGATATGTGTGAAATATGTGTATGCTATTTAATAATACTACACATATCGGGTACCCGATATGTACCCGTCGGATGCAGAAAATTGGTGACATATAACGTACATATCGGGTACATTTCTCATATATATTGGGTAGTTAAATATCGGTTACATATCATAGATTTATTGGGTACCCGATATATTTTAAAAAAATATCAGACAGATATTATACACTTATCGGATAGTGCTAATAAGTATCCTATATATACCCAATATGTATCCTATTTGTATTTGAAATATAAGCATAATTTCATAATTTTCACACATATCAGATAGCCGAAAAGTATAGCATTTATGGGGCATTAATAGTAGTAGATTTATAATTTAAATACAATTGTAATTTAAAAGTAATTTAATTCATTTAATTGTAATTACTGAAAGTTTTATTTATATTTTCAATCGATAATAAAAAAAATATTATACAAAAAATATTATAAAAAAAATTCACTACTCTTTACACAAATTTACAATTAATGTTCACTTGTTTGCTTGTTTTCATTTCATTATATCTATTTAATTTGAAAGAAAGTAAAATATTAGTAATAAAAGTGTTAGTATGAATATTAGTAGAAGTGTTAGCAAAAGAAAAGGAACGTTAATAAAAAAATTTTTACATTAGAAAGTGTTAGTATTAATGTTAGTATGAAAGTTAGTAGGAACGTCAATAAAAAAAAATATAAAGTATAAGTATTAATGTTAGTGTTAATGTTAGTAGAAGTGTTAGTAAAAGTAAGGAATAAAAAATGTTTAACAGTAGAACATTGTTAGTAGGAACGTTAGTAGGAACGTTAGTAGGAGGAAACACATTAGAAAAAAATATTAGTAAGAGTGTTAACAGGATGGAAAAAGAAATTTCAACAAAAAATGTACCTTTGTATTTATTTTTTAGAAAAACCAATAAAGTAAAAAACTTGATAGTAGAACATTGTTTAGGACGTTAGTGAGAAGAAATACGTTGGAAAAATATATTAATAAGAGTGTTAAGAATAACATAATAATGGGAAAAGAAATTTCAACAAAAAATATACCTTTATCTTTATTTTTTAGACAAAAACAATAAAGTAAAAATTTGAGAGAGAGAGAAAAAAGTTTTGAAAAAAAAAAAACAATAAATAAATAATTAAATCGTGATCGTGCAATCACATGATCAACAAAATTATCAATTTTTATTGGTTATTTGGGTAATATTATAAATAACATAATAATGGGAAAAGAAATTTCAACAAAAAATATACCTTTATCTTTATTTTTTAGACAAAACAATAAAGTAAAAATTTGAGAGAGAGAGAAAAAGTTTTTGAAAAAAAAAAAAAAAAAAAAATACGATAAATAAATAATTAAACCATGATCGTACAATCACATGATCAACAAAATTATCAATTTTTATTGGTTATTTAGGTAATATTATATTCAGCCACATCAGCCACAAAATCGGTCACCTATCGAATACACAAGTCAATATTAGCGAAGCAGCACAAACTTGATTATTCACTATTCGTGCTCAACTTGAGTTGATAAAATTATTAAAAAATCACTGATTTTATTAAATTTATCAGAATTTTTATACCTAATTAAAGATGATTAAATTAAGTTTTACTACCGATTTCATTATAATGTTACCAACTTTTTTGTTAATCTTGGATATTTTATTTTGAATTTAAATTGTTCACTTTGAACTCGAGTTGAACTCGAGTTCAACTCGAGTTTAACTCGTTCGCTCAAGATCTTTGTGTAATGTATTGTAGATCCGTAATTGTTTTATTTGTAGTCTATAATTGGCAAAAGCTTATTATAAACCAAAATAAAAAACACTATTTATTTACGTATCTGTATTATTAGATTTTACCTTTTTTAGATTTGATATATAATTAAAAAAAAGACCTTTATCTTGATATTTTGGAATCACGATCATAACAATTGAGTTTAGGTCAAGTTTAACTTGTTCATTGTGATTGATTGTATTGTAGATCTGTATCTGTATTATAATTAATATAAAGAAGACAGATCATAACAATCATGACATATTTGAGAAATTAGAACAATTTTCGTAAATGTTCTTGAAGGGTAATTAATATAATAATACAAGGTGATAAAAAATTGTTTATAAAAAGAGGTTTCATCTTTTTTTTTTTCTTACAATAAATTTGTTATCGTTATTTTTATTATATATTCTTTTTCTTAAAATTTGTTGCCGTTATTTTTTATTATTATATATTCTTTTTCTTAAAATGCCCGCAAATTGGACTGATGCAATAACTGAATATTTAATAAGATATAGGAGGTAAAAAATTAAATGAAAACTAATAAATAACTTTGATCATATTCTAGTTTTTTTTTCTCTTACGTTTCCTGATCTAAAAGTTAAATAAATAATGTAAAGGAGAAGGAACAACTACTACCATGACATACCTAGGAGGAACCGCTCCGAATTCTGGGAGAGCCTAGCTCAAAGAATTCGGAGACAGTTCTGCGTGAGGTTCACTGGCCAACAAGTAGAAAGAAAGTGGAGAAACTTGGTCAGGAATTTTAATGTTAGTAAAATAATAATAAATCATAAAAAAAAAATTAAAAAAAATAAAAAATTAATAGTATTAACATTTTTAGAATTTCTGTGAATGGAGGAATGGTGCGCGAAATGGAAGGTGATCCCAGGAAGGAGAAAAATATTATAGGCAGTTCCACACAAGGTTTTGGGATAGACCTGGTAATTATTAAGAATTTTTTTAATTTATATTTAAGTTATTTAAGTTCTAAATTTATATATATTTCTTAGGGAACCACCACAGTCATAGGCGGCATAGAAACACTGCGCATCAGCGGCCTCAGAATCCGTAAATTATATTTTTTTATTTTTATTTTTTTTTTATTTTGTATTTTTTATATTTTATTTTTATTTTTATTTTTTATTTATATTTTTATATTTTTATTATTTTTATTATTATTATTTTTTATTTTTTATTATTTTTTATTATTATTATTTTTTATTAAATATATATATATTTTATATAGTCATCTAATTATTATTTTAATATTTTTACTATTTTATAATTTGATTTGATATCGGCCTATATTCAACTGAAATTAAAAAATTTGACCTCAATTATGAGTAATTAAAGCTTATTATAATAAATTGCTTTTATTCAATAAACATTCATTTTTTTTTTATTAAAGTATTAATTAAATAAACAATCTGTCGTCATATATTATATAATATATTGTAATGATGAAATGTCTCCAATAAATTTTTCATTTAGGCGTGACAGATCTAATACCGTTGATTCTTCCAAAATGTTACTAAAATCTTTCCATAGATCAAATTGAAAGAACTAATCTATCAATTTACAATATAAAATCTTGAAATAATCTTTCACATTTTTAAAATACGTGATCAAACTCATTTTTGCTAAACTGCCGAAACCTTTTGGCGTTTACATGCAATAGTTTCGGCATTTTAATTTAATTTGACGATCATTGATTATCATGATCAATCTATTTTTACGGTTTTCTAAACCATGATTTTTTTTTATTTTTTTTTTAGGTTGCTGGACTCCCGGACTTGGAATGTAAGTTGGAAGGGGTGGGGGAATTTTTTTTTAATATTAAAGAAATGTTACTAACGTTTCTTTATTTTTTTTTAGGTTGCCAGCCTTCTTGGACGAACCGGACTTGGGAAATGTAAGTTGGAAAGGGTGGTAATTTTTTTTTAATATTAAAGAAACGTTACTAATGTTTCTTTCTTTATTTTTTTTAGGTTGCTGGCCTTCTTGGACGAACCAGACTTGGGAATGTAAGTTAGAAAGGGCTGGGGATTTTTTTTAATATTAAAGAAACGTTACTAATATTTCTTTCTTTATTTTTTTTAGGTTGCCGGCCTTCTTGGACGAACTGGACTTGGGAATGTAAGTTGGAAAGGGTGGTGATTTTTTTTTAATGTTAAAGAAACATTACTAACATTTCTTTCTTTATTTTTTTCAGATTGCTGGACTCCGGATTTGAAATGTAAGGAGGGAGGGAGGGATATTTTTTGAATATTAAAGAAACAGTTTAAACGTTTCTTTTATTTATTTTAGGTTGCAGTTTCCCTTGTTCCTCTTGATCCTAACGTGATCACGATTAAGAAAAGTTTGAGCAAACTTTTCTTAAAATTGTATTATAAATGACTGTAACTTTTTTATTAATTTATTGTAATAAAATACGTAATAAAATAAAAATATTAACAATAATAATTATACTTTTAAACACTTTACAAAAAATTTATAACTTGATAATGCATTCAACAAATAAGACAATAAAAATTTTTTAACTACATTAAACGAATTAAAAATTTCTAAAAAGAAAAATCTATAAAGAAAGTAAACTCTAAAAAATTTCTTAATACGTTATATAATATGAAATCTAACGTATTAAAATTTGTATCACATATCGGGTACCCGATATGTGTAAGATAGAACTGTGCCCGATATATATTAAATAACATATCGGTAACCAATAGTTTGGATATCGGGGTCTTGGTAATTAGGCATATTTTGAAGTGTAATAAATCGGGTACCCGATATGTAAAAATACCTGATATTTATCCGATTAGCCGCCGATATATAAGTCCCTGATATGTACCCGATAGAATTGATTTTGACCAGTGCAATAGACTATCTGCTTCTAACATCTCAAGTGATGATAAAGACTTAGTAAGCAATAATAAAAAACTTAAAGCAAACCAAGACGTTACAGGAGGTAACAACTTAATTATAACAGGATTTCAATCTGATTAAAATAAAAAGAATCTCTTGTTAGACCTTATTGTTTATGATATTCTGGCCAAGTGGACTAGTTGTGAACTCCTCTCAGAACTTAATAAGTGGGATAATGTAGTGTCAGTCAGCACGCATGTGCAGAAGAAATATTTAACTGCAAGAGACAGATTGATATCTAACCATAATACCCTTAAAGCCTATAATAATGGTAACTGAACAGTTTCTCTCAGCAGTCTTCCTGTTTGATGGTATCCTGCCGTCTGGAATCTTTTTGAAAGAAAATAATGCAAAAAATTTTAAGCCATCATTACAAATATTCCTGAGGATATGACTTATGATTCACTGTTCTCTAATGGTTCTTCTAGCCAATTTCTTATTGATTGCAATCTCAAATCTTTTAAACTTATTAAAGAGCATGATGGCTCCCAATCGCTTATAAGTTACTTTTCAATGTGGGATACATTGTCCCAAAGACTTACCGCTAAGCAATAGTGGAAGAACACAGAATTATTTTGATGCCATCACTCCACACTGTCATTCCGTATTCAAAATCATCATCCTGCTAGTTTTTTTTAACTACAACATTCCAACAAGGCATCTTCGCACTCCAGAGTAGTGACTGAAGCCAACCAGATCTCCCTTAGGTCACACAAAATTTTTAAACACGAATCAAAGCAAGAAAAATCCTCGTCAATTCTTGCATCCTCTAATAAGTCACATCGACCATCAGATAGTTTACAAACCAATAATAATGACAGATTATACAAGTCTAATAAGGTGCAACATGACATAATTAAGAAGGTGCGTCTATTAGAACAAATGATTAGTTTATGTAATTAGCATGCTGGTGACAGGAAGTTAATCATTGGAGGATTAAGCTTATCTAACCATTCTTTTGTTTCAAAGGTCTTTTTTCTTTATTATTTTTCTTTTCTTTTTTCGTTTTCTTTATTCCTTTAGTATTTTCATAGACGAGTAGCTGAACTGTGGCCTTTAGCCTTGAAGTAACTTTTCCTGTATTTAAATAAGACTTACCATGTCTGATCTTTTACTATAATAAAATATACGATATCTATCATTTTTAAACTTAAAAAAAAAAATTTATTTTAAAAACACTTATAGAATACTTAAGTAAAGATCACTCTTATAATAATTATTCATTTTTAATTATAGATAACATTACAAAGCAAGAAATTTTGGCTGTACCAGCATTTTTACTTAATACGTCCTTTTCTGAAGCTATATGAAACTTTGAAATTTCTGCTATCTCTAAAGAACTTATGATGATTTGACAACAATTATTGAATTTTAAACAACTTGAATTTTACACTGATGGTTCTCTTATCAATGCTAACTCTGTTAATTGTTTAATGTCTGTAGGATTTATTCAAATAAAACAAAACATTCCTTACACAGGTCGAATGGTGGCAAATCAGTCACCAATCAGCTATCAATCGGGTACCTTATTGATAACTGATTGATTCAATAAGTATTCAATCGGGTGGCCGATTGATAGCCGATTTCCGCCAAAATCCGTCATCAATCGGGCAGGCCGATTGATGGTCAACTGATGGTCGATTGATGGTCGATTGATGGTCGATTGATGGTCGATTAATGGTCAAAATATGGTCAAATGGTCGAATTATGGTCAAATTATGGTCAAATTATGGTCGAATTAAGGTCAAATTAAGGTCAAATTTAAGGTCAAATTAAGGTCAAATTAAGGTCAAATTTAAGGTCAAATTAAGGTCAAATTAAGGTCAAATTAAGGTCAAATTAAGGTCAAATTAAGGTCAAATTAAGGTCAAATTAAGGTCAAATTAAGGTCAAATTATGGTCGAATTATGGTCGAATTATGGTCGAATTAAGGTCAAATTATGGTCAAAATTATGGTCGAATTAAGGTCGAATTAAGGTCAAATTAAGGTCGAATTATGGTCGAATTATGGTCAAATTAAGGAGGTCAAATTAAGGTCAAATTAAGGTCAAATTAAGGTCAAATTAAGGTCAATTTATGGTCAATTTATGGTCAATTTATGGTCAATTTATGTGGTCAAATTATGTGGTCAAATTATGGTCAATTATGGTCAATTGATGGTCGAATGACCAATTTTTGTAGAATAATATAATGAATAATAAAATTTATTATAGCACATAATAAAACACATAGTATCTTTATTTATATTAATAACAGATAAGTATTTAAAATAAAAACATTTATTATAATAATATGTTAGTATATGACTAATAAAGTTAGTAATATTTAATAAATAAATAGTAAAGCGTAAATATAAAAAGTTAGTAATAATTATAATAAAATACACAAATACAAAAAGTTAGTATTATGAAGAGTTTGATAAAATGTATAAAAAAAAAAAAGAAAAATACGTGATGATGTTAGTAAAATATAAAAAAAAAAGAATAACATTAGTAATAATAAAATACACAAATACAAGAAGTTAGTATTATGAAGAGTTTGATAAAATTTATAAAAAAAAAAAAAAAGAAAAATACGTGATGATGTTAGTAAAATATGAAAAAAAAAGAATAACATTAGTAATATTAAAAAAGGTAAAGTTAATATTATAAAATAAAATATAGTCAGTAATCATTACCATAAATTTAATGGCAAAAATACAATAATTAATATACCTGTAAAATGTAATGAGAGTAAGAAGAAAACAGAAAAGAAAGGGTGTATGATTTTTGAAAAATAAACAGAGTCGCGTTTGGTTATTTATATGCATGTTAAGATCAGGTCACGTGCATAAGATCAGACCGAATTTTGATTGGTTAATAATAGATAAATTGAAAACCTACTATCGTTAGTTGTAATTTTTCATCTCATATAGTCATATATTATAATTTGCCTTGGACTTTCGGATACCTAATTTTTTTAATAATATTAACTTATTTAAAATAAATTTAATAAAAAGTGTATTGTTTTTTTAAAATGTTATGAGATCTAAAAAAATCCTCTATTAAAAATATTTCATACAAACTCTTAGGAAATCTCAAAAAAAAATTTCCTATCAGATATCCCATACGAACTCTTCCCATATGAACTTTTAGAAATCTCTCTCAAAAAAATTTTCTATCAAAAAATCCCATGCGAATCCTTTCCATATGAACCCTAAAAAATTTCACAAAAAAATTTCCTATCAGATATCCCATACGAACTCTTCCAATACGAACTCTTAGAAAATCTCTTAAAAAAAATTTTCTATCAAAGAATCCCATGCGAATCCTTTCCATATGAACCCTAAAAAATTTCACAAAAAAATTTCCTATCAGATATCCCATACGAACTCTTCCAATACAAACTCTTAGAAAATCTCTTAAAAAAATTTTCTATCAAAGATATCCCATACGAACACCCTACTATATGAACAACTGGAAAATCTTTATTAAAATATCCCATACGAACTCTTCCCACACGGACTCTAAGAAAATCTCTTAAAAAATTTTCTATCAAAGAATCCCATACGAACCCTTTCCATATGAACTCTTAGAAAATCTCTTAAGAAAATTTTCTATCAAAGAATCCCATACGAACCCTTCCATATGAACTCTTAGAAAATCTCTTAAGAAAAATTTTTCTATCAGATATCCCATATGAATTCTTCCAATACGAACTCTTAGAAAATCTCTTAAAAAAAATTTTCTATCAAAGAATCCCATACGAACCCTTTCCATATGAACTCTTAGAAAATCTCTTAAGAAAAATTTTACTATCAGATATCCCATACGAACTCTTAGAAATAAAAAAAAATCTATTTATCAAAAATATCCTATACGAATCTTAGGAAATCTCAAAAAAAAATTTCCTATCAGATATCCCATACGAACACTTCCCATATGAACTTTTAGAAATCTCTCTCAAAAAATTTTCTATCAAAGAATCCCATGCGAATCCTTTCCATATGAACCCTAAAAAATTTCACAAAAAAATTTTCTATCAGACATCCCATACGAACTCTTCCAATACGAACTCTTAGAAAATCACTTAAAAAAAATTTTCTATCAAAGAATCCCATACGAACCCTTCCATATGAACTCTTAGAAAATCTCTTAAGAAAAATTTTTCTATCAGATATCCCATACGAACTCTTCCCACACGAACTCTTAGAAAATCTCTTAAGAAAATTTTCTATCAAAGAATCCCATACAAACCCTTTCCATATGAACTCTTAGAAAATCTCTTAAGAAAAATTTTTCTATCAGATATCCCATACGAACTCTTAGAAATAAAAAAAAAAATCTATTTATCAAAAATATCCTATACGAATCTTAGGAAATCTCAAAAAAAAATTTCCTATCAGATATCCCATACGAACTCTTCCCATATGAACTTTTAGAAATCTCTCTCAAAAAAATTTTCTATCAAAGAATCCCATGCGAATCCTTTCCATATGAACCCTAAAAAATTTCACAAAAAATTTTCTATCAGATATCCCATACGAACTCTTCCAATACGAACTCTTAGAAAATCTCTTAAAAAAAATTTTCTATCAAAGATATCCCATACGAACCCCCTACTATATGAACACTTGGAAAATCTTTATTAAAATATCCCATACGAACTCTTCCCACACGAACTCTAAGAAAATCTCTCTCAAAAAAATTTTCTATCAAAGAATCCCATACGAACCCTTCCATATGAACTCTTAGAAAATCTCTTAAGAAAAATTTTTCTATCAGATATCCCATACAAACTCTTAGAAATAAAAAAAAAAAAAATCTATTTATCAAAAATGTCCCATGCGAATCCTTTCCATATGAACCCTAAAAAATTTCACAAAAAAATTTTCTATCAGATATCCCATACGAACTCTTCCCACACAAACTCTTAGAAAATCTCTTAAAAAAAAATTTTCTATCAAAGAATCCCATACGAACGCTTTTCTTATGAACTCTTAGAAAATCTCTTAAGAAAAATTTTTCTATCAGATATCCCATACGAACTCTTTCCATATGAACTCTTAGAAAATCTCTTAAAAAACAACTTTTCTATCAAAGAATCCCATGCGAACTCTTTCCATATGAACTCTTAGAAAATCTCTCAAAAAAAATTTTCTACCAGATATCCCATACGAACTCTTCCCACACTAGAAAATCTTAAAAAAAATTTTCTATCAAAGACATCCCATATGAACCTTTTTCCATATGAACACTTGGAAAATCTTTATCAAAATATCCCATACGAACTGTTCCTTTACGAATTCTTAGAAAATCTATAAAAATAATTTTCTAACAAAGAATCCATACGAACCCTTCCCATACGAACTCTTAGAAAATCTCTCAAAAAAAATATTTCCTATCAGATATCCTACACGAACCCTTCCCATACGAACTCAGAAAATTTCGCAAAAAAATTTTCTATCAGATATCCCATACAAACTCTTCCCATACGAACTCTTAGAGAATCTCTTAAAAAAAATTTTCTATCAAAGATATCCAACAAACCTTTCCCATATGAACTCTTAGAAAATCTCTTAAAAAAAATTTTTCTATCAGATATCCCCATATGAACTCTTTCCATACGAACTCTTAGAAAATAAAAAAAATTTTTTATCAGATATCCCATATAAACTCTTTCCATACAAACTTTTAGAAATCTCAAAAAATAAAAATATCTCTATTTATCAAAAATATCCTATATGAATCTTAGAAAATCTATCAAAAAAAAATTTCTATCAGAGTTTAGAGTTTTAAAATGGTTTATAAATTAAATATTTTAAAACGACATTATTGAAAAAATCTAAAAAATCCGCTAATATATAATAAGCCAATTAGCAACCAATCGGTCATCAATCTGATATGGTCGATTGGTAACCTATTGATAACTGGTAAATTCAACCGTACACCAATCGGTTACCAATCAGTCACATGACCGATTGATGACCGATTTGACTCCATTCGACCTGTGTAAAATACAAAAAGTAGAACAGATTCAAACAATACAAAGGAAAACCAATGTAAGCATCGATAGTCGGTCAAACCGTTGCTCTTAAAAAATTAAGAAACTAAATTGATTATCGCAAGTATCTCCATTGAAAGTTAAAGCTACGCTAAAACAAGCAACGCCACCCTGCAAAAAAACAATCTATAGCTCCTCAGATATAAATTGTAATTACTTCCACCAGAAGCCTCAACACCTTAAAACTGCAAAACCCTATAGCTGTTCATTGCTTGGCAGACTTACTTAAACAAGTGAATTAAAGAACAAAAATAAAAAAAAAGAAAAAGAATAACACTATTTTACTAAAACAAAAATAATTAAGAAATTAAAGCTAGCAAAAGTTTAATAATATCCATTTTATCATTAGACTTAGTGCCTGAAGACTTCTTATTCTTCTTGCCTTGCGACTTTTTGGAAGACTTTGCTTGGTTCTTGGTAGGTTTGGAATTAGTAGTGCAAATTTTAGGAGAACCAGAATTCAGCTTGTTAGAATTCTTCATAGGCAGTTTGTTTTTGTGCAGGGAGGAAATAGGAGAAGCACACCATGGAAGAGAGTAGTCTGTACCATTATAATTGAAAGTGAAAGTTGTCTTTCGACAAATTTCTACATCTTGATATTTTTCGAAGTACATCACAATCTGGGATTTCCCACCAGAAATGAAATGCTTTAAAGCTTTAATCGGATAATGAGAGAAAATGTTAGAAGGTTTGTTATGGTCCCATAATTGCCAACAATTACTATCTTGAGGTAGGTCATTGAAGTATAAACGGAACTGTTCTCGTCGCTTTCTTTGTTGTAAAGACCAGTTCCCTGGGAACTAATGTACTGCTTGGTCACCTAAAAAGTATTGCCATATACCCTAATCAAAAGACGCCAATGAAAAGGTTGAGAGACAAATTTTTATGTGCAACGTCTGATACTTGCATTGTCACTTTGTCGTCATGGATATAACATCACCCCAGGCCTTAAGTTTGGCAATTATTTTAGCATAGGACCAACCTGCAGGAACGTTATACACGAAAATATCCCTAATGTTATTCATTTTGTCATTAGGAATTATTTGATTGACGCATACTTTTTCAATAGACTTGGGCATTGCCTTCTTTGATTTATTTGGTTTAGCAGTAGTCGTACTAAGGGAAGGAGATGGTAATACAGTATCTGCATCAGGGAAAATCTGCATGGCATCAGAATCAACTGGCAGATTTGGTAGAGATTGTTGATCATCAGGTACTGATTTGGTAATAATCTGTTGTGTATCCTGGTGCAAGATACCAGAATCAACCAGATTCTGATCTGCACGTGATATTCCATGTTGAACCGTATCTCCCACTTTATTCTCAAGAAGGGAAAATATTTTAGCAAGAAAGTCCTGGCTGGTGAGTATACTAGAGTACACTCTTAGGACCGTATGAACTATCAAGGAAATTAGGGTGTTAGAAATATTTGTTGTTTGTGCTAGAGGTTTATACTGTACAGGCTCAGCGTCAGGACTAAAAGTTCGTATTAACCGTTTGCCTTGTTCGTTAGCATCCTGAAAAGTTACACCTTGAAAATTCTCTTCGAGTATCGATAGTACTTGAGTTTCAAAGGAATGTAACAAAGCCTGAATATAAATGTGTTTCACTTCTTCATTCGTTTGGGCTTGTTTTTGTTTAGATGTCGAAATTTGTGGTATAGGTAGTTGTTTATGTTGTTGTTTCTTAGCTTTCTTTCGCAGCTTCTTCTTTTGGTTTTTTGTCAAAACAGGCTGAAAAGTGTCTTTTAACATTTTATCACCTTCGTCAGAAGAGTCACTATAGTCGGTGGTGCCGTACTTATTAGCATCTTCGTTTAAGTTTTTTTGAAACCCTATAGCTTCTATTTTATTTAAAAATAAAAAAATAAAAATTTTAAATTTTTTGGTTTTGAACGGAGGTAAAAAGAGTTCATATCGGTGTAGAAAATTATTAAACTCTAATTTAAATATTTAAAATATTAAAAATTTAAAAATTAATATTATTATAAAATACTAATTTTTTAATAAATATTATATTTAAAGTTATAAAAAATAAAATACAATTATTTTCAACTCTTTTGAATAACTTTATTTAAGTATAAAAAATTGATTTTATTTAATTAAAATAATAAAATTACATTTTAAATTAAAAATTAAATAAATAATAAATAATTAAAAGTATAAAAATTGATTACATTTTACAAATATTAAACCAATCATTTTAAAATTTTATTGTAAATAGTTTAACCTGTTTAATAATTTTATTTAAAGCAAAAAAAAAAACAATTTTATTTGGCCAAAGTAATGAAATCATGTTTTAAAGTTGCAAAATAACTTTTTACAAAAAAATTGATAATATAAAAATAGTTAATACTTCACAAATATTAGGTCAATTATTATAAAAATTAATATGCAAATAAATTTGATCCTGCTGAATAATTTTATTTAAAATAAAAAGATGATTTTATTTGATCAAAGTGATATAATTACATTCTGAAATTAAAAAAGAAAAAAAATTTTTGAAATTAATACTATTTGAAAAATACAAATTTTTTATAAATATTATATCTAATTTTAAGAAAATTTACTTTTAATATTGCTGAACAATTTTACTTAAATAAAAATTGATTTCATTAAACTAAAATTTATTTTACATATAGTTAAATTTAGTAAACAAAAAATAAGAATAAAAAAATATTATTATTTTTTTTTATAAATATAATATTTAATTTTATAAAAACTAAAGTATATAAAATTAATAATGTATTGAAAAAAAAAAAAATATTTTTTTAAAAAAATTTTTAAAAGTACATGTAAAATTAAAATTTTTCCATCTTTTTTTTTTTAATCTACAATATACATGTTGCTGAAATTGGCCAAAATTATATTCTAAAATTAAAAGTCTAATATATAAAAATATCTGAAAATATTTTATAATTCTAGTCAGCATTACAAATTTGACCAAATTACTAAAATATTTCCAGCTAATTTTGGCCTTTGGACTTTCAATTTTGGAAATAATTTTGGTTAATTTTGGCAACATGTATAGTCTACAAAATATAAAATTTTATTTATAAAGAACTAGAATAAGTTATAATATAGCAAAATTACAGATATAAGTTTTATATAGTAAACATTATGATAAATATGCATCTTATAATTATAAATAATATAATTCTTCAAAGAAAGTTATATCATAAAGATCAAGTTAGTAAATAAAAAAAAATAACAAAAAGACTAAACTTTATAAAAAACTTTATAGATTAAATTAAGAAATATATAGATAAATATTTAAACTGGCTGTGGTTAAAAGTATTATATATAAAATAGAAGTAATTATAATTTAGTCTTATTTAATCTAATAAATATATATACAATTTCAACATCTTAAAAAAAAAAAAAAGATTAAAAAATACAAATTGAACTATATTGAAGTAATAATATATCTAACTTTAATGTATAGAATTTTATAAATATAAAAAAAAAAATACAAAAATTGATACACATATTATAGAACTATTTATATATTAAAAACAAATATATAAAATTACTAAAAAACTAAAAATACATAAAAAATTACTAAAATAAAATATGATTAAAAAAAGTTTAAAATTCAAATTATTTTGAATAGATAGAGATAAAAGACTATTATTTTATTTACTTTAGTAAATATATCAAAATCAATAAGATAGTTTTAATATTATATATATAAAAAAAATCTGTTAAATTATCATTGATAAATTAAATGGTAATTGTATTTAAATTTAATATATCATTATCAGAAATCATATAAAAATAATATATGATATATATTTTTTATATTATAATCAAATCTCTTAAAAAAAATGTAAAAGAACACTAGTCGAAAAAGGAATATTCGGTCTTAATAAAATTTGACCTATATTTGACCAAAATTAAAAATTATTCGACCTCAATTAGTAATGATCTATGATTAAACATATATTCGATATTGTTGAATTATAGTCGAATAGTGTATATAAAGTTGCCTGCTGAAACTAAGGAGTTTCGACATATCGAAATTGCCAAAACTATTTCGACATTTCGACATTGACCTTCTGATTTGTCAAAATGCCAAAATAGTTTTGACATACCAAATCTATTTCAATAGTTTCAGCATTCACTAATCTGCGGTTTGCAGATTTCCGATCAGTTTTAATATCAGTCATATGAGCTGATTTACTGATCATAGATAATCTTTTTTTTTTGAAAAAAAAAATGGTTACAGTTTTTTAAACCGGATAAAAAAAAAATTTTTATTTTTATTTTTTTTTGCTTTAGGTTGCCGGACTTCTTGGATGAACCCGAACTTGGAATGTGCACAAGTAAATTAGTAGGGGAATGAGAGGGGATTTTTTTTTAATATATTGAAGAAACATACTAATATTTCTTCTATCTACATATGTCTTTTTTTTTTCTTTAGGTTGCCAGACTTCTTGAATGAACCCAGACTTGAAAAGTACGCAAGTAAGTTAGTGGGAAGTGGAAGGGGATTTTTTTTTAATATATTGAAGAAACATACTAACATTTCTTCTATTTCTTTTTTTTTCTTTAGGTTGCCAGACTTCTTGAATGAACCCAGACTTGAAAAGTACGCAAATAAGTTAGTGGAGAATGGGAGAAGATTTTTTTTAATATATTGAAGAAACATACTAACGTTTTTTCTATTTCTTTTTTTTTTTCTTTAGGTTGCCGAACTTCTTGAACGAACCCAGACTTGAAAAGTACGCAAGTAAGTTAGTGGGGAGTGGGAGGGGATTTTTTTTAATATATTGAAGAAACATACTAATGTTTCTTCTATTTCTTTTTTTTTTCTTTAGGTTGCCAGACTTCTTGAACGAACCCAGATTTGAAATAATGTAAGTAAATTTAGTGGAAAGTAGGAGGAATTTTTTTAATATATTAAAAAAAACGTATTAACATTTCTTTTTTATTTTTTTAGGTTGTCAGACTTTTAGATGAACCCGGTCAATAAAATTTTTTTATTACAAACAATAATATAAAAACTTTTTTTAAATGTAATAATTTATTATTTAATCCAGAAGTCAATTTCAATTATAATAATAAAATAAAGTATTGCAATAAATTTTAGTTTTTTATGTATTTAATTTTAAATTTTTTTTACTAAATTTTTAATATGCATGCTATATGGCCGGGACGTTATAAATTACAATCAATCTATCAAACTTGTATCAAACTTTATCAATATCTATATAAACTTTATTAATTAGAATCGTTCAATTTTGAATCAAATTGTGACTATAAAAATCATAATATTTTATATATCACGAAAGTGATGTTTTAATTTTGGCAATTTTGACATATTTTTAGTTTCGATATTTTGACATTGGCCTATTGAGTTTCGGCAGGCAACTTTAAGTGTATATTAATTAAGCGTCACGTTATGTATCACATAACTAATTAAAGCTTAAAAAAAGACTAAATTTAATGAAGTTTCTAAAATTTCTTTCCTTTTTCCTTCACCATTTCCTTTTGTTTTTTACCTCCTTTCGTCCTTTCTCTATTTTTTATCTTTCCCCCTTCTTTCTTTTTCTTCCCTTCATATTTTCCTTTATCTTTCCCTTTTTCTTCTCTTTCTTAATTTCTCTTTTCCCACTTTTTCCGCACTTTCTTTAAAAAATCCTCAATGAAACGGCTCGTTTTAAGCAAATATTTTGGTCTTCTTTGGACGCGAAATTTTACAGTAATAATTTTTTTTTCTTTAACTACTCTTAATTTAACGAACAGCTTCTAAAAGTTCAGTTACTTTTTTTTATTTAGTATTCTCTTGGATCTCTTCCTTGGATCTAGTTGAATGAAATTGTTTTTTCTTTTAACTTTAAACGAACTTTATTAACAGTTCATTTTTTTTTGCAGGCAACTGGTTCTTTGACATTAGGGGCCGTTTCTTTTTGCGGCTCTTTAGACGTGGTGTTTCGGTAAGAGTTGTAAAGTTTAATTTTTTTATTCTATGACTTCTAAAGGACAGTTAATAATTTCATTTTTTTTCATTTTTTTTTAGACAGTTGGCTCTTCGGTAGGATTTCGGGAGTATCTTTTCATTTTTTTTCATTTCTTTTAGACGGTTGGCTCTTCAGTAAGATCTCAGGAGTATCTTTTCATTTTATTTTGATGTTTTACGACATTTACTAATGACTTGTTTTTACTCTTTTTTAAACGGCTAGCTCTTCAGTTTGTGTAGGATTTCGGTGAGTATTTTAATTTTTTCATTTTATTTTGTGATTTTTACGATGTTTATTAACAACTTGTTTTACTCCTTTTAGATAGTTGATACTCATGTGGAATTTGGTAGCAACAAGACAGTTTTAACAACAGTTTTTAGTGAGTTTTAATATTTTTTTTTTTATTTTTAATTAAATTTATTTTTTTAATGAATCATGTATTAATATTTTGATTATTTTAATTATAGACGGCTAATTTTCAACATCTTTGATATAATTTTGGTAAGATGAAATATTCAGTTTATTTATTTAACAAAACGATTACTAACGTTTCAATTCTCTATTTTTTTTAAGCAAGTTCAGTTTTTTTGACGTAAGAATTCGGAGTATTTTTTTTTAAGATTTCTTTCACCTTTTAAAAATAATTACTAATTTATTTTTTCTTTTTTTTAGATAGTTTATTCTTCTTCTCTCTGAAGGCGAAATTCAACAAGAATGATCTTTGACGAACCTTCAATCTTTGGATGTGTGAATTTGATGGTGTTTTTTTTAATACAAGAATTCGGCAAGTATGTTTTTTTAAGATTTCTTTCGCCTTTTGAAAAATAATTACTAATTTATTTTTTCTTTTTTTTAGATAGTTTATTCTTCGGCTCTCTGAACACGAAATTCAACAAGAATGATCTTTGACGAATTTTCAATCTTTGGATGTGTGGATTTGATGGTGTGTTTTTTTAATACAAGAATTCGGCAAGTATGTTTTTTTTTAAGATTTCTTTCACCTTTTGAAAAATAATTACTAATTTATTTTTTCTTTTTTTTTAGATAGTTTGTTTTTCGGCTTTCTGGACGTGAAATTTGACAAGAATGATCTTTGATGAACCTCCAATCTTTGGATGTGTGGATTTGATAGTGTATTTTTTTAATGCAAGAATTCGGCGAGTATGTTTTTTTTAAGATTTCTTTCGCCTTTTGAAAAATAATTACTAATTTATTTTTTCTTTTTTTTTAGACAGTTTGTTTTTCGGCTCTCTGAACGCAAAATTTGGCAAAAATGATTTAGGATTTTTTATTGTGTAGATGATGGTTGTGGATATAATGGCGGATAGATTAATGTGAATAATAACAAGTGATAATATATAGATAAATAAATGTTAGATAGATTTTTATATAATATTATAATATGTAGCTATAAATAAAATGTTAATAAAACTACTATTATTTGACTTTGAAAAACCTCTAGTTCGACCTATTTATCAATTATATTCAGGTTACATACAGTAGTTGAATATAGTTTTTTTTAGGGACGAATAAATATGTAATAATGTCCTAATATAGATTAAATGATGGTTGAATTTTCTTTCTGAATTTGAGACAATTGGCACCCTAAATGCACCAAAAAAATCGGCCTCAATTTAACATAGGTTAGATCGTCATTTGACCTATATTCGACCTGGTCAAATTTAGGCCAAATTGTCCTTTTTCGACTAGTAGAAAAAAACAAAAAAAAAGAAAGTGAAGAAAAATAATAAAAACATATAAAAAATATAATAAAGTGATTTTCTTTTATTATGTTAAATAAGATCTATATTTATCAGAGTAAATTAGCATATAGAAAGAATAAGTATTTTATTAGGGTTCTGTATGAATTAGATTTTATCAGATTTAAATCTGGATCTGATATTTGAATCTATATTTGAAATTTAAATCTGATCTACAGATCCAAATTTAAAATCTAAATTTAATTTAAATTTGATCTGAATTTGATTTGAATCTGATCTGAATCTAACTTCAAGTCAAATTAAATTCAGATTTAAAAAAACAAAAAACAATGTTTTGTAATATTTTTTATTAAATTAATTAAAAAAATATTGCAAAATGTTTTTTATTAAAAATATTTTAAAAAAAATATTTCACAATATCTTTTCATTAAATTAATCAAAAAAATATTATGAAATGTTTTTTATTAAAAATATTTTGAAAAAACGTTGCAAAATATTTTTTTATTAAAAATACTTAAAAAAAATGTTGTGAAATGTTTTTTATATTACAAACACTTTAAATAAATATTTTGCAACATTTATTTATTAAATTAATTAAAAAAATGTTTTCAATGTTTTTTTATTAAAAACACTTTGAAAAAAAATGTTGCAAAATATTTTTTATTAAAAATACTTAGAAAAAAAATATTGCAAAATGTTATTTATTAAAAACATTTAAAAAAAAATATTTTGCAACATATTTTCATTAAATTAATCAAAAAATAGTATAGAATATTTTTTTATTAAAAATACTTTAAAAAAAATGTTATAAAATATTTTTCATATTACAAACATTTTAAATAAACATTTTATAATATTTATTTGTTAAACTATTTAAAAAAAATGTTTTTAATGTTTTTTTTATTAAAAATACTTAGAAAAAATGTTTTGCAACATTTTTTATTAAATTAAAAAAAATGTTGTGAAATGTTTTTTTATTAAAAATACTTTGAATAAATGTTTCACAACATTTGTTTATTAAATTAATAAAAAAAATATTGCAAAACATTTTTTTATTAGACACTAAAAAAAATGTTTCACAATATTTTTTATTAAATTATAATTCATAAACAGATTTTATGATCTAATCCAGATCTGGCAGATTTGATCTGAATTTGATTTGATAGATTCAGATTATATAATTTCAAATTTAAATCTGATTTGCAGATTATATTACTATAATCTGATTCAGATCTAACAGATCAGATTTTTTGCAAAATCCTATATTTTATATATATATATATTATTAAAAAAAAAAAAAAAAGAATTAAAAAGAATAATAAAAGTGAATTTATGAAAACTCTTTGAAGAATGAATTCTTAAATGAGTTTATATAAACTTAAATCAAATGAGCTTACAGAAATTTGAATATTCTTTATATTTTTTTTTACATACGAAAACCTACAAGAACTTGAGTTATTTGCATTAATTAAATAAGTCTATAGAAACTCAAGTAGTTTTTATAGAAGTAAGTAATTTTTTGAAAATTTAAAAAGTGAAAAAATTTTTGTTGTTTACAAAATTTATTATTATTTTTTTTTCAAAAAAAAAATAATCAAAAAAATAGAAAGAATTTATTATATAAAATTTATATATAATTTCAAAAATTTTAACTTCTTATTATCCGGAGCGAAGTGAAGGACTATATATGTTTATGAATGTTAATGACATATGAAGATTATATGACAATGCGAAGTCTGGTTGTCCGCACGCATTACATCATTAAAATTTTGTGCTACATTGATAAATAACAAAGATAAAAATAAATTTGTAATACTGATATATTTTTTTTCGCTCTGAACTTACAACGGTCTCCGTTTCCTAGTTATATCTATAATTATGATTTTTTTATATTTTATTTTTTAATATATAAAATTCTGTATGACAAAAAAAAAATTTATATAATAAATAAACAAAATTTTTTATTCTCTATATATATATTATTTAGGATTCTATTATACTTAAAAAAGTAAATCATATATTAAAATATTTGTTTTATTAATATAAATCTAATAAATTAAAATCATTAAAATTTTTAAAATTATTATTTTTTAAAATACTCACCCGGGTGATTTCTCATCTTCTTATTATGTAATAAATTTTGATTGGCTGATGAAACTTTATACGGCCAAACTGCCACTATTTGTTTATGCCTTTTTTAGGTTTTTTAGTTTCACGTTGAAAAATACACGGGTATCAGCTATCAGGTATGTTGCTTCTTTCTTTTTTATTTTTTATTTATTTTTTGTCATTTCTAATTTCTTTTCTTTCTTTCTTTTAGGTTTTGGACTCTTACGATTTCATGCTCAAAGGTATGATTTTTTCATTTCTTTAATTTTTTTTTCTTTTTTCTTTTTTGATTTTGTTTCATTTTTACTAACTTTGTTTCAATTTTTTTTTTTTTTATGAGTGTCTTTTTTCTTTTTTATATTTGTTCTCTTTATTCTATTTCCCTTTTATCTTTGTCTTTCTCCCCTAATTTTTTTTTCATTTTTGTATCCTTTCATATTTGTATTCCCTTTCATTTTCATTTCATTTTTCATTTCGTTTCTGCTTTCTCTTTCATTTTTTCCTTTCATTTTTTCTATTATCTTTCTTTTCTGCTTTCCCTTTCCCTTTGTTTCCATTTCCCTTTCATTTTTTTCTTTCGTTTCTGCTTTTCCTTTTGGCCTTTTCCTTTGTTTCCATTTCCCTTTTATTTTTTCCTTTGTTTCTGCTTTCCCTTTCATTTTTTTCCATTATCTTTCATTTCCATTTTCCCTTTTTCTTTGTTTCTGTTTTCCTTTCATTTTTTCTATTATCTTTCATTTCCGCTTTCCCTTTACCTTTGTTTCTGTTTCTCTTTCATTTTTTTCATTATCTTTCATTTCCGCTTTCCCTTTCCCTTTGTTTCCATTTCCCTTTCATTTTTTCCTTTCGTTTCCACTTTTTCTTTTTCTCCTTCATTTTCTTTTTTGTTTTGTTCTTCTTTTTGTTTTTATCTTCATCTTCCTTATCTTGTTTTCCTTTCACTTTATTTCATTTTCTCCCTTGTCCCTTATTTTATCTTTCGTTTTTGACTTTGTCTCTTTATTTTCATTTCATTTTCTTTTGTTTTCATGCCCTTTCATTTTTATACACAATTTTATACCATTAATGTCCCATGATTTTGCACAGGTCGAATAAAAAAAAATTTCCAAAAATCGGCAGTCTGATTTTTGTCTAATTTTTGGATATATTTGTCTGATTTGTGGTTTTTTGTTGCCAATTTTATGGCACGAATTGTTCATGAATGGCATTGCCGATTTGTGCCAAAAAATCGGCATTCCTATTTTTAAATAGTACATGCAAATTGGCACTCCTATTTTTAAATAATGCATGAAAATCAGTACTCTGATTTTTAAATAGTGCATGCAAATCAGCACTCCGATTTTTAAATAGTGCATACAATTTCAACCAAATTATTTTATTTATATTTATTTATGAAGTATGACACATGCAAAAATTTATTTTTTTCTCAAAAAATTTTATTCAAAGTAGTTTAATTTAAAAAATTACATGTTTTATTAGTAATTAAAAAATAAGAATTTATTTTAATAGAAAATTAATCTAAAAAAAAGAAATCTATAATGAAAGTAAAAAAATGAATCAAAGTAAAAAATGTATTAAAAATAGGAATAACAATAAAGAAAAAAAGTGAAATAAAAGAAATGGGGGGAAATGAAAAGAAGTAAGAGGGAATAAAAAAAAATGAAAAGAATATAAAGGTAAAGAAAATGAAAGGAATGAAGAAGGAAATGTAAGAAAAAAGGATAGTGTAATATAAAAAAAAACAAAAAGAATAGTAGGAAAACATAAAGAAACAAAAAGAGAGAAGGGAGATATAAAGGAGTAAAAAGAAAGGAGGGGGAAACATAAAGGAATAAAAAGAAAGAAGGGGAAATGTAAAGGAACAAAAAGAAAGGAAGGAAATGTAGAAAAAAGGAGGAAATGCAAAAGAACAAAACGAAAAGAAGGGGAAACATAAAGTGATGAAACAAAAAGGAGAGTGAAACATAATAGAATAAAAAAATAGAAGGCAAAACGTAAAAAAGAAAAAATAGAGGAAACATGAAGAAATGAAAGAGAAATGTGAATATACAAAAGAATTGAAGGGGAGATGAAAAGAATGGAGAGAAGTGAAAAGAAACAAAAAAAAACAAAAGAAATAAAGTAAACTGAAAGGTGGGTGAAAAGAAAAGAATGCCCTATAAAAATTATGTATACTGTTTGTATACTATATATGCGTATCATTGATACTGTTTGCAATTTTGTATACTGCATATCAGTATTAAGTATACTGTTCGCAAAATACTAATAATAAAAAATGTAATAAAGTATACAGTGAATATACTGTATGATATGGTATTTTGAATTCATACATTTATAACGTATATAGTATAAACATATTTTTACTATATATCAGTATGTTGCATACGGTTCGCAAACCATGGATACGGTATATTAAATTTATACGTTTATAACATATTATTTATTTTACTGTAGATAATGGATACGGTATATTAAATCAATATATTATACTATGAATATAATCTATAATGCATCACATTTTTAAAAATGATCCGTCTTAAGATACGAAATATTTCATAAATTTGTGTAACTTATGATGATGAAAAATGTATTAAAGAATATAATTTTATTTTATTTTCCATATATATATATATACTGATATATGTAATATTATTCAGACTACCAGAGCCCGATATCTAAGCTATTAGTCACACCAATATATATCAGTACATATATGATTTAGGCAAAAAAAAATTTATGCTCAAAATAAATTAGAAAAGATGAGAATAGTATATTAATTCAAAAGGAGAATGGAAAAAGATATGTTTAGATAAAAGAATAAAAAAATTTATTAAAATATAATTTTTAAAATAAAATACTGTTTAAAAAAAATGATTAACAAGTCAAATTTTGGTAGGCCTCGCTACTCATAAAAATATTTTTACAAAAAATTTCTTCTTCTTCTACGCTCATGGTCCATTTCTAAAAATTTTAAATAGATTTAGAATGTGAATATAAAAATTAAAGATAGAAATTCTTATTACAATTACCATCTTTCTCCTAAAATTGGGTTCTAAATAAGTCATAATACATTTCTCTGGTACACAACCATAGACGCCTTCTGGGTCTGTCTGGAACACCACTTCAGTAGAGGCAGAAATTCTAAATATCAAAAAAAAAAAAATGGTAAGACAAATAAATTCAATTTATATTGATTTTTTTTTACTTACTTTATAATCTCTTACGAAATTTCTAAATTTTTGGCTGCATTGATTTCCCATAAAATTTGTATTATACCGGTTATTTATTCTGAATTCACATAAATAAATTATTTGAATTTGAATTTTTTTTTTAAAGAACATATAATATAAAATATTACGCATATGAACCTTCGAGAGACAGACTCCCAGAATTCCATTCGACTCCTATCATAAGCACTATGGAACTCATGGTTTCTCCTCCTTTATTCATCGATTAGCAGATCCATCATCAGATCGTGCTAGCATGCCAGTTCAGGTCTACTTAATCGTGAATGATGTTGGCGAGCTTGGCGAGGCATTTTTATGAATTAAAAATCAAATTAAAGGTTTGTACATAAAATGTCACTTTATAAATAAAATTCAAACAATATACCTTTTTGAATTTACAATTAGAATAGTTGAATCATCATTAAAAGACCTCACGCGTACGTAGTCTAATTGTTTTTAAATATAGATATCACGTTAAAACTAAAGAAAATCAAAATCACTTATTACATTGCATTTTACATTTTTTTAAATGTAATTACTATTATAAAAAATTATGCACTTCATAATTTAATCATCATAAATTTAATAAAAAATCATGCACGTCATCATAAATTTGAAACTATGCACACAATGTAATAAATTAAGATCAACATAAGTTCAACACAAATTCAACACAAATAACGAAATTTGGCCAAAATTAACAAATTTTTTACCAATATTATCAACACAAATTAAACACAAAATTCAGCATGAAATTTACGTTCGTACTTTATACTATTTTTTTTACTTAACAATTTAATTCATGAAGAAATGCAATTAAAAAACATGTTCAAATAAATATCCAAGTTATTTAATGATCACAAAATCTCTGGAAAACTAAGTTACTAAAATGATTCACAAAAGTTGGCCATAGCCACGCCACTCAGCCCAACCATGGCTGATCTTACTTCCGTCACAAAATAAAAATAAACCAATATATATATAAAAGTATACTAATATTATATTCAAATTTGTTTTCTGAAATTTGGCTTATATTAAGCGAAACATAGCTAAATCGCGTGGAATTGCAGTATTGCGGCTATAATATCATAGCCTGAAATACCACTATTCCGTGACAGATGATACATACAATCAATACCTTCAGAACGACTGTTAAGTCAATTAAGTCAAGAAACCTGGGTCCCAGCCCATAATTTTATTCAAATATATATTATATAAAGAGATCGAATTCAAAGTAAGTACTAACAAATTATACATTTTGAAAAAATAAAAACTTTATTAAATAAAACAAAACCATTAAATAAATATATTTTTCCTAATTAAAAATATGCCTCTATGTAAATGTAAATATTGTTTAAATTTATCAAATGGTGAAGGAAGATCAATACATAGAACAACAGTAGCTTGACACTTGTTAGAAGAAGAAAGGGCACAAACTCTAAAAGATGAATATCAAAGACTTTATCTGAAAGAAAATCTTTATTATTCTGAAGTAGAATATTCATATGAAGAAAACTTACGTGAAGAAGAAAATGAATGATCATTCATAGAGACAAGTGATAATGATGAAGTAAATGAACAATCATATATGAAGATGAGTGATAGTGAAGATCTGGAAGAAACTGATGATGATTTTGGTTTTGAAAATGAAGAAAACAATAATTATGAAAACGATTCAATCTCTGATTTTCAAAATGAATCAGAATTTGATAACGCTGATAACATAAATTTTAATACTGATAACGAAGAAGGTGAACTCCAAATAAATTATTAATAGTATTTAAACATATTAACTATTTGTTAACAATAATAATAAATTTTTTAGATAGTATGATTATTTCTGATGAATTACTTGAAGGATTAAGGCTTTTATATGTGAAATCAAATTTTAATTTTTCTGAAGCAGCATTTAATAATATATATAAAGTTTTCAATAGAAATAAAATGAGCTTTAATAAAATAAAAAAAATACTTGGTTCAATAGTAGGAATTGAACCAAAAATATATGATATGTGCGTCAATTCATGTTGTGCTTTTGTAGGAGTTTTAGAAAATGAAAGAAAGTGTAAATTTTGCAAGCAAAGAGGATCGATATTATAGTAATGGCAAATCAAGAAAAAATTTACCTTCTATCTCTATAATTGAGCGCTTAAAGCTTCAATTTAAAAACTCTAAAAGATCCGAAGAGTTATTATATAGGTATAACTATACTAATAATATAGGAGACCTTGTTCATGGGAATATAAGTGATATTTTTGATGGGCAGATATATAAGGAACTATTAGATAATGGCTATTTTCCTAATCCTATAGATATAGCCTTTACTGCATCTTGTGACGGTTATCAAATATTTCGATAAAAAACTGATGATTATTGGGTGTTCCTTTTTATAAATAATAATTTGCCTCAAGAATTAAGGGTAAAAAAAGAAAATTTAATGGTAACATTAATAATCCCAGGGCTGAAACAACCTCAAGATTTTAATTCATTTCTTTATCCATTAATCCAAGAAATGAAAATGTTACAAGGTACATTAAAATAACATGAAAAATAATAATTAATAAAAATATTATTGATTATATTTTTACATATACAGATGGAATATCATGCTATGATGGAAATAAAAAAGAAAACTTTACTTTGCGTGCTCACATATTGGCTTAGACTGGGGATCTACCTGCCCTTTCAAAAGTTTTATGTTTAATAGGACATAATTCATATTCGGGTTGCAGATTCTGTAATCTTCAAGGAACTTTAAATGAAATGAATAGGCATGTATATTATCCATTACAACAGGGCATTGATCTTAAACAATTGCCAATCCAAACACATAATGAGATGCTGATCAGCACAAATGAAATTGAACATCTGAAAGGAGATCATAGAGAAACTCATATACGTAACTGTGGTTGGTTTGATATTTTTAATAAATTCTTAATAAGATTAATATTTTTCTGTAATTTTAAAATCTTGTTTAATAAAAAAAATAGGAGTTAAAGGAAAAAGTATATTATTTGAATTATCTTCTTTAAAATTTCCTTGTTCATTCCCAGTGAATATAATGCACCTTTTTTTTGAAAATATCGCACCTCATATATTCTGACATTGGATAGGAAAATTCTATCCAAAAAATGATGAACGAAATTCAAATAATTATACAATAAGTTCTAAAACATGGGTTGAAATTGGTGAAATCATGGAAAAAAATAGATCTAATATACCATTTAATATTGGACGTCTTCCACGCAATATTGTTAAACATTCAGTTGAGTTCAAAGCTGTGGAATGGACAAATTGGATTATTTTGTTTTCTTTACCATTGTTAAAAGGAAGGTTGCCACAAAGGTAATAAAGCAGGATTAATTATTAAAAATTAATATTATGGAAAGCTTATTAAAATAATTTAAAATAATAGTCATTTTTTAGGATGGTCAAATTTTGTTGAAGCTGTTCAGTTATGTATTCAACCTTGAATAGATCTTGAAGATTTAGATAAAATCTGAAATTTATTAATACAATTTTATAAACATTACGCAAGGTAACTTTATTTTTCTTATTTTTTTTTTTTACATTAATAACATGACTTTTTATAATCATAGTTCATACGGGTTAAAAGGTGAAAGATTACCGGCATATTTAATTTCTTTTCATTACTTGTTGCACATAGGAGATTGTATTGAAGATCTTGGTCCTTATTGCGAATTTTGGCAGTTTCTGATGGAAAGATATTGTGGAATGTTAATTCCACTTGTTAGCTCTCGAAAACTGCCATATGTGAATTTGTTTAATAATGTGTTACTACAGGAAAGGTTTAAGTATCTACAATTATTACCAAAGTATGACGAAAAAGTTTTTTCTAATTTCAAAGAAAAGGAAAAAACATGGCCACCACATAGGGTAATTTCTAGTGATGTATATGATAGGATGTATGAATTTTATTCTCCGTGTGTTAGTTGAAACTAACAAAAAATGAGATCATGAAATTAAAGCAATGCTATGCAGCTATATTCCAAAACACCAGGGATATTAGAATAATTATTTTTTATAACTACTTTACATTGTATATTTATTTATTTTGAATACTTTTACAAATGTAATATTGTTATTCATTATTTAGGATATTGAAGAAAGTTATATAAAGTATGGGAAACTTCGTACAAAGGATGGCAACATTATATCTTCTAAATGGTGAAAAAATGAAAATGATAGTAGTCGAAATGATTATTGTGCCACTGTAAGAAATTGACTATTATATTTATAATTATTCTTATTTAAATATTAAACATAAATTTTATTATAGATTAATTTAACTATCGATAATCAGCAAGAAGAAGAGATTTTTGGCCAAATTGAATATTTTATGATTCATATGTTCTAAGGTTAAGAACGAATGTTTGCGTATATTCGAAAAATCAAAAAATTAGAGAAAAGTATTGGAAATTTGAAATTTTTTGATGTCTTCGATCCTCTACAATATGTGGAAGTAATTGGTATTGATAGAACTGTTGGTTTTTTTGAAGTATATGATAAAAAAAAATATTATATAATAGATAAATATGCAAACTGGTAATAACTGCAAGCTGATAACAAGATTAACATTTTCATCTTTACAAAAATTGTTATTTATTTATTTTACAAAATATAAACAAATTAAATAAATCAAAAATAAGCGAAATTTTCTTATTTTAATGATCATGATAGTATGCTGCAATTAATTTTTTTTTTTGCCGTAAATAAATTTTTGACATATTGCAAATTTGTTTTGTAATACGATTGAATTTGTGTTCAATTTGTGTTGATAATTCTGGTAAAAAATTTGTCAATTTTGGCCAAATTTCATTATTTGTGTTGAGTATGTGTTGAACTTATGTTGATCTTAATTTTTATATGGCATGATTTTTTGTGAACTTCTTTTTCAACACAATTATAAGCAGGTACTCTTGTAAGATATTTTTCCAAGTACAGAATTAACTCAACAGAATGTTATTATGCTAATAAATTTATAGGTATATAAAGCAAAATGGATTGATGAATATATAGATAAATGGGATAATTTAAGGTTGATAGTTCATTTTATTTTTCACTGAAGGAAATACATATAGATTTCTTACATATAACGATATAATAAATATATTAAATATAACTAATAAGTATATAAAATTAATATAATAAATATAATAATTAAAATAGAAATCAAAAATATCAAAAATAATAAAACATATTGAAGAAGGTAAAGAAGGCAAGAAAGAAGAGAAAGAATATGATGCAGAGAGAAAAGTTGATAATGAAATTTCAGTTCTGTTTGTAAGTCGAGCACTCAAAAATCAGACATGATTTCATCTGAAGTTAACCCTTTACAACTGCAGATCTATCATTACCAAAATCTTTGAATATTAGGATACAACAAGATACCCCTGCTCTTTGGCCTGAAATTCGCATTAACTAAATTATTATTGTTTGTAATTTTGTTCTATTTTTAAATCCACATAATTGCCAGAAAGAGCGAACTCCTATTAGACAATTATACCTTCTTCAACAAATGAATGTGTTGTGTCAGAACGAATGACAACCTTGTTTTAGTTATATTTAAATGGGCAAACGCAGATAAAAACCCATTAATTAGCAGGCTACAGAGTGCAATGCAACCTACCAACCCTTACAGGTCTAAGGGTTAGGGATTAAATTACTCGCTAAACACTCACAGTTGGTATGGAGTTAAAGAAAACAAACAAAATACTTACGTATACAGTGCACAACTTGTGGTACTAGAATGGCCTTGAGGGAGTTGTCATGCAAAGTACCTCTATCCATTCGTTTCCAATGTTAGGCGGCATTGCCTGACGACATAAATGGATGAGGGGCAATCAGGTTTTAGACCTCCAGACAAACGCCTGGCGTTTCAGAGGTAACTTTGTTCTCGTACAAATTGTATCAGTGAAAACGTCTTTCAAAGAATTAATCAATAAAAAGTATACTTGGGCATTAGCCGATCTTTAAATTCACCCTATAAACTCCAGAAGGACAGGAATCAGTACAGGCATCATGGCTTATGTATCTCGTTAAAGATTAATTAAATTGAAAAATAGGATCCAAATTCAGTATGACTGAATCGATTGCCTCCGGTTATAGAGATGCGATTTGTGATCTGAGGATTCAGATAATCCGCCCATCCATCTGATTCAGCGCAGATTTGGATTGATCTGGATAGATTACGGATAATCTGTATAATCCAGTTTATTTATAAAAATTAATTTTTAATAAAAAATTTTAAAAAACTGAAAAACAAATTAAAAAAAATTTATTTCTTTATTAAAACAGATTGAAAAAATTAATTTTTAAAATAAAAAAAAACTGGTATATTTAATATATAAAAAAATGCTGAAATATTTTTTATATTTAATTATTAGTTTCAGTATTTTTTTTTGCAATTTTATATATAAAAAAATGCCTAAAAATTGTTAGTTTCAGTATAAAAATACCGGAATTAATAGTTCTGACGCATTTACATGTAAAAATAAAAAAAAATGCCAGAACTATTAGTTTCAGCGCATATATACATGTAAAAATAAAAAAAATGCCAAAACTACAGTTCTAGCTTTAACAATCTTTTCATTATTAAAAATGATTATTAAAAATGATTAAGAAAATTGTTTTTTTTAATATTATTAAAAACAATTAAGAAAAATCATTTTTTTTATTACTTTATTATTAAAAACGATTAAGTAAAATTGTTTTTTTTTAATATTTTTATTAAAAATGATCAAGAAAAATCATTTTTTTTTAATATTTTTATTAAAAACGATCAAGAAAAATCATTTTTTTTAATATTTTTATTAAAAACGATTAAGAAAAATCATTTTTTTTTTTAATATTTTTATTAAAAACGATTAAGAAAAATCATTTTTTTTTAATATTTTTATTAAAAACGATTAAGAAAAATCATTTTTTTTTATTATTTTATTATTAAAAATGATTAAAAAAATCATTTTTTTTAATATTTTTATTAAGAACAATTAAGAAAAATCATTTTTTTTATTATTTTATTATTAAAAATGATTAAAAAAATCATTTTTTTTAATATTTTTATTAAAAACAATTAAGAAAAATCATTTTTTTTATTACTTTATTATTAAAAACGATTAAGAAAATCATTTTTTTATTATTTTTGTTATTAAAAACAATTAAGAAAAATCATTTTTTTATTATTTTTGTTATTAAAAATGATTAAGAAAAATCATTTTTTTTAACATTTTTATTAAAAACGATTAAGAAAAATCATTTTTTTTTATTACTTTATTATTAAAAATGATTAAGAAAAATCATTTTTTTTTATTACTTTATTATTAAAAACAATTAAGAAAATTGTTTTTTTTAATATTTTTATTAAAAATGATTAAGAAAAATTGTTTTTTTTATTATTTTTATTATTAAAAACGATTAAGAAAAATCGTTATGAAAGATTGAAAAAAATGTCAGAATCATCATTACCGGCGTTTTTTCATGCCAAAACTTAATAATCATATCAGTTTTTTTTATATATACAAGAGTTAAGGCAATTACTCGACCTTACCTGATCCATTCAGAGCTCTAGAACTAATAGTTCTAGTGCATTTACATGTAAAAATAAAAAAAAATGACAGAACTAATAGTTCCAGCGCCTAAAAATAAAAAAAAATGCTAGAACTACATAATTTGGCATTTTTTTATATTTGTTTGATCCAAATATACATCAGGTCAACAGTCAGGTCAGGTAGCCAACTAACACTGATATGACCTGAGTTCAGGTTATGAATTTGATGACCTGACCCAAATATTTTATTTTTTGTAAAAAAAATTTCAGATTGATCCGGAATCTGTCAGATGAATCTAGATCAATCTAAATCAGATCACGGATCGTAAAATCTCATCCAGATCGCATCTCTATTCAGTTATCGAACTTCCAGTTGGAAGTGATCGCTAGAATCAAGAAACTGATAATCACTCCTTATCAGTAACGATCAAAAGGTGTATAAACAAGTTTTGACCTTTAATTTAGAAGGACCGGGAAAAGATATGCAAATACCGGCAATATATTCTCCCTTTTGAGAATCTGATATATCAAACTTAAAAAGAGAAAAAAAAAAAAAAAAAAAAAAAGAAAAAAAAAGAAAAAGAAAAGAAAGAAAAAGAGGAAAAAAAAATATCAGACTCGAATAAAAGTCAGAGAAATTATTTTTTAAAAAAAACTAAAATTGATCATTTATATAAAATTAACGAAAACATTGCGTATTATGTGAGCTAAATTTCTTCCACATGGAAAGATATACACGTTTGTTAAATTCAAGTATGCATAAAGTGAAAAATTAGACGAATTATATTATTACAATTTCCTTTTATGAGTATATACAGCCACAATTGTAGATAGGCTGGGACATCAATTTCTTGACTGCTGATTAAAACCATTTTATATGTAATTTAAAAATTCACAAAGTATATGAATTGAGTAAAACCTAAAAAAATATTTTTATTAATTTACGCATTAGAAAATTTTTAATAAAATTATATTGCATAATTCATTTTTCAATTAAAAATGTTAGAAAGTAAACAATAAAGTTCATTTTTAATGAAAATTCTATTTATATTATAACTTGTTAAAAAAAATTACACATTTGATACTTGTTCGCTACTATTTTATAAAAAAAATAGTACCCAAGCTGTATGACGTGAACGTCAGTATCAATCACAGCCCAAAAAAAATGTGAGTCTCCAGCCGATATTTGGTATGGACTGGGCCTCGCTACTCACTCATAAATATAAATTTAAAAAAAAAAATTAAAATAAAGTTATCTTCTACGATACGTAGACAAATTTCTTCTCCTTTTACGATCATGACATGTTTCTAAAAAATTCACAAATTTAGAATGTGAATGTAAATATTATTTATAAAAATTATTATTACAATATAATTAATTATCCGATTTTTTCCAAAATCTGGTTCAAAATTACTCATAGTATCTTTCACCTGTACGGGTCCATAGTCATCTTTCTGGTCTCTCAGAGACTCCATTACGATAGAGATAAAAGTTCTAAATATCAAAAAAATGAAATAATATTTAATTATATCTAGTTTAATATTTCATTTATATCTTTTATTTATCATTTTTCTTTCATTTATATGATAGTTTCAGACAAGACTTTGTCACTTTTGGCTGCATTGTTGTCCAGTGAAGTTCGTATAAAATTTGTTATTTATTCTGATTTAATTTAATGGATTAGTTAAATTAAGATTTTTTTTCATTATAATAAATAAAAATATTACGCATATGAACCTTCTCACAACTAAAGACCAAAATTCCTGATGACTTATCCCATCTGTATCGTAATATTGTCTATTTCTTCTTCTTTTTTGTCTAATTAATTCATTTGTTTGCAGACGATGCCATACTGCAGGGCGAATAGATGAAGATTGATATCGAAGCATGATTAAAAATTAAAAATATATTTTTGAGATTGGAAAAGATGAAATAAAATTTGAGATTATTTGCTTATAGAAAGTCATAAAAATGTTCATTATAAATAAATCGGACAATACCTCTTTGGTTTGATTTTAGTTTTTTATTTCAATTAAATATAATTAAAATATTGATTTATTACCATTTTTCATCATTTTAATCATTAAAAGTCTCATATGTGCATGTTTTAATCAAAATATTCAAATCACAAAATTGTACATTAAATAAAAATTAAATTGTTATTATATTATTAGTACACCTCTTAAAAAATTGTATACATCAAAACATTTTTAAAATCAAGCGAAATGCAATCATCAAATTTATCAACACACATCCAACACACATCCAACAAATTCAACGAAATTTGACTGAAATTATTAAATTTTTTACCAAAATTATCAACACAAATTGAGCACAATTTCAATTTGAATAAAAATACAAATAACTATTGGTAAATTAGTTTCTATATAAGGTTAAACAATATTATTAATTATTATGTCATCGGTCATCAGGAAAAAATAAAAATAATTGTAACCCTGTTTTTTTTTTTTTTTTAGTCAAAACAAGTGAAATAATTGTAACACTGATAACGATAAATTTTATTCACAAACTATAATTAATAAGGAAACGCTTATTGATTTTTTTTTTTGGAATATTTTTATTATTTTTCTATTTTTATTATAGTAACCATAAATTAAAATTAATAAGGAGATGTAGTACATGTTTCACCATTTACATAATTTATTCCATGCTCTTTCGTAATATTTTTCTCATTGCTGACAAGATTTTTCCCATCTTAAAAAAACCCATCATCATTGAAGACGTTTTGAATAGTAAAAAATTTAAATTTTTTTCAAGATAAATATTCGTTTCATCATAATCAAACAGATCAGCAATGAATGAAACTATAAATAAAAAGAAATCGAAGAATAGATGATATAAAGAACAATAATTACATATACTATCTATTCTGATCTCGTGGCTTTGTCCCGCTGCTGTAGTCTTATAGCTTGGTCCTGTTGCGATTTCTGTGATGGAACTATTGTAGCAAATGTAAAGGCTTATGAAAATTTGAATGACATGGCCTACAAACAGGCTGTGTTCGGTGGGTTGTATATTTACTCGTGCTTATAAATAGTCTTTTTATCGAATCGATTAAAATAAAGAAAAAAATGAAAGAAAAAAAATAATATAAAAAAAAAATTTTTTATTGAATCGATAAAAAAATTAAGAAATTGAAAAATGATAAAAAAAAAAAAATATCTTAACTCACGTAGTCATGTTAGATCGTGTTATGTACACTCTTTTTGATTCCTAAATTAGCATTGAACACAACCATTACCCTAATAAAAATCCACGTATTTTTCATATTTTTCCCACCTTCTTTCTATAAACCGTTTGTATTAATAAAACCTTAACTACATCTACGACCATGAATAACAGTATCGAATAACAGCTTGAAATGCTCAAAAGACAAAATGTAGCACTTATGGCAAAAATAAAGTATGTATGAAAAATAAGACTTTTATGCAACCTTAAAGGAATAAATTTTATTTAAATTTTTTTTTATTTTAGAATTCCCTGAATAATACTTTTTTAGAACCTTGAGTGTTGAGCTCGAGAAGAACATCAGTTACCTCAACCCTTTCTACAAGCACTAGAGAAACCACTGTCGTAAGCTCTCATTATTATTACTAATTATTTTATTATTCATTTATTTATTTGTTACTTATCTTTTTTAAAATAAATGAATAAAAGGCAGCGTGTAGTTTGATTGCAAAACCAAAGAAAAAATATGTGTCAAAGCAGGATATGCTAATGGCACTAAATATAAATAATGAAAAATACATGGCTTGTGTAGTATGTATATATTACAAATAACTTGATTTATAAAAAAAAAACATTCTAATAATTAATAAAATTAGGCCACGATGCACATATGTGCCAGTTATCAGTTGCAATACAATTTTGCATACAAAGATATACCCAAGAATATCTTGTTTAAAATAATTGAAAAGGTATTTTTATTTGATTTATAAATTTTTTTTTTACAAATATAACGAAATAATGACTTTTTTTTTAGTTCAAGTTGAGGACTAAAGACCTAGGTGTACAGTTCAGTTATAATGATTGGTTTGCATACGAACTGTTAAAAAAACATGTGCAGCATGTGCGTAAGTTTATATGCTTTTTAACTTTTTTTTTTAAAAAAAAAAAGAATCAAAAACCTAATTTATATTTAATTTATATTAATTAAAGGAGATCATAGGTCCAAGATGAAAAATGGTTATTTCAAGAAAAATAAAAATGAGGAAGAAGAAAAAAATGAAGAGGAGGATGAGGATGAAGATGTAGTTCATGAGTAACAAGAGGAGGAGGATGAAAATATAATTCATGAATAAGATGAAGAAGAAGAGGATGAAGCTAAAGAACAGGAAGAGGAAGTAGTTCCTGATGTAATCGTTAATGATGGTGATATTGTGAATGATCATCTCATTGTTCAGCCTTCCGTAGGCTAAGGTAGTAGCCGAGGTGGCGGTCATAAAAGCGATTGTGAAAGCAGTCGTGAAGGTCATCGTGGTGCCCGCAAATGATTCAAAAGCCGTGTAATTAGAGAAATAATTTCACATGAAATTTTCAATAACATATGGGCGGGTTTGGTTCATCTACAATATCACGTGTTATTGCTAAGCCACCCTAATTAAAAATCGTTCAAAAAAATCCTCCACTATGGTATAATAAAGATAAAAAGGGTTGAAGAAGCAAATTTTGGTTTCTTTGAATGTTTATCACTAAAAATATCTTTTTACATAGTAAACTACAAAAGAAAAAAAAGAAGTTAGAACAATATTTTTTTAAGAAAAAAATGATAAAAAAGAAAGAAATAGAAATAGAAAAAACAGCTAAAAAATAAAAAAAACTATTTACTATAACTATTCATACAACTTATAAAATGACCTACCATAAGTTAGATGGGTTGTTAACTATGTTAGATGGTTAAAACGGGTTTTTATATTAAGTTTTTTTTTGTTTTAACACGAAGTGAAATCAAAAAAAAATTTTTTTAATTGATCTGCAATTCACCTGATATGAAATCCCATATATGCTGATCAATTTGATGTTACATAAAATATTTTACTAAGTAAAAACGTCTATAATTGTGATGAACCAAATCCGCCGATATGAAATTTGTAAAAAGTTGATTACAATAAAATTCATAAAAAATTGATTACAATAAAATTTGTATACAATTGAGTTTGAACTTCAAAAATCAATTCATTCTTATTATTCTTATTTAAGATCTACTCTATTTACTATGAAGTATTATATGCATACTAACCATTTTGTTCCATTTAGAAGAAACATATAATGCTCTAGATGACGACGAGGAATTGAAATAATGCATAAGAAAATTAAAGCGAAGGTTTGGTATAAGAAGCGTTATAACAGATAGCAATGAAGCTATGCGGTGTAAATGAGGTATCCCACTTTTCGATGGGTGATGTAGAATTAAAAGGTAATACAAAATGATAGTTTCTGAATTCTTATTATTAAAAATCTTTAATTAGGATTACTGATTTTATATTTTTTCTTTTTTTTTTTTTTTTTTTTTGATTTAGAAATAATACTTACTATTCTGATTTACAAAACATGTTTAACATAATACCTTAAGATCACATTTCAGTTAATTTTTATTTAATATTTTTACATTATATTTATGATATTTATGTGAATAAGATGATTTTATTTAATGTAATAGAGTTTCTGCAATAAAGGAACCAAACTCTTGTCAGATAAGAAAATTAACTTAGGTAATAAAAGATTAAAAAAGATGTTTAATTAGTTTGTTTGTTTACTTACATTTATTAATGATAGTAATTGTTTCTTTGTCACCATTCATCAATTAGCAGGATCATTCTATTGAGTGATTTGGTTATATTGTGAGTGGTGATGGTGAGTTTGCAGAAGATCGTATAGTGCCACCTTATAAATAATTGAACAATATCTCTAGTTCGATTTTATTTTTCATTTCAATTAAAATAACTAAATATTTGAAATTAAAAATTTGATATTAACACCTAATACATGTTTAATTATTTTAATATATAAACATTATATATACTTAAAATAAAACAATCTATTATTATTAGTACATTTCTTACGATCAAAAAATATTGTCATCTCTGGAAACCACAGAAAAATAAATTGTCACACGAGCAAGAATTTTTAGTCATTAGGAAAGTTTTCTTAAAATTCGTGCACATCACAAATGCTAAATATCATCCTCTAATAAAATTAAAAACAACACAAGTTTAACACAAATTCAATACAAATAACGAAATTTGGCCAAAATTAATAAAATTTACCAGAATTATCAACACAAATTGCACACTAATTTAACACGAATTCATTTATCATGTGACTTATGCCGGTAAAATCTACTTAATTAAAAATTTTAATCATGATTGGACAAATGTCACATGATTGCCAATCATTTGTTATTGTTTGTACGTGAATAATAAATTGAAAAATATGTATTGTTTCTCTTTTACTTTTTATTTTTCTTTACTCATTAATTCAAATATTATTTATTTATTTTTTTTTTATTAAAACAGTCCCAGATAAAAAATCGTCTAATAGAAAAACTTTAACAACTAAAAGAAAACATTTAACGTTTGAAGTTGTATAATTGTAATACTTTTGTAGTTATTACTATTTGTCTTTCTCGGATAGATTTATTTATAAGTACAGTTGTATTTCTTGGTTTTTATTACTACTAACTTTACCTTCTTTTTATCGCTAACTGTACCTTCTTTTTTATCGCTACTAACTGTACTTTCTTTTTACCACTACTAATTATACCTCACTTTTTCGCTACTAATTGTACTTTTTTTTTATTGCTACTAATAATTAATTGTGCTACTATTTATCACTACTAACTATACCTTCTTTTATCATTACTGATTGTATCTTCTTAAACTTTCTTTTTTTACCTTTAATTGTATCACTACTGATTGTAACTTGTTTTATTGATTTTTATTTTTTTTGTAATCATTCTTTATTATATTATAATTTAAATAATAAAATTTACTCAACAAGAACAAAATAATAAATAAATTAATTGACAATAATTATAACAAATAAAAGGATATTATTACTATTTAATACCATAATAAATATACGGATTATAAAAGATACGTCATAAACGAATAATTATCAGTATAAAATATATGTCGTAAACTGGGACATTATACTGTTGACCAGTATAAAACATACATCGTAAACATGGCCATTATACTGTTCGACTAGTATAAAGCATACGTTATACACTGGGACATTATACGGTTCGCAAATAAATGCCAGTATAAAACATATGTTATAAACAGGGATAATATACTGCATACAAGTATAAAGTATACAAATCTTCATATTTATAAATACCATATATATAATACAGCATGCAAAATACCGAATATATATCGTATGTGCAAATACTGGTATAATACTTTAATCATACTGTATATATACTGTAATAATACTGTTCGCAAAATACGGCAATACTGTATAATAACTGTATCCATAATTTTTATAAGGATGGAGGGGGAAGTAAAAATAAACGAAAAGAATAGTAGAAAAACATAAAAAAACAGAAAGAAAAGAAGGGAAATGTAAAGGAACGAAAAGAAAGAAGGGGGAAATGTAAAGGAACAAAAAGAAGGAAGGAAATATAAAAGAACAAAAAAAAGAGGAAATGAAACAAAAAGAGAAAGGAACGAAATGAAAAGAAGGGAGAAGCGTAAAGGGTGAAATAAAAAGGAGGGAAAATATAAAAAATAAAATGATAACGTAAAGGGATGAATGAAAAGAAGATGAAACGTAAAGAAATAAAGCAAAAATGAGAGCAAATGTAAAGTGATGAAACGAAAAGGAGGTGAAACGTAATAGTTGAAAAAAAAATAGAAGGAAAAATGTAAAAAAAAGAAAAAAAAGAGAAAGAAATGAAAGAAAAATGTGAATATCCAAAAAGAATTGAAGGGAGACGAAAAGAATGGAAAACAAACAGAAAGAAACAAAGGGGATAAAAGAAAAAATGAAAGAAAAGTTAGTAAATAATGAAATGTAATCGATCATAAAAAAAATAAAATGAAATAAAAAGAAACATACTTGTAAAGAAGCCCAATTACTAAAAACGTCTGATCAGAACCTGCAAAAAAAAGATGGATTTGTTAGTAAAAACATTTCCTAAAAAAGAAAAATAAAGTTTCAAAAATTCAAAACTTATATTCATTACATCCATCGTCCAAGAATCAAAGACCGAAAGCTACAAAAAAAAGACGGAAATGTTAGTAAAACGTTTCCTAAAAAAAAGGAGAAAAAAGTTTCAAAATTTTGAAACTTACATTCATTACACTCATGGCCATCGTCCAAGAATCGAAGATAGGAAACTACAAAAAAAAAGATGAAAACGTTAGTAAAACATTTCCTAAAAAAAAGAAAAATAAAGTTTCAAAAATTTGAAGCTTACATTCATTATGTCCAGACCGGAAGCTATAAAAAAAAGATAGAAATGTTGGTAAAACGTTTCCTAAAAAAAGGAGAAAAAAGTTTTGAAAATTTCAAAACTTACATTAATTATGCTCACGGCCATCATCCAAGAATCAAAGACCAGAAACTACGAAAAAAAGATGGAAACGTTAGTAAACATTTCCTAAAAAAAAAGAAAAAATAAAGTTTCAAAAATTTCGAAACTTACATTCATTACGCCCACAGCCATCGTCCAAAAATTGAAGACCAGAAGCTACAAAAAAAAAGATGGAAACGTTAGTAAACGTTTCCTAAAAAAAAAAGAAAAATAAAGTTTCAAAAATTTTGAAACTTACATTCATTACATCCACAGCCATCGTTTAAGAATCAAAGACCGAAAGCTACAAAAAAAAAGATAGAAACATTAGTAAACGTTTCCTAAAAAAAAAGAAAAAATAAAATTTTGAAAATTTTGAAACTTACATTAATTATGTCCATCGTCTAAGGAGAGAAAAAAGAGATATTGGTATGTTTCTAAAACCATTAACAATAAAACCTATTGTCAATTCGTGTTTCTGAAATCTTCAAAGCTACATTCTACAAAAATGAAGAAAAGAAAGAAACATTAGAATATTTCTTTAACACGAAACTCACCATTTTTACAATAAAGCTAAACATATCGGCGGATTTGTTTCATCGTCTAAATATGTTAAATTTTGTTATACAATGTATTATAAAAGTTAAAGATATGCAATATAGTGATCTAAAAAAAATGCGTACAATTTTTAAAAGTGCAATTCAGCATGATTTTAATTTTGGCCAGAATTAACATAATTTCGGCCAGATTTAATATACCGTAACTGGTAATATGATAGTAATGATAATTAGTTAAACAAAAAAAGAAAAAAAACTTTAACACCACAATAATTAAATCTATAATTACAAAATAATTTCACACTTAATAATTTGTTGAATAATAATTAATATCACTATAAATTAATAAAAAGGAAATTGTATGAAAAAAACTATATTTTAATTCAAAGAAAAAAAATTACACCACACTGTATACATGATTTTATAAAAAAATTAAGCCGCAATTGCATAATTTTAACTGTAATATTAATGTTATAATGCTGTATTAATTGCACATGCACTGCAATATATAAGAAAAAATGGAAAATACAGTAAGAAAGGACAAAGGAAGAATAAAGGAAAGAAGAGATAAATGAAAAGGGATAAAGGGAAGTAAAGATGATCAAAGAGAAATGAGGAAGGAACAAAAAAAGGTAAAGGATAGTGAAAAAGAATGAATGAAACAAAAAAAGAATGAAAGAGAATGAAAGGAAGCAAAGGAGGAATGAAAATCAATAAAGGGAACAAAAAAAAGCAACAAAAGAAGTCAAAGATCAATGAAAGAAACCAAAGATCATTGAAAAGAGACCAAAGATCAATGAAAGAAACGAAAAAAGTAATGAAAGAAACCAAGGATCAATGAAAAAAACAAAAAAAAAGCAACGAAAGAAATCAAAGATCAATGAAATAAACCAAAAAAAGCAATAAAAGAAACAATGATGAAAGGAATAAAAGATCAATGAAAGGAATAACAAAAGAACCACAAAAGATCAATGAAAGAACCATAGAAGAAACGAAAGGAATAATGAAAAAAAGAAACGAAAAAACCACGAAAAGAAGAGAAATCAAGGGGAAAAAAATGAAAGAAAAGCCAGAACACCCACCCATTGAAAAAAAAAGAAAGAAAACGGTTAATATCATCTTAAAAGAAAAATAAAACAACAGGAGAAGAGACGTAAGAGACTTACTTGAATTTTCACTCATATGGTACACATCTAAAAAGACAAAAAGTTTAGTAAAAGAACAAGGGAAAGAATGAAAAGAAAACAAAAAAAAGGAGAAGAAATTAAAACTCACCTTGAATTTCCGAAATGGATAAAAACAGCCACACCTAAAAAAAAAGAACAAGTTAATAAGAGACAAAAGAAAGGAGAATAAAAGCAAAAAAAACTTACCTGTTACAGTATTTAATCCCGAAGCTAAAGGTAACGCCATTAACTAAAAAATTTAAATTGTGGTTTATAATTTTTGAAAAAAAAAATTATTTTTTTATTTTTTAAAAAAAAATTCCCTTATCATAAAACAAATGATTTTTTATTTTTTTAAAAAAAATTTCCCTTAAAAAAAAATGATTTTTTATTTTTTAAAAAAAAATTTCCCTTAAAAAAAATGACATTTTTTTTAAAAAAAAAATTTCACTTAAAAAAAACGATATATTTTTTTAAAAAAAATTTCCCTTCCGCCAAAATATAAAAATCTGAAGTCTGAACAAAACTACTAGCATTGATTATCTATTTATAACATAAAAGGCAATATCGCTTGCCATTTACGATAAGCTTATCTCATGAGTTGATATAAAAAAGGAATATGTTATATATCACATGCACTTTATCTAGTTTTGAACTGGTATAACCGGTATTATGATCCGATTATTTGGGTAAACAGGTTTTTTTTTTTGAATTTATTACATTTAGATAAAAAACAATTTAAAAAAATAATTATTTTTTTTTTTTTCTTTTTTGTAGTATTGCCGGACGAAAAGCATGACCGGACTATTGGAATTAAGGTAAGGGAGGGTTGGGGTGGTGTTTTTCGTTGTTGTTTTTTTTAATTAATTAATTATTTATTTTTTTTTTTTCTTTTTTTGTAGTGTTGCCGGACGAAAAACGTGACCGGACTTTTGGAATTAAGGTAAGGAAGGGTTGGGGGAGGTGTTTTTCGTTGGTTTTTTTATTTAATTAATTAATTATTTTTTTTTTTCTTTTTTGTAGTGTTGCCGGACGAAAAACATGACCGGACTTTTGGAATTAAGGTAAGGGAGGGTTGGGGTGGTGTTTTTTGTTTAATTAATTAATTATTTTTTTGTTTGTTTTTTCTTTTTTGTAGTGTTGTCGGACGAAAAGCACGACCGGACTATTGGAATTAAAGTAAGGGAGGGTTGGGGGAGGTGTTTTTTGTTGTTTTTTTTTAATTAATTAATTAATTAATTGTTTTTTTTTTCTTTTTTGTAGTGTTGCCGGACGAAAAGCACGACCGGACTATTGGAATTAAGGTAAGGGAGGGTTGGGGTGGTGTTTTTTGTTTAATTAATTAATTATTTATTTGTTTTTTTTTCTTTTTTGTAGTGTTGCCGGACGAAAAGCACGACCGGACTATTGGAATTAAGGTAAGGGAGGGTTGGGTGGTGTTTTTTGTTTAATTAATTAATTATTTATTTGTTTGTTTTTTCTTTTTTGTAGTGTTGCCGGACGAAAAGCATGACCGGACTATTGGAATTAAGGTAAGGGAGGGTTGGGTGGTGTTTTTTGTTTAATTAATTATTTATTTATTTGCTTTTTTTTTCTTTTTTGTAGTGTTGCCGGACGAAAAGCACGACCGGACTATTGGAATTAAGGTAAGGGAGGGTTGGGGTGGTGTTTTTTGTTTAATTAATTAATTATTTATTTGTTTTTTTTTCTTTTTTGTAGTGTTGCCGGACGAAAAGCACGACCGGACTATTGGAATTAAGGTAAGGGAGGGTTGGGTGGTGTTTTTTGTTTAATTAATTAATTATTTTTTTGTTTGTTTTTTCTTTTTTGTAGTGTTGTCAGACGAAAAGCACGACCGGACTATTGGAATTAAAGTAAGGGAGGGTTGGGGGAGGTGTTTTTTGTTGTTTTTTTTTTAATTAATTAATTAATTATTTGTTTTTTTTTTCTTTTTTGTAGTGTTGCCGGACGAAAAGCACGACCGGACTATTGGAATTAAGGTAAGGGAGGGTTGGGTGGTGTTTTTTGTTTAATTAATTAATTATTTATTTGTTTGTTTTTTCTTTTTTGTAGTGTTGCCGGACGAAAAACATGACCGGACTATTGGAATTAAGGTAAGGGAGGGTTGGGTGGTGTTTTTTGTTTAATTAATTATTTATTTATTTGCTTTTTTTTTCTTTTTTGTAGTGTTGCCGGACGAAAAGCACGACCGGACTATTGGAATTAAGGTAAGGGAGGGTTGGGGTGGTGTTTTTTGTTTAATTAATTAATTATTTTTTTGTTTGTTTTTTCTTTTTTGTAGTGTTGTCGGACGAAAAGCACGACCGGACTATTGGAATTAAAGTAAGGGAGGGTTGGGGGAGGTGTTTTTTGTTGTTTTTTTTTTAATTAATTAATTAATTATTTGTTTTTTTTTCTTTTTTGTAGTGTTGCCGGACGAAAAGCACGACCGGACTATTGGAATTAAGGTAAGGGAGGGTTGGGGTGGTGTTTTTTGTTTAATTAATTAATTATTTATTTGTTTTTTTTTCTTTTTTGTAGTGTTGCCGGACGAAAAGCACGACCGGACTATTGGAATTAAGGTAAGGGAGGGTTGGGGTGGTGTTTTTCGTTGTTGTTTTTTTTAATTAATTAATTAATTATTTTTTTTTTTCTTTTTTTGTAGTGTTGCCGGATGAAAAACGTGACCGGACTATTGGAATTAAGGTAAGGGAGGGTTGGGTGGTGTTTTTTGTTTAATTAATTAATTATTTATTTGTTTTTTTTTCTTTTTTGTAGTGTTGCCGGACGAAAAGCATGACCGGACTATTGGAATTAAGGTAAGGGAGGGTTGGGGTGGTGTTTTTCGTTGTTGTTTTTTTAATTAATTAATTATTTATTTTTTTTTTTCTTTTTTTGTAGTGTTGCCGGACGAAAAACGTGACCGGACTATTGGAATTAAGGTAAGGGAGGGTTGGGTGGTGTTTTTTGTTTAATTAATTAATTATTTATTTGTTTGTTTTTTCTTTTTTGTAGTGTTGCCGGACGAAAAACATGACCGGACTATTGGAATTAAGGTAAGGGAGGGTTGGGTGGTGTTTTTTGTTTAATTAATTAATTTTTTTTTTCTTTTTTGTAGTGTTGCCGGACGAAAAGCACGACCGGACTTTTGGAATTAAGGACAATTAAGGTAAGGGAGGGTTGGGGTGGTGTTTTCGTTGTTTTTTTTAATTAATTAATTATTTATTTGTTTTTTTTCTTTTTGTAGTGTTGCCGGACGAAAAGCACGACCGGACTTTTGAAATTAAGGACAATTAAGGTAAGGGAGGGTTGGGGAGGTGTTTTTCGTTGTTTTTTTAATTAATTATTAATTTTTTTTTTTTTGTAGTGTTGCCGGACGAAAAGCATGACCGGACTTTTGGAATTAAGGACAATTAAGGTAAGGGAGGGTTGGGGTGGTGTTTTTCGTTGGTTTTTTTTTTAATTAATTAATTATTTATTTTTTTTCTTTCTTTTTTGTAGTGTTGCCGGACGAAAAGCACGACCGGACTTCACAATTTAATATTTTGACATTATTAAAACGATTTGTTAAATAACTTTTATAAAAGCATTCTGTGCCTTTCATATATTGTGTATTTAAAAAAAAATTATCCTTTTATTTAATGATCATAGGGCCATTGGTGTTCCGAATCTAATGATATAACTTTTACTATTCTGTTTTACCGAGTTTTACCGAATGTAAAATAAAATAAAAGTATATCGATCATAATATGACTTATCTGCAGCAAATGGAATTCCTTGAGACGCGGGTATGTTGTTTCTTTGGAAAGAATATCGGAATTGACTTTAAGAAATGTTCTAACGTTTCTTCTTTTTTAATTTTTGTAGGTGATGAGTTCTCTGGGCTTATTGGGATACAGGTATATTGTTTTTGTAGAAAGGCGGCGTTCGCAAGGCTCTGTAACAACGATCATCTATTTAAAAGTCAAAGCTTTCGCACTGGTGGATTTAAATATCATGAGATTTCAATGTCGGTTAAATGAATTTTAAAATCATCGTCAGTAAATGATATAAAGAAAGATTCTTTGTCTCCATATTTTAAAAACAATTTTTAAAATTAAAAATTATTAAAAGATAATGAAAATTTTGGTTATTTCTTTATTTTCAAAATTCTTTAAATATGATGGCAAATTTATACGAAACCCAGTTATTTTTGCTGCCTTATTTAATTATTTTACATCAATAAAAAGCTTTTGGAGAATAAATAATACCATTAACAACTGCAAATAACTACAATTGTATTCATAAAACTTTTATTTGCAACTGGTGTAAAAAGTGATGGGTTCTTAAAATAGTTGATGGGTTATAAAAAGTTATTATTATTTTAATTTTTAAGTATGAGTTGTAAAAAATTTTTTTATTTTCCGATTATTCTACATAAAATTGATAAGATGAATGTGTAACACAATCGTATTTTGCACTGTTTACTAATTTTTTATTAAAAATTCTTAATTTAAGCTAATTCCAAGGATCGGCGCATATGAAATGTTTTTTTAAATTAAATAAAAAAAAATTCATTTTTTAAATTAAATAAAGTTAAAAAAAAATTCATTTTTTATGTTAAATAAAAAAAAAATTCATTTTTTATGTTAAATAAAAAAAAAATTTGTTTTTTTAGATTAAATAAAAAAAATACGGCTTCTTTGGATGACGGTATTTCAGTGATATATACCAACTTTTTGTTTGTTTGTTTTTTTATTTAAAGAAATACATTCTAACAGTTGCTTTTTTTTATTTGTAAATGAGCAGAAGGAAAAAAAATGAAATGTAATAAGCAAAAATAAAAAAAAATTATCAATAAATCAATAAACAAATAATGTAATTATATAGTCAGCCAATTAAAGACAATCATTTTTGATTAAAAAATCGGCAGAGTTGTATAAAAATTGGTAGAATTATATAAAAATTGGCAGAATTATATAAAATTTGCAGAATTATATAAAAATTGGCAAAATTACATAAAAATCAGTAAAATTACATAAAAATTGGCAAAATTACATAAAAATCAGCAGAATTATATAAAAATTGGCAGAATTATATAAAAATTGGCAGAATTACATAAAAATCGGCAGAATTACATAAAAATTGGCAAAAGCATATTAAAATAAAGCAATTAAAATATAATTTATCAATGCCGTTGATAAAAAATTAGTATCTAACGTAATAATTTGGTTTTATACTGTATTACAAATCTTGATCCACAGATAGGGAAAATAGCAATTATTCTTTCAATTTCATCTTTATCTCTTTTAATCTCGTTTTTCTTTTCAGTTTTGTCTTCGCTCCTTTTATCTTTATTCCTTCGCCTTTTCATTTTTTTTTGGATTTTTCTACTATGCCAAATTTCTTTGAAAACGAGATAGGTGTTTGGTTTCATTTCAATTTTTTTTTTTAATATATTCTCTTATGATCATTACTAACAAATTTTACTCCCACTTTTCATCTTCATTTTATTTTTTGATTTTGTTTCCTTTTGTTTTCCCCTTTCATTTCCCCTTTATCGTCCACTTCTCCTTTGTTCTTCTTTCTGTTTTTGTTTCTTTTTCCTTTTGTTTCTCTTTCTTCGTCTCCCTTTCTTTTCGTTTTATCTTTCCATTAATATTCTTTTTTATTTCTTTTTGATCTTGCCTGATTTTTCTTTTCACCTTTGTTTTGTTTCCCTTTTGTTTTCATTATTTATCATATCTTTTTTTGTTTTTTATCATCATTTTTATCATTATTATTGGGGTTTTGATGTCATTATTACTAGTTATATTAAAGATAAAAGTTTTGATTTTGAATAATTGCGTTTCATTTTTCTATTCAGTAAACTTTAAAGGAATAAAATAAAATGTTTCGCAAAAATACGTTACAGAATTTTTTAAACTGATAATGGAAAATTTAAGTTAAAAAAATCAGCCAATTAAAAATTAGTCAGTCAAAATATTGATCATGTGATAGGGGTGAGTAATATCAAATCTCATCCAGGGTGAGGAATAAATTCACCCTTATAAAATTTATATAAATTCAAATTTAAGTTTTTTAGTAATATTTAAGATTTTATTGTATTTGATAATCATTTTAATTTAATAATATTTTTTAAAAATTAATTTTATAATTATAGTTTATAGCAATTTTACTAGTATTTTTTTAATAAACTAATATAATATTTATAAAAATATAGAAAAATTTTTATTTTTTTATAATAGTTTTTTTATATTTATATTTTTTTTTTTGCTAAAAAAGATTAATTACATTTTAGTTTTTTTGAAAGTAGTTATTATTATTTAAATAAATAAATACAAAAAAATTATTTTTTTTTTTATATTTTTTTTTATTTTTTAAATAATAATACTAAAAAATAATTTAATAATAAAAGAAAATTTTAAATTAGAAAAATAAATATATTATAATTTTAAAAAAATAATAATATTTATATTATTATTATTTTTATTAATAACTGTAATAATTTTTATAATTTTATTAATAAAAAATTCTTTTTTTTTATAAAAAATAAAATAATAATTACCAGTAATTATAGGTCTAGGTCAAAATATCGACAAACAAAATCCTGACAGGGTCAAAATCCTGACAACCCCTTAAACATTATGACTAGTGTTAGTCATATGACGTACATAATAGTAGCAGTATATGACAAATAACATATATTTATCACGTGACCATATCATGATGTTTAAGGGGTTGTCAGAATTTTGACCTTGTCAGGATTTTATTTGTAATCAGATCCTGTAATTATTATTGTAAAATATTAAATATTTAAATTAGAATACATATTATAATTAATTTTAATAATTATATAATGGTATATTAATTTTAAAGTAATTTAATTTAATAAAAAAATAGCAATATATGTTAAACCTTTTTTATATTTTTTATATAAATTTTTTGAAATTAATAATATATATTATATAAAAATTAAAATTCATTTTATTTTATTCAAATGCTTTTATATTTATATGAGATTGAAAAAAACTGCTAATTTTCTAAAAAGTCTGCTAATTTTCTAGTTTGTTTTAAGTAATTATAATTAAAACTTTCATAATATTTTAAAAAAAAATATTATAAAAACTAAAAAATTAAGTTTATTTTATTGCTTATTTTCTTTAAAATGAAAAAAAAGAAAGAAAAAAAAGGTTATTTACTATAATATGATATATATATTATATTATAATTATTATTTTATATTAATAAAATATTTTTGTTTTTTATTAAATATATTAAATTACAAAATATGCAAAATAAAATTATTTTAACACTTTATTATTATCAGATTAGTTGATATATTTAAACTTTTATGTTAGCTTTTAGTTCTTTATTTTTTATTACAACAAAAATTATTGATTATGAATATTAGCTTACTATAAAATGAATTTTTAACAGATTTTCGAGACAATTTTTTTTTAAGGAAAATTAATTAAATTTTATATTTTTTTTTACTAAAAAAATAAATATATGCCGATCATTTTACATGTGATAATAATTAGCCACTGACAGTAATTAATAAAAAATGGATTATACGAGTGTACTCTACCCTTAAAAAATTTAATTATATTGGTAAATTTGAAATTAATTTGTATTGTTTACTGAATTTTAATAATATAAAAAAAAAATAAAATTTAATATTTAATACATATTATATATATATATTCCTGCCAAATTTTACTTTATCAATTGAAGTTATTTTAGCTATTTTTATTGTTATAATGAAATTTAAAGTATTTTTAAGTAAAATTCTAGTTTATTAACATTTTTTACTAGAAAAGAATGTAAGTTATTATAAATATAAGATAAAATCAATATATTTGATGTTAAAATTTAAAATTACTATCATTTAATAGTATTAGCATACAGAAATAAATTAAAGAATCTAATAAACTAAATTTCATTCCTTTATGATTACTGTCAAAAAAAATAATTTCTTTTAAGATTAATTTTATCCTTACATTTTAAAGGATGTTTATAGTATATATTTTAAATGTGTGTACGGAGGGGGGAACTATTATTATTGTTATTATTGTTATTATTATTTACAGTATAACTGTATATCCGTTCATGGCGGAACTATTGTTATTGTTATTATTGTTATTATTGAGGAGCGATGATAGTAGCGATCAATCATATTAGATGGTTGTGCCGCTTTATCGATTCCTCGAAAATTTTTTCGTTCCGCTTCTCATGATATAGTACGAAAAATTTTATTTAGAATGAAAAGTTTGTTAATAATGTAAGGTGCAATGAATTAACTTAATTTTGTGTACGGAATATGGGAAAAAAATTTTTTTTTTTTTAATCATTTTTTTTTTTTTTTTTTTTTTTTTCACGCTTTCTGTCGGCTCTATTTATAATGTAGGAAAAATCTGCTGCTTGTATTGAGCTATATTTAAATTTTAGTTTCAAATTTAATGAATAAGTTTGAGAATAAAAACAATAATCCGAATGCATATAAGATATTTTTGTAACTACTATAAAATTAAAAAGTTGTCCATTTATTCTCTTTAAAATCAATGTGTCTCCCGAGTGTCTCCCGAGCTTGACAAGTAATTGGGTAAATGGGTAAACTTCCCTTGAGGCCTGACGTACTATAATCGTCCTAAAAAAGGTGAACTCTTTGTCAAAGCTATTACAGTTACACCCCGATCATAATAAATTTTAATTGATTGATCGAAATATCTTTGTGATAAAAATAGGAAAAAAAGGATAAGTTAATAATACAATATTATTTTTCTTTCAACCGGATATTGTTTGTATTAAATTTACTATTAAATTACATTGTTCCATCTCCATGTGACTTAAAAATAAAACACGTACTAATTACTATTTTAATTGGTGCTAGCGAGAAATTTTATTGGTGTCGAAGGAAGGATTAATTTCTTTATGCCGATTCTTAAGATTTATTACACATAATATAAAATATACACTTATTTGATGTACGTAAGCTGGATTAACAATGGACAACTAACAGAAGAAGATCTAATTTTAAATAAGAAATTGATATCCCGAAGACGTCATAATCCATTACAAGTGGTTACTATTCAAATTAATTTAACAAATATGTTTTTTCTTTTTTTAAGAAAAAATAATTACTAATTACAAATTTGTATTCAGTATAAACAACAAAAAGAATAAAAGGGCTTTCATCAATCTATTATTCTGTTCTCCATGATTCACTTTATAAATAAATAAAGAATAAAATAAAAATTTAAAAGGAAATTATAATCTGATTTATCAATAAAATCTTAATTTATTATTTATTTTTATTTAATAAGTACAACGTTGTCAGGTAGACTTAAAGCCTAACTAATGTAACATACTAATTTAAAATTTAACTCCATCCCGAAGAAAGAAGCCGCTCTGCGTGATTTTGAAACACGACTTGGCCAGCCTGTTGTACGTGTCTTAATATCAATAAAATCTTAATTAACATATACACTTTAGACCGTCCCTTATTTCTTAATCACGTGATATGGAAATTTCTTAGATCAAGAGAATTTGGTATGTAAAGAGGATTATTTGATGCATTTTTTATCTTATCTTGCGTAATTAAGGGAGACGAGGGTGAAGGACATCTGCTTCTTTATTTTACTTTTGACTGTTTCTTTTCGGAGTTACTAAAATTGAACTTTTTGAAAAAGAATACCATTTTCAGATTAAATTTTCTTTCTTTCAGATTGTTAATAAACTTCCGTAGATCTAGAACGATTTAAATAATTTGAATATAATAAGATAGATGAGGTGGAATGTTATCTAATAACGAGTGTTTGGTGATTTAATAGAGACCCTAAATTTCAATTTAATAAAATAGCGCATAAAAATATTATTCTTTGTACTTGATGATCACGCAAAATAGGACTTCGTTGTATATCATTAATTATATTACGTCATTTTATTTATAGATATCAAATATCAATTAGCTTTGTTCTAGATTAAAGCGAATATTAATTTCTAAAATTATGTCAAAAAGCTTTGTTAATCTTCAAGGATAAATTCTGAAACATGTATCACCTCGCTTGACCAATATGATTGATATACTTGAATATCTTGGATCTTGTATTCAAATATGTAGTAATTAAAATAAAAATAAAAGAATATTTACTAATATATTTAAATAATAATAAAAATTAAAATACAATGTATATATATATAATATAAAAAAAAATTCTCCACTTAATTCTAATTCCGTTAAAAAAAAAAAGAAAGAAAGAAAATCGAATTCTACAAACAGAATAAATAAAAAAAAATTCGTAAACAAATGTAATAAATAATTTTAAAACAATTCATATACTTCTTCTACTTCATCATCATCATACAATTTAAACCTAAGCTTAACAACACCTAAATTTTCATATTTTTTAACTACCTCCATAATTTCTTCACTTAATGATTCATTACAATTATCATTCTTAATAATTTTTAAAGAAAGTAATTTTGTTGGTTTTCTATTTTTCCATTTTATGAAAAATGTTTCTAAATCTTTCGGAGATCCAAAATCGAACTTTGAGTCAGCATTATGTATTTTTAATTCACGAAAATTATTTGATGAATGGGTTGCAACAATTTTTAATACATCCTTTTCAGTTAAATAATTTTCACCACACCAAATTTTAATGCTTTCCAGGCATTGACATTTAATAAATATTGGTTGTAATAAATGTAGTTCATCACTATTAAAAATTACGAAAAGATATTGAAGATTTAGACAAAAATCAGCAATAAGTGATATTGCTTCACCATCAAGTTCACGCACGAAAAGCTTTTTAAGGGTTTTTCCATTATTTTTTAAAAATTTTCTCATACATTGAGATTTTGGAAGACGATAAGGGATTTTTAATACTTGTAAATTAGGAAAGTTAGTGTTTCCTATCTCATCAAAGTCTTCAATAAAGTCATCACCATCGTCGTCATCGTCATCATCATCGTCATCATCATCATCATCATCGTCATCGTCATCATCATCATCATCGTCATCGTCATCATCATCATCATCATCATCATCATCATCATCATCATCATCATCATCATCGGGTTGAAATGAAAATATAACCTCCTGTAAGTTTATAAATGAACTAACAAATGATAATGGTAAATCAGTTCTATTACTATAAAGATGTAATTTTGTTATTGTATTAGATTGACTTTCTAAAGCAGGTATAATATTTTCCCAATTAGTATCAAACGCTGTCATAGCTAAATTTTTTAAATTATTCTGTACATTAATTAATTCTTTTAACTCGTCTAATACATATAGCTTGTCTGAATAATAATCATCATTAAAATCTATAAAAAGTGTACGCAAATTATGACTTATTTCAGACAGTTGATGAAAAAAGCCGAGGGGAATATTTGAATCGCAGCGTAGTATTGAAAGGTTTTGTAGCCCAGTAAAATAAGAGAGAGAAAATGTGAGATGATATTTATCATTACTGCAAAAAGTGAATTTTTTTAAAGATGAAATTTGGTTCATAAACATTCTGAAAATTTCATTTAAAACCGAACATCTTTCAGATCGCTCAATTTGAAGGACATTATCAACTATTTCAATAACATTATAAAATATTAAGACTTTGCAAAATGTTGGGTAATTAAATAATGGTGGTTTTAATGTAAAGGGTGATAAGACAATATTATTTTTAAATAAGGATTGTTTTGATGTTTCAGGAAGGCACGTAATTAACGTGCGAAGAATCGATGTTTCCACTTTGTTTCGATAAGAAATATCAGTACCTTTAAAGATCCAAACATTCCTCCATAAAATTCTAACAGAAATTTCACACCAAAGACGGTTAACTAACAAACACGAATGTAAAGTGGTTTCATTTTCCTCTAAATATTCAAGAATTTCATTTAAGCATTCTACTGGAAGTTCAGATGCCATTTTTTTTTGCTGCTTCAGAAAAGGGAATTTGGGTTTAAAAATATAAGGAAAAAAAGTTAATCGTCCACCTACTCTTTATATAATAAGAGTTTTTCCGGATTGTGTGACATCTTTTTTGCGCGGTAATGCGGAATTTTTATATCACGTGATGCTACTTATTCTGAGCTACTTGAATACTTGCTCTTGTTAAAATTAAATGTTATACATATAACTACCACTTTCAATACAATTTTCATTTGTAATAGATCTTGCAAGGCAAGACTAACAGCTGATGTTCTTTCCTTTAAATTATAAAAAAAAGAAATTTTGCTTGAATAAAAATAGTACCGTAAATAGATAACATTTTGTTGCATGAAATTATACCTTTCTTAATAATTTATTAAGAAAAATTTTTAAAATATTCACCCAGTTAAAAACAATCTCCTCCACACAAAGATTTAACACGCAGTACTATAATTAACAATGCAATAGAAATCTCGATTAGATTAATTTAAATTCAATTAACTAAATCAATACATATTTAATTCAAAATAGTGAGATATCCTCTAATACTAATCAGTCATCAGCCCAACAAATTTTTTAATTACTTTACCTCAAAAATAGCTTAGACATAACAATCGCGTAGAATTGCTACTCCTACTCTTATATGGTTCTTACTGCAATATTCATACTGGTAAACAAGTGAAATTATAGATGAGTGGCTTCTTTTAGATCTGTCTTGTAGTTAATCAAATTCATATCTTACATTGATAAAATAATCAGGAGAAAAAAACATGAGAAATCATTAAAGAACTTAATTTACCTTCGTTTCTAAAAATTGCGATCATTGCACGTCAGTGATACGGGATTATTAACATGCAAAAAGTTCAGAGTAGCGATATGTCATTTCTAATAAAGATAATGATGATTATTACTCTTATCGAATTATCAAATATATATTATTCTCAACAACATATTATTTTATTAGAACTCGTCTCACCTTGTCCTGTGATAACAACAATTACATCACAGTTCAACACAAATCGCTATTTTTCAGACCATTCACAAGCAATACCTACAATAACTACATGACGAAGCTTTGAAGATCAAAAGGTATGAGTTAACCAAAGAAATAATACTTCCCATTCCTTTCGACTCTCTCAATTTTGCACATTTAAAAAATGTTTTTTAGTACATAAAAAAAATAAACGCGTTTTTTTTAAAAATTTTAGAAATAAACTAAAATGTAGGATTCATTTCCCAATTCTCTTGACTAGCGAACATATTGCTTGTCATTCGTCTAAATTTTTCGTAAATTTTGTTCATAAATGAATGTAATCCTTTATTAAAGTTGTATAATGTTCGTATAATGTTCAAACTACAGGTAACTTCTGGTCGTCTTTACTTAATAAAAGAAGAAATTATGTGCATGTAGTTGATGCAGCAGAACACTGGAAAAAAAATGAACATGCCACATTTCACGTGATTTTTTTTACGCGTCAAATTAGGCGAAGCGATCAAGACTTGCAAATTACTAATGCTATAACAGTATAACCGACTAACTAAGATAAATTACCAAATAATTAAATAAAGAATTTGGGTAAGTTTGAAGAACGATCTTAATTTAATCTAACTTTCACTAAGAAAATGTATTGATATTCGACTTCTTTAATAAATAAACTAAAGTTCAATTTGCACATTCATGTCTTTAATGTGTCGTTTTATTAATGTCAATAAAAGGAGGACGCATCTTATTTCACCACGTAAACATGTAACTAGTATAATTAACCGAAACCCATGTGATCACAAACAAAAACACTATAATCGTATGATTTAATATATTTCAAAGAGTCAATTCATAAAAAAAAAATCATTATAAGCGTATTTAAGAGGAGAAAAAGCTTAATACGTAAATTAAAGGAAGGGTAAAAATAAAATGGATTTTTTTCTATCTTTTTGGTTTTTTCCTATGTTTTCCATTTTTGTACCTTTATGTCAAAAAGAAGAATAAGATCAATTTTTTTTTTTTTTTAAAAAAAAAAGAAATATAATATATAATGTAGTATAAAACTTACGAGATATTTCAGTCCTTTAATGCGAAAAAAGAATAATATCTCTATTTTTTTTTTACAATTTGATCTAATCGCATAATATGGATCTAATGGTAAAATCTACTAGCGCCAGTATTTATATTTATAAAAAAGATGATTTGGTTCATTTCAGTTACATTAATCATTAGTTTTACATTATTTATTATTCACTGATTATAAAGGATTCCTCTTCTAATGGATTTTCTGGTCGAACTACCGATTCTAATGAGATACTATATGAAGGACTTCATAAACTAATTACTCGAGTATAAGGGATTGAAGACAAACCTGGTAATGATGGTGATTGAATACTCGGTACGCCATTCCTGCAACATTGGACCACAACTAGGCGGTATCATGAAGAATGGTATAAAATCGATCCTATTTATGAATTTTTTGCCATTAAGCTATTACTGGATATCGCTTTACAACTAGAGATATTCATGATATATGGTAGATGGTAATCTCTACTATATAGACTGTCATTGTTAAAGCGATTCACAAAGAAATCTACCTTCCTCGTCTTATGATAATATTATTAATATCAACCTCTCATTAGATTATTTGTTAATTTGGGATCGATAACACAAACACACGGCTTATGAATACATTCTCAGTTGTATGTCTCCAAAGAGATAAGTAATTACATATATTTGGTTTCCAATCATTTTCAAAAATTTTGGTTATCAATATACAGTAATGACCAGTCTTAATATACCGATTACTTTCCTGATTGTGTGTACTTGTACTCAAATTTAAACTCTAAGACCGCAGATTTTTTATGAAGTCAAATCTGAACATCTTCAAGTCCGTTATATTTTGACGAACAATGACAGATTAAATAGAACTTCCGGGAAGAGTAGCTTGATTGGCATTCTTGATAATACATATTGTCCATTATAATCAAACAATTACAATGTCCAAAATTGTAACGTAACGATTCTCCAAGTATTGATCAAGGCTTCTTTTTTTCAAAATTAAATGTATATTTCCTTGTATTCTTTCTATTAAATGTACTTCCATTTTCTTTTCTTTCTTTTTTTTTGTTTCGCCATATTCACTAACAGTTCCTTGGTGAAATTTAACTGCAGCAACTGGTACAATGACTGATTTTATTAACAATAAATCAGAATGAGGCGGAATTAGTATATACTTCTGATAATAATAATTCATAAAATTCATAACAAATAATTAATTAATTTCAAATGATATTAAAGTTTTTCACATCAATCCTTTTAACATACATACTTTGAGTGTATTGAAAAACAATCAGTCGCTAACTCCTAAATTATCTCCATTTAACGAGACTAATACAGGTGGTCTATAGGTCAGAATGAAAAAAAATATCTAAATAATAAAATACAATTTTAAAATTTGAAAAAAGAATGATTATAGATCAATTTATGTTAAACAATTTAAATAAAAGTTTATATACCAAATAAAATCGAGTTATAGCTTCAATGAAATCATTCTGAAAAATAAAATAAAATTTAGTTTGATAAGAAAATGCCGTTACTCCGTTTTTGAAGTATGTAAAGGAAAATGATAATACTCAATGATCGTTACATTTTCTTTAATTCAGGTGGTCTTCAGTTTTTGTACCGTTATACAGTGTTGACGGCAGTATCCTAAGAATTGCTAAATCAATTCAAAGCTTCAATTCAAAGAAAGTAGGATGAATCATTTCAAATATATTATTTTAAAATATAGAAATATTTTACTGTATTCTTTGATCAAAATTTTCTAGTCCAAATAGTTTGGTCATCGATTTTTTTTTTTATAATTGATCATCACTACAACAATCATTCAATTTACATTTTTTTTTAGATTCGATCCGATGAAAAATGTTTTTTTTCTTCCGTAAACCATATAATATGAAAGGTAAAGCTATTGAAAAAGGCATGAAGAAATATTTATTATTATTATTATTTTTTTTTTTTTTTTCAATGTAATTCTCCATTGAGCTATGCAGAAAAGAAAACAATGTGGAACAATATATGGCGAAGTTATTACTAATCAAAAAAATTCTCGCTTATTTTTTCACTGCAATCCTAAAAGCAGTACATTTAATCATACAGGTAGCAAGATGGAGTATCAAACATGATCATATAGGTTGTGAAAGACCACATAATATGAAAGGAAAAGCTTGTATGAGCCTTGTATGAAGAAATTTTTTTTTATTTTTTATTTATTTTTTTTTTTTCAATGTAATTTCTCTATACAGAGAAGAAATCAATTTATGGTGCTTATTTTTTCACAGTATAGGTTGGAGGTTTACTGTAAAAGTTCACCCAACATGAAAGGCAAAGCTTGTATGAGCCTTGTATGAAGAAATTTTTTTTTATTTTTTATTTATTTTTTTTTTCAATGTAATTTCTTTATACAGAGAAGAAATCAATTTATGGTGCTTATTTTTTCACAGTATTGGTTGGAGGTTTACTTTGAAAGACTGCCCAACATGAAAGGCAAAGCTTGTATGAGCCTTGTATGAAGAAATTTTTTTTTATTTTTTATTTATTTTTTTTTTTAATGTAATTTCTCTATACAGAAAAGAAATCAATTTATAGTGCTTATTTTTTCACAGTATAGGTTGGAAGTTTACTTTGAAAGACTGCCCAACATGAAAGGCAAAGCTTGTATGAGCTTAGTATGAAAAACTTTTTTTTTATTTTTATTTTTTTTTTTTCAATGTAATTTCTCTATATAGAAAAGAAATCAATTTATGGTGCTTATTTTTTCACAGTATAGGTTGAAGATTTATTGGAAAAGACTGCCCAATATGAAAGGCAAAGCTTGTATGGGCTTTAGTATGAAGAAATTTTTTTTATTTTTATTTATTTTTTTTTTCAATGTAATTTCTCTATACAGTGAAGAAAACAATTTATGATGCTTATTTTTTCATAATATAGGTTGGAGGTTTACTAAGAAAGACCATCCAACATGAAAGGCAAAGCTTGTATGAGTCTAGTATGAAGAAATCTTTTTTATTTTTTATTTATTTTTTTTTTCAATGTAATTTCTCTATATAGAGAAGAAAACAATTTATGATGCTTATTTTTTCATAATATAGGTTGGAGGTTTACTAGAAAAGATCACCCAACATGAAAGGCAAAGCTTGTTAAGCTTGGTATAAAGAAATTTTTTTTATTTTTATTTATTTTTTTTTTCAATGTAATTTCTCTATACAGAGAAGAAAACAGTGTGGAACAATTTATGATTACTAATCGAAAATTCATGCTTATTTTTTCACAGCAATCCTAGAAGCAGTACATTTAATTATCAAACATGATCATATAGGTTGGAGAACTTCACTCAAGGCTTGTGAAAACAAAAAAAAAATTATGAAAAAGGTGTATACTCTTTATTTTATTCATGAATCCAACAGAACGCCACCCAAGATTTTTACTTACTGCAGTATGTAGGCTAGATGATGAGGATCTAACGAAAGTTCGTTGATGTCCATCTAAATATCTGCGGAGCAAATATAGGTAGAGAAGAAGGTTTGCATCAATATATTATTGTTTGAATAATTTTTAACGTATTTTAAATGTTGTTACTTTTGCGAAAAACTGAAACAATGTTCTGTAAATATTTATCAAAAAGAGAAAATTTGTATTCTACCTTTTTTTTCTTTTTTGTTTGAAAAAAAAAGAAATCGTTTTAAGAACTGACCGTGAATACATTTTTGTCTGTCAAATAGATCGGTATAACACTCGACCAATTGTAACAAAGAAGGAATTGGGAGCGAGTAAAAGCCCATATGGCGAGAATTAATGTTTTTATTTAATTCAATCTGTTTATACAATAGTGTGATTTAACAAAATTTACGTGACCAAAAAAAAAAGAGAATTAATTAAAATAAAACTATTGATATAATATCAATCCTTCTATTGATTCTAAACATCCTCCAGCAGTTCTATACAGAATTAAATGATTAGTTTGCTTTATAGAATAAAGTGGGTAAAATTGAGATGGTTAGTTTTCAATATATAATAGACAAGTTATAATACTATCCTATCAATTCGATCTTCGATCTTAACAACCTAGCAAGAATTTATAACAAATTGTTATTTGTGACCCAAATTTTTTGTTTTTTTTTTGTCTTCAGAAAATTCCGAGTGTTAATTTTCCTTACCGGTAATGGCTCTTACTAGTCAGTTGTCGCTTTTACTATTTTTACTTTTTTGTTTTCTTTGTTTTCTTTGTTTTCTTTGTTTTCTTTGTTCAGAGTTTTTTTTATTTTTAGCACTTTCATCACAAGATTTTGTCACGAGTGTCAAGACGCGTAGACGTGTTTAATATTTACATGTGACCCATGTGAGTCCTATGTGGCTAAGTATTTAAGCGACTCGTTTTCGCAATTTGTTTTTTATCTTTTTACCACTCTGAAAAGTTCAGCTATCTTTTGTACAATTTGTTTTCAGCAGTTTATAAACCTTTTAACCATTCCGAAAAAAAATTACAACAAAATGCCTTCTCTTCATCGACGCGTAAAAGCTACTCGACGCCAATCTTGCGATGATGATGATGTTGACGTCTTAGTACGTGTGTTTTTTTAGGCAAACTTCTCTTTACTTTTATATTTTTACTCGCTCATCTTTTTTCATTATTATTTAAATTGTATTAGTTCTATCTTCATTGCAAATCCTTTATTCAGAAATTAGCGCATAAAGCGCATTCTGAAGCAGATTCTGACGAAACAAAGGTAGTCGAAAGGAAACACGTTGAAGCTGCCTTAGAGGTGAGTCGAAATTGTAAACTGAACATTTCAACAAATTATTTTACCCTAACATAATGAATCTTATCTTAATAGAAAGTTTTACAAGAAATCCAAGACTCCGAGGATAATTAGAAAGAATTATTTTTTTTTTTTTGAAAACAAAGGTTGAATTATACGAAATTTACGTGATGAATATGAAGTTTAAACGCGTTAAATACAAATAACACGACTCAACCAACTCTATCTTCTTTTACCAATATTTTATTGTCGTCTTTTTTCTTTTTTTTGATGTCACCTTTTTTCTTTTTCTGATGTCATCTTTTTTCTTTTTTCTCTTTTTTCTGATGTCATTCATCTTTTTTCTTTTTTCTTATGATCACTAGAAACATTAGATTGAAATAAAATACATAGGTATTGCACAATAATAAGTATTGATCTTGTACTTAAAATTATATATATAAACATATATAAATATACTACCTTTAAATTTTCATTTCATCATCTCTCAATCACATTTTATTAGCGTATACTGTAAAAATGGGGGTGTTCTGTAAAATCTAAAGTGCGATTTCTAAGTTGATAAATATACAACATATATTGCATAAAGAGCCAAATTGATATATAATTGATTTTATTACGACTGGTGGCTTAGAAGTCAGATCACGATTAAAAATAACGATCCGGACTTTTAAAATTATTAATCCGGATTTTAATCCGAATTTCAAATAATATATATAAAAATAACGGATTGTGTACAGTGTATACATTTTTTTTTATTATAATGATTAACGAAGGCCTTTATAAAATTATTTAAATTTACTATTCAAGTATAGTATAGAACCATCATTAATATAATAAATATAAAATTTACTATATATTAAATTTGTATTCTTTAAACTTAAAGGTTGTTCTCATCCACTTCAATGTAAAAGTACTAAATTATTTTTCATATTTGCAATAATTTAAGAGAGAGAGATAATCAGCAAGCTCATTACTAATCCAGGATCACAATCCCTTTAAATCCGTTGTATTCGATTCATCCAAATTAAGCTCGGATGGCGGATTGATCCGGATAGTTTGAATAAGGATCGAAACCCCAGAGGAATGAGTTGGCGAATAAACTGAAGTTAAAAATTATTTTGCATTATTTTTATTATTTTTTTTTTTTCTCAGCTATTCTAAAATCATAAAAATAACAGAAGTATAAATTAGCATGATTTGGAATTGTTCATTTAAATATTGCCAGTTTGTTGCCAGTTTGAATTACCTCGCCTTCTTCATAATCTTCAAAAATAGCTCAAACATTATTGTGTTGCTCTTACTACCAATTCTTTTTATTATAAACCTTTTTGATGCGTTGGTTTAATAATTCTATTAATATCCACGGGTGATTTAACATTGAATATGAATATTAATTTTCATAATTTATTATTGCAGAATAAAATAATATCGATGGTTAGAGATGCTTACCACTTGCTTGTTTGTAAAATAGGTCGTTTAATTTTTTTGGGGATCAGAACGACTTTGACTGAGTGTGTAAGAATCTGATAAATGGTTGAGACAAATAATTTTTACATAGCTCCTAGATATTCACAATATATGCTAAATTAGAAATGCATTAACACGACACATATATATATATGGATTCTCAAAGTCGCATACATCATTAGTCCCACTTACACTGTTCGAACGTCTCTATTATTCGTCTCATCATGCTCTCGGACACGCTTATTATGATGAAATTTGGACAGGATTAAGATTAAATCCTCTGAATGTTTATTATCATGATTTACTTTTCAAATTCTCAGATCCTATTGATGAATTAACCAAAACGTATAACAAATTAATGATGAATTTGATCTAACTTGATGATTAATACAAGAAGATACCAATCAGTTTGAAGATGTCTCGGTATACAAATAACTGAACTAAATTTCATGAATTACTTACAGGTAGCGGCGCCACGGCAGCGATGAAATATTTGATTCACCCCGGTCGCTAAAATTTTCCTTAATTAATAGAAATTGAAGAATTATCCTCTAAACTAACAATATATGACCATCCATCATATCTCCCTTTGCAAGATTACTAAAAATTTCAAACGTCATGTTTAGACAAGATGAATCTCAACATAATTCTAAATTATTATTTTTTAAATGTTTCGGATACTGAATTTCAGTTCAGACATTCCTTCAAATTACACTGATGATACTGACGCTTTGATCTAAGTTAAGATGAATAATTCGACGGATTTTTTTTGAAACCCTCCATTGTGTCTAGTCTAGAAATATTGCAAGAGGTTTTATTGCAGAAAGGAACGTATCGATCAAGATATCACTGCATTGAGGACCTGAATTATAATCGACAGTTCTACCAGAAGATCCATTAGAAGTATAATAGATGTTGAAAATTTTGATTTAAAAATCTACGAGAATTTTCACATTAGTAATAACGCGAATACTCAAAGATCCATGAATGAAAAGCTAACAATTCACTCATGTTGTGGTTCAATGCGTTTTGAATTTATGTATATATCTATCTATATACAGATCAGTTTATTTAAATAAAATTTAGCTTTTACAAAAAAAATGATAAATTAATCTAACCGTTTTTATATGTGATCGGCAAAGAAACGTGACATTTATATTAGCTTGAGTGACGGCCTGACGCGTAAAAAACTCTATTTTCTGGTACATACAGTACAGTACAGGGAGAATATTTGACATAGAAGATATAAGAATCCTGATATAACAACGAAATAAAACTACAAAAGTTGACACGGTAATATTTTACTATGCTAGTAATTGTTGGAAGCTAGCTTTAATTGATTACTTTCGTGAAAATGACCTTCTTCAAAGAAGATACAGTACTTCAAGAAGTTGCATGTATTCTATACTCGTGCGTAAAGATCTATGAGACACGTGTTAATTATCTTAAAAGCTGAAAGCGAGTGTGGATTACTCTTCAATTAGTCCTTATTTTTCTTCCCTTTTAAAAGAAATGATGTTATTTTGTTCTCGTCAGTATCTCATCAAAAAAAGAATACGTAACTTAGGATATTTAATTACTTTTATTAACTTTATTTTGTTTTTCAATGTTTAGAATTACGCAAAAACGCAAGTCAAAGTACGAAAACACTTCAGATCACCGACCATGGCCGTAATACAATCTTTTTCTTGCGCGTGGATCATTTGTCACTATTGTCATTATCAAAAAAGTCAAGATGGTTTTCGCCTTCATTTTTACTATTATCTTGAAATTCCTCAATTTCTTGAATAATTACAGCGAAGTTTGGTAATGTCAATTTTTGGCTCACTATCTACTGTATCTATTCAAGGCAGTATAGCATCGTTTGAATCAAATGTTAATTTGCTATCTGTGTCAGCTGACAAATTATTTGACGATAAAAACCCTGGGCACTACCTTCATCAAAATCTGCAGAATTGGTCTCTTCAACTACCATTTCAACGAACATGTTAAATTTTTTTACAAACCTATTTCTCATTTAGTTAAATCAAAACACGGTAACTTCGCAGATTTTCGACCATTTTTACCAAGATCTCAAGTTATCAAGAAAAGAGCTGCGCGCAAACCGCTTTCTTTATCGAGTACAACTCCTCCAGTTTCGAATGTTAACACTCAAACAGAGCGCATGTTAACTGACGAGGTCAACTCCCCGCAAGCATCTCCTTCCAATGTTCACAACGTATTTCAAATTCAATCGACAGTGAATCGATTACCCCTTTTCGACCCTACCGTAACACCTTACGATTCTAACATCATATATCGTCCCCCCTCCTTTATCATTTGTCGATAAAGAACAAGTCTCCGTTAACATCAGAAAGAAAAAAACTAAAAGCATCATCGCAGAATGTTCCTCATTAGATGGAAGCACGAAGATAACAGTTGTACGTACGCCTTCCGTTCATTCGGCTAACCTAAATGACATAGAGTCTGAAGGGATAGACCCTAATTCAAATGAAAGTTCACATAACGAGCCAATGGAAGAAGTCAGACCGACGTTGCCTGCCTTCAGTTTTTTTGGTCCTAGCTTGGCCGCGCCTAAGCGCGAGCATATATAGTTTAGTTTACGATCTTAGATCATTATAGCGTAGTAGTGGTAGTTATAGGGTTCAATTTTAGACATTATCACCACTTTAATTTTTTTTTTTATTTTGTTTATTCTCTTTTTCTACTTTAAAGTTAACCTTTCGTTACAACTAGAAAATAATGTGAACCATTCTTCATCATACAGTATTTACATGAAGCGGGTACTTGTACCTGAAAGAAAAATTCGGTGCGTCTTAGTTTAAAATCCTTTTCCGAAGCGCATGTTTAATCGAAGTGTGTTAAGTAGTTTCTTTTGTAAGACTCTGCTTCTTCTCTCATTCCATTATCGGGATTGAGGCTCGGTTGTTTAACAATTAGGTTATAATGTTATTTTTTTTAATTTTAATTTAGATTTTTTTTTTATTTCTTTTTTTCTTTTAAATGTAAATGACATTGACTCGACCCCTCAATAAATAAATAATTCAAAATCTGCAGAAGTATTTTTAAATGGAAGATCGATTGATCAAATTTCTTTGAATAACGAACTATAATTTTTGGCCAGTGTGTTATATTTATATTTAAATTATAAATACATATATAGTGTTGTTATTAAGCCTTTTTATTAAGAACGTCTTTCAAGTTCAGCATCTTCACTATCTCTATCGTATCATCATTGTTACTGTATTCTCTTCAAATTTGGATGAGCGATCTCGTGTACAATAAATGCGTCTAACTTGATAGAGAGAACAGGGAGAGTATCACATGATCATCTAATTCCTGATGAAATGTCGAAACAATTGCCTAAATCGTTATTCATGGTAATTCTAAATTTATTTACTTAAAGCCGATCGCTACAATAGCCTCCTAAAAAAATCAGGTATTTGTTATCGAGACTTGTCCCGAATCACCTCAGCTAATTCGCACGTAAGATTGGAGGGGTTTCTACTTACAATCAACGTCATAGATCTGTTTTCTTTGACTTTTCTTTTTATATTTGCTGCTAAATTCGTAGAAAGCTCTGATACTTGTTTATGCTTAAATCGAAGGTAAAGTTCGTAACCGAAAAATATGGATATTATAAATGTGATTTGACGCACTAATTCGTTTCTGCGATGTTTTTATTTTAACAATTTTAGATATTTAGTAGTAAATCGCCAATGACGTATGCATCGTATATAACTTTTTGATGTAACACCAAATCTATCATAAGACGAGATTATCAATTTATCAAAAATTTTCTGTTTCGCTCAACAAAAATTTATGTTACAGTAATAGCACACAAAAAGGAGAAAATACTGGGTACGATTCTATAACTCTATTTGTGGGTTTATTTAATAAGAACTTTTTTTATATCATTAAACTGGATTTTATTTTATTAATATATTCTTTGATCAGCTTTGACGAAAGTATACAAAAGCATTTATGCAGCAAACAATACCGGAACCTTTATTGCAAATTTATGATATCATAATTTGTGAAAAAGGATCAGATGAGAGATTAATTGTTAAAGGACAAGATGGAAATTCTGAAATTAAAATAGAGAGAACCTTTTCTTATATATAATTAAATCAACAGTATTTTTTTTTTATTGATTTTGCAAAGGTTGAAAACATTCAGAGGTATTTTGGCAAGAATTAAAATTTTTAAATTCGGATCGGATGTATTTCCTTCAGGTTGCACCGTTGTAGAACGAATTTCTAGATTTTAGGGTATGTCAAGCTATTTTGTTCTTATCTCGATGATACTGAACAATTATTTAAATTTGGGATATTTATCATTATATTTATTCGAGATTGCACACCACCAATTTGGATTGAAGATATAATACTTCTTTCTCAAAGATGTTGCTGATTCTAAGTGCTAATAGATTTTATATTACACGATTAGACCAAGTTGTCGAAAAAAAGGAATTGGTGACATTATTATTTTTTCGATGAATTTACTCTTCCTTTATTTTATGGATAAGTTTCTCTCTCCTTTGAGGTTTTTTTTTTTGATGAATAAATTATTAAATGGTGTTTTATTTCGTGATCACATGTTGAATTTCAGACAGTTATATTAAAATTTAATGCTTACAATTTAGCAATTTCTGAAAACTAAAATTATACCGGGAACCTATACTTTCAAATTTTACCAAGATTTTACCGGCGAAATAATAAGAAGCCCCCTTCCTTTTTTTGACGGAATGGTTGGAATTGAAACAATTTCAACCCAAGAATGAATTCCGAGAGGTTAGGAAGAACCTTGCTGGCGGCGATATACTTAATTCTTTTAAGAATTAAAATAAAGTTATCAAATTATTATCAGTAAAAATGGAGAAAACCATTGCTATAAGAAAGCTAAAAAGATGAATTGCGATAAAATTTCCATTTTATTTTTACCCTTCCTTTATTTTATGTATCAAGCTTTTTCCTCCCCTTTAAATTAACTACGCTTATACTTAAGATTTTTTACTTTTACCCTTAGAAATAAATAAATTAACGCTTATTGAAGATCTGTTATATTATTTTCACTAAGTCACATTAATTAATTGAATTTTTTTTTTAAAACCAATTTTTTTTAATCCATCCGAGTCCGATACTCCTTTCGGCATGGTCTTGGACACCTCCACAGTCCATTATTTCGGAAATTGTGTGGAGGGAGAAATCGTGTTGAATTAGGGTATTAGATATAATTAATCATAATTTAATTTTTTTTTTTAAATTTATTAAATTTATTCAAAAAAAAAAAAAAAATTTTAAGGACCATAAGCACTTAAGTAACATACAGACAGTATTTATTATTTTTAAAAAATAATTATTATTATTGTTTTTTTTTAATTTTTAAGACAAATTCTCTGTGTATTTATAAATGAAAAAAAAAAAAAATATCAATAAATCTTGTATATTATAATAATACATATACATATTTAACCAATATAATCTTAATATCAGTATTTTGTTAGACCCTGCTTTGAGTATCATTAGATACAGACACATGAAATAATGCCTTCGGGATTGTCATGAATAGGAGCTTAACGATTAAGATCAACTTAATCAGATTAGCAGTTAGCAGTTTTTTCATATCATTTGACCTCACTTCATCACGTGTAACAAACCGCACGATTCGAACGATATGTTCAGTTCTTCGATAGATCTTTTAAAAATTTCATCTTTTTTGTAGATGTAGGTTTATTATAATTTGTATCGTCATTATCTGAAAAATAAAAAATTTATGTTCTCTCTTTTCCTTCTTAATTTAGATGTTGGCTGAATATCTTTAGGTTAGAATCCATGCTAAAGTGTGACGATTTTTAGCGTCCGAGCGTATAAAAATAGAGCTTTTGCTCCACCATTACTATGCATACGTTATTACAAGGCCCATTGGGAAGCCTACTACTTAGTCGAACGAGAGTATGATTAAATGTGAAGCGGTCTAAGTATGTATATTCTATGATCTGTCTAATCTGAGACACGTGTATTTAAATTCTGTTCTTTTTCAATTAATTCTATCGTAATAATTCTTCTGCTAGTAGTGATTTCTACATTGCATTTTAAATTTATTATAGGACTCAGAGCGGTTTGGATCACTTGGACTGACTTGGGTTGACTCGAACTGACTTGGTCTGGCTTCATATCAAACAATAATTACATTAATTGCAGAATTTTTGGCTGTAAAGAGATTTTGTGAACGAAATTTCGGAGCAGAATTGTAATTACTGTATAATCGGACAGCGAATTTCAATTACAGCAACAAATACTTTTGAGAACGACTTCGATGTTTTGAATTCATTTTTTATCTGTTATGAACAGATTTGGTTTAGAGTACGTGTTCGGTATCTGAGCATGCTAAAAAGGCAGCAAGAAGTGCCGTGACTACTTAACATTTGGCTTAACAACAATTTATTATCTTGTAAACAATTGTAGTCCACACCTTAAACGATGGAGGCTATGAATATATTTAATTTTCTTATAATTTTTGGGATTAGAGACGAAGGTTCTTTATAAATGAAGACGAAGATGAGAGATCATCTTAATGATCCATCATCTTTAATCGATTAGTCTTTAGATCGTAAAGAAATATAGCCATTTATGTAAGTAATTATTTAATTATTTCTAAATAGATACGTATTCATTAAAAAATTTATTTGATTTATTAAAATTATTATATTTTTTTGTCTATTTTAAATAGGTAAAAGAATTAATAAAACTAATTATCCTGATTGTATGAATTCGTATGTGTCAACTGGCTTTTATATCATCGCATTAGCTAAAAAGTTTCCCGATTTACCGAAATTTTTTTGCAGAAAGAGTTGATGGTTTATTGGGAAAAGCCTATGATGAATGTTATCCGCATGTTAGGTCTTCATGACATTATTGATATTTTTAATAATAATCCATACGCCTTGTATCTTTGAAATGAGGGAGTACAAATTAAAAGAACAGAACCTTATATTAATATTAGTAAATTATTAACTACAATGTGGAATAATGGACCAGGTGAGATAAAAGAATTTTATAAATTAATAGCAATTGAGGGTATAGGTTGTTCCTATAAAGAAATGTTAATCTCTTATTGGTGTAGTTATGAGAGTATTTGAGGATTACACATGATGAATGTTGGCAAAAGTGACATCAGTCTCAAGAAAGACTTAAATTATGTATAACAGTCACTGTAATATCACATGATTTTGCAATAATATATAAAAACTTTGTGTATTGAACGGCCATCTTATAATAAACTTAAAAATTTTTATATATAATTTTTTATGAAAAAAAAAGATTTTTATTTATATAAATAATTATAATTTTTATTTTAATATAATTATTATAATAATTATTCATAAAACTTAAAAAATTATTAAATTTATTATTTTGATTTATTATTTTAATTGGTTTTGAGTATCATCAAGCATTTATTATTAATTAAATTGCAAATTTATCATAAAACTAATTATAAAAAATTATAGTTAATAATTTTATTTAAGTAAAAATCAAAAAAGTCAATTGTTTTTAACACCTTTAATCTTAAAAAAAAAAGTTAATTTTTGATTAATGATTTTTAAAAGAAAATGATCTATAAATTATTACTAGCTAAATTCTTTAAATTTTTATTTACTAATCCTAGAAATATAAAATTACTACTATTTAATATATTTCAATAAAAAGAATCTATTAAAATAAAAATCCATCTTTCCATAAATATTATGTGACATGATATTTTTTACTATTTAAGAAATATACAAATAAATGTAATATTTTAACTACCAATTTTACAGATATAACTTTACAAATATAATTTCATTATTATCAAATACATCTTAATAAGAAAAATCTAACAAACTAAATTTCGTTCTTTTATAATTATAGAATCTTAAGATATTTTAAAATTCAAAATCCTTTAAAGTTAAATTTAATTTTTATAGTTCAGTTTTAGTTTTAGTTTTTATTAAAATAATAATTCATATTACATAAATATAAAAATTGAAAAATACTAAGATTATATCTAAGTGAGTAATGGCAGAAGTTCAAAATTAAATACTAACAAAAGATAGAAAGTAACTATAAATTTATTAGTACTACTTGTGGCAAAAGACTAATAATAAACCCAAAGATTTATTATTAAACAAGTGATGAAGCTTGCAAGATACTGTCAATAAAGTGTTAATAATATATCACTCCTACTATAGAACATTAATACTATAACATCCCAAAAATCCCTTATACAGTAAATTGCTTAGCAATATTACTCAAACAGCCTGCGTATATAAAAAAAAATAAAACAAAATGCTATAATTAACTAAAATTAAAAAATTAAAGTTAATAATAATTTATTCATATCTATCTTATTGTTAGATTTCTTGTTCAAAGACTTCTTATTTTTCTTGTCTTTTGATTTTTTTGAAGTCTTTATTAAATTCTTGTTAGGTTTAAATTTAGTTAAGCATCTTTGATTAGAATTAAAAGTTGTAACCTTTTTAGAAGAGTTAAAATCAGACATCTTGGACTTTTTAATTTTGGAGAAAAAAAAAGAAGCCATATACCAAGAAAGAGAATAATCAGTTCTATTGTGATTAAAATTAAAGTTGTTTTCTACAAAATTTTACATTATTATATTTTTCAAAAAAAGACTACAATTAAATTCTTTCTGCCAGTAGTAAAATGCTTTGCAACTTTAATCAAATAGTTATTGAAGACGTGAGAGGATTTGTTATGTTTTCAAAATTGCCAATAATGAGATTCTTGAGATAAGTTGTTAAAATATAAGCAAAACTATTCCCATTTTTTTCTTTGTTGTAAAGACCAATTTCTAGAGAACTATTGTACCTTTTGATTGCCTAAAAAGTATTGTTAATAAATACTCTTATTAAAAGAAGTGATAGCAAAAGTTAAAAGATGTATTTAAATATGAAGTATTTTAACTATAATATTATGCAAATTTATAATTTTATAAATTTTTGAAATATTTTAATTGTAATATAGTTATGCAGATTCATAAAACTGTAAATTTGTAAAATATTTTAACTATAAAATATTATATAAATCTTATGAAATTGTAAATTTATATAATATTTTAAAATTTTTTAAAATATTATATCATAAATTTCATAAACTTATAAAATTGTAAATTTATATAATTTTTTATACTATAAAATTTTCTGATGGTAGAATGCAATCATTAAAATAAATTTTACTATATACCAATAAATTAATATAATAATTTATAATGATAATATATTATATAATGCTTTTATAAATTTAATAATAAGTATTTTATCATAATTTATATACAATATATTATAACAATAATTTTATAATACATTTAAAAAATTTTATATTATTAGCAAAGTATATTTAAAATTTTTTAATTAATAATTAAGAAAAATTTTAAATAATTTTATTAAAATTATTAAAATTATTTTTTAGTATAAATCTTTATAACACTTAAAAAATTATTTAAAAATAATTTATTAATATTCAGATATTTTATTTAAAAATGATAAAGTTCTGAACTGAAATTATTAGTAAATTTATTAATTATTTAAAACAAATTTTTACAATTATTTATCCTTTTAAATAATATAAAGTAATAATAAAATAAAAGAAAAAAGAAACAAAAATAAAAAAAAAATAAAAATAAAATATTAATAAAAGAAATAAAAATAAAAAGATAATAAGAATGAATAAAACAAAAGAGAAAAAAATAAAAATAAAAAAAAATAGAAGGAGAATAAAAGAAAAATAAAAGAAAAGAAAAAACAAAAAAAAAATAAATAAATAAATAAAGAAAAAAAAATAAGAAAATTAAAAATTTAAATAAAAAAATATAAAGAAAAAAAAAAAGATAAATTAAATAGTATGATAAAAAAAATAAAAATTATAACAAATGAAAATTGAAACAAAAAGAAAAAAGGAATAAAGAAATAAATATAAATAAAATGAAAATGAAAAAAAGTAAAAAACTATTAGTAATGTAAATAAAAAGATAATAAAAAAAAATAAAACAAAAATTAATATTATCAAAAAATTTTTAAAAAAAAAAAAAAAAATTTTGAAATTAAAATTTAAAAAAAAAAAAAATCTGAAATAATATTAAAATGGAATATAAAAATAAAAAATTATTTAATAATATTTATTATATTAATCTGAAGATAAAAAAAATATACTTTGATTGTAAAAATTTTTTTTGATTTTATTAATACTACTATTTAATTACTAATAAATAAATACTAAAAATTGTTAATATAAAAATAAGCGAAAATAATAAAAAATTAAAATGAAATTGCACTTTTATTAAAAAAATTAAAAAAAATGAAAAAATTCTAAAATTATTAAAATCTAAAAGATAAAAAAAAAACTAAAAAAAAATAAAGTCAAAAAAAAAAGCTAAAAAAAAAATAAAGTCAAAAAAAAAAAGCTAAAAAAAAAAAATAAAGTCAAAATAAATATAAAGAACAAAAATAAAGCTAGAAATAAAAAGAATATAGTATTTTAATTATAAAATTAAAGAATCTAAAAAAAAATAAATTAAAAGATTATTAAAAAAAAAATAATTAAATATCAGTCACCAGAAATGTCACATGCAGATCATTTTTATAATATATTAAATTTTGTGTAATATCGATTGTACCTCTTTATTTTGTAACCATTCATTAAATTTAAACTACTGTGTCTATGTAGATTATAAAATTGATAGTCCATCATGTGCTCAGTGCTCTATCAATTTTTATCATTAACTTTTTTTATAAAAAAATTTTTTTTTATACTTTACAGAATATACTCCTTAAAAATAAATGTTTTTCAAAATCCAAGTTGTAATAAAAAGAAAATTAAATTTTTAACAACAAAGATATATGTAAATTTACAAGAGGAAAAAGATTTTCTAAGGTTATAAAAGTGGCTAATTAGACGGTTTTTGCGTAAAAGGCAAAAAAATGATTTTTTACTATAATGTAAGAACATTTATAAAGCTAAACGCAATAAAAAATAAAATAAAGCACTTTTTTGGTAATTTCTTATGTTTATAATTCTTTATAATCTGCAAATATTATTTTTAAATTATATTTTCACCAATTTTTCTCATTCCCTTTTTCTAGTGTTCAAAGGATAAGAATTATTAACATTAAAGTATTTTAAAAAAATTAATATTACACTTTCTTTTTTAGTGATTTGTAAGTAATAATTTTTCTTTATGTAGACTGCTTTAATTATATATTAAAATAATTGTTTTTCTGCATAGATTAATTTTTTTTAAAAAAAATTATAGTATTAAACAGTAAATACATATACAGTAGACAGCATAAATTAAGCACCATTTTCAAGTTAATTTACGATATAAATTATAAATATCAGTATAATAAATTTATATTTATTTTAAAGATGAGACTTAAAACAACATTTTAAAAGTATTTTTTTATTTAATTAATAATACAGTTTTGTAAAAATCACTTAGTTTATAAAAAGTGAATTTTCAACTTTTTAACTAAGACAGATACAACAAAATAAATGCTAGAATCTGATTCTTTGAGTCATAAATAGGTTAAGTTTCAAAAATCTTAAAGATTGAATCATTAATTATTAAGAAAATAAACTTTAAAAATCATGTAGATCATTAAAAAATTAAAAATTTACTATAAAATTCATATTTTTTTAGTAATCTACATGATTTTTAAAGTTTATTTTCTTAATAACTAATGATTCAATCTTTAAGATTTTTGGAACTTAACCTATTTATGACTCAAAAAATCAGATTCTGGCATTTATTTTGTTGTATTTGTCTTAGTTAAAAAGTTGAAAATTCACTTTTTTATAAACTAAGTGATTTTTACAAAACTGTATTATTAATTAAATAAAAAAAATACTTTTAAAATGTTGTTTTAAGTCTCATCTTTAAAATAAATATAAATTTATTATACTGGGATTTGTAATTTATATTATAAATTAACTTTGAAAATGGTGCTTAATTTATGCTATCCACTATATAAGGATATGTTGATTTGTTTATTACTGTATGTTTAGTTTAACTTCTATAATAAAAAAAATGTAAATGGATTTTCTTAATGTAAAATTTTTTATTTTTTTAATGTAAAAAATTTTTTTTTTTGTTAGCTAATTCATTTTTTTTAACGTAGATTGATTAAAATATTTTTTTTATTGATCCTTAATTGTATCATACTATATGTATATTTATCATGCAATTCCTAAAAATAAATTAAAATTTATTGTAATTTATCATAAAATTTTTAATGTTTAATCAAAGAATTACTTTATGATACATTTGCTATATGGTTTCTTCTCCATATCTACTCCTTCTTCTTCTCTTTTCAAAAACATTAATTAACAGATGTATGAGCTTTCAAAATTTTCACTTTTAAAACTAAACATGGCTTGAAATCAATATAATCATTGGTTTTTACCTTCAGATACATTGATCATGACATAAACTTATTTCTTGCTTATCTTTTAATTAAATAATAGTTTCATCATGCTCTTCATCAGATTCTGATCCAGAAAAATTACTTTCTATATCACTTATTATATTTTTATCATGTTCATCCAAGATAATTTGTTGAGTAAACCGTTTAGCTTTAGCGTGAATATTTGAAATTTAATTCAAATAAAGATTCATTCTTATTAGTATCCTTTATATCACAAGTTCTTATAATTATTATATAACTCATTATGACCCACTAAATTTTCATATTTACCATAAAACTTCATCTCTATCTATAAAATCTTTCTACAGATCCTTATATTCACTATAAATTTTGTTCACACCTACCAAATATTTATCTAAATACTTGTATTCACTAATGTATATTATTAAATAAATTGTTTAATAAATTTAACCCTAAAAAAAAGTTTATGCTTTAAGTTTCAAGTAAGAAAAATGCATATATTTTTTGTTAGTATTAGTTTAAAGTTTTAATTTCTTACCATGTCTAGTAAATTCTAAAGTTTCTTTTACTTTTCATTACTTTTAATAGTAAAAAGTATGTCAACTTCCAAGTGAAATCCAAGTAAGTTAATAAATATTATATGAAAAATTTTTTAATAAAATCATAGTAGCAGTCAATATGCACATCTTTTGTTATTTAAGTTTAAGCGCTATATTAAATAAATGCAGTGTTACATTAAACCTGTATTTTTTGATTTTCACAAAATTTAGGCTGGCATTATAAAATTGACTAGTATTATGAAAATTTTGACCAGCATTATGAATTATTCATCGGCAAATTTAACCTGATTTAACTAATTTCAGCCAACTTTGATCATATATATGTATACTATAGTGTTGCCTATCGTAATAGGTTATAGTGGTTGTAATAGGTTGTAACATAATTAGTATAAGTCGTAAGTACTATATGCCGTAATTTTTATATAAGAAAAATTGGCGTCGTAATGGTTGTAATAAGTTGCAATCCAAATTGTAATCATATCGTAATCCAAAATGCCGTAATTATTACTTACAGCAGACCACACTAGTATACTACTTTTAATGATAGTAGTTTACCACAATTTTTTTTTACTGACTTTAATGAAAAAAATTTGTATTTCTTTTTTGTGACATTTCTTATGACTGATATCTATTAAAAAAATTAACAAATTTAAAAAGAGAAAAAAACTAATTTAAAAGAAAAAGAAAATTAAAAATAAATAAAATAATATTAAAATAAAATATAATAATAATAAATAAATAAATAAATAAATAAATAAATAAAAAAAATAAAAAAAATTAAAAAAATAAAAAGAATAAAAAAAATAAAAAGAATATATTTTGATTATGAAACTGAAATAATCTAAAGATTTAAAAAAAAAAAAAATTAGAAATCATAAAATAATAATAAAAATATAAAAAAAAAAGAAAGAACATATTTTTTGATATAAACTTGAAAAAAATTAAAAATCTAAAAAAAAAAAAAAATTAGAAATACTAAAGAAAAAAAATAACCAACTTTTAATATAAGATTAGAAAAATTAAAATAAATAATTGATTAACCAATATAATGTTAATCAAATTTTTTATTATATAATAGAAATAAGAAATCACTCAAGTAAAAAATAAATTTTTTTTTAAAAAATTTATAAATATAAAAATTAAATTTTTAAAATTTTAAAATAATTAAATTAATAATAAATAATAATAAATTAAAATTTTGCAGATTTGTAAATTTATAATGAATATAATAAATAATAAAATATTAATTTTTTCTAAATTTATACAAATTTGTGAAATATATATCATATGACTATTATTTATTATTTTGTATCATATTTTTTTTTTATTTTTCTATAAATATTTTAAAACTAAAATTTTTTTATATTAAAAATCCTATTTATTATATATTATTTATTAGAAATAATGTATTTACCACACTCTGCATTATAAATTTATATATATTTTTATGTTTATTATTTATCATTTTAAAGAAAATGTGATATATAATTGAAATTAATGATCAATATAAATAATTTACAAAAAAGAAAGTATGCATTATAATACAGAGTATGGTAAATAAATTCACTTTATTTATTATAGTACTTAAAATTTTTTTTATAATTTTAGCCAAATAATGCAAAAAAAAATTTTTATTATTTTTTAAAATAATAATAATATTTTTAAAAAAGGAGGGTCATTAAAGCAAAGTAAAGTTGTATGATTTAAAATTATTATAATTTGATAAATTTTTTATTAACTAAAAATTATATGAATTTGAAAATAATAAAATAAATATATTTTGGCCTATTTTACAAGTTTATTTAGAAAAAAAAGTGGATTTTAAATATAGTTTTTGACTTTATATATGAGTGGATGAATTTGCCAATTATATTCAAAAAAGAATAGTTCAATTTTAACAAAATTTAAAAGTTCGAATAAATTAAAAATAGTATTCTAAACCTTATTTTACTCTTTAAGTAAACTTGAAAAACAGTCAAAATACATTTAATATACAGTATATTTATTTAAAAGGTTATATATAAAATCTTTTTTTCCTAAAGTTATACAATTCTATTCACTTTTAATAGTCTTTCAAAAAAGAGAGGTTGTTAAAGTAGAGTAAAATTGGCTGGAATTATAGCATTAAGAAATTATGAATATAACAAATAATAGATGTGATAAATATATTTTACTAACTGAAAAAATTTTAAGTCCTTAGAATACTTAGTAAAAATAAGGAATGGAAGATATGACACTATGTGACAATTATTTTTACTATGATCACGTGATTCTACTCTGCTTTAATAGTCTTTCAAAAAAGAAAATTTATATGTTAATTATGCAATCCATATATAAACATATAGTATATAAATAGAAATAGTCTAAAATAAATAAAATAAAATATTTATTCATTATTTTATTATAGGTATTTATTATTAAAATTCTAAATTTATTAATTTTAAGTAAGTAGTATTTTAATTTTTAAATAAATTTGATTTATTAATAAAATTGGAATTAAAGAAAGGCAAGCAATTATTTAATTCCAAAAAAAGTTAACAGCAATTTTATCCAAAGATAAATTAATCAGTATACATAAATATAAAGTAGCTTTGTTATTTTTTAGATATTCAAAAATATTATATAACAATCAATAGGAAGGTAAACTATTTTGTTTTTTTTAAAAAATTACTGATTTGATCCCAAAAAAATCTAATAGCAATTTCATCCAAAGATAATTATTAACCAGTATGCATAAAGCCATAAACACAAAGTAATTTTGTTATTTACTAAATATTCGAAAATATTGTATCGTAACTCTGGCCAAAAATTGTAATTTCAGCAAGAATTATGTCAGCTTAGGTCTATTGGCATGATGTGCATCATAAACGTGTGTCACAATCATTATACTTTCACGCTCAAAAGATTGAGAAAGATTCTTACAAGAAATTATTGGAGCATTGACACTTACAAATTGATTTTTATAAATATAAGAATGTTAAACACTTCAATTAGATAGCATGTCCGAAAGAAATAAATTTTTTCAACCTGGTATTCTTTATAATTGAGCCAAAGCGCTTCGTTGATAGATCTCGTTTTGTGTAATTGAGGAAATAGGGGAGATATATGAGTTGAAAGGTAGTGCATTATAACTTTAGTATTGGAAAAATTACAATTAAATCCGCTGGTGACTTATGAATTATGAATGTTTCAGCATATTGATTTGTTGAATAATTTAATAAAATCAGATAATGTTGTAGCTTCAATACCAAAACACTAATTTGTACGAAAAATTATTTCAAACAAAGTTTTGTATGAAGATTGTACTCGATCAGAAGTAATCAATCAATCTAATAACCGGTGATAATGGTAAGCATTTTTTATTTGGTGATTATCATATTAGAAAGAATAATTATTATTAATTTAATATGAATCTTTTCTTATTGATAGACTTGTGAGTTTGACTTGAAGCAAGTGTACCATTCGGTGGTACATGAGCCTATCAAAATCAAAATTGGAGATTAGTGATAAAAAAGACCGGATGGAAACTTGCAAGTCTATTTATCAGTTGAATTTTTTTTTTTATTTTTTTTGAAATTTGCGAAGGTGAGAACACAAAAAAAATTTTATTGATTATTTCCTTTATTCATTAAAAATAGTTGAATTGTGTGATTAAATTTCTTGTATCTTCTTCAGGTTAAGCGTAAATAAGGAGGAGTAATCGAGATCTGATTCTAAATGGATCAAAGTTACCGTTCTAGTATTTGATTAATGCCTGACCAGAAGAAGTGGAAGATTCAGGAGCCGTTGAAAGATTAAGGTGATGAGATGTTGTAAGTTGATATATTTGCATGACCATTATTATAAATTAAGCTCCCATGTTGTTGTTGCATAATTAATCATTTTTATATATTTTGCTTATAAAACAAGGCTCGGGAAAAGAGGTAATACACGGAGTAGAGTTATAACCGCCAAATCGTACGACGCATAGGACCATCAACAGCAAATCCTTACAAAGCGATCAACCTATTTCAAAACTTACGAGAAGATTAAAAAATGCTGATTGGAAAGGATCAGATGATGATAAAGATGCATCAGTCAATAATGCCTGATGACCTATTATTGTATTGTCCAGAATATACGAAGATGTGGATCACAATACTGAAGATTTGGGGGGCCGTTGTGCGAGATAGATTTAATTGTTTTGTAAGAATTTGCTGTCGAGAACTCCGAGGTTCAATCTGGTTCTAGAGATGACGGTTCTATGGAATCATATCATTTGGTACCTCTTCTTTGAGTTAATTGTTATAAAGACCAGATTGGATGGATGATGATGAAAATCAGAGAAAACCTTTCTTAGTATTCAAAGGGATTTTAACTTGATTTTTTTTTTTTTTTTTGAGGTTGTAAAGGCTGAAACACTCAAAATTTCTTTGGTAAGAATTAAATTTTGTGTATATTTATATATGTATATTTTAAAAAAAAACCAACTTAATAATTCATTCCCTTTTAATGAACTTTGGTTGAATCTCTCTTATTCAGGCTAAGAATAAGGAAGGAGTAATCGAAGTGATTCAAACTGGTTCTAGAGATAATGGTTCTATGGCTTTGTACCAATTAGTGGTTGTATTATCTCGTCCCTAAGCAGTAGTTTATAAGCGAAATGGGAACTTAATTATACAATGTCATCACCTTAAACCTTACCCGAAACCTACGAGAAGATTAGAAAAGATTAATTGAAAAGGATCAGATGATAAAGATAGATCAAAGTTACCGTCCTAGTATTGATTTCACTCAATGACCCATTGTATTATCCAGAATATACGAGGATGTGGATTATAATGCCGAAAGATTTGAGAGCCGTTGTGTAAGATAGATTGATCGATCGTAAGAATTTGCTGTTGATGGTCCTATGCGTCATACAATTTGGTGGTTATAACTCTACTTCATGTATTACCTTGTTCCTGAACTTTAGTTTATAAGCGAAAATATACGAAAATACTTGATTATTCAACAAATACATAGGAACTTGATATTCATACAAATATATCAACTTACACAATCTCATCACCTTAATCTTTTTCCAAAACTTACGAGAAGATTAAAAAAGGTCGATTAGAAAAGGACCAGATGATAAAGATGGATCAAAGTTACCATTCTAGTATTGATTTCAGTCTTTAATGCACGACGACCTACTGCAATATCCAGAATATACGAGGATGTGGATCACAATGACGAAGATTTGGGAACTGTTATGCGAGATAGATTAATCGTTTGCTGTCAAGAACTCCAAGGTTCAATCTGGTTCGGTCCTATGGCATTGTATCATTTGGTAGTTGTGACTATAAGACTCTATGTATTACCTCATTCTTGAGCCAGGTAAAATGGATGATGAAAATCTTGAAATAAAAAAAATTTAATAATTTATTTTTTAACTTCTTCAGGGTCAAGGCTCTTTTCTTGATGATTTCAGATTATGTTTTGAACTCTGATTCAAGCAAATATTTATCAAATATATTTAAATTTACAAATTATTTTTAGTAGGTTTTATCACCAGATCCATATAGGATCAACCGCGATGATATCATTTTCTGTTATGTAAGAATCTTCCGTGGTAAGTTTATGTTATACTGTACATAATTTATTAATCGATCTTTTTTATTAAAAAAGTTTATATTTTGTTAATCAATTAACTACATTTATAAACTAATAACATGGTACGATAGGTTATTTCTTTAACAAGGGTTTTCGAATGTTGGATAGTTATTTCTTTGATGAGATTTCACTCATTTCAGTAGTATTTTTTTTTTTTTTTTTTAAAAAAAAAAAAATATTTTGATAGATTTTTTTATTAAATAATAATTATTCATAAAATGAATAATAATTAATCAGAATAATACGTTGATTTTTTTTAGATCTACAGTAATTGAAACGTAGATGTAGGTGGCGTTAACAGATCCATCATCACTTTTATTTACCATAATCAACCTTAAAAGGAGAAAATTATAAGTTATCCGCATTCTCCAAACTCAAACAACTGAACAGTTTGAAAAACCATTCTGAAAACTTAAACATTATTTAATGGAGCAAGTTAATTATCATAAAAATGATGGAAAAAAAATTATAGCTATTGCTTTCTCAAATAAGAGGAATTTGAACACATCATCATTGTTGAGAGTAGTTGTTGAAAATTCTGGTAGAAAGATTTTAGAAATCGTTAAACATTATTCAGTTGAGTCTTCCGATTATCCAACCGAAAATAAAAATTTAATTATGATAATATCAAGCTAATTATGGATGTTGACTCTAAAAATATGAGTGAATTGTTAATTGTATACAATTAGAGAAAATTTATTATCGATGATGCTGGTAACGATAAAATTGATATCGATTACGATATTGATTAAGAGATACCAAATTACGTTATGAATATCAAGAAATACTTCATTTACTTTTACAACAAAGTCAAAGCGTCACCTAAGGGAGATAAATCATTAAGAGTTATGAGCGGAGAATCATTTCGGAGGTTTCCAATTAAATTTACTTGTTATGATGGGTTGATGATTAGAAAAGTTGGTGATAAAGTACAAAATGAAGATGTGAGATTTAACTAGTTCATAAATCTAGATCATAAAATTTTATTTTATTTTCTAATATTACATTATTTTATTAATATAAAACTTTTATTATACAAACTTATTCTTTTTATTTGTAAATTTTTACATAAATAACCATACAAAATCAATTTGTTTTGTACACCATTATAAAAAATAATTACCGTTAAAAGGATCGAATGAATTAATGATATAAACAAATAAGTAACTTATATCTTCTATGAATAAGAAAACAGAAGATAAATAAAAAGAAACAAATTCTTTTCTATTTGTCATTAGAGTTTAATCCTTGACTATTATGACGTAATGCCGTACACATACATAAGTGGAGTTGGATAGCTTTTTACTGCAATTGTAATTAAAGTTGTAACTAGTCTTGATGGCAGCCTAACACATATTTGATGTTCAATTAACTTTCTTGATGTACATATACAGTATTTGTTCGCGCTCGGCTTGGTGTTGATACCATTTACAATTTACGCAATGAATGTACATAAATTGAACGCTTGACCTTGTATACTCTTCTCATAATTACTCAACAATAACCATGAATATTATCATCAATCTTCACCCGCGTTTCGTGATTTTAATAAAATCCAAGCATTTGAAATTGATTTTCTCGCGATTGAAGTATGCCAAATTATCATTGAGATCTATTATTGTGTCAAATTTGTTTGCACTGAACCACATCATTATCTGATTCAATTCAATTACGCAGTAAACCAATAGGTTGAATTATACTAACATATTCCGTTAATTCACACGCCAACAGCGGATTTAATTGTAATTTTCCAATAAGACAACCAGAGTTATATTGCATGATCTTTCTTCAATTCATGATAAAAAAGAAAAAATCCATCAAATTATATATCAGTGGTTAAAGCCTCTCGTCTTTCACATTAGCCATCATCAAGTCTGTAATCCCGAACTCAACTTCTTCAACACGTTCCTCCATATCACGTGACCAAGAAATAAGATGGAATCCATGAATAATTGAAATCATTAATGGGAACATGCAATCTAGCATAACATGTCTTTGCCATGTAGATTTTTTTCCTTAGTTCTCAAATACCAATCATTTACTTTTAAGGCTTTTAAATATTGCATGATTTCAGGAATCATTTGGATGATTCATTCATTCCATGAAGCAAAGGAAGATACACGCGGATAATCTTCATAATAGGCTTTTACCGATAAACTATCAACTCTTCCTGCAAGAAAATTTCGGTAAAGTCAGGTTACTTTCTGGTTAATGTGGCGATATGAAATGCAGTTGTTGCTATACAAAGTCGTATTGGAATAATAGCGGTTTTATAAATCCTTTTTACCTATTTAAATTAGTAAAAAAAAATTATATAATATTATTAAGTCAAATCTATTAGTTTTAAAGATATATAATTTTAAAATAATTACTCGGTAAATAGGGACCTTTCAAATACCTGGCTGTATTTCTTTGTAATTTAAACATTACTTTAAATTTGAAGAAGATTTGCTACATCATCATAACGATCCATCATCATTAAATGTTGACGATTGATTAGTCTAAAGTATTGAATTGATTTTGTGCCAAATGTTAAGAGATGAGCACCAGTCACAGCACTTCTTGATTTAGATCCTGAACACATACTAGTGAATTAAATTTGTTCAAAGATTAAACGTCGTTTTTAAAGACTGTATTTGTTGCTGTAGTTGAAATTTCAACAATGGCATTATCTGATCCAAATGATTTGACTATGTAATTAAAGTTGTGAAGTAATGCCTATAATAAATTTAAAACGGGATGTAGAAATTAGAGTACTACTGGCGGAAGAATTTTAAAAAGCTCATAACAATACTTACTTATAAATACACAACTGTGCCCAAATCATAAAATAGTTTTACATTCAACATTTTCACTATTTAAACGTACTCTTACTACTGATCGTCCAATTAAATAAATAGCAAGCATCGTAATAGGTTTTGTGATGATTTAGAAATAGAGCTCTATTTTGATGATAATAGATTATTTAAACGTAATCAATAACATAAATACTAAAAAAGATCGTCACGTGACATACTGACCAATCCAATTTTCTCGAAAGAGCCGTACAATAAATAACGCAAAGATAAATACACTTTAGCGTGGATTCTGATCTAAAGGCTTCGCGTCTGGACAACGTGTAACAATTTCTAAAAAAGTCCCCACCATATAGTAAAATGTTTCCTACACTCTCGTAATGAAATTCATATTGCAAATTCATTAAAATTAGGTACGGTGTTAACATAATATTTTTTAATATACCTTCAGTGTATTGCTACATTCGAAGCATAGCTCCATTAAACGTATTTGATGAATATCCCTTTTGCCCTTTTAGGATAGAAAATGTATGCTGTTAAATGTTTATATAAATTCAAAAACATTGATTGATAAAATTAAGATGACCATAATAATTTTATTATTTGTACATATCTGATATATTAGTGTATGACTTACTTATTATGCCCGATCATCTCCTGTAATCGTTTTACCCCCATTAGCACCGTAGGTCAGCTAATTTCATTATTTTGGCCTCCTCTCGTTCACCAAGCATCTTTGTGAGTTGATTTTTGTGTCTCCATGTGAAATTCTTGTTACGAAAAAATACTAATTATCGATCTAATTTCTTTTAAAAATTCATTTATTTCAGTTGCTTGTTCTGACGGTTGAACCTGCGATTCTATCTTCAATTATTTTGTTGCTTCGTAAATTATATATAATTTAATCCACTTTATGCACAAAAAATTGTTTTTTAATTAAAAAACTTGCTAGTGAATCATCAAATTATTTGCGGCCGTGAGCTTCCACCATGCGCCACAGAGTCCTTCTGATGATCCAAGAACAATCACTACGTCGCCATCATAAAAAACTAACTCTCATTCAACAAAATCATTCATAATAAGCTTGCCAAGTTTGGGTTGTAGTCACATTCGATATGTTTAAGACAATTTCAGTAGGTTTATAGCGTCCTACCATGTATTATTGATCCATAATTTAATGGTATTGTTCGCAACCGTTCTTTATCAGTCAAAAGAGCTCTAGAATGGGCAAATCACGAACTTAATTTTGCTTTGAATCTCTTCAATAGACGACAAATCCTAATCGTTAAGAATTTTGTCCTAGAGGTTTGGAAATATTTGTGGATTGACACAAGATTCCATTCTTGTTGTGATGAGTTCTTCTATCAATAATATCTTCGTAAGACATTATATACAAAAGCTTCCAGAGATGCAACCTTCATCTCAGCGACAGTGCCCTTATCACCAGCAGATGCATCATCAATTTCATCTGGATAAGTTTTCATTTCTATATCTCATTTGCATGACGGACTTGATCATTAACATTGACATATAGAACGAACACGAGACAATACTTGAATTTTGTTGCCCCCCTAGATCTAGGAATCGATTATACGAATTCTTTGTGTATTATCAGTATATGAATGAGCACAAGAGCTCGCTAACCTTTGCCCTTAAAATATTCAACAGATAGATCAAACAATTAATATGGGGCCATCCAATCCTTTTATCTCATACTAATCCATCTTCCTTTGTATCTTTCACTAAATTCTTCGACGCAAACACAAAAATGTTCATAATATAAGCTTTGAATTTGGAAAATTTTGAATTTTGACTTATTTATAAAATAATCATACCTTTGAAAGATTCTAAAGGCTGATTTCATTTAGAGTAGAAACTTCAAGTTGTTTAGTTTTCTCATTTTGCTTGGTCCTAGATCTTATCCGACTACAACATGAATAATCGCCAGTAGAAAAAAAACACAGGTTTTGCTAATTTCATTTGAGATATTTCTTTTGATCTTGGAGTCGTTGGGCTGCTCTATCAAGTTATTTCTAATTTTGAGAATAATTCTTATTTTCAAATAACTTTTTTCGTCGTCATCATCGTCCACGTTCTATTTTTTGATCGTCTATTTGATTACTAGAAGGTTTATACAATACTATTACTTCGTTTTCTTGGAAGAGGAAAGTGGGTTTGATTTTCTTTGATACAGAATCAGTAGATGAGGGTTTTTAGTTATTGTTTTGATGTTGCCAATCATTTGGAAAAAAAAAAATTTTTTTTGATACAATAATTTTAAAAACTTTTGTTTTAAAACTTTTGAGGTAATAAATATCCTGGGTTCTTCGAGATCATGATTCAACATTAATTCTATCGGATAAATCATCCTTATTTTTATTGTACCAGAGTGCTTGCATCGCTCTTGCTTGTTTAATATTTCAACTTTGTTGTTCTTTCGAATAAGCTTTGGTACAGAAGTAGCGACTTAACTTTGAAGGCATCGTGAACATCAAGTTTGTCGTCTGGATTCTGGAAATTATTGTCAGAATTAAAAATTCTTTATAATGGTAATTCACGTTTATTTAAGAAACTTCACGTAATGTACAGCATTTTCTTAAATACTTAAAGAATGTTAAAATGCATCTTGGGTTTTTCTGGAAATAAAATAGATCTTGATCAAGCTACCTTATTTCAGTATTAGTATTGTACATCGTCATGTGATTGACTAAACACTTAATTTCATTGGATGATCAACAGTTCTGCTTGTTAACTAGTTTAGCAATACGGGTAAAAAAAATTTATTTGAAAATTTCGCTTTAAATTCCATTTAACACGCGTCACTTATTAATAAAGTATGAACAAGTACTAAAATTACAGAATCTGCTACTAAAAATAATAATAAATATGAGCATGAAGGAATTTTACATTGGGATCCTCCCAATTTATATTATAATATCGTAAAAATTATTCATCATCATTTAACAAATATATATATATATAAAAAAGATTTAATCGTTTCAATTTAAATGTTCACTATAAAAAAGTTTAGATTCATTGCACCGTTTAGATTTTCCGTAATTTTTAGTTTTTTATCGCTAAATTCAACCTAAAAGATGCGGTTGAGATAATCGCAATAGCTATGGGTTATAAATTTAATTTAGACTATAAGGTATTCAAAGGCTGAATATAATGGGTATATCCGTATATGCATTTTTTTTTAGTTTCTAATATATACAATTCAGAGTGACCTTTAACGAGCAATACAATATATCGATACTTTATTATTTACGAAATAAATTTATATTTTATCTCTTTGTGACTTGAAATACTTCATAATCTTCTATTAGTAATTGATTTTCTGTATCTCTTATGTTTTTTTCATAATAGTAAGTTCTACACTTAATATTATTATAATTTGAATCTTCGTTGTCGCTACATACTATGAGATCGCTCCCGAAAAACGGGCCATGATCGCGATAATAAAATAATGCACACTTTGAATTCTTTACATTGCTAATAATTGCATCCTTAACATTACGATTGTTTTTAAAAGAAAAAATAAAACTATCTTTAGTCTCCCCAAACGAACCATACGAACCAGTACCAGCATTCTTCCATATTATCGGATTATATCCACCAATAATTTCTTCGCTATATTTTACTTTGATAAATGTAACAGTACAAGATAAATCATCACATAATTCATGAAATTTTTTTGGTGTAAATCCATCTCGACTTCCTCGTAAAATTAATTTAAATTTGTATGGCAAATATAATTCTCTTAAATGTTCAAATTTCATATTAATTACAATTTTATCGATCCATTTTGAGATCGTTGAAATTAAATTTAAATTGTTAATAATTTTTGAATTAATATTAATACCATCAACTTTAATATTTCTAGGAGGAGAAATATATTTATTGGGTTCTTTATCAAGGTCCAAATGAGATGCCAGTAAATTATCATAGAAATTTTGGTTCAGGAGTTTTTTATAAGGGGTAACTTTCTGTATTATTTCTTCGTATGATAAACTAAAAAAACGAATCGACGGTATAAATGGGTTTAAAATATTTTTCATTGTCCTAAATTCATCATCCGACCAATTATCAGGATGAAGAAGTGATGTGGGATTTTGTGCGAGACCCCATTTTAACACATGCTCCCAAATTTCTATTTCTTTCATTTGTAAATCATCCTTTTTGAGAAGTTGAATCAACAATTTTTCAGGAAGTGAAGTGAAATCAAGTGATTTAAATACTTTTTCAGGAGATTCTTCCATAAAATCCGTACAAAATTGTTGAAGTTTGAACAAATGATTCGATTTGAAGCTTATACGATGAATAAATTCGAAGTTTTTAGCGATCCAATCAGATTTATTTTCAATTAAATATTTTTGCAAATGATCTACAATTTCTTGGAGAAAAAATTCATCTGCAGCCAATAAAATTTCAATGATTTTCAAATTATCTTGTCCGTTTAATGAAAAAATACCACCGTAGATATACCTAAACAGAAATTTTAAATTTTCGAATTTGAATATAATTATAAAGGTTATGGTATTACATAATAATGTATTTTATATAAACTTACCTTAAAATTATTTGAAAGATTTCAGGTGTTATGTTTGGTAATTTAACGTGAGATAAACCATCATCTTTATTTTCATTAGAGGCCAAGATTTCTCTTAAGTACGGAGAACGATAACATAAAATATTCGTATGAGCAAAGAAGATTTTTGCATTAGGAGCCTCTCCAACTTCAATTTTAATATCGTGACAAATACTCCCTTCGAGTAATTCGATTAAATTTTGACTTAATTTGGTAAAGAAATTTTCGGACATTTTTTATTTTTAAATATAAAAAAAAAATTTTGAAATGAGGAATGAAAATAAGTAAAGAAACAAAAACCATCGAAACAAATTTAATCACTTATTTAAAGTGTCTTTGAAATTGACCTGCGGAGCATGCGGAACGCATGTGATTTTTTTTTTCGCTAGTCACATGCGGATTCCGCAGATGAAAATCTCCGCAAGTTTCCACGATATCACGATATCAGATATCTGAAGTTACGCAAGTTAGATTATCAATATACATGCGGGTATCTGTATATTAATTTAGTTTTTTACCACGTTTTTATTATTAATTTTTTTCTTTGTTAATTTTCTTTCTTTGTTTTAGTTCTTAATGGACGAATATCTAACTTCTGCAAGCAGTTCATCCTCATACAAGAAGCGGAAAGTTTACAGAATAAGAATAGTTCTGTTAAAAAAGCACGCAAAGAAAATCAGCTTCCACGGGTTGATCGACGTATTGACTCCAATAATGAGCCAGAAATATATTGTGTTTGGTGCAGATTATAATATGCGCGTTGTCGTTGGTACAAAAAAAAAAAAAGATTAAAAAAGATTCTAAAGAAATCAAAAAGCAGCAATTGGATATATTGCTTGAAACAGAACTTATGAGTAGATTTACAAATATTATGTAATAAACTAGATGATATTATGCAAATGTCGCAAGTAAATTAAAAATTAGCGTAACCTTTTAATTAAATTTGGATGCGCAACACGCAACTAAATTATTGATCCGCATCTAAGCCACTTTTTTTAGATGGACCCGTAACTAAAAAAAAAAAAAAATTCGACTGCTTATCTATTAGATCTATTAGATACACCAAACACCAATACGTACGCATACAAGATCAAGCAAAACGATTAATCTTCCTCAAAATTTCTATCACGTGACTTGCGTGGCACGATAGGCTTCCTTTGAAAAGTAATTTAGCTTTGATTTTTGTGGAGTAATTGATGTTTTTTACATCAAATATGTTTGAAATTACTTTCTTTATTTTAATAAACGAATAAACATTATTTTAAAGTTAAATGAAGTTATCCTTTAAATGCCTTATTGTAAATAATAAAATAATTTTATTTTATAATAACATCTTAGAAAATATCATTTTCTGCTCTTCGTTTTTCTAAATTTTTTTTTTTCTAAATAAAATAAATGTTACACGCGACTAGACGGTATTCAACCTCGAATCAAAATCCGAATAATCCGAATAACGAAGAAAACCGAATATAATAAATCCGAATGAAACGAACAAAACCGGATTTATTCTGAATAAAACGAATAAACCGGATATATCATATGATAAAATAAATCGGTTAAACGTTATTGAGTGTGGGTATAGATAAGATGCATGTTATAGGACTTTTTAATGGTGGATCATTTTGAGATCGATAAATTTTTCTTTCGTTAATGTTTTTTCGAATCAATTTTTTTATTTTTAAACTGAAATTTTTATTTAATACTTTTTATCAGTTATTTAAACCGAAAATTTCTTTTAATTATTTTATTTTGTTTTTTTCTTTCAATAAAAGAATTTTTATTTTTAAGCTGGCGGAAATTTTTTTTTCATTTATATTTTTTTTTTTATATTAAAAAAAATGGCTTTCTTTTTTAATGAAAAGTTTTAATTACTACACGATTAGGTAAGATCGCATTATATGAAATCATGTTCTCATGAATTAGGTGTAAGTTGGACGCGGAGAGCAGGATTTAGGGAACGTAAGTGAAATTTTACTAACATTCCTTTGATATCTTGTAGTCGAGTGAGATTTAGGGAATGATATTAAACTTTATCAGCATTTTTTTCATTTATAGGTGCAGATTTTGGCCTTGGATTTGGTAAGTGGAGAGTTAGAGACGTTAATAGGACCATTATAAAAATCGGGATAAAAGGCTATGTTCAAGAGTAATATTACTTGGAAATTTTTGCTTTTATAGAGAACAGGGACGCGACCAATATGTCCTCCAGAATTATTAGATGGTAAATTTATGAAGTTAATTGAAAATTTTTAACATTAATGTTTATTTTATAGGTAGTAAAATCACTCAAGTTGAATTTATTATTTTATTATATTGATTATTTTTGATATTTTAGATATTGACAATTTATCACTTTTTCTATTTTAATATTGAATTTTTTTTTTCTTTAAAATGTATAAATAAATAATAAACGTACGTGATTAGAAAAATTTCTTTAAATTTTTTATTGAACGTGCAAATCTATCGAACAACCTAATGGCAACTTCATAGGATCATGTGACTAAATTACAAAGTATAGTAATATAGGTTAATTTTCAGCATTTTTTTACAACAACATATTTGGAATTATTATCTTTGAAATATTATTTATTTATTTGTTTAAAAAATTAATCAAGTGTATCTTTATTGTAAAAGTAATAAAATAATTTTATCTTATATAACAACTTGAAGAAAATTATCAATTTCTTTTTTTTTTCCTGCTTTTCGCGGTTCTTTTAGGTTTTTTTCCAAAGATAGATGGTTCAGGCTAACGGATGTTTATTGCAAGTTTTGTTAACAAATCGATTTTTTTTTTCTTTTTTTTTTTTGTGAGAAAACAAAATTTGTTTATTCCCTCGTAGGTCAAGGAGCGCATTTTATTAGTATTTACAACGTCATTTCTCAGAAAATCTGTATGTAGTCAAAATATTTTCTGTATTTTAAATAAGTTCGATTTCTAGGTTAAACAATAAATATATTGTATTAAAAACTTTTCGTGTTAAAACGAATTGCACGAGGGGTTAATTTTAATCAATTCATCAACCTGTGAAAAAAATAATTGGTCGTCTTTTATTTGTTGAAAGTGGTGTTTTATCTCTCTTTTTAATTTTATTAAACGTTTCAGGATTTGTACAAGTAGCTTAGTTGAGCGAATTCGCTTTAAATGAAGTTTATCCACCTGAATATTTAATTTAACCATAGCAATAATTAATGGTACGCGCTGTAATTATTAGTCTCTCGCTTTTTCGATTCAATTTTCTATTAAAGCGCGTCCTTATGCTTAATAATATTTTACGTTTACATATCCTGTTTGATATTCGAATAGACTTATGTTGCCTGGAAATGCATTTTTTTGTGGAACGAATCACCCGGAGTCCGTATTTGAAAATTCTTTTTCTTTTTCAGATCTCTGATTCTTGATGCCATTATTTAAAAAAATTAAGGCACGAAAATTTAAATCTCTTTATGCGAACCGGCGGATGTGATACTCTTAATGAAAGGTATGGTTCAGATGCTACTGGTGTTAATTTATCTGAATTACTGGAGTCCAGTACATCATCACGAAGCTTTGAATTATTTCTTCTAGTTCTAATGTAACTTTATAAAAGAATCTAGTAAAGCAGCCATTAATTCTGACCTTTCCTAACGCAGAATCCTCATTGCGTTCACAAAAAAGAATATACCGTCAGCACCGTCAAGGTAAGGATAAAAAAATATATACATCTATGGCCATTGATAGAGTCAGTAATTATCTGTCAATGGCTGTTGCATATCCATTAGTTTGGTAGCGACTTTGTGCAGAAACTTTTTCAACTCTAACACAAATAGCCCGTAAATATCTTGGAATTCCGGTTACATCCGTGTCAAGTGAGAGAAGCTGATTCTCTAATTTTGGCAAAAAAAAATTTATTTTTGAAGAGAAATATTCGTTTAATGGAAGTTTTGTAAAAGAGTAGAACAAAGGTGAAGAATCTTAATTGTTAAACTGTTCTTTTTTTGTATTTTTGATTTGTAACAAATAAATGTATTGAAATATAAATGGATATTCTTAAATTTTCAATTATTTTTTTTTTTTTTTTTTTTTTTTCTTTCATCCTCCGGATCCAATCTCAAATTTTTGATCAATCCTTAATTTAATTCAATTGATAAAAATTAACATCAGTACAGTTTTTATTATATTTACAGTATTTGGGTCGAATAAAAAAATTATTTATTTGTTCACCTGAAAAAAGAGGTCCAATTTTAATTATTGTGAAAAAAATCATACTTAATCATATTTAAGACAAAAGTGATAAAAGTAAACCAAACAATTTTAAAAAAAATAATAGGATTTATTGAACTATGTAAATCAAAACATTCAACTCTTAAATAATAACATTAATCTACCTCATATTCCTGATTATCATCAATACATGGCAAGTAAACCTCTTCGATCCAAATGTTTAAATTCGGGATGTATATTATTCTATAAAACTCTGTTATGTTACTCCTTTTTTATACCTTAACACAGTTCTTGATTATTAGAAGACTGAAGTTATAGACTTTGTCGTTCATGACGATTTGTTAAAGCAATTAAAAACATAGATGTTGTTAAATGTCGAATAGTTAGGTCTAGAATATTATTTGAACCCATTTGAGTCCAGATTAAGTCGTTAAGGATGCTTATAATAATAATCCATCGATTTGTTGTTTGGTGTGTAATGAGAATTATGATTTGACGTGGTTTTTTCTTTTTATCTTGTGTTATTACAGGAGATGGAAGATAAGGTAGCGTATAATTAAAGAAGTTGAACTATTGAAGTGGTTGTGTTGGAAAAACTCTGATTTTGGAAAACTTGATGCTAAAGGAGTTAATATCATGGGTGTATTTTTCAAAATAATTAATATTTTTTTTGTTTGTACTGTATAAAAAAAAATAGATTATACGTGAAATATTTATTTCCTGTCTTGTACAACACGTAAAAGATGAAGTTACGTTTCGATCTTAAGTTTCTATAGTCTCTGACATGGTATTAATCTTCTTGGTGTTAACGCCTCAATTTCAATCGAATTTGTGGCTGGAATCAAATGTTCTCGATATATCGTTGAACAACCATTTTGTTCATTGACTTGCTCGATTGTTTCATATATTATTATATTAGTAGTAGGGTTCCAAGAAGAAACGGTCTATTCGTTAATCGGATTGTAATGATAGTGCGGTTAATATTGAGATATTAAATTATAAAGACGTGATTAAACGGCGATTATGATTGTTGAAAATTGAATATACTCTTGAGAAGACCTTTAATATAAGAAGTCTATAGACGTGATCTAATCGAAGAAAAATTTAGTGCATGTGACGAGAAATAATCCCGTGATAAAATGAGTTTATTTTATAATGCCTTAATAAAAAATTGCAGATCCTTGGCCGAACGCGTGACATAATTTTGGCCAGACATCACGTGAAAAATTTCCTTTTTCGCGTTTTAACATCCGAAGGAAAAGAGGTTCAATGTGTTTATTTTGGCGTTTTAATGAATTATGCAAGAAAATGCAGTAGAACAATATGATCATCAAAGGCGTATTTCATGAGACTTTTTAAGATATGAATTTCTGTAAAAGGAACAATTAAAAAGAATATATACATATGTATTATTATTGTAAAAAAAATGTGATTTATTAATAAAATAATAAAGTAATTGATACAATCCATATGTGTAGCATAAAAATAAACGAATAAAATTGTTGCATGATTTAAACAATAGATTTTATTATATATGTACATACAAAATGAAATACTTATAGAAATCTTTAATAAGTTAGTCAATGTTACTAAATTCTAACATTTGAAAGGGTTTAGTTTATAATTCTAAAAAAAAAAATTGTTTATGTTTTCAGGAATTCCGGAACTCCAATGTACGTTGGCGTTTTAAAATGAGTCATCGCCGAATTTTTTTTTTTTTTTTTTTTTTTTGTTCTTTAAAAAACAATAAAATAAAGAACCCAAATAAAGTGTCTTACTAAAGGAAAATAATCAATGTGAATCAATTTAGGTAAATTATTTCATCATTTTTTCCTCAAAAAAAAAAATATCCTTTTTTTTTTTTTTTTTTTTTAAAAAAAAAAAAAAAACAATTTGTAACTTTTCTTTTATTTTTACCATTGTAATAAAAAAAAAAAAACTTTGTGTAGATCGGTGTGAAAATTATTATAACAGCGCCCACGTAGATCATAATAATTTCTGTATAATCACAATACTGTTATTTTTATAAGATTTTAAAATAAATATATATTTACGATTAAATACTTCATTACTAATTATATTGAAACCTATTTAACAGATATTTTCAACAGCTGATGATTATTACGATTCAAAAATGTGATAAAATTCAGTAATGAAAAATCTCTATCACAAGACGCAAATAATATAATCACACACATAAGTAGATATCACTTACAGGTTAAATTTACACGTTAAAAAGTCACAATATCTGAAGTTACAGTATATTCAAATTTTTTATTTAATTAAAAAAGAGAAATTTATTTCACTTTTTCTTTTGAAAAATTAGTTAGCGTTCATACAGTAATTTTAGCAACAAAAGCAAACTGATACATACTGAAAATAAACTTTGTTATTGTGTACTAAATATCTAAATTATTTTATAAAAAGGGATTATTTGTGCCAGAATTAAATATGAACAGGTGTTTTGTGCACGGAAGGTGGGAGGCAATCAGTAGGTAACAAAAGCCATTGCGCATTTATTCAATGATATGAAGAAAAACATGGTTTAATTTTCTAAAATAATAACCAATTTATGTAATTTTATTATAGCATACATTTTTTCTTGCCATTTTAATTTGGAATTACGCGTCTTCAGTTTTTATGTTATTATTAATGCTACCATTCATTAGAATTTCTAACACAAAAAAAAATTTCATTCAACCCATTAATTAAAGTTCCATTCAAATTGTATAATGTAATTGGACAAATTTCTTTCTTATAAAAGGTTCTTAAAATCCTTTGAGAAATGGTATAAAATTTCCTGATTTTATTTGCTTAAATACACGCATTTATACAAGAATTCATTCTTATATATAATATAAAAAACAACTAAATTATTCAATTTATTTATTTTTTTTTTAAAAAAACGACTTGGCAAAATCAAACCCATATCATTACCCTATAACAAGATCTGGTCATCATATTGACGCACATTAAACAGATCGTCATCTGATTTAACCAGATCTCAAAATTTTGTCCGTTAATCTTAATAGAAAAAAAAAAAAATAAAAAAATAAAAAAAAATCAAGAATTTACCTTCATTTCCATAAAAGAGCAAAAAAAGAAAGACAACTATTAGTAATGAAGTCAAAAGGAAAGCCACCTTTGCAGCTATATCTGCTGCATATAGTAAATTTCTTTATGATTTATTTATTTTATTTTATAGTCAGATTACGATGTGATATGGTGGCTATCATCTATAAACAACATTAATATTATGTGGCTTTCAAACTTTATAAATTATAAAGTAAATAGTAAAAAGAAGAAATAAAACTGATAAAATGATAGAGCAACAGATCATTTTTATCGGTTTATTTTAAAGAATTTAGTAAGAATTTTAAATTAATATTACGGGTCAAAGTATGATAATTTTAATAAGTAACAATAATAAAAATATAAAATTTTGGACTAGTTTTCATAGAATTTTTATGAATTTTACGAAAATTCCATGGAAATCCATAAAAATTCCACGTAATGTGGCAAAAAAAAATTTGCCGCTTGTGCAGCAATTATTATACTTCAGCAAAATACTTTAAAAAATACTTTAAAAATTAAATTACACAATATAAATAATTAAGATTTCAAATTTTGGACTATTGTCGTTTATAGATGATAGCCACCATACACACATTATAAATGAAACAAAAGGTCGAGTCTCTCTCACTTGCTTGTTTCATATCATCATATGTTTCAAAGTATCCTATCAATGTATTATTACTATTGAGACCCTATATTATGATAATTTTGTAGGACTTGAACCCAAAGTCCTTAAATAATGATCTTGTTTGTTAAATCCTGGTGTGACAGCGGATTATTTTTTCAATGAATCTGGTAATCCATAAACTGATGTGGTGAACACAGTGTGATTATTGCGTTGTTTGAGCGTCCACTTAATCGGGCCAGTTGCCGCCATCAAAAGCTGGAAGAGTGAATTCGTTAAAAACCATTCGTACTCGCACCGTCTGAAAAAAAATTTATTTATTGTATTTTTCATTTTGAATGTTGCTAATTTGCACTTTGGATGAAACCACCCAGGGGTGATTTCACTCATGATTAATTTTTAAATTTATTAAATTTGATCGATTAAATATTTCCTGTAAATTTTAATATTTTGCACTTCTTATATACAGTAATGTTTTTAATCTTAACGCTAATTTTTTTTTAAAATATATAATAAACAAACAAATTTTTTCGTGAATGTAATAAATTTTATTTGCACTAAAGGTTAACAATTTATTAATTTTTAATAGATTACATGTTTTATTGATTAAAAAAGTAAAATATTAACAAACCCATACTAACGTTTCGGGCGAAACCCAAATTTGGAAATATTTTGAGTTTGGGCAGATGGGCGAAACTTAAAGGCGCAATACAGAGGGACTTTTTTCAACGGGCGAAACTTGTAATTTATTTGTTAACTTTAGCCACACTTATTTACATAAAAATAAATCAAATCTATTTAGTAAATTAAAAAGTTAAAAAAGTTTGGGCCAGAGCTTAAAGGTAACATTAACTCATACTATTCAAAATACTAAACTTTTGATAGGAATGATAAAAAAAGAAGAGTTACAAACAACGATGAAGAAAAGTAATACATGTGAATAAAAGGAATGAGGGTGAATAAAAAAAGAATAAAGAGAAGTGAAAGGAATAAAAGAAACGAAGAGGAAGTAAAGAGGGAACGAAATAGAGCAAAGGGGAGTATAAAGAAATGAAAGAAATGAAGTGAACAAAATGGAGCAAAGAAGAAATAAAAAAAAATGAAAGAAAGTTATAAATTCGATTTTCATATCCCAGCTGGGTCGATAAATCACAAATTAAAATTATTAATTTTTTTTTTTTATATTAATATAATTGACCTATAAAAACCAATTTGCAACTTTATTTATTAAATATTTCACAATTGCCAAAATTTATGAATCGATAGCTAATTTTCATTGGTTACCATTTTTGGATTTAAGAAAAAGGGTCAAAAAAGGAAAATTGTAATATGAAAACCGAATTTATAACTTTACATCGCCTTATATGTAATAAGTAAAAAAATAAAAATAAATAAAAACATACCTTAGTAGTTGTAGAAACGAAATATAAGAATGAAATAAAAATAAGAAGAAACACGAAAAGAAACAAAGTGTAAGAAGTAAAATAGAAAAAGAAAGAAAATGTACCTTGAGTGAGTCGAGCAAAGGAATGAAAATTATTTGAGTACGTTTAAAAAAAAAAGATTATCTGAAATAAAGTTAAGAAACAAATATTAAGAGATGCATCGGCACATTATTAGCCAATAAAATTTAATAAATCATGTGGGTGCGCATAATAATGAGGCGATATCGCCGGGTAATTATCGGGTTAAATCACCCAGGTGAAATCACCCCAGGTGCAAATTAGTTATAACATTAATAATTATCGCTTAATGTATAATAAAATGATCAGCTATCGAGTTATTGAACGATTTAAATAAAAAATAAAGCCGTGAAGTTCGCCAACGGTCCTCTTCCAAAATATGTCATTGAGAAGATTTCTCTTTCTCAACAGAATTTTATATTAGAAGTTTAATTGTTATGTAATTCCTTTCCAATGATCGAAAGGTCGAAGCTGTATATTAAAAATTTCTGCAAAAGAAATGCGCTAATCCTTTTATAGATGACCCGACTCTTATTGGATTACATTTAACACATTGCCGATTACACAAATTACACGATTGTTTTAAAAAAGGAAATGGTTAATCAAGCTTTACAGATCATCTAACCCAATTGTTTGAATTGGGAATGCCAAGCCTTATTTTCATTATCGAACTAAACTTATTAATATTTCTTTGGTAAATATTTCTTTGGTAGAGTTCTTACACGTAAAACTTTTATCCGTATCCTTTCATATAATTTAAACCAAATTTAGAATTGTTTTATTTCGAGGTTGCATCGACACAATTTTTTTTTAAAAAAAAAAAATTATCGAGGAAAAAAAAAAATATATATATATCATAATATATCGCATTTTCTTTCTTTATTTTTACAATAGTGTTGTTAATCGGGCTGAATGGTGTTGAGAACGCACTTGTTTATTATTGGTTTATAATGAATGAATGTTTAATTACGAGTTTAGTTACAAGTTCATGATTCTAACCACTTTCGTACAATGTAAGCGCAGAAACTATTTTCCTTTAATCATCGTAAAAAGTTTCTTGGCACTTTTCTTGGCAATTTTATAACCGCAGATATGAAACAGAAAAAAAAACAAAGGAACTAAAAAAACCAAATCCGTTAAACAAAATTTTTCTGATTCGTGTATTATGTATTATTTTTAGGGATCGACGTAAATCACATTTAATCTATGCAACCATCTATGATCTATCCGAAGATACAATACCGGCAAGTGTATAATGAATGTATTTATAAATTTAAAATTAATCAATAAAATTCCGTATTTAAAAATATTTTTTTTTTTTTTAGTATTTCTTTATGACAATTACGAGAGCAAAAAATTCCGTATTTAAAAAAAAAATTTTTCTTTTTTTAGTATTTCTTTATGACAATTACGAGAACAAAAAAAAAAGAACGAACCAAAGTTTTTAGATAGATGATCAGATAATATCAATATTTTTTTTTTTTTTTAAAAAAAAAAAGATTGACCAGTAAAAGAAAAAAAAACCTAATTAAGTTATATGCAAAGTTATATTTTTATTTAATATATTATTAGAAAAGTGCAATATGTTCATATATTACACACATAAAAGCCAAGAGTTTTCATTAATAAATCTCATAAATTAATTTATAATTTCTTGCATCAAATTTTATAATTTACATCATGACGTATTAGTAAAAAAAAAACTAAAAAAGTGATCAAAAAATTAGATAATAACCGAACAAACTTCTTTATAGAAATCATTTCTCGCCTAAATCGTAAAATTTTCTAGCCAATTTATGATATAAAAGGTAAATAAAAGTAGGAGAATTTTGTGTCGCCTATAAACTTGTACAATCTTCAAATTTATTTTTTTTTAAAAAAAAAAGTTATATAAATGGCGTATTTTTTCCCTTAACTTCATTCATCGAATTCAATTCTGGTTGACAGCATCTTTCCCTTTTTTTAATTAAAAAATATAAAAAAATAATAATTTTTTTCTAGAAATAATTAATCAACATTCAATCATGAATAAATTGTTCTCGATATTAATTTTTTTGCTGGTATTTTTCACTATGGCATTAAACGTTGAAGCACAACTTCAGGGAAATTATCCCCCACTTGATACACCACCACCACCCGTAGCTTCTTGGACTGCTCTTGTAGATCAAACGAAATTACCAAATGCTCCTATTAGACCTCCTGGAACTCCATGTTCTCCTACTGACGAATTTTGTGTTTGGTCTTGCACAACTTGTACGAGACCCAATATTGATTTCTCTTTTTGTCCTAACAAAGGAGGTAAATGAATAAATTTATAACTCAAAAATTAATTAATGATTATAATTATTAAACTTCGTTCTGATTTCTTTTCAGATTGGGCTTTAACCTATGATGATGGTCCTACGTAAGTATTAATTACAAGATATGTATTATTTGATAAATTTACACTCGCATCATACTCACATCATATATATTTTCTTCAGAAATAATACATTGAAAGTTCTTGATGCGCTTAATGCTAGAGGTCTTAAAGCAACATTCTTCGCGATCGGAAGTAGAGTTGTTGAAAGTCCCCAAATTCTCAAACAAGTCGTTGACGCTGGTAAGTTTTTAATAACTAGTATTATAAACGTAAAGAGTACTTTAATTAATTAATTTATTTATCATCATTAGGACATCAGGTTGGTGTACACACTTGGTCACATACAGCTCTTACATCGCAAACTACTGAAGAAGTTATAGCAGAAATAAAATGGACAGAAATGGCCATTAAACAAGCAGTTGGTTTGACACCTAAATGGTTTAGAGCTCCTCAAGGAGATATGGATGATAGAGTTCGTGGAATATTAGGACAACTTGGATATAAAATCGCATTTTGGAATCATGATACATTTGATTGGGAATCAAATTCTGATCCAACTTTTGATTTGAATTGGATCCCAGCGAATTTTACAATTTGGGTACAAAATACAACTGCAACAACTGGATTTGCTTCTTTAGAACATGATGCTTTTAATAAATCTTCTTCAATGGCAGAGACAGCTATGGATATTGTTCTTAAAGCCAATTTTAAACCACAAAGCGTGGCTGTGTGTACGGGTGATAAACAACCCTATGTTGAAAATGTTACACTCCTTCCATCTAATATTAACGGACAAAATAATACTTCTACTGGTACAAGTACAGCCGGACAAAATAATGGTACAGCCACCAAAACTAGTGCGAACAAATCTTCAAAAAGTGACGCAAGTACTGCTGAAAAGAACTTATTTTTAGGAATTGTGTGTGTATTAACAATGATGATTTTCTAAGCAAATTTGCTAATTTCATAAGAACTATTTTTATTGTAATCGCTTTAGAATTTATTGTTATTGTTATTCAAAATACTTAATTTCATTGTTCGATCTAAACCTATCCCTTAGACTGTTTTGCAGGCAAATTTGCCTGCAATTTTATTTTTTAATTAAGAGTATTTTTAAGCTTTTTAGATATTTTATTGAATAAAATAATATTTATGTGATAAATTCTATGATATTTTTTAAGTAAAAATCGAAAAAAAGTTCAATTTGATTAATGATTTTTAAAAGTAATATAAATAGGAACAAATTCTTTAAAATTGAGATATCTTTTTATCTACTGACCCTAGAAACATAAAAATACCACCATTTGATGCGACTTGAGAAGAATCTGATAAAACAAAGTCCAGCTTTCTATAATCATTAGGTAAAAATCTATAAAGTAATATAACCTTTTATTTACCAAATTCTTCGTCTCAATAAGACGAATCTAACAAACTAAATTTCCGTATATACAGTATTATTTTTTTTTTTTTTACAAAACAAATAAAGTATTGTATAATTATCATAATTATGAATTACTGCGTCTCATTTTTTTAATGTAAATAAATATAATTTTTTTTATTTATAATAAGTATATATTTGCGGTTTAATTGAACACTTTATTAATATAACAATATCGTATATATTATATTATAATGGGTAATTGCAACATACATGTATATGATTGTTATATAAAACGGGAAAAGAATTTTTTCTTTGAAAAATAATCTGACTTTATTTATTATACACGCATAAAATATATTATACAAAGGATTTTAAAATATTAAATAACACTATACGATATAATTCTTAATTCGGATAATGATAGATTTGATAGAATTAAGCAAAGGAGCGAATATAAAAGATCTTAACAACCAATCAGATTCATAAAGCTTGTGTAACCCTTGGCTAAATACAAAAACTGCAAGTCGAGAATAAACATACTGACGAGTGAATACAGGACAACATGATCCAAAATGACAAAATAAAATCTCTTTATATTTATTAAAAACGCATGAAGGCACTAAATTTATAAATTTAAAAGCTATTATTTGTCTAATCTCACTTTTTTTTTCTTGTCTTGGCGAAAAAAAAAAGCACGATTTTGTTTTCACAAGATTCTTTGTTAGGTTAGCTTTAATTTGATTAACAACTTAAGATTCATTATTTTTTTTTTCTTAAATTTTTAATTGTAATATAAGGATAAATATTTGATTACGAATAATATTACAAAAATACCTCAGAATTACAAAATTTACCATAAAACTTATCATGTAGTAACTAATTCTTAAAACTACACGATGCAGTACTTTCTAGTAACAGGAGTGAATCTCTTTACCCTTTCGTGTTCAAGAGAGTAATGATGTTTTAACAATTCGGCCTGCATTGAGCATTATTATGTATGATCTTGGCCGAATTAAATACTGTTGTTAATATATTACAATGTCAATATATGCAATTTAGAAATTAGAATAGTGGAAACAACTTTCATGGAATATCGAAACGCGAGTCTTTCAGCATGGATAAGCTAACGCAGGAGGCGTTCATGCACAACAGGTATTCGCGAATCGACTTAAGGACGTGAATTCGGAGAAGACGGGACTTAAAAGAGTTGCACCAGAAGCACCATTAGAAGCTCCTCCTACGAAGGAGTTAGTCACAACGGGCGCTTCAGCTGAGCATAACATCATGAGGACAACCCTTTTACCTCGGATCCAGTAACTGCTTGGAACGAGTCACGTGATAAAGATATGGAAAAGACTGAGAAAAAGAGCTTTGCTGAGATATTTAAGGAATTAGCTGATAAACAGATAGAAAAATCCTATACGAAAGCGACAGGAAACCAATCACAGAATTCCGGACGGTTACATCATCCGATGTTTAGGTCTAAAGCCAACCCCGAAGTTCAAAAAGATTCTTTTGCTGGCGCTAACGAAGTAACGACTCCCCCAGGGAAATGGGGTGGAAGTAAACAATTGTAAGTTTATGAAGAATAAGACATATATAGTTTAAAGTCATGTTGTAGAGTGGTAATGATAGTTAGGTTTTTTTATAACGATCTCGTTTTTTCCTACACAAAGTTACTGTATACTTTACTCATGTCATAGATAGTTTTGGTTTTTTTTTTATTATTATTAATTAATTAGTTTAAGTTTTTAGATCCCAAATATATAAATTGGCATATTGAGATGTTTGTATTTCTAATGTATTTCGTGGTTGATGTATGTTCTTGTACATAGTAATCAATAAAGGAATGCGTTTACCAATTAAAAAAAAAAAAAAAAGAAAAAAGAAATTAATATCTCGGGATAATCTTCCTTATTTCCTGTTTTTGTTAAAAGAAACCTTTTTTCGGAGGCAAAATTTGCAATATATTATTTTGTAATTGTATCACAGGGTGAAATTTTTGATACGAAAATGATTTATTTTATATTTATTGGTGATAATTCGAGATGTGATGACTGATGATCATTGGGATAAATTATCGTCCACGAAAAAAAAACAAAATGAAAAAAAAATTTTTTTTTACAAGACGAGACAATTTTTTATTATACAAATTAAAAATTTTTTAATTATTCTAATATTTATTAAATTTTAAGTCATGAATGAATAAATTCTTTTGTTATTATTAATTATGTATCTTCAGGTAAATGATCAAGTTGTGAAAATGATATTTTTTTTTAAAATCTAAAGTACATTCATTCCAAAAGCATTTCCCATTTACAATTATAAAGATATACATCATATAATCTTGCTATTAGGCCATTGACTTGTTTTTACTTTACACGAATAGTCTTTAAAATAATTGCACATTATTTTATAGTCGATATTTATTGTCTACAATTATCTTTGTTTTCAACAATTATCACGGTGAACCAATTACTCGAATAGTCTTTAAAATAATTGCACATTATTTTATAGTCTAATTCAATATTATCGTCTGCAATTATCTTGTTTTGATCTCGAGTAACATCAAATTATTTAAATAATTACCAATATTTCATATAACATATTGGTGACAATCAAGCTATTGCCCTATCTATCCCTAGTGTCCGCTCATATCAATTGATGGATTTGCATACACATTTGATGACACAGGTAAAGGCGAGGTCGGGTAATGTTCGAATTCACGGATGTCAATCGGTTCAGTATACGAAAGTTGCCCGTATTTGCAAACTTTCGTTGATGATCTAGTATACATATTCGATGACAAAGAAAGATGTGAAATTGGGTAATGTTCGTATTCGTTGGTATCAATTAATGGTTCAACATATGAAAGTTGTCCGTATTATAATATATATGTATTTTACATATATATATATATTTATGGGATCAATAATTTTTATTTTTAATTACTATATTTATTATATGAATGAATATATAATTCAAATGATAGTTAAATTAATTAATAAATTTCAATTAATCAGAAATTTATAAATGTGTGTGTATTAATTTTCGTGGAATAATTTCAATCGAAGATTTTATGTTTAAATTTTGTATTTGGTTTGTAAAAAAAAAAAAGAAAAAACTGTTTTGTTTTGTTTTGTATTGTAAAAAAAATTTTAAAAACTTTTGTTTTTTTTTTATTTTTGCTCGGAATTTTCAGGCTCTTTTTATAAGAAATTAGACGCGATATATATATAATCTGTAACGTAATTGTTGAATAAAACAATCGAGATGATCAAATGTTACATATAAATATTGCATAATTTTTTTTTTTTTTTTTTTTTTGAAGATAACTTCTTTTGTTCGTTAAAAAGATGCGTAATTGTCTTCAACCAAAGACAATCATATTTGGATTATCAAAGCTGGCTTGCATCATTATTATTATAATTCACTTATTATTATTATTTATTATTATTAATAGTAATTTATTTTTAACATATTTTAGTATTTTTCTTTTGTCGAATTCTAACAAAGAATTGTTGATTTAAATTCCGAAAACAGATAATTAATAACTAATTTTCCAAAAATAAAATTTAACAAAGGAAAGGACCTTTTTTTGGAAAAAATGCATAACATCAAAGTAATACAATTTTGAAAGACAATTATTAAATTTTAACATGGTAACACTGATCCTTATTTGTCGAAAATGTTTGATGAGTAAAAACTTTTCGGATTTGACGGATTTGCAACTCCGGATACAGTTTTTTTTTTTTTTTTTTTTTTTTTTTTTTTTTTTTTTTTAAAGTAATAATGAAAATTGTCGTTAATATTTTTCACTGGGCGCTGTAAAATTTTTCAAAAACACGATTGGGCGAACCATATTTAGCACGATCAGAAAATTTCACGAGAATTATTGTAATTCATTTCTATCTATGTACTGTACAAATGAGGTTTGACGTAAAATTACATTTTTTTTTAAAAAAAAAATCCTTTGTTCGGATTATTAATCATGCAGATTAATAAAATTCTATTTTGCCGGTCGGTATTTTGTTGGTATTTTTATAAATATGCTACGATTACGTCTCGAAAAAAAAAAAAAAAAAAAAAAAAAAAAAAAAAAAAAAATAATAATACCAAATTTCTTTACTCAAAATTCAAAATCAATTTTATTTAATTTCGAACTAAAAAAATCCTTTCCATATAAAAAATTTTGACAAATTCACTTAAAATTCAAAGAAAAGAAATCGTTATTTAAAATAAAATACACATTGAGTCGATATTTTAAATGATTTTATCGTTTTATCGAATTTCTACATGATGGCAATACAAAACTCTGTTAATATTGGATTATTAAATCTCTGTCTCAGACTTTATTTACTGAATCGATATTTTAAATTCTTTATCGAATTTCTACATGTAAGGCTCATAATGGTACTTGCAGATGCTACAGAAAGCAAAATTTGTATAATTTTGGCAGATATTCATTACTTTATATACAAAGAATTCCTAATAGACATGGTCTTAAAAGGAATAATACGCTCAATTGATTCTATTAATAATAAAATGATTAATAGGAAAGTTTTAAAATTTCCATTAAGCTGGACCTTTAGTTTGTTTAATTTTGAACGAAACCAATGAATGACGGCAACGAGTAGATGATCATCATCGGTATTGGAGAAATTTTCTAATCATTCACTAGACATATTTAAAGCGTTGAAATTATTCAGGGATCATCTTATTTGTTCAACCTAGCAGAGGATCTCATTTAAGAATCTACCAAACCCTGTCAACTCATCGATTATTATTCATACGTTGATGATTAATCGATGATTGACATGGGACTTGGTTGAAAATTTAATCAATTTTCCACAATTGAAATTTTACAATAGAAAATTTCAGAATCGTTCTGTCGAACGAAACCAATGGATGATGGCAATTAGTAGTAGATGATCATTATCAAAAAGCGCAAAGTGGCCAGTATTGGAAATTTTCTAATTATTCACATACTAAAGGCGTTGTTGAAATTATCAGTTCTAGAGTTGGGTTCAGATATCATTTTCAAGGATCAGCTTATTTGTACAAGAATTCTCAACCTAGCAGAGGATTTCATTTAAGAACCTACCAAATCCTGTTAACTCCGATTAAAAATCGATGATCAATTGATGACTAATTTGCATCGTTGACATGGACTTAATTGGAAATTTAATAGGAAGAATATTAATTTTCCACAATTACAGGTTCTAAAGCTGGACCTTTAGCTTACGTAATTTTTGAAAGAAATTCGATGATAGAAAATTTTAGAATCGTTCTTTAAACGAAACCAATGGATGACGGCAATTTAGTTGACGATCATTATACAAAAAACGTAAAGTGGCCAATATTAAAGAAATTTTCTAATCATTCACTAGACATACTTAAGGCGTTGAAGTTATAGTTCTAAAGTTGGGTTCAGATATCATTTTTCAAGGATCATCTTATTTGTACAAGAATTCTCAACCTAGCAGAGGATTTCATTTAAGAACCTACCAAATCCTGTTAACTCCGATTTTTAATCGATGATGATCAATTGATGACTAATTTGCATCGTTGACATGGATTAATTGGAATTTTAATAGGAAAAATATTAATTTTCCGCAATTGCAGGTTCTAAAGCTGGACCTTTAGCTTATGTAATTTTTTGAAATTAGTTGAAAGAAAATTCAAATTTCAGAAACTTTCTGTAAACGAAACCAATGGATGACGGCAATTTAGTTGACGATCGTCATACAAAAAGCGCAAAGTGGCCAGTATTATAGAAATTTTCTAATCATTCACTAGACATACTTAAGGCGTTGAAGTTATCAGTTCTAGTGTTGGGTTCAGATATCATTTTTCAAGGATCATCTTTGTACAAGAATTCTCAACCTAGCAGAGGATTTCATTTAAGAACCTACCAAATCCGGTTAACTCATCGATTTTTAATCGATGATGATCAATTGATGACTAATTCGCATCGTTGACATGGGATTTAATTGGAATTTTAATAGGAAAAATATTAATTTTCCGCAATTGCAGGTTCTAAAGCTGGACCTTTAGCTTATGTAATTTTTTGAAATTAGTTGAAAAGAAAATTCAAATTTTAGAATCGTTCTGTAAACGAAACCAATGGATGACGGCAATTTAGTTGACGATCGTCATACAAAAAACGTAAAGTGGCCAGTATTAAAGAAATTTTCTAATCATTCACTAGACATACTTAAGGCGTTGAAGTTATCAGTTCTAGAGTTGGGTTCAGATATCATTTTTCAAGGATCATCTTATTTGTGCGGAATTCTCAACATTGACAAGTTAATCGTAACGAGATTGTAAAATTGTATCATCATATTTGTAAATAATTTTTTTCAACTTTATAAATAAATAATAAAAAAAAAAATGTATAAAAATAAATAATTTATTGTTCTTTTCCAGATTTGAAAATTTTATTAAATAATATTAATAATATTAGACTACTTTGTAAAATACATTTTTCACATATGAATTATATTGTAATTACTTTATTACCCCAGATAAATTGCATTCACTAAACTAATAGAAGAGAAACAATATGTAATTCAACTCCTGCAAATTAAAAAATAACAACAAATATTACTTTACTATATACTAAATCATAGTAGTTATCGCGCGGAACCTTTAAATTCTCTGAAAGTATCCGGCGAAAGAGATCATCCAATAATTCATTAACAAGTATTCTCAACTTTAAATGGTCATAATCGATAACACTAAATTTGAAATTTTTTTTTCTTAAAAAATAATAATGAATAAAATTATGCGGATTGCATACAACAAATTTTTTCATCTTTTGTCCGAAATGCTGAATTTGTTGGACTTTAACTTTACAAAGGCTTACACAACGTTACGCATGACGTTATTGAAGATTAACCGTTAACGTCTTCATCTCCTCGATCTGTAGATCACTCATTGTGAATTATTAATCATTTGATCTATTGAAATTTTAACCCATAAAATTTAATAAATGGATTCACACTGCAATCTTGTTATCGTGGGGCTCCTTAATTTCAGAACAAATCGTCGACTTAGTTCAATAAGAAAGGATATATTGGAAAAATGTAATATAAAATAATGAGTCTGAATATCTTTACTAAAAATACGTAACTTAAAACTCTTACATTAAAAAATGTTAAAAATACGTGAATCTGACGCAAACCAAAAGAACGAAGTATCTAGAAATTTCATAGAATAATTTTTTACCATTTTATGAGTCTCCTTGTAACGAAAAAAATATATAATTTACATGCCCGTATTCAAAGCAAAGAAAATTTCGATTAATTTGCTAGCTCAGAACTTGGACTTGAATTATCGAGTCGGCATTTAGTAAAGCAAGTCGGTAAGCGACTAAGCGTGATCTAATACCAAAACATATTGATCACTGCATTGCGGGAAGAACGGGTAAACATTTACTATATAATATTTACTTTTTACTTTTTATTGATTTTATTTTATTATTAATATTATGTATTATATAGGAATAAAGATAATGTAGTTACAAATTTTAATTACTTCTAACTCATAAAGATTTTGCAAAAAACACTTAAAATATACATATATGGTTTATATATTATTTTATTTCTATATTTATAAATCGATAAATATGAAACCATTTTAATTGCAAATCTAAGTTTTAAGTTCAAGGAATGGTTTTTTGTACATATTTAATCTGTACCAATGTGAATACTTAAATCAGTACTATTAAATAATGTATATTTTCATAGTTACTATTCACATTTATCGAATGAAACAAAGAAATCAAAATATAAATATATCAATAACAATAATTTAAAGACATGAAATTAATAGTGTCTATTATTTTCATTGTTATCATTGCTGCCGAAACCACCACTACCACTACCATCTCTTCTTTTTCTTTCTCTTCTTTCTCTTCTCTTTTCTAACAAAAAAAAGTTTATTAATTATTTTAAGAAATGATTATTATCGTTATTATTTTAAGAAAATTACTTACTTCGTGCTCTTACATCGCTTTTTCTTCGCGTAATGGTGGCCGTATTCTTTGCAACATCATGTCGAGGTCGATTAACTAAAACAACATATATTGCATTAAAATATATGTTTATTATTTTAATGAAAATTCTATATGCTTACAGGGATCTTCCCAGAAACGTGTTCTAAGTTCGTCAAAAAACATTCTACTTCTCCTTTCCTTTTGATCATTAGTTGCATAAAGTTCCATATTCTGTAACATAAAATAATTCATTAATTAATATATAATTGCCATATTATAATATATTTAAGTGTTTAATATTTACTCACGTTATATTGGATAACTAAATTATTAAATTTACGTTTACATTGCTTTCCCATGTAATTAGAGTTACAATAGTTGTTTAGTCGATTTGCGACATTATTCCAATACGTACGTCTCAAATGTCCAAATATATTCCAATATAACTACAAAATAATAATTATTTTTGTTTATTTGTTTATTGTTTTATCATTTATGAAGGAAATATTTACTTGATTGGTTGTTTTTCTTATATTAATTAAAGTATGGATTTCTTGTTGACTCCAAACCATCGCTTATAAAAACTTGATAAAAAAAAAAAAAAAAAAAATGTTCGTTATAAAAAAAGAAAACTAATTTATTTTAAATAAATTTATTGAGTTCTCTAAAAATTATTTAATTTAATTTATTATGTGAATGTTAACGCTTTTTTATAAGCCACAGTTATAATATTAATTTTTGTGGTAGCACGGCCGATCAACATTCGCGTTTCGCAACATAGCCACTCAACAGATTGATTAGATGCTGTCGGATTATATAGCGACGCAACGTCACCATTTTGGCAGATCTTGTGAATAAATTCGCTTAAAATCTTTACGTTGGAAAAAGAAAAAAAAAAGGCATTTTCAAATTTCATAATAATATAAACCAATTTCCAAACAATATTTTTTAAATATCAGTTCATTTTTTTGAAAAGAAAAGGATACAATTTGTTCATATTAATTATTATCTTTGATAATAGATACCATACTTAATTTAGGTTTTCTTTCTTAATTTTTTTTTTTTTCTAAAAAAAAAAAATAATTAACTAAATATAAGATGACATATGACCAATTCTGAAACGCTAATATGCATTGGCATTTCCGAAATGTAACATATTTCTAGAAATTGTCATTTGGAACAAGTAAATTAAAGTTCTAATAGCGTTTTTTATGAATAACAATTTATTGTAAAATTTTAAGAGATTGACATGTTTCACGCATGTTTGTTTATACATTTTAATTAGTGGATTCATCAAATTTTAAAATAGATAACATATAAAAAAAAAGGTTATTTTTTTGATCCCTATTACTTTTATAGAATTTCATTACCTGAATAAGTTGCATTCAATATGCATTCGACGATCCTACTATTCTTTTTGTAATGCTTCTTATTAGAAGCCTATAACAACTTATAGAACATCTTTATTAAGTCATGAAATTCTGAGACATGGGTTTGGCCTAAATTATGAAATTTAGTCCGGCCGGCGCTAAATCGCGTATGATCGACTAGATCACCATGTACTGTACTGTAGTTATCACTTAGCAAAGTAACCGGTAAGATGCTCCAACGTTCTATTGATGTAATGTGAGGGGCTTATGGAATATCGCATGCTTAAAAGAGAGCTATTGTATGGAATAATAGTAGGAATTTTTCCATACGTCTGCAAAACGAACGAATGTGATTACTCTATAGCGATAAACAACAAGACCTTCAATTTGACTAACAGAAAATTATTTCTTTTATGGTAATTTGTGGAATTATTCAAACAACGATCGATTAGATATTTCTAAATGCATAATGCTATAAAATCATATAGAAAGTTATCATTTTAGAATTTAAAGCTCTATCTCGTCGTTAGATTGCGATATGTAATCTGGAGGAAGTACTAAACTGATAATATCACGACTTGATTCCTTTGGTTGTTCATATCCAAAGACTTCTAATCTGAACATTTTCTTATTATGATGGTGTATATTTCTTGTTGCAAAACAAATTTATTACTACTATTAAAAGAAATCATCTTGTCAATAGCATTTAGGTTGATATTTGTGCTATAAGCTAAATAATCAAACATAAGTGATCCATACAAAATTTTGGTAATTCCGTCCTTCGTCTAGTTAAGAGTTTTTATTACTATCAGATAAAGTAATGATAGAAATAAATAGTTTTTTCTATTATTATAATTATTTTTTTTTTTTTTAAAAAAAAAACAATTTAAAATGTAATATCGAAAGATTTATTCAGATTGCTATTGTACTGTGCAATCAGTAATCACTGGACGGCGTTTAAAACTTGATGCGGCTGGACTCAGAAAACTCCGTAAAAATGCACTCCCATATTTGTAGTGCATATTCGGTCTTTTGGAACAAATTCTTACTATCTATCGCATGGCTCAATTTTATGGCGCGGTTGCAAAATTTTATAATAAAATCATGTGGTTCGTGATCAAAACATTGAAATAACTTCGCCGCTTGAGTGTCAGATTATAAATAAGTGTATTGACGACTATCACAGATAAATCCTACATCATCTAATATACGGTACATAAGCTGTAAATAAATTACATTTTTATCAAATTCTCCAAACAAAATTTTTTGACGTTATTTTTAGATCATAAAAACACCCTAATTATTAAAGACATTCGATCGGAAAACAGAATTTCGTAAAATCGGCGGTGATAATTATCTGCCGTAATTTCATTTGAAATATTCACGTAAATTTTGGTTATATTATAATATTAAACTCTATACGTTCATAATAAAAAGAATAAAAATAATGTTTAATTTATTTCTGATATTAAAGAATACTGTATAATAAATACTGTATACAGTACGCTCACGCTATGAATTTTTTCTATAAAATAAAATGAATAGAGTTTGAAACTGACCAAATAGTATTATTTTAGTACATTTTGACAATATACTGAATAAATTTTACATATTGAATTGAATAAAATATATAATATAAAATCAAAATGAATGTTCTAGAATTTAAACTAAAAAGAAATGTTACGGTTTGTTACTCAAATTTCACTTCCACCACTATCACACTACCACGCTAGTTATCACCACTATAATCACTTATCGTAAACAAGCGACGTTAAATTTTCTCGAATACGTCATGTTTGATTTTAATTTATGTGTCTCTTTAATTTCTTTTTGTTTTTCCGCACGTGCGCGAGATTTAGATTTTGATGGGAACACTTCATCAAACGGAGTATTGGAAAATTTGGAGTATTTTTGATTATCGCCATTCGTGTGTTGCTTTGGACGGTTTGTTTTTTGATCAAATCCTGTATAATATTCGTATTCGTGATATTTGTAATCCATTTTCTTTTAATTGAGTTGATTTTTTCTTTTTTTTGTTCGAGATGAAATTTGTTAAATTTGAAATTTTTTTTTTTTTTTTTGATAATTCAGAAAGTGAGAGAAAATTGTTCCTTTTAAATGTTTACGAAAAATATGATCAACGGAATTCTCACATTCTTAAAATTCGGAAAAATTCTGTTTATGTTTATCTAAAATCGTTAACGTTAATGTGTGACTAAAATGGTAAACGGTAATCTGTTCGGTAAACATCTTTTGAGAAGATGAAAAGCTCCTATTACTTTCTTATTGATTTAAAAATAAGGAATAAAGTGAAAGAAAAAGAAGATTATAGAAAGAAAAAAAGAGGAAAATGAGAATGAAGAAAGAAAACAATGAAGTGAAAGAATGAAAAATCTAATAATAAATAATAGAATACGTAATTAAGCAGTTAGGCATTTGGCATCATTTGGCATCATTTGGCATAGATGGATTTTCTAACATAATGATATACTATATTTAATATAGAAAGATAACACTAAATAGGTAATTACCCACGCAATTCTTTTTCATACTGAAAAATTTTAAATGCAATTTAATCTATATGTAATTAATTCATATTATTTTCCCTTCAAAGCTTTTGTGACTTGTATTTTCGGTAATTATTGCTTTGTTTATGTTCATATTATAAATATATATGTATCTATAAAAGTGATTTTTTAACAAAAATAAGAGACAATAACAAAATGATCATCATCATGTGATCACGCGGAAGTTTTTTTCAACTCGTAAGTTTTATTTAGTAAAACGATAAACAAAAACACTTTTTTTGATTTGTTTTTCTGATTAAACATTGTATTTTAATTCGTAATTCGTGTAGAAATCGGTGCATCGCCTTAAATGTTCCAAATCTGCGTTTCTTACATAGATAAATGCATCAATTTTTAAACCAACTTGATCGCAGAATCAATCACGTGACTTGTATTTGCACATGTTCATATTAGCGTACGAATAAAAATCATAATTTATTTATTCTTAATAAACTATTTTTGGTTTATAAATTCAGAGTAATTTTATAATGCCTTAACAAAAAATTGCAGATCCTTGGCCTAATTCTGGCCAGAAATCACGTGAAAAATTTCCTTTTTCGTGTTTTAAGCTCCAGAGGAAAGGAGGGTCAATATGTTTACTTTGGCGTTTAAATGAATTATGCAAAAAAATGCAGCAGAACAATATGATTTTCAAAGGCGTATTTCATGAGACTTTTTAAGATATGAATTTCTGTAAAAGGAACAATTAAAAGGAGTATATACATATGTATAATTATTATAAAAAATATGTTGTTTATTTTAGTAAATAATAAAAGTAATTGGTACAATTCGTATGTGAAACATAAAAATAAACGAATAAAATTGTTGCATGATTTAAACAATGAGTTTATTATATATGTACATACAAAATGAAATATTTATAGAAATCTTTAATAAGTTAATCAATGTTACAAATTCTAACATTCTGAAAGGGTTTAATTGTAATTCTAAAAAGAAAAATTGTTTATGTTTTCAGGAATTCCGGAACTCCAATGTATGTTGGCGTTTTAAAATGAGTCATCATCAAAAAAATTTTTTTTTTTTTCTTTAAAAAAACAATAAAATAAAGAATCTAAATAAAGTATCTTATCAAAAGAGAACAATATGAACCAATTCAGGTAAATTATTTCTTTTTTTTCCTTTAAAAGAAAAAAGATAACTTTGTTTTTTTTTTAAAAAAAAAAGGGCTTAAAATTTGCATCATCCAATTTGAAACTTTTCCTCTTTTATTTTTATCATGATAGTATGATTATTATGGCGTTATAAAATTAACGGTGCCACGTAGATCATAATATAATCACATTATTTATTATCGTTTTTTTTTTAAAAAAAAAAAGATTTTTTATATTTATACAATTAATTACTTTATTTCTAATTATAACAAATCTATTTAACAGATTTAACGGATTTTTGCAACTGCTGATAATTATCACGATTCAAAACTTTGATATGTGATAAAATTTAGTAACGGAGAATCTCTATCACAAGACAGACGATATAATCACATATACCTCGGGACATGTAAATAAATTTTAATTTACGCATTAGAAAGTAATAATATCTGAAGTTATAGTATCTAAAGTTGTAATATAATTAGATTTATTATTTTAATAAAAAGAGATGAATTTCACATTTTTTTTTTTCATAAAGATTTTTATATTTTGAAAAATAAATTAACTAATGTGATTTCATATTCGGAATTTAATCTGAAGTTTTTTTGTTCATATAGTAAATTTAGCAATAAAAGCAAAACTGAAAATAAACTTTGTTGTAGCATATTAATTATTTAAATTATTCGTGGAACAAAGATAAAGCTCATCACATACACCTATTTTTGGTCCAGAAAAATACGCACGATAAAATGCCAGATGGACCGGTGTTTTATATACGGAAGATGGGAGGCAATCATTATAAAAAAGTATCAACATAAGTGGGCAATAAAAGCAATTGCACATTTATTCAATGATATGAATATTATTAATATACATATTTTCTTGTCGTCTTAATTTGGAATTACGCGTCTTTTTTTAACACTGGGTCACATACCATTCATTATAATCATATTTTCGAGATCTATTCACAAAATATTATTGATGATTTTTGTATCGTGATAGAAAAAAAAATAATAAACCAAGAATTTACCTTTATTTCCATAAAAGAATCGCCGAAACCTGAAAAAAGAAAGACAATTGTTAGTAATGAAGACAAAGGAAAAACAAATGAAAATAGGATCGAATATCCAATCGATCTTCAAAGAGAAAGAGCGACTGAAAAAAGAAGCTGAGACCTAAAAAAGGAAAGATGAAAGTTAGTAATGAACATAAAAAATTATAACTATCAGCTTTCTAAAAAGTGTATAATGATATTTAGATGAAAGAAAAGAGGAAGGAGAAGATGAAAATGGGGAAAGAGAATTGCAAAAGAGAGAGAGAGCAGGGAATGAGAGAGGGATAGGAGAGAATGAGAAAGGAAGGGTGATAAGAAAGGAAGGAGAGAAAGAAAAAAGGAAGGGAAGAGCATGAGAGAGCAAAAGAGGAAGTTGTGTTGGAAAAATAAGTTTAAAAAAGCTTAATTTAATTGTATTATCGCATAACCAATATTAATTTTAAGTTTAAATAATTATATATATATATATTACAGTACAGTACATACATTAATAACCTTTTTTCATAATTTATTAACCAAATAAAAGAAAATTGATTCAATGTCAAATAATGTGAATTAGGATTAAAGTTATATAGGATCTAGAAGCTAAAATTCGACTGTAACAATATACAATTTATTAATAAGGGCAACTTGAGAATTTATCTTTCAAATAATTAATATAAATATAATTTACTATTTGGTTTGTTAAATTTTCTGTGATTCATTTAGCCTTTGACTCCAAACAAATATGTTCTTTCTTAATGGTTTCATGAAGTTTTCACATTCTTCATGTAGATTCTACTCGGGATCTTGGTCTTTATATTCCGGTGTTTCACGTAATAGCACTTCTATGCATAGTATATATTTTTAGCTTTGATTTCCACTGGTCTAAAGTGAAATCCGCATCTAAGAACAGAGAAAAAAGAGAAGAAACATTAGTTAAGCGTTCTCTAAACTCTGCTTTCTAATTCTGTATATAACAGCAGCGAAACCGTATTTTATGGTCTGTATTGTATTTAATTGCGTTTTTTATCGGATTGATGGATATAAACTTTTAGTACAAACAGTACATCAAACATAGCAGCAGATTTCTGGAATATTTTACAATCGATGATTTTATTTATATTATTTTTTCCATGCATATTTACTTATTATTACAATTTATTATTATGCTCTTAACTAAAACTAATTTTCCTATGTAAAATCTTTAAATGATAATTAGTTCCCTATTTATTTCCTTCTTTGACTGACTCTATATGATAAATCTTCAGTACATTTTAAATCTTATTTATTTTTCTAATTATGTTTAAAATTCTTCTTTGTCAATTCATTCCGATTCATTAGTACTAGTATTTCTTTATTTATGATATCAACACTCCTATTATAATGTATCCCTAACTTCTTGTTAAAGTTGAATTTGTATTTTGACTTATTTATCTCTTGATATTTCTATTAGATTTCATTTATTAAGAAAACAATAATTATTAGGGACTGCTAAAATAATATTGTCAAAAATTATTGCATGATCTGTTACATAAAAAAATGTATATAATCAGTCTATACAAGCCAGATTGTTCAATAAATTCCTTAACAATAAACTGAATCTATTCACCCATTACACAATATCAGACTCAGTTCGGCTAAATTATCAACCAGATCGTCTGATCCAATTAATAATACCTGACCCAGCCCGAGACTTCATTTAAATAGAAAGCCTTAATAATAATCTGAAGGTGTTAGTTTGAAGAAAATTTATACGTTCAAGTAAGAATTTATTACAAGATCCTTTTGTTTTTAAATCTTCTTATTTCACTATTGTTTGAATATCTGAGGTATTAAATATCACGACCTTTAGTATACATGCAATAATACCTAGCGAATATAAAAAGTTAAGAGCGTAAATTTCCTTAATTTGTGATGTCTTCTGGTAAATATCACATTGCTTAGAAGAAATATTTGGATAAGAATTTTACATTCTGGTAAAATTCGGTAAATTACTTATCAAAAATAGAATTAAAAAAAAGAAACCGGATATCGGAGCATTACCGATTTTCGATATTGTAAAACACGCAGCTTTGCCACATGTAGATGACACAAATTTCCTTTTTTTTAATATCTCTAAAAATAATTGCATTTGATTTAGAAAACGAGCTAAACTCTTCTGTTCTGTCAATATAATTTAAATTACAGTTTACTATTACATTTCTAGTTATTATGACGTTTATTGTTTTATTGCGTGATACAATAAATTTGAAATGGCGTTTGTTTTCCGAACCAATCAAATAAAATTTCAGCTTAATGTTTGTGCGTATCTGGCAATGAATGTAATATAATTAAGGTTCTCCTTAAAAAAAAAAAAAAAAAAAAGAAAGAAAAAAGAGGGATTTAATTATGGACTATCAAAGATTATCTATCTTTAAATTACCTTTTGTAAACATAGAAACGAAATACAATATTACATAATGTTCAATTCTGATTAAATTCTTTGTTTAATCTAAATCATGAATGTCCATTCATGAATTACATCGCAAAAAAACTCCGAGTTTCAGCAATGAACTTCCTAAATCAATTATATAAATGATCAACAAAAACAGGTTTTGTTAACGGAAACTTCCTGTTTATCATTGCGCAAAAATTAAAATAAAAAAATTCCCACAATAGAAATCTTTCTTTATGTATATACTTGTCGCTCATATTAAATGTGGAGAATCTCATGTCCCATCATGTTTCAACCCCAATCTCATTTATCCCATTCCATCCAATCCCAGATACCAATCCCCATATCCCGTATTATTTTTTAAGAAAAAAATACATAAATTTTGTTATTACACAATTTATTTTGAAATTCCAAACTCAAAACAAATCTATTTAATTCACTAATTCATTAATTTTTTTTTTTTTAATAAAGTCAAGTCAAATTACGCTAATTTTCGAGCTTAGCTAGTATTTAATTTTAGACTAAACATTTTAAGCTAAATATTATATTAATTTTATATTTAACATTTAACAAAAAAAAAGACAGTCGAATCATGTTAATTTTTGACTTAGCATTTAATAAAAAATTTAATGGATAGCTAATAACATAATGAATGCGCAACTATTTAATAAAATAATATTTATAAATCAAAGATTAATTAATTCAAGAAAAGGTGAAATCAATTCAAAGGAGATAATTGAAAATTATAAATATTTTATAGTTCAAAAAAAAATGGAACTTTGGATTACCATTTACGTGATGGGATTGGGATGGGGATGTGATTTTGGGATATGTGAGGGGAGAGGATGTGCATAATTACGATCTTACTATTTCTGGTTTCATCAGGATTAATCAATGAGATTGGAAATTATACATAAATATGAACGTATAAAATCAACTCGTGATTGTTACCGTTTTTTAATTTCTTATAAAAATCCATCATTTTTGCCCAGCTACTCGAACAGAAAATTTCTCAAATATTCATTTATCCTTATATTCTATTCGTTTACTTTACGAAATGGAAAAATCATCCTATAAAATCACTCAATTTGTAAAAAGACCAGCTCTTGGTCACGAAGGGATAAGGTTAAGAATTAGATCGAATTTTTTCGAAGTAACCTCGTTGCCGCATTTGAACATTAGTCAATACGATGTAACGATTATTCCTGAGGTTCCTAAGAACTTGAATAGGAGAATATTTAAACGTTTTGTGGAGCAAAATCGAATAAGATTCTTTGGAGGTGCAAATCCGGTGTATGATGGTACGTATTCGATAGCAAAAAAAAAAAAAAATTATTTATCCAATTCTATCAAGTGTTTAAATATATGCATTAACTAATGGTAAATGATTTGTAGGAAGGAGAAGAATGTTTTCGAATAAAGTGTTACCGTTTGGTCAAACCGCGACCTTTGATGTAAATATTTATCTTTTACTTTTTCGGTTTTTGAAATCAAAAAAAAATGTTTATTAATTTATATTTAACAAAATTAGACGATACTAGAAGAAGAAACTAACAGAACACCACGAAAATTCAAAATTGTAATAAAAAAAGTTGGGCGAGATATTAATATGGAGGAATTAGTGCAATTTCTTAATGCAAGAAGTCGTATGACCAACAATTGCCAAATGGGTAAGTTTTTGTTATTTCTTTTCTTTTCTTTTTAGTAAAAATGAATCTCATAATAGATTATAATCATATTTATGTAATAAGCAATAACGGCTATAGACCTAATAATTGGTTATAAGATATCTACATCACATATTACTGTAAGTAGATCCTTTTATACACCACAAGGAGCCTTGCCTATCACGGGAGGAGTAGAATTATGGCAAGGATATTACCAATCGGCGCGTCCTACAAAAGGAAAAATGATGATTAATATTGATTTAAGTGCGACCGTTTTTTACGAACCCGGCCCACTCATTCAAACTATTATGAAAATATTGGGTTGTAGAAATCCCGATGAACTATATAAAGGTCTTTCTGATAAGGACCGTCATAAAGTAGATAGAGTAATTAGAAATCTTAAAATAAGGACTAATCATTTATACGAATCGAAAAGAACTCATAAGATTGAAAAATTGACACCAACTGCAGCATCCAATACCACATTTCAGATAGATGATAGCATCATTAGCGTACAACATTATTTTCAATCTAGGTACAATCGTAAATTGATTTATCCACTACTCCCTTGCGTAATTATAAAAAAGAATATATATCTCCCCATTGAAGTATGCGATGTTGAACCGGTAAATTATGCGATTTATTTAATTCTATCATATGATTATAAGAATATTTTTTCTAAAAAGAATCAAATAAAATATTTTGTATAACAGGGACAACGATTTTTGCGAAAATTGAACAAGAAACAAACAAATGAAATGATAGGTTATGCTCGAAAAGTTCCGTTTGTTCGTTGTGATAAGATCCGGAATAGCATTAATACATTAAACTATAAATCTGATGAATACCTTCAAGAGTTTGGGATGAGTGTGTCAAACGATATGACAGTGGTAAGTTTGAAATATGATTATTATATCATAGGAATTTTTGATCTTCGATAACTCGAACTTATTCTTACAGGTAGAAGCTAGAGTTCTTCCCGCACCAACAGTCTTTTATCACCCGTCATCAAGAGAAAATAGTATCCAGCCGAAGAATGGATCATGGAATTTACAAGGCAAAAAAGTAGCAACTGGGGCTACCCTCGGTTCATGGGCTGTTGTGGCTTTTTTAGCCCATAGCTATTTACCTGATGAAGTTATTACTTCATTTATAAGAGAACTAATAAATACATGTCAAGAAACGGGAATGGCAAGTTGAATCATTTATTAAAAAATGAGTTTATAATAAAAGTTTCTAATTATTATTACTATTATAATCACAGAATATTCCGAATAGAAACCCTCCAATCTTACGCGCAAATCCTCAAGGAAATATTGAGGATTCATTAAAACAAGCTTGGCTGAAGGCTGGTAATACAGCCAAAGCACAACCACAACTCATTCTTTGTATTCTTCCAAACACAGGTATACAGTTGTATGCAGAGATTAAACGTGTTAGCGACACAGTTATCGGTGTTTCAACACAATGTGTTCAAAGCCAAAAAATAAGACAAGTCAAAAAGCAGTATTGCGCCAACCTTTGTCTAAAAATTAATGTTAAACTTGGTGGCATGAATTCATTCATTGAAGCCGCTCAGATTCCATTTATAACAGACGTACCCACTATTTTGATAGGTGCAGATGTTTCTCACCCACCACCTGGACCTGGTAAATTTATTTATTTATTTATTTTTCTTTTTCTTAAACGAATTATTTTTAATGTATTTTGTTTCTTGCTTCTCTTTTCAGATGGCAACAACCGTCCATCTTTCGCCGCACTATGTGGTTCTATGGATGCTAAAGCATCACGTTATGCGGCATCAATTAGAGTTCAAACTGGTCGTGTCGAAATAATCGCCGATTTGGCGAATATGGTGAAAGAATTGCTAAAGACGTTTTATCAGACTTGTGGACAAAAGCCTCAAAGAATTTTATTTTACCGAGATGGGGTTTCAGATGGCCAGTTTGAAAATGTATATAATAATGAAATAACCGCGATTAAAAGTATTTATTATATACCATTCATGCTTTTCGTTAATTTAATTGATTTAATATTTATTCTGACCAATTTTAATTACTATAGACGCATGTTATTCCCTTGGGGAACATTATAAACCTTCGATCACATTCGTTGTGGTACGGAAGAGGCATCACACACGTTTTTTTCCAATGGATAAACTTGATGCCGACAAAACGGGAAATTGTCTTCCTGGAACAGTTGTCGAAACGGGTGTTACGCACCCATTTGAGTTCGATTTTTGTAAGTAATTAAATTTACATTAATATATAAAATTCATAGTATATCTAAACGACTTTAAATCCTTGTCAGATCTACAAAGTCATGCTGGGATATTGGGGACGTCCCGTCCGGCTCATTATCATGTTTTATTCGACGAAAATGGCTTTAATGCAGATTCGTAAGTTAATTTTAATTTAGTTTAATGAATTTAATATACATACTAATTTATGTATTTAATAAATAATATAGGCTACAAACGTTAACATACAATCTCTGTTATATATATGCGCGTTGTACCCGTTCAGTATCTATGGTAAGAATTTAATTTTGCATTTGTTATTATTGTATGCCGTATAATAATTGTCATATATAATACTAGGTACCTCCAGTTTATTACGCTCATTTAATCTCTGCTAGGGCAAAACTTCACGTGCATGGCGATCTTTATAGTGATACGGAATCATCCGTAGATTCCACTGGTGGTACGGCCACATTTGGAGTAGTAAAGCAGGAGCTGCAAAGGGTGAGTTATAAGATATCTCAAATTTGCATGATTCTTAATTATCTTCATATTCTAAAATAAACTACTTTTTTTAGGTTATGTACTATGCATAAAAATTTCACTTGTGAAACAAAGTTGTCAATATATAAATTAATTTTAGTAGTAAAGTTACACTTGGTTTAAAAAAATATTTAAAATTTTTTTATTATAGATTAAACGATACTTTATAATATTATTATGATTTTTTTTTATTTGTAAAGTAATTTAAAAAAAACAATAAATATTATTTTTATTTAATATAGAAAGATACAATTACTGTAATATGTATGTGTTAATTCATTGTAATGTGTCGAATGAGATAATTCCAGCGATTTTCTACTAATTGGCAATGTGGTAATTAGAATTCCAGTGATTTTCTATTAATTAGCAGCGTATACGCCTTGGATTTCCGGAGTTTTCTACTAATTAGCGACGTAGCGCATTAAATCATTGCGAATAATGATAAAATCATTTTTTATTACTAGCTATTTGTAAAAAGAATGGACCATCCAATTCATTTTGATCCGAAGTTTCATACGCAATCATATGCAATCATCACGCGTATGGTCAGCAGTAATCCCGGCCAAGTTTATAATTTAGGCCGGAATTAAATAACATTTTCTATTATGGCAAATTTTATCCGATATCATAATTTTGGTCGGAATTATAAACGTGGCAGGAATTACTATAAAAACAAGTTTAATATAAGTATGGCGAAAAATTCAAATTAGGTATGATACCAAATTTTGTCACACCATCAAGGTGATTTTATAACCTTATTATTTGTGTCACAAGTGCACAGGTTATAACCTTTGATGATCACCTTTGGATACTCATACCATATTATAATATACCAGAACTGGGACTTTATCTTATTACCACCAAATTTAAATTTTTGATACACAAGACTTGTGTGGCGTGATCAGTTTATTACCGCAAAACTATTTATTTCCAGCTAATTTTTATTTACAATAAACGTGTTTTATATATATATATATTTTATAAATTTTGTAATATTACTCAAACCTTGTTTCATTTAATTAAAGTTATTTAGCAAGTTTTTATTATTAATATTATTTAAATATGTACGAAATATAAACGAAATTACTGAGTTGTATTTGTTTTTTTATTATTTTTGAAGTGTAATTCATGACTTTGGCTAAGTGTAATAGATCTGTGTAGCTTAAGCAAAGTTGTTTAAGACAACTTTAATATTTATGAGTATGAATATTTTTACAGTGTAATTTTTGTATTTTGGTTAAGCCTTTTAAGTTTAAGTTATTCAGTAGGTGTGGTATTAGTTTTTTATCAAGCTAGCTCTAATATTTATGGAGTAATTAGCACTTTTTAGTATTTAACTATTTACATCTTGATTTAAATCAAATAAACATTATTGTTTTTCTTAAATTGTAAAAAAGTTAAATGTATTTATTGTAGGGCAAATTTATATCTAGCCTCCCTGTATAATGCTTAAATCTAACCTCCAGGATGCGACATATTTAAATCTTAGGGTTTTACTAGTAATTTCACTAGTAATAATTTTCGCTATACGTAAATTTTATTGGTTAATTTCTCGATATTATATCACATTTTTATTTATTTTAGTGACTTCGAACTATTTTTATTTTGCCCTTTTTATTTTTCTACCTAAGGATAAGATCAAAGGGTAATCACATCCCAAAGATAAAGAATACAGAGATCAATAAAAAACGCGAAAATGAAGGATAAGATCGGAAATATTAGTAGTGTTCCCAAATCAAAAAAAAACTAAAAAAAGAAACAAAACAACAATGCAAATACTTACCCCAAAGTCGAAATCTGGAGTTCAAGTCCGTTCCTAAAGAAAAAGAACGAATAAGGAACGTTAGTAGTATTCTTAAATCAAAAACTAAACACAAAAAACAAAATAAATACTCACCCAAAGCCAAAATCTGAAGCCCAGCAGTCCGTTTCTAAAGAAAAAGAAAGTAAAAGGAACTTATTAGCGTTTCCAAATCAAAAAGAAAACAAAAAAAAAACAATAAAAATACCCACATCAAATTGAAATCTTGAGTCCAGTGATATCCAAGTTTATTCTTAAAGAAAAGGAAAGGAAAAGAAACGTTAAAAGAAACAAAAAAACAAATGCAAATACTCACAAAGCCGAAATCTGAGGTCAAAGTCCGTTCCTAAAGGAAAAGGAACGTTAATAGCGTTCCCAAACCAAATGCAAATCCTAGAAAATAAAACATTAGGGAATGTGATGTACATTAAATCTCGCTTTGTTGCATAAAAAAATATGTCACATGTTTATAGCCGATCAGATCATATTTAATATATCATGTGAGATTTAATATTAGATATACATTTATTCTTTATAATATTTTAATATTTCAAAAGGGAAAATATTGATTTTTTTTCTCAACTTTTTTTCTAATAAATGTGTAAAATAAATATTAAGCTAATTAAAAATTAGATGCCACAAAATCATGTAAAGGTAAAACATTTTCCACTGGGAATATATGTTAAAAGTAAGTGTAATGGTTACATGCCCCGGTGGGAACATGCATTAAAGGGTGGCCGCACGTCCCCAGTGTAAACAAAAGATGATTGCATATTTTCAATGTCTTGTTTTTTATTTATTTATTTATATACACTATATACAATAAAAACATATCACTATTTATAATTTTATGATATCAACTTTATTGGTAAAAAAATTTAATTTATACATATATTTATATATTTTTTCTTATAAAAATTATATGACAAATGATTTAAAAAAAATTGGATTTTAAATTAATAAATTAATTTGAATCCACATCTCCATCATTATCAGTTAAATCTAAATCTCTTAACAGAATTTCCCATGTTGAATTTGTGATTGACTCCCAATATGTAGGAGGTATATTACAATTTTTCCATGCATTTTTTTTAAGATTTTTGCAAATAAAATGAAATATTTTGCTTTTTAATAAATCTACTAGGTTTTTTTGTTTATTTAATAACTTTTTTTAATTCTTTTTTCGTTAATAATCATTGTTAAATTCATTTTTATACAATAAATGGAGAAGTCTTAATTCAATAAAACATTTATAAATATTCTCACAGGCTTTTCCTGCCATTCCACACATAATATTTCTTTTCTTACTAATGTGCCTTTCTTTAGAACAATTGAAAATTCATCAAAATTTTCATGCTCACTATTTTCATTAGTTTGTTATGACTATAAAATTCAATTATTTTTCTTTTCATAGTAATTTGACTGGCTGATTTACCGGATGTTCTCTTTTTTTGTACTTTACGGTCACCTTCATCATTATTATCATTATTGCTTTCATTATTGTTATCACCACTGTTGTTATTTAGTTTAATGCTCCAATTTGTAAAATTAATTCATTAACCATATCTTTTAATGAAACATTTTCACTTTTAATAAATCTAATTCATTAACCATATCTTTTAATGAAACATTTTCACTTTGTAATAAATCTAATTCATTAATAGTCGCATTTTTTAATGAAGCATTTTTTTCACTTTCTAATTCATTAATCCTATCTTTTAATAAGGTATTTTCGTTTTTTAAAACATCCAATTCACTATTGTAACTTAAACCAATATTTAATAAAATATTTGTAAGATTATCATCTTTTTCTTGTACCCATGAATTATTGGATTTTACAAATATTTTATTATCAAAAACAACTTTTTGGTTTGTGACAAGAATGTAACCTGACTTATTAGATGAACTATTATCGCTATGCAATACACTTAGCACTTGTTTAATGTTTTTGCTTAAATCCATATTTATTGTTTAAGAATATTTCTTTTAGAAAAAACTGATAAATATTTTTTTTTGAAAAGAAAAAAAAAAACTAAAAGAAAACTGAAACGATATGGAAATTTAAAACGTACATTTATATTGTTTTGTTGCTATATTAAATTAAAATTCCTGTATAATTTTATGCAGATTTGTCGTAATTATTGCCGTTTTCGAGAAAATCCGATTTTGCGAGGTTATCATGTGATTTTTGTATTGCAAAAGTGAATCACTTTTTTACACGAATTTTTAATATTTTTATACAGGATATTTTTTGTGAATCGTATAATTCAATATATAATACTATTTTACTGAAAGTTTCAATACATACTTTCTATTTGAAAATTGCATTTCCCTGCATTTTTTTGCATTTTTATCACATTTTTTGATTTTTTAAAAGTGAATAACTTTTCTAAACGAATTATTTTAATTTTGTATCAGATTTTTTTTTGTGAATCAAAAAGTTTCAGCACCTACTTTATATTAAAAAATTGATTTTTTTCGCATTTTTCTGCATTTTTACTATGTTTTTGGGGTTTTTTAAAAATGAATCACTTTTCTTGACGAATTTTTAATATTTTTGTATCAGATTTTTTTTGTGAACCATAAAGTCCGATTATAATATACTAATTGACAGAAAATTTCAATAAATACTTTATATTAAAAAAATATTTTTTCTGCATTTTTCTGCATTTTCCTGTTTTTAAAAGTGAATCACTTTTCTAGATGAAATTTTAATAATTTTGTACCTGATTTTTTTTTATGAATCATAAAATCCAATTCATAAATAACATCATACTACTGAAAGTTTCAGCAAATACTTTATATTGATAATTGATTTTTAAAGTGAATCACTTTTCTAGGCGAATTTTTAATATTTTTGTATCAGATTTTTTTTGTGAATCATAAATTTCAATATATAATATTATTCTACTGAAAGGTTTAGCATACATTTTATAACAAAAAGGATTTTTTTCTGCATTTTTTTTTGTCTTTTAAAAGAAATATATAGTATATTGAAGTATAACTGTGAAACACTTTCTCTGCATATGTATATAATATTTTTTATGCCAGAATTTTTTATAAATCCTGTAAATCAATGTCAGAATATTCTATGAAGAATTTTTTAGGCATATTTTATTTAGTTTATAAGATAGTTTATGGTTGTATTTTATTATTTTGACTATCTAATAAATAAAAACTGATTATTTTATATGAATAATTGTTGAAACTCTTTGTAAAAATATTCTATATTATTAAATTTCATGATTCATAAAAATATCTAGTATAAAAATATTATAAATGCATGCGGAAAATTGAATCATAATTATATATCAAGATATTATATTTATCTTACTAATATAAAAAAAATGCAGAAAATTCTTTTTTATTGTTAAATCTTTCAGTAGAATAACATTATACTTCGAACTTTATGATTCACAAAAAAAATCAGATATAAAATTATTAAAAATTCATCTAGAAATGTGATTCACTTTTAAAAAATCAAAAAATGCAAAAAACGCAGTGAAATGCAATTTTTCAATATAAAATATGTATTGAAACTTTCAGTAGAATAGCATTATGTATTGAATTTTATGATTCACAAAAAAAATCGGTGTTAAACTATTAAAATTCGTGTAAAAAAATGATTCACTTTTTCTTATTACACAAACATTTGATAATAAAAAAAAAGGTTATCTAGGTGGTTTTTTGCCACCTCATCACGTGATCTAAACATAAAATTCGATTGGCTAATTTTAATAATTAATTTTCAACTTCCATACAAAAAAAAAATTTTCGCAAAAATAATTTTTTAATTTTTAATTTTCTTAAAATGAACACACTATAAATACAACATTAAACCAAATTTAAAAGTCATATTTATAACTGACATGATTTTAAAAAAAAACTTTAGTGAAATTTTTATCTTAAAAGTATATATTATATCCAATATTTTTTAGTTAAATATTCGTTGTTCTTATAGATGCAAACAATTATTTATTTTAACGAGACTAGTAGTAAATAACACAAATAGGTAATCAAAAAAATAAATTTATATAATGATAAAAGTAAAGAACAAAAAATAGAAAGCATGTGGAGTTATGATTTTGTTTCTGATATTGGTTAAGTGGAATCAAAGGTTACATTACTAATAGTATTGAGCGAAAATAAAGGTAAAATAAAAAAGAAATAAAAGGAGTGAAAAGAGATCAAAGGAAATAAAGAGTAACAAAAGAATGAAGAGGGGGATAACGAGAAACGAAAAAAGAAGAGAAAGAACGGAAAAAGGAAAGAAGTGGGAAAAACAATGAGACGAAAGAGAGATGTTAAGGGATGAGAGAAACGATGAGAGATGAAAAGATGACGAAATAAAGCATAAAGAGACGAAAGATAATGAAAGAAATGATAAGGAACAAAAAAGATGACGAAAGAAGTGTGAAAGAAACGATGAAGAATAAAAGGATGATGAAAAAAGTGCAAATGAAACGATGAAAGATGATGAAAAAACATAAAAACATGAAAAAATGGTGAAAGAAATGATAAGGGACGAAAGAATGATGAAGAAATGATGAGAGATGAAATATGATGAAAGAAATATGAAAGACGAAAAGATGACGAAAAAAATGATGAGATATGAAAGAGAAATAGAAAAAATAGTGAGAGATGAAAAGAAGATAAAGAAAATAATAAAGAATAAAAGGAAATCACAAAGAAATGAAAACTCAAAACCCAACCAAAAAGAAAAGAAAAAGATAGTTAGTTAAAGAAAATAGATTTCTAAAAACTCAAAGCATCCAAAATACTTGGGCTTACCATACTAGGTCCTGATGCCGAAATCTAAAGCCGTTCAAAGTTGAAAAGGACCGCCTGTAGAAAGAAGGGAGACAGTTAACGTTGATTAAAGAAGGAAACATTATGTTAAAAAAAAAGTCTTACCGGAAGCCTTAAAGTCAAGAAAAGAAGCACCTACAAAAAAAAAAAAGTCAGTTAATGCTGAATAATAAAAACATAAAAACAACGTTAGAAACTTACCAGAAGTAAAGCGTCTGCGTCAAAGCTGTAAAAAAAAATCGCGTAAAAAAAAATAATTAAAACTAAGAAATGATCGTCACTGAAACACGTGACAGGGGTGGCAAAAATCAATATACCACCCGGGGTGGCCCCAACAATTTTTCTAAAAAAAAAATTAAAATTTTTTATTAACGTTATATTCTGCAAACTTTATTCATGGATGTATAAAATTCAACAAAAAATTTTGAGATATTATAATTTCAAATCTCATGAAAAATAAAATGGAGTATTAGTTTAATGTACTGCACTTAAAAAACTATTGAAAAAAGGAAATTATCAAGAAATAAAGTATAAATCAAAAAAAAAAAAAAAAAATCCAATTTCGCAATTCCAATTCTTTTTTAAGAACTTCAATTCCTCTTTTTTCAATTAGCAATTCTCGTTCTTTTAGTTCAACCATTTTTTCTCGATATTTAAGATTATCAATATATGAAATTTCTTCATTATTTATATTATATTATCGTTCATTTTTATACTAGTGACCTTTGGTTTTTTTGTAGTACGTGAATTTATTGATGTTTTTCTTTTTAACGATGTATCTAATAAACAATAGTTAATTAATTCAAATAGAAATGTCTTAAATAATCTGTGATCATTAATTATCTTGATGTTTATTATTAGATCTAACTTTTTTTTCAATAATGTTTACATTACTTGATGCCAAAGGAACGCCAAATTTTGTATGAACTTTGATTTTTTTGTATAATATTAAATCAAAATTTCAGGATCTAATATTAAATTTGTAAATTAATAATAAATAAAAATAAATAGACAAATAAAAAAAATAAAAACTCACTGATAGATCGCCATTTCAATCCTTTTCTGTTAATATTAGCATGCGCGGCTTCAGTAACATTCGTGTTGAATGGAGTTGTAAACTATATATCTGAAGGAATATTTAAAAAATGACAGTCTAAAGGAGAAATAACCAACCCATGGAGTTTTAGAAAATGATAATTTAAATTAAAACAAAAATATTTCAGGCAATTATATAAAATGAAAATAAATTAAATTACCATTTAGACCTTTTCACTAGATTTTTCAAGTTGATTAAAATATTAAGGACTTCCTCTTTAGAATTTGCTTGTGGAATATATCTCATTAGCTGATTTAGTTGTTTCTGAAAATCCACTGCTTTTGATATTCCTAGAGTTTTTTTTTTTTTAATTAAAAAAAAAGAAAAGAAGAAAAAAAAAAAAAAAAAAAAAAAAAAAAATATTAACTGTTAATAAAATTTATTATAAATAAAATATATTTCTTAGGGAAAATGTCGTTGGCGACCCTGTTATCACGTGAGCAAGCAAATTTTGATTGGCTATGTGATTATATGCATCATGTTTGTTTATTAGATTATCGCTTCTAATATTTTTTCTTTACCCTTCGCTCAGCTCGCAATCAAGGTATGTATTTTTCTTTTTTTTTTTTCTTTTTTTGTTTCTTATAACTTGTTCCTTACTAATTATATTTCACTCCTTTCAGGTTTTTTGGTTCTTCCGGTTTCGCAATTAAGGTATGTTCGGAGTTTTTTTTTATTTGCTCTTATTTCGTTTTTTACATTTTTTTTTTCTTATTAACTTTATTTTGTTATTTATTAGGCCTATTGGTTCTTTTCCGCAGTTAATATTAAGATAGGTTTTTTTTTATTTTCTTTTCGTTCGTCTATTTAATTACCACTTCACTAACTTATTTTATTCTTTTGTTCCCCTTTACCCTCATTTCTTCTTCGTTTCTTTACTCGTTTTAATTTCCCTGTTTTTTTCGTTCCTTTTAATTCCCTCTTTCATTCTTTTATTCTCTCTTTCGGTCTTCTTAATTCCCTCTTCTGTTCTCTTCCTTCTTCTTGATTCCTCTTCGTTCTTCTTCGTTCCTCTTGATTCTTTTTTGCTTCCCTTGATTCCATTTTCGGTTCTCCTAATTCCTTTTTTGTTTCTCTTGATTTTCTCTTTTATTCTCCTTTTCGTTTTCTTTGATCCTTCCCTTTTCATTTCCTTTGATCCTCCCTTTCGTTTGTTTCCTTTGGTCCCTCCTCATCATTTGTTTCCTTTAATCCCCCTCTTCATTTGTTTTCTCTTCGATTCTCTTGATTCTCCCTTTTTGTTTTTGAATTTTCCCTTTTCACTTACTTAATTTCCTTTTCGTTTCACACTCATTTCTTTTTATTTTTTTTTTCGTTTCTTTACACCCCTTTATTCCCCTTCGTTCCTTCATTACCTTTTGTTGTTTTATTCTCCTTCACTTTCCCTATATTGTTTTCGTCTATTTCACTTACCCTTCTCTTTCCCTTTTACTTTCGTTTCTTTTGCTTCCCTTTCCTTTTATTTATTCTCAATCTCTTTCACTATTCCCTTTGCTGATTTTGTCCCTTTTTATTTCCCCTTGTTCTTTTCATTTCCTATTTCATTTCTTTTTGTTTTTTTTTCTTCGTTACTCTTGTTGCTCACTCTTTTTTTTATTGTACTGTACAGTGATTCCTATTTTCTTATTAACACGTCTTTTTTCTTGAAAATAAAAAGTGTTATAATGATATTTTAATCGATAAAGCATGTAAAATTTAAAATTAATAAATTGCATAACTTATAAATACAAAAAAAAAAAAAAAAAATTCGGGATAATCACTACATAAATTAGCCAATCAAAAATTTTATGAAATCACGTGATATGGTCGCCATGACGACGGGTCGCCATAAACTAACACCATATTTCTACAAGATTTTAAAGTATAAGTGCTCATACCATGATTTTGAATTATCCAATGTATGTAACGCTTCTCCAAATCCTTTGGCTTGAACTGAATCCAAATCAACAATTATGCAATTCCATCCTTCATTATCAACAAACATATTTTTTGTAAGCATTTGAAGATGCCGTATTGATAAATATGCGGCAAAAGGTGACAACTATAAATAAAATTTTATTACAACTATTAATAAAAAAAATTATTTTTTTTTTTAAAAAAAAATAATAATTTATTATAATCTTACTTGTATTATTATTTTTATCATATCCATTAAATTCTAATTCTTTAATATTTCCTTGTACACGTTTAAATAATAAAACAACAAAAAAATAATTAAATTAAGGATATATTCTGCTTGATTTAACAGCATGCAAAGGATCATGATTTGACCATCGTTAAAAAATGCTATAAATAATTAAATATTAATAAATTTTCTAAAAGTCAGTTTCATGATAATATATAATATTATACATACATATTCTTTGTAAATAAATCACGAATTTCATTTTCATTTTTCTGAAAAGAGTAAATTACACCTTGAATATAATTGTCCATAAGGATGTAAATCTCTTTGAACGCGATGAATAAGCGTTCTTAATTTATCAGCATCGTTCAATGATGCGTGAATTTCTGTTAAAGTGTGATTGCCAAAAACACCTTTTATTAAATTACCTAAAAGAAATAATAATAATTAATTAAATTAATAATAAAAAAAAATTATAAGAAAATAATGCTTTAAAAATTATTAAAAAATAAAAACTACCAATCATTAGTTTTCGTGGTGTTACGTCTTCCAAATTCTGATTCGAAAATTCAATTATTTTTTGCAATTGACTTTTCAAGGAAAATGACAATTGAGCAATCGACATTACTTTTCAGCCAATAGAAGTTGTGACGACTGCACCAGTTGCGACAGGTAATATAACCCTAGGGGACATTGAATGAACTTAATATTATAATAGTATACTAATGTTAAACATTTGATTAATAACAAAAACGATTATATAATTGTTCATCTATTCCCTGGTATTATTGTTCTGCCTATGAGGAAAAAAAGGCATCCTAACAGGAGCAAAATCTATTTAAGTTTCTTTAATAAAATAATAATTAATAACTGAAACATCGTTTACTTAAAAAACTTTTTCCCGAATAGCTAGTAAATTATGAACGTTACCTTTTCTTAGATCTTATAAACGTTAAATGAAAGTATGTTTAATCGAATCAGAAAACATTCTTGTCTTTGCTCGCTTATGAATTATTCAGAAAAACTTGGAAGTCTGCATAACTATACGGAAAAAAAAAAAAAAATATATAAATCAGCAAGCGACCATATCTTTTATAAAGAAATAAGAAAGTTTTAAAGTTTCACTCACGATGATCATACAGATGCGGGAATGGAATGTTTATCATCACCATTCCATACAAGACTGAAGGTACGGACGATACAAATGACACCTCGTCTAGAATAGATAAGGATTTTAATAGTATATACAAAAGATTATCAGATGAAGGAAAATTAAGGATAGAAGAGCGTAAAAAATTACCTAATGTTGATTAGTCGTGGTTTTTAACAATTAGAATTAAAATTTTATTTTTCTTATGATGTATGTTTTAACATAATAAAATTATAGTGTTGGTAGTTACAATATAATAATGTTTACTTGATCGTTGTTTACTAATTAAAAAAGAAAAAAAAAAATTTTTTCAATGACTTCTTTATTGAAAAAATAATGCAAAAACTAATAGGTAAATAATATTAAAAATTAAAAAGTATATTAATTGATAATAAATCGGGTTAATATGTCCAACTATAATATAAATAGTTATATTGATTGATACTAGAGTATTATTTTTAGGAAAATCGTATTTTTTGTGCTTACTATTCTGTCAATCATATGAATCCTATATGTTGTGCGACATTTCTTTGACCTAGTATGCACTAATGTTACTCGTGATCCAAATATTTTATGGATCTACTGTGTAATGCGCAGATTGTTACATGTGTCCCTCCTTTTTACGAGGTAACAAATAATAATCATGTCCATTGTTCTCTTTTAACGTTTTAACGTTTTAAATCACAAAATTTTATGTAACATAAAATTAGAAAAATGACAATATTTTCCATTTATTTACTTTCGCTGCTCCAATTATAATCAGATTAAATTATTATTGTTATTGAGTTTCTCCGACGGAATTTCCATTCATTACATTTCATTATTTTTATATTAATCGATTGCCAAGCATAATTTTAATGATTGTCAATATAATTAATCGATTGTCAGCAAAGATAATAATATTTAATTAAAATAACTTGATTTGAAATTTAGATAACCCGAAATTACCATATATCACGAACAACAATACCCTTATTATGTAGTACCCTCTTTTTTCTGAAAAAAAAAGAAAAAAAAAACTTTACTATTATTCAAACAATCTAATTTTAACCTAAGTGACACATGTAAATATATATATATATATTTTTTACGGGTTTTTTAAACCTTTTATTTGTAATAAAAAGTCTCGTACACCTCGGGTACAGCGTCAAAACAACCCCCTAAAATTTACAAGATACCAGAGGTACTGTGACCGCGATATATGGTAGTTAAATATAATCAAGCGGTTAAAATGGTTAAAATTTTGGCGATTAATTCCTTTTCTTTCATGTGATTATGAAATGCATGATCTCTTTGAGAAAGGTACAACACATCAGGATCTCAATAATGGCAATGATCGATGTCAACCATTTCGCGTCAGTAAAGTGAAAACGAAAAAAAGAAGTTTCCTGATGACAAATTATTTTTCTTTTGTACTCTCCCCTCTAAGTTTCATATAACCAATAATGATCATGATTAACTTAACATGTTAATTTCCCAAGCTCCACGCTCGTAAACCAAATAAATACGTAATATGATAAATAAAAGCTTACACATCGTATATGCGAATTACAATATAAAAATGAAAACAGATTATTAAAAAAAATATTTATTTAGTAAAAATTTTCTCTCGTTGTTATATCATTGATAAAGATTGCGTACCACTAAATTATGTTTTCATCGAGATTTCGAATTTTTTTCAGCCTTTGTGTAAAAATAATTTCTAAATTCTATAAAATAGGGACTCTTCTTGAAACGTTTACATGTTTTCGTTTTTATTTAACCGGAATTCGGTTAAATGATATGTTAATTTGGATATAGCCATGTCAATGATTCTTTTTTCAGTTTGAAACACTCTCAACCTAAAATTTTAATTAATAATCAAATTAGGTTAGTAATTATTATCCATTCATTATATAATAAGGTCGCATGGCAATGAATGAGATTAAATTTTATTGCTTCTACAAAAAAAAAAAAAATACAACGAACCAATTTTTAATTGAAATGCCAGCGAAAGGAAGTAAAAGACCGATTTTAACTGAAGCATCGACGGCAGAAAACAACGAACCGTTGACAGAAATTATGGAGGAAGAAAATGCTCCTTCTACGACTCCGCCAACCTCTCCTCCGCCAACCTCTACTCCTTTGGCTATTGTCAATGCTCAAACAAACATTGACGATTTTAATTTTGATGATCCTACGTTGGATGCCGAAACAAAGAAAAGAATGTATGATCGTGCTGATGAGAAGCTCAAGTCTTTAAAGAAAGAATGGAACGCTATTAACTTAAACCTTCGTAAGATCGAAGAAGAATTAATGGCTAGAAGAGCAAGAAGATTGGCAAATAATTAAACGAAGAATCTAAAATGCCAAAAGACAAGTACACCTTGAAAAAAATATCATGGAATATGAACTTCTGTTTTTCAATTTTTAATTTGCAATTTTTGAGTATCTTTATTATATTATCAAAACTAGGAATGTATATTTTAAATATTAATTTAGCTCAAATATAATAATTATATTGTTATAATTAGTGAATATTATTTTGTATTTTGTTATCGTTTAGTTTTGAAATGTAATTTTATAAATATATTATAATAAAGCCTTTTATGTTGAGTCTTTTGGATCATAATGTTTTACAAAAAATTTATCTGCTATTATTATTTAATAAACAAAAAAAAATATTGCGAAAGAATATAAATGTTAATGTTTTTATATACAAAACTTTTAACGTGACGAAGAGTTTTGTACTTGCTAATTTACCGCCGCAATGTACCCATCCCACGGTAAATCGCAAATCCGAAATTTTTTTTATGACACCACAATTATAGATACAAAACTAGTCTAACCTTACTAAGAACGGTTCACCTGGGTACGGCCTAACGAACATAAGAAATACAAAAAAATGAACGAAACTATAACTAAGATATGTAATTTCTAAGGAATGGGAAAAGATAAGGAACGGGTAAAAGAATCCAAACGAATCTAAAAAGAAAACGAATACACCAAACAACTACAAATTCATCACTACGACAATATTGTCAATAAGGGCTTGATTAGATCCACTTTCTTATCCTACTTGTAGAGACCAGTTACCAGGAATCATCGTACTGCTTGATAATCAAGTGTGTATTGCCATATACAGTATATACCACTTTAAAAGGAGGCCAAGCTTAAGGATCATCCCAGCAGTAGTTCATCTAAAATTTTTTCCTGGGACCCATCCTATTGGTATGTCATATGTGTATCTCTTATGTCATTCTTTCATTGTGAGAAATGTTTTGATGTACATATATTTTTCCACAACTTTTAATCATTGTCATGACGTGATTCATTATGATTTTCTACATGGCGGTGCATCCATATTTAGTTTGACATCAAATTATTCAAAGATGATTTTGCGAATTTTCAGCTTGCTCACGTGATATACTCAAGCTCCAAGTTTCTTTTGTTTTGTCCACAAAGTGTGAGAAAGTTTGACTGTATGAACGGGTTTGTCTCTATAGTGACTTTAAAAGCTCTTAGAAAAATAAATGAACAAAAATTTCTTTGAAAAATCAGGGAAAAAAAGAATAAAAACCACAGTGCAAAGTAAAAAAAAATAAAAAAAGAGAGATGAAAGATAAGGCCACGAAGCTAAAAGAAGGGGAAAATGAATAATCAGTTCGCAACGGTCACGTGAAATGTTACAGAACTTTAAAACATTCAGTATAAATTTCGCATATCATTTCATATATCAATTTTTCGAAAAATCATTCAAAATGTGTAATACGAAATCTATAATTCATCAAAAGAAAAATTAGAATCTAAAGTAGGATATAATAAGTACACTAGGGTATTTTATTCTTTTATTTAAAAAGGAATTTGCAAAAAAAGAAAAATTTTTTTTTTTAAACATTTCTTCAAAAATAAAAAATAAAAAAACTAAACAAATTATCCAAAGTTCTGCCTAAACTCACTGGCAATATCTAGTGCGTCAGTCACGACTCACAACTATGTTTGTATAAGTTTCTATGTATGGAAAAGGGAAAGGAGGTTGATAAAGACAGTGAGAAGGCTATTTATAGATTTAGACGAGTTATTTAGAGTATTGACAAAAGTTATTGAATTCAATTTATTTGTTTAGTTTATGTGATATAAATGAAGGAACATTATTTTATCCTTTTAAAGGTTATAAATAAAATTTTTGAAGAAAATACTTAAAATAAATATATTGAATAGTGTAATAAATTAATTTCGAGTAAATTGGGTAAAATTATTAATTGAAGAACAACGAGGAGAAGTAGGTACGACAATGATTCTAAATCCGGGATTTCAAAAGTATAGATCCCGGATTGAGAAGGGTTAAGATTAGACATGTTAAATGAGCTAAGTGAAATATTTTCACCATATTGTGTAAAATGAGAATGTCTTTCATTAAATGTATTATAATTATTGTTAGTGTAAGATGGTGAAAAATTGTCGTTGTTCATAGAATTGGAAAAGAGGTAATTTTGATTATTTTGACTATTTTGTGAAGGACGATTATTATTATTATTCATTATATTTAACCATTTAATTTTAATGATGAGATGAGATTTCGAATAATTAAACGAATTACTTTTTAGTGAAAAAAGTTTCGAGGCTTTTAAGTATAGTTTTTTTAAATAAAAATATTCTAAAATTTTGCTTTAATAATTTAATAGTTACTGTGATCTAAAAAAAAAAAAAAAAAAACAAAAATAAATTTCGTGATTTCGTGTTATTTATTTATAACAAATTATGGCTTATAAATTCAGAGTAATGTTTATAATGCCTTAATAAAAAATTGCAGATTCTTGGCCGAACGCGTGACATAATTTTGGCCAGACATCACGTGAAAAATTTCCTTTTTCGCGTTTTAACATCCGAAGGAAAGGAGGTTCAATGTGTTTATTTTGGCGTTTAAATGAATTATGCAAGAAAATGCAGTAGAACAATATGATCATCAAAGGCGTATTTCATGAGACTTTTTAAGATATGAATTTCTGTAAAAGGAACGATTAGAAAGAATATATATATATGTATTATTATTATAAAAAAATATGTTATTTATTAATAAAATAATAAAAGTAATTGATACAATTCATATGTGAAACATAAAATAAACGAATAAAATTGTTGCATGATTTAAACAATGGATTTTATTATATATGTGCTGTACATACAAAATGAAATATTTATAGAATTCTTTATCAAGTTAATAAATATTACTAAATTCTAACATTCTGAAAGCGTTCAATTGGTTCATTTAAGAATTCTAAAAAAAAATTGTTTATATCTTCAGGAACTCCGGAACTCCAATGTATGTTGGCGTTTTAAAATGAGTCATCATCAATTTTTTTTTTTTTTTTTGTTCTTTTTGTTCTTTTAAAAAACAATAAAATAAAGAACCTAAATAAAGTATCTTATTGAAGAAAAACAATAAACATGAGCCAATTCAAGTAAATTAATTCTTTTTTTCCTCAAAAAGAATAACTGTTTTTTTCTTAAAAAAAAAAAGGCTTAAAAATTGCATCATGCAATTTAAAATTTCCTCCTTTTATTTTTATCATCTGTAGATCGGCAAATTGTATGATTACGGAATCGGCGTTATGACGTTATAAAATTAACGGTGACACGTAGATCATAGTATAATCACATTATTTATATTTTATATAATTAATTACTTTATTTCTAATTATAACAAATCTATTTAACATATTTTTGCAACTGCTGATAATATCACGATTTAAAACTTTGATGTGATAAAATTCAGTAATGAAAAATCTTTATCACAAGACATAATATATAATCACATGTACCTTGGGATATAAATTTTCGAGTAGATATTCACGTACGGGATAAATTTACACATTAGAAAAATTTTTTATTTAGTAGAAAAAAGAACTTCCATTTATTTGTGGCCACATTATAGGACTATTTTCATCCTATATTCGATCGAGAGTATTTCTGACAGCAGTGTCTTCACGATTGGCTAAGGGTGGAAATGGAACGAAGGTACGAGTAATCACGTCACCTTCATTTTCAATAGAATCATCATCATCAATGTGTTGAAAATTTATTTCACATTATTTGTTTTATAAAGATATTTATACTTTTGAAAAATAAATTAACTAATGTGTTCCATATTCGGAATTTAATCTAAAGTTTTTTGCTCATTCAGCAAATTTAGCAATAAAAGCAAGACTGATACACTTTGTTGTTGCATACTAAATATCAAATTATTTTGTAAAAAGAAAAAGGGAACAAAGATAAGGCTTATCATTTGCAGCCAGAAGAATGCGCGCGATAAAATGCCAGGTAAATCAGTGTTTTATATACGGAAAGTGGGAAGAAATCATTATAAAAAAAGTATTAACATAAATGGAAATTGCACATTTATTCAATAATACGAAGAATATAATATACATTTTTCTTGTCGTTTTAATTTAGAATTATGTATCTTTTTATTAACAATGAGTTACTGCCCACTGGCAATTCAATATAACTTATTAAAATTTTATTCAAATTGAACCATGTGATTGCTAAATTAATTTCTTATGAAAAACTCTGAAATTTCTTTGAAACTTGAAAGGCATAAAAATTTCCGATTTTATCACAAAAAAAATCAAAAAAATTATTTAAATACCCATTTATACAAAAATCATTCTTGTATATAATATTTATTCAATTTATTATATTATTTTGAAAAAAATTTTAACATTACCACTACTTTGCAGAAAATCACTAAAATAAGTACCATATCATTACCAAGGAGATCATCACCTGATTCAACAAGATCTCAAAATTTATTAAAAAATCATGTCATTTTTAATGAATACTTATAAATTAAATGAAATACACAACTTTTTAGCTTAATTGGAAATATTGATTTCAAAGAGAGAGACTGGATTTTTTGATCAAAGTGCTATTATTTTGAATTTGTTCATCCATCAATTTTGATGAAGAAGTGCATAAGTCATGTACTATACTTCTACTCTTTGTTGACTTTTTTATGGCATCTTGTAATATTATCTAAAGATTAAGAATAATAGAATTTAAGAAAATGATAAGTAAGTTTATTAGGATTACATAAATTATTATGGTAAAAATGAAACTTTATGCTCGTATTAATTATTCAACATATATTTCATGTATGTTCAGTTACCCACTGTTGGAGGAAACCCCTTATTATATACTGACCATTATATAAATACAAAGTAAATAGAAATCATTTTTATTCATTTAAATTACAAAAATTCTATTATTTCCAGTCACTGGCAAAGTAATAATAGTATGAGTACTGCTTTTTTTTAGGCTGTAATGCACTCATTTTCTGATCTAGAACTTTCCAATTTTTCCAAAGTTTTCTTTAGGATTAATATTTAAAAAACAAACAAAAAAAGTTTTAGAAAAAAATAAATATCCTTATACTTTTCCATTCAAAATGATGTTATGCATTCCAGATTTTTTTTCTGCCAAAGAAGGTTAATAGCATTTCAGTTTTTTTTAGGATGGTTGAGAAATTTTACAAAAAATAGGTAGGTCCCCGGACATTACTGATATAACTCATAATTATGAAAAAGAGCAAATTGATATGAAATTTAGAAGCTAAAAAACATGTTTTTACAATTTTCTCTTCAACCAATGATCCAAATTGGATGAACATTTTTTTAAAACGTAGCTCTCAATGAGATCTGCAAATTAAAAAAATGTTTATCCAAATTGGTTAAATAGATGGCGAGATATCCTTTAAAAAACTAAAAGAGCAAATTGGCTTAATTTTGAAAAAAATGGGTAAAAAAAAAATGTGAGTTATTTTAGTAATGTCCGGGGGTCCTGAATAGGTATTCTCTTGTACTTCTATGAATGTTATGCTAGTTCATTAAAAAAAACCATAAGTTATTGGTCTGATCAACCACAAAAATTAACTTCTAAAAAATGCCACTAAATTAGAATAATTATCAAGTATAATAATTTCACTACAGTGAGTAAAATAAAGGCACAGCTAGTGTTCTGAATGGGTCAGATCAGGTCAGATCAAATGGGTTACCTGATCCAATATTTTTTTTCAGGTCAGATCAGGTCAGGTAACCTATTTGACCTGATCTGACCCGTCTGACCCATCTGATACTGGTCAAAAATGATGTTATCAGGTACATATCAGATACCTATATATTGGTGATTAAACAGATGCATATTAGGCATTTATATATATTTCTACCATATCAGATACCCAATTTGCTACATATTAAATATACCTAAAAATTATATATTATTAAGACCCCCCTGATATTTAGACATAGGTCGAAAGCTAATAAATTGGGCATATGCCCTATTGATAACTATTAGTTTAATAGGTTAGCCAAAATTTAATAATCAATAGGGTATATATCTGATTGATAACTATATAAAAAATTAGGTTATCCAAATTGATCATATTTTTTAATTTGAATAAATTAGGTAATAATCAATAGTCATCATTCAGTTTGATATATAATTATTATTACTTGTAAAACTAAATTCAATTGGCATATACCGATTGATAACTATTAGACTGATCTGTTAATCTAATAATATTAATATAAAAATCAAATTAATTTAAAGTTATTCATTGATTAATTACCAAAAAAAACCTAGAATGATGCACTAGTAAATTAATAATAATCATTTATAATAAGGTTTATTTATTGTTAAATTATGTTGTATTAAATAGTATTATTTTATTGTATTATTTATAAATTGTTTATTAAAATACAATGTTTAATCTGTATTAAAGTTTAATTTCAATTACATAACCACAATTACTTGCTAAAGGATTAATAGTAAATAAACACTTGTGAATGCTTGCATGAAACTGGTGAACATTCTGATAAAAAAAATATTGCCTCTATTTATCTTTAAGAAAAGAATTAAACCCAATTTTTTACCACTCCTTGTTATTAAAAATATCCCAAATAGGCATCATTTCTGTTAAAAGCAAGTAAGTTTTGCAACTTATTATTTCTAAATCAAATATTCCTGATTGAGCCTACAAGAGATGAAAAAAAAAAATTTTACTTTAGCATTTTCATTTAAAAAACAAATATATAGTAGTGTTGCAAAGAAATTTACCGTTTATGCTTTATATAATTCCTTATCCAAAAAGCCAATGGTTTAATAACTGTGCATGATATTATGCCTTGAAATCTAATATGAGTTTTGGACTTAAAATAAAAAATGAAACCGTTAGCCAGCCATTAGCAAAATGTTTCATTAAAAACATCAGGAAATTTTTTCAGGGGATATATAACGATAATTATCACTTTATCGATAATTATCGTGTTTATAAATTGATGATTGACACAATGTGATAATTTTTGATAATTATCTCACAATTATATAACGATTTTTATCTTTTCTAAAATAATCATACTGATAATTTATGATTTGATAATTATCAAAAATATTCTTAAAGCTAATTATCGATATTGATAATTATCAAAAATAATCACGCACGGGTTAATTAGTGATAATTTATGATATTGATAATTATCAAAATAATTTCAACGTTAATTGTTGATATTAATACGAATGATCTAGAATTGTGATATTCCAAATTAGTGCCTAAATGAGTCGAATCAACCTGGGTCAATTTGTGAGTTGAGTCGATTCGAGTCAAGTTTGGAATTCGAGTTGATTCTGAGTTTATATTTGTGAAGTGTGATTAAAGTTGCCTGCCAAAACTAAGGAGTTTCGACATGTCGAAATTGTCGAAACTATTTTGACATTTTGACATTAACCTTTTGATTTGTCGAAATGCCAAAATAGTTTTGACATGCTGAAACTATTTTGATAGTTTCAGCATTCACTAATCTGCGGTTTGCAAATTTCTGATCAGTTTTGATATCGGTCATATGAACCGACTTACTGATCGTAGATAATCTTTTTTTTTTGGAAAAAAAAATGGTTACGGTTTTTTTTTAAACCAGATAAAAAAAAAAATTTTATTTTTATTTTTTTTTTGCTTTAAGTTGCCAGACTTCTTGGACGAACCCGAACTTGAAATGTGCGCAAGTAAGTTAGTGGAGGAATGGGAGGGGATTTTTTTTTTAATATATTGAAGAAACATATTAATGTTTCTTCTACATATTTCTTTTTTTTTCTTTAGGTTGCCGGACTTCTTGAACGAACCTGGACTTGAAATGTACGCAAGTAAGTTAGTGGGAAGTGGGAGGGAATTTTTTTTTTTAATATATTGAAGAAATATACTAACGTTTCTTCTATTTCTTTTTTTTTTTTCTTTAGGTTGCCAGACTTCTTAAATGAACCCGGACTTGAAATGTATGCAAGTAAGTTAGTGGGGAGTGGGAGGGGATTTTTTTTTAATATATTGAAGAAACATACTAACGTTTCTTCTATTTCTTTTTTTTTTCTTTAGGTTGCCGGACTTCTTGAATGAACCCAGACTTGAAATGTACGTAAGTAAATTTAGTGGAAAGTAGGAGGAATTTTTTTAATATATTAAAAGAAACGTACTAACGTTTCTTTTTTATTTTTTTAGGTTGTCAGACTTTTAGATGAACCCGGTCAATAAAATTTTTTTATTACAAGCAATAATATAAAAACTTTTTTTAAATGTAATAATTTATTATTTAATCCAGAAGTCAATTTCAATTATAACAATAAAATAAAGTATTGCAATAAATTTTAGTTTTTTATGTGTTTAATTTTAAATTTTTTTTTTACTAAATTTTTAATATGCATGCTATATGGCCGGGACGTTACAAATTACAATCAATCTATCAAACTTGTATCAAACTTGTATCAAACTTGTATCAAACTTTATCAATATCTATATAAACTTTATTAATTAGGATCGTTCAATTTTGAATCAAATTGTGACTAAAATCTTAATATTTTATATATCACGAGAGTGATGTTTTAATTTCGGCAATTTCAACATGCCGAAACTATTTCGGTAATTTTGTACAATTTTGGCAATTTTGACATGTCAAAACTATTCTGGCATTTCGGCATTTCGACATATTTTTAGTTTCGACATTTCGATATTGGCCTATTGAGTTTCGGCAGGCAACTTTAAGTGTGATATATAAATTTGTATAAGAAAAAATCCATGATCTTCCTAATGGAATTAAAAAACGTTTCGCAACATTTTTATTAACATCAACTAAAAAATGTTGTGAAAAACATTTTTTTTATATGTAAATTATTAAATAAAAATGTTTTGCAATGGTTTTAATTAATACTGCTTCCCAAATTCAAAATTGCCAATCCCTAATCCCGATTCTTATAAATATAAATGTAAGCATCAATTAGTTGTTATGTGATTAATTTCTAAGTGTACAAGGACATTTTCGCATTATCCACATTCTGCAGTAAATCACATTTGATTGGGTGATTTAGTGGTAATGCTGGCCAAACCTCTATCCGAAATTGTTAAAAAATGTAGCAAAAACGCTTTTTTTATATGTAATGAAATGTTTTGCAATGTTTTTAATTAATACTTTTAAAAACGTTGTGAAAAACGTCCAGCTGACATTATAACCATTCTTTTTAGTCTACATAATCAACATTTTTAAAATAACCAACTTAATGTTGATCTGCAGTTCGATCATTTACTGTTAAAGTTTAAACTTAAACTTTTTTCAGTTATTTCCTTTCCTTCTCGTATTTTCCCCTTCTCTCTCTTTTCCATTTCCCCTTTCTTTCCTATTTTTCTTTGTTTTCATCCTTTTACTTTCTCTTCCTTCCTTTCCTCTATTTTCCTTTCATTCACCTTTCACTTTACCTTTTACCTTTTGTTTCTTCTTTTCCTTCTTTTTTTCCTATCTCTTCTCACCCTTCTTTCCTTCTTTCCCTTTCCTTTTTTCTCCTTTCCCTACTTTATTTTCTTTTCTAATCCATATCACTTTTCTCGTATTTCTGTATAAACGGCTTTCGAAACATGAATTTTGGATTTTTTTACTCTTTCCTCTTTTTTTAATTTATAATAGTATTTATGATTGGGAAATTTGATGAGTGGCTTCTTTAAATAAATAATTACCCTAACGAAATATTTACTAATGTTTCATCATTTCTCTTTTTGTAGGAGGCAGTCCTTTTTCGGAGTATTTGGAACTGTGAAAAATTATAGACGGCCAGGTCTTTGGATGATTGGAATTCGCGAGTGGGTTTCCATAGTTTTTAATTTCATAGTAACGAAACGTTTATTGACATTTCAAATTTTATCTTTTTTTTAATGGATCTAGATGCGTGGATTTTAGTTTTTGGTAAGAGAACTAAGTAATTATTTGATTGGATAATGGAACGTTTTTTATCGTTTCATATTTTTCCTCTGTGAAATTGGCCTTTTTTTTGATATGTATTTTTTTTAGACGGTTGGACACGTGGGATTCGGTAGGTATTTTTTTGTTTTTTTTTATTTCTTTTAGCAAAATATTTTTCTAATGTTTTGTTTTTCTCTCTTATAGCTTCTGACTTCGAATTTTGGCATTGATGTGAAAGTACTGAAAAAATATGTCAAAGTTTTTTCTTTTAATTTATTTTAACAAAACATTTACTGACGTTTCATTTTCTTTCTTTTTTTTATAGATGGACCTTTCAGATCTCTTTGGTACGTAGACTTTGGTAAATTCTATTTTTATAAAAAAAACTTTTTTTTTATATTAACAAACAGTTTCTAACATAACAGTTCATTTTTTTCTTCTATAGATGGTTTTGATTTTTAGTATTTGGACGGTAAGGTGTTTTTCAATTATTTATTTTTAATAAAACAACAAACAGCCACTAATCTTTTTTTTTCTCTTTTTTTTAGACGTCCGTTCATCTTTGGACGTGTAGATTCAGTAAGAAATTGATTTTTATTGATTGCTTTTTTTCTCCTTATAATAAAGCGTTTTCTAACGTTTCAATTTCTTCATTTTTTTAGGTCTTTTGCTTTTTAAATTTGGATGTGTTGAATTCAGGTTTTTTTTTTATTTTTATTTTAACTAAACAAACAAACTTTTGCTAATGTTTGTTCTATTTCTTTTTTTTAGATGGATATCTATATATGTAAATCTCGTTAAGGATGGAAAGTGTTTATGAACTGTTTTTTAACAAAACAATTATTAACAGTTCAATTTTTATTTTTTTTTAGATGCGGCTTGTTCTTCAGGTCCTGGCAGTGGGTATTTATTTATTTTTTTATTTATTTCTTTTAACAAAGTGTCTTTAACATCTCAGTTTTTTCTTTTTGTAGAGATTTTAAACTTTTGATGATTATATGAGTAATGAAAATGGTAAGTCTCGCAACTTTATTTTTCTTTATTTTTTTTAAATAGAAATGATAACTAACATTCCTCGTGTTTTCTTTATAGGCTTCAACTTCGTATTTGGGTATTGAATCATAAGTTAATTTTGAACCTTTTTTTCCTATTATGAAAAAATTTTTAACATTTTTTTTATTTGTTTTTCTTGTAGGTTCTTTGCCATATCAATTAGGAGCACTGAGATTTGGAAATGGTAAGTTTTTTTGTAAAACATTACCATTATTTTTTCTTTTTAATTGATATGTTAATTAATTGTTTTTTTCTCTTTCTGTAGGTTCTGAAAGGTTTCTTTTTTTTAGACGAGAAATTTGGTAATAATCCCTTTTTTTAAAATGAAAAAAATTTTTTAACGAAACGATCATTAACGTTTTGTTATTTTTTAGGTGATCAATTTTTGGATCTCAAGATGAATAACGGTATCTTTTTTCAAGATAGATAATGGGTTTGTCTTTTTTTTAAAAAATAACTCTTTAATGAAATAACCATTAACGTCTCATTATTTTTCTTTTTTTTAGGCAATTTGTTCTTCGAATCTTAAGGTGGATATTGATTTTTATATTTGAAAAACAAATTTTTTTTTAACAATGAAATAATCTCTAATGCTTCATTATTTTTCTTTTCTTTTTTTTTATTAGGCGATCTATACATCAGATCTCTGTAGGTGTATTATTTTAAAAAACAGAATTTCTTTTTTTAACAAACTGATTATTAATGTTTCGTTTTACCATTTCATTTTCTTTTCTTTTTGTAGATTTGGACCTTTGTGAATGAACGATTACAAAATGGTAAGTTTCGCAACCCCACTGTGAAACTTAATTTTTCTTATCTTTTGTTTAAGAAACATTTGACTTACATGTTTATTTAATCTTTGAAGATTACGATGTTGGGCGATTAGCTAGATTTGTAGTTTTAGTATTAAATTTAGTATAGAATTAATTCAAATGTATTTATTGATGTAATAAAACCACATTTAACAATAAAGTATCTAATATTATATAATTATAAAATAATTGTCTTTTAACAATACCGATGATTATTATTATTTATCCATATTGATACTACTCGACAAGTCTAATTATTATCAATATATATCATATGACTCTTAATCGATATATTTCCCTTAGTTAAATTCTGATAATTTTATTATTATTTATCCATATCGATATACCTCGACGAGTCCGATTATTATCAATATATATCACATTTTATAATTATTGTGATAAAATCCGATAAGGCAATATATATCGCTATATATCACCCAAAAAAATTTCCTGATGCAATAAAGGATTAATGATGCTATTGAAGATTTTAAGACTATTTGAAACATATAATTTACAGCTGTGTCTATATTGCTAGTACGAGATTTGGAAGTAAGGGACTTCTTGGTACTCTTTTTTATTGGTATTCCACTTCGCACCACTTTTTTTTTAAAGCATAGCAATTTCGTGATTCATCATCAATATCATCATTATTAATATATTCATCATCCTCTTCGATTTCTTCTTCAGGATCTTCTTCTTCCAATATGTATTCTTCAGAGTCTTCAGGATCTTCTTCCTCATTTTGGTATACATAATTAACTTTTTTAGTCCGCTTAAGTCCAGGACAATTAACTTTTGTATGATCAGCCTTTCCACATGCTGAGCAATTCCTGGTTTGCTTAGCTTTTTGTACCACTTTTCTAACAACTTTCTTCGTGGCATATGCACTTTTGGGTGTAAAGGGGCTCTTTCTAATATGAGCTGTTTGACCTCCTAATCTCTTTTTAAATTCTTCATAAATAAAATTTTCTAATGTTGCATCATCTGTTCTTATTCCTGTATAAGCCAAATCTTTTGCTAGACGAATTTTAAAATCATCTTTTTGTGATTGAGCAGGTAAAGCCTGGTTGGGATAAGATTGCTATTCTGTTATTCGTCCTTTACTTTCCAACCAAATTCTTCGTAAATCTGTAAAGAAAGCACCTAAATTAAGTGGATTAGCCTGTCTAAGTCTCATTTCTATATATTAAGGTATATGGGTATATAGATAAGGCAAAATATCAGCATAAACAAGTCCTTAGGCATATGGTTTAATCCTCTTTTCATAAGTATCTGCTGTATCTATTGAAGAGAATCTTTCTGTCATAAGTGCTCTCATGGCATCTTGATTAGTTCCAACCATTACTTCATGATACTTACCTCGTAGCCAATTCAGAAATTCAGGTTCATTATTAATTGCATTATTTGCATTATATGGATAGTTGCTGGAACAGGATGGAATCTTCCTGTCATCTTTTCTATCATTTTATTAGTTCTGGCTTGGAGATTAAATTGAGCAACTGTTAGTAGTTAGGCTGTTTCATTTATAGTTCTAAGTTTTGCATAATATGAATCTGACTCTTCTTGTCCATCATAATATGGAAGGGATGCAAGTTGTGGATTTATGAGTTTGTACACATCTACTAAGTTTCCCATGTTTGCTAATAATGGATTGTTTTGTAAATTCAAAATAATTTGTCGTGAATTTAATTCCCTATCCTTTCATTTTTGGTATTTATTAAATACAAATGCCCGATTGAATTCTGCTAAGTCTGCCTCAGCTTTGTGTCTCTGATTTATTAGCTGAAGAATGGCTTTTTCTCCTACTAATACATTTATTCAGTTTTGCTTTCTTAAGGCTATTCTTTGACTATTAGTTTGCCTATTTTGAGCTATTTGCTACCAACGTCAACGCTTATTTACCTCATTATTATATGGGTTTTTTGTTAGGAAAATGACCTTCTGAGAAATTTTTTAAATTTTATTGTTAAGCTTATTTTAATCTATTAGCTTTGAAAAATAAAGAACTATAAAAATCTCAATTTTTGATAAAAAGTTCTCAGAAGGTCATTTTCCTAGCAAAGAACCCATATGCCAAAGTCAGTAGCTGAGCTCTTTGAAAATATTGATTTTTAGTAGTTGTTAAATCATTCCTAAGGCCATTGATTCGATCATTATTAGCTATACGGTATAAACCTTGTATGTTAATAGCATCTTGAGCAGGTAGTCCACGAGCAGTTGTTAATGAAATTCGTATACCATTTAATGTATTTTTAGGGTTAAATGATGTATCTCCATCAATATATGCCTCTACCCAATCTAGTGCTGTAGCGATATTTATTAAAATATCAGGTATGGTCATATTTTCTTTTTCTGGTCGTTCTTCTTCTTTAGAATGTTTATTACTAGATTTAGATAATTCTTGTATATGAGATTTAAGTTTATCTATTGTGTGTTCTAGCTGGATAATTCGATTATCTTGAATAACTAATGCCTCCTCTTTTACTCCAGGTGATTCTGACATTTTTTATGTTCACTTAGAATAACCTTACATTTATCCTTTAGCTGATTAACTTCTTCATCATAAGATTGTAAATTCTTTTCAAGATGAGAAATATATCGCTCACAGGCTTTAATTTTCTCTTCAAGTTTGCGGATTTTCTTTTGTACTAACTTTATCCCTAGATCAAAGTTGCTGTTTAGTTGTTCAAGATATGTCTGCTCAACTCCCATTGTTACCTATTATTTCTATAGATTCTGGTGAAGCTCAAAATCTTGATATTTCTATTGCTTTGAAAAAGATTTATTATCAGCCTATTGGTTATTATCGAAATGCTAAAAAATTGCATGAAGCTTCTCTTAAAGCTGGATATGATTTTAGTTTAGACGAAGTGAGGGACTGGCTTGAGAGACAGGCTGTATACCAAATACATAAGCCTCATCCTAAATATATTCCTTGTGCAAGTTTTACCTCTATTACTACTCCCAATGAAGTCCACCAGGCAGATATTCTTTACATGCTTTATGATAAAGTAAGATGAATTACATATCTTTTTTGCCTCAATATTGTGGACGTGGCTTCGAGATATAAAGTATCCATCTCTATTGGTGCATATAGTGTCAAGGATAGGCAGGGAATTTTAACTTCAAAGACTATTGCTAGAGCTCAGTAGGGCACAAATGGGAGTTCTGGGACAGATTTCACTGAATAGGTATACAGATGTGTAGCATCCCCCTGGCTACTTTCCCGATATACGAAATTATGTAATCTTTTTTTAACCCCAAATTTATTTCCAAGACCAGGAAATATATCGAAATATGATATTGAATTTAAGTTTTAAATCAGGCTGGGGCACAAATTTTGTTAACATATTATTTTGCCCAATTTTTTAGTTTTCAAGTTAAAGGAGATCACCATCTTTGTTAACGTGCTGGCCCAATTTTCAATCCCAAATAATATAACGAAAAAAGTATGCCATATTGCTTGCCCTTCAGGAGAACCCTGAACACTGAGGACCGAAGTGTCTGAGCGTGTTCAGGGTTCGACCTGTCAAGCATAATTTGCATACCATATTTTTATGTTATCCTAGAATTAATTCTAAAGCTGATTCATTAATAAAATCAAAAATTTTTTCGTATGACTTAGTGAAGCTAAGTCATACGAAAAAATAGATAACAGGAAAGAGTTCTAAATATTATTCTACTATATTCTAGCATATAAGTAATTTTTTGATATGCAGGAAACCATTCTAAAGCCATTTCTATTACCAAACATTAGGACAAATAAGTCATACGAAAAATTTTATAAGTCATACAAAAAATTAAGTCATACGAAAAAATGGATAACAGGAAAGAGTTCTAAATATTATTTTACTTTATTCTAGCATACAAATAATTTCACAATACACAGAAAACCATTCTAGACCCATTTTCTTAATAAAATCATAAGGTTAAATAAGTTATATGAAAAAAATTACACCTATAAGTGTCACCTCTAAATCATACGAAAAATTGCTAACTATTCTGAGTACATCGAGCCTTATCCCGAATCCTGTTAACATATTGAATCACATAGTATCCTTTAACATGCAATGGGCACCGTCCTGAAGTAGAACCAGTAGGCTTACCACATTCACTACAAGAGATGCGTGGCTTAGCCTTCCAATGTAAATAGCATCCTTCTGGTCACATGCAGGGGACTCCATGGGCCTTGCCAGTATTAAGTAAGTATGGACAGAAATATTCTCCGATCATTTTCACTATATAGGGAAATAATTAATTAAAGAGAAAAATCTGTAAGGGTAATATATAAAAAAACTTTATACACAATGAGTACACAAATTCAATTACCTGAAGCTAAGCCCACCTCCCAGCAGGTTGAGCAGACATTAATAAACGTCATTAAGGCAGGAATCTATTATAGAAAGCCAAAGGATGGCAAATTCATGCAAAGCTATAAAGAAAGAGTCAAGAAATTGCGTCAGGCAGAAGACCCTGATGAATTTATCCTAGAAAATGCAAAAAGATTGTTCCCAACTAAGGATAAGTATCATCAAATCATGGATGACTACAAATCTTGGTATGGAAAAGATCCAAAAATTCTCAATGCTGTTATAGACCTATATAAGTTATATTATAAATTAGCTAAGGATTATTTCAATACAGAAGAACAGGTTAATGAAGAAACTGAAGACTTCTTGTCGTCAATTTGATAAGACCCACTGGGGAGGCAATTCAGTATCAAAGGGAATAACCATTAACTCTTTTTGCACAAAAGATCTTTCAGGATGTTTGACTACATAATCATCATCATCAGTTAGTCCAAAGGAGACTTCTTCCAGCCAGTACAAGACTGGCTGATTTTTTTGCATCATAGATTCCCAGATATGATAAATACGTGGAGACCAATTCACGTCACCAGCATGACGTCTCCCATCCTCTAAATCAATAGGATACAACAAATATCTTACTAATACATCGCTAGAAAGCTTTTCCTCATCAAAGCCTATAGGACCATCCCAAAGGTAAGAAGGCTTAGCAAAGACCTCTTTTTTCTTTATTGCATCAACAGGAGAAATACCAAGCTGACGTGTGATGGAATTATTAATGTCCTCAACAACTATCGGCAAATTCTTTACCCAAGCCCTGGATCGTCTATCTACCCTATGAAAAAAAAGCATCCAGAATTTATCCTGAATTTGTCCGGTTAAATATGTAGACAAATTCCGGACATTTAATGTGTCCAGAAAATATTCCAAAATGTGCGCGTTTCCAGATGTTCGGAATATATCCAGAATTTGGTTTAGTCCGGAATCTGTCCAGAATTCATCGGAATCCAGAATAATTTATTTTTTATATATAAATTTCCATAGTAATCCAGACAAATTCTGAACAAATTCCAGACTTATAAATATTCTGGACATTTTCCGGTCAAAACTTACATCTTAATGCTGGGGCAAATTTATATCCTTAATGCTGGGAAAATTTACATCTTAATGCTAGGATAAATTTACTTCTTAATGCTGGGACAAATTTACATCTCAACGCCCGATCAAATTTACACTATAACACCAGTCAAATTTGCACACAAATTAAATAAATAAATTTTAATTCAAAAATTTACAGATAATAATATTTTATTTATTAAATGCCAAAAATTATTTATTGGTATTAACATTAAAATCAACAAAAATACATAAAACTAATATATTGTATAATTTTGCCTGAAAGAATCATTAATAAATATGTAAAAAACAGAGAAGTATAATTAATATATTAGTCAAATATTAAATATAGTAAATAATAAAGAAATTTAATTTAGTTAGTTAAAAAAAGGTAGAAAATTTGTTAGTAATATTGAAAAGTTAGTAATATATGAAGTACGAAAAAAATTTAGTTAGCCACGTAAAAAAAAGTAAAAAGTAGTATATTTAAAATATGAAAAAATTTAGTTAGTTACATGTTAGAAAAATAGAAAAATATAGAAGGTTAGTAATATTTTAAAATATACAAAAGAAAAGAAAAATAAATACCTATTTTTGAAGACGAAGATGTGGTGATGATCTTAAATATGTAAATAAAAAGATAATAAATATGTAAAAAAAATAAATAATATATGCTTTATAATTGTGTTAATTACCAGTTAATTGCCTGTCAAAAAATATTTACTGTCGAGAATATTAAAGAAAATTCTTAAAAGAAAAAAGTGTTTACTGTCAGAAATGAGAAAATTATTTAAAAGAAAACAAAAAGTTCGTGTTTGGTTATTTTTAGACCAATATTTATATTTATATTGATCAACACATAAGTGACGTAAATCACCAATCATATAATCTAAATCACATGATCATAAATTAACCGTATTGTCACTAGTCGATTTACAGGGCAGTAAGTAGTAACAGTGTATATAGGCGATAAATTGGAAAATAAAATTAACACAAATGTATAATTAGGACTTTAATACAAATAAAGTATACAATTGATAAGAATATGAAATAAATCGTTAGGCGTTTTATTAAAATGTCAACAATCCAACCATATTACTGCTACACTCGGCGCTCTGTAATATTCGTTTATTTCTTTATAGGTGTTTCTATCTAAAAACTAAACAAATTCAACACACTGATTTTTCTCTCCTTTCCCTTCCTTATATATACCCTCTAAAATTTGAAACAATTCTCACTTGTCCTTTGGCTAAGTTGTCCAAAGTACCATTCGTCCTTTGTACAATTAGTACTAAGCCAATGCTTGTTGATCGTAAACTATGTAATAAAAATAAACTATATAAATAAACTAATACTAAAATTTTCATAATGCATTCATATTTTTATATATATAATGTCTAAATCTTTTGTACGACAGTCTCATCTATAACATAAAAAAAAAATCCAAAACGTCTAAATTGCAATAAAATCTAGTTTTGAGTAAAGGTATTAAAATGATTCAACTCAAGAAAATTTCGACCCACAAGCTTTTAATAGAACGATCATAATTGAAAATAATTTTTTTTAACTAAACAGAATAGGGCTTATTATGTTCATAATGTTCTTAAAGGAAACGTTCGTATTAGATGAAGGTTAGTTAACGATTGTGTTAACATTACAAATCAAATGAGTACAAAAAGCAGCTGATGAAATTTAAAATAATGAAAATATAGAACAATTTACAATAATGATAACGGTAATTGATCTAATTAATAATCTTTGTTGTTGCTGTATTTTTTGGACTAAACATTATTTTATTTATAAAATCAATCTTTTACAATGTACGGAATATGATTACTATAATTTGAAAAAATATGAACAAAAATTATTTTCATATCTATTTATTTTTCTGTGTAAGCTTTTTAAATAATTAAAGTAAAAAAAAAAAAATTATTAAATAAAATTCATGTTTGTTAACGTTAAAAAAAATTTTTCGTATAAATTAAAATTATAATAATATTTACTTATCGATTTCTTTATCGCCAATCTTCTTGATCTTCGTTCAAGATCATTGTGGTCCTTTTTCTTTTTATTATCATCGTTGTCTCTATTCATTTGTTCTTGGTTTTTCTTTTTTTTGTATCCAAATTATAAATTGTAAAAAATAAGAAATAACATCACATGTATTATTATATATATATTGTATATGTATATAAAAATAAATAACTAACCTGATTATTACTCTGATTTTTGTTCTGGTTGCTATCATTGTCGTCCTGATTGTCATTCTCACCCTCATCATCCTCGTCATCCTCATCCTCATCATCCTCATCATCGTCATCCTCGTTATTGTCATCCTGGTTAACGTTCCGATTATTATCTTTTTGATTGTGAGAAATTTGGGGAGATTCAATTTCTTTTTTTTTTTTATCTCTTAAATATTCTCCTAGATTTTTAAAAAAATAAAATAAATGACAGATAAACAACTAAATAACTCAAAAAAAAAAAAATTAATTCATAATAATGTTGTACGTTTATTATTAATGATTGAACGTACAATTTCCTTGATTGCCCAATCATTAATGCATTTTGGGAACAAAGGGTTCTTTTCTTTAAACTAAACCAATTATTAAAGATGTTAATTATTATGAATAAAATCAAGATAAATTGACAAATTTGTGAATCTTTTTACCCTCTTAATAATAATTAAAATTTGTTTTGAATCCTGATCCTTCCATCTTTTCCTTGAATCTAATATACCAGCTTTAATTAAGTCCCGCATATCATTCTATTAATCAGATATTAATTATTAAAAAATTATTTAAACGTAAGAACTGTTTAACTGCTAACTTACATGATATCCTTGGTATATACGTTTGTCTAAATGGAGGATTTTGCAAATATTTTTTGAGCTTCCTACCAGTTTGACAATTCCATGAGATTGATTTTGATTCAAAGGTTGATCATGGATTGGTGATGGTGGTGATGATACTGATGATAATCTTTCCTCTCTCTGAAATATGTTAGAAATTAATAATAATTTTATTATTTTAATACAATTTTTATTCTAACTAAAATTAAAACATACAATTTGATGTGGATTTTGATTTTGTGCTGATCTTTGCGGGCTAGTACTACGTGGTGGTATTCGTGGAATTTGACTTGGTAGTAGTTTTTGTAAACCTGGACTTCGTACAGAATATCGTGAACCTTGTATTATTATAAATGAATCTGTAGCTTTTCAATATAATAAACAAATTATTCATTGCTTGTAATGTAAAATAAATATACCTTGACTACGAGAATGAAAATGCATCATTAGCAATTTTTAGTAATATGATTAATAAATATCAAGAAAGAATAAACGTGTATATATATATTCTTTATTACCAGCTATTTCAAAATTCTTTGATAAACAGGTTATTTCTGAATTTTTGATTAAACAGCTCGACTTTTTCCTAAAAATGGAGTGTGTATATAACTTACTTTCCTAAAAAAAAAATATGAAAATGATTTTTTTTTCCCAAAATAAATCTTCCTAGTTACCCAATAATAATATTCCCAAGAATGAATATTGCCGAGAATTTAAAAATTTACCCTTGAGAAGAGTTGGAAGAGTTTCTCCTGAGAATAAATGATTAAAGTTCAGTCCCTGAGAAGAGTTAGAAGAATTTCTCCTGAGAATGAATGATTGTTCCTAAATATGTAAATAGTTGATATATTTTTCACATGTTATTTTTCCAAATTATTAAATCTGAAGATTTATCCCTTTACCATACTAATTATTCATAATTAGTTACATGCGAAATTATTACTCTTTACATAAATCAAAAAAAAAAAAAATATATATTTTTTGTTTAACCAAAAATTTTTCACTTAAAACCAATTTCACAAAAAAAAAAAAATTTTTTGCTTAGTCGACAAAAAATTTTTTTTTTCCATAAAAAAATAGGAGATAATCAATCTATTGTAATTTGTGGGAAAATATATAATGTTTTTACAATAGATGAATTCTTTGTATTATTATTATGTAAATAAAAATTACAATATAAATAAATATAAATACTTCTAACTAAATAAATTTTTATTTATTTCTAAAATTATAATGTGTCACATCAGGTTTTTAGCTGATATTAAAGTCATCAAAACCATTTAAACCATTTATCAATCAGAAAAATTTTTAGCATTTATCATACGATATTACCTGAATATTTATTCAATTAAAAAAAAAAGAAAATGTTATTGTTCAAGATAATAATATTGTGATATATGCCTTATAAAATTTTAAAATAATTTTAATCTACTAACATTACAGTAAATAAAATATATTGTATGTACAATTTTTTAGTAAATATTATATTATATTATTATAATGAATGCGAAAAGAAAGTGACTGCAAATACATTTATTGAACCGCCAATTCATGATCGTGCATCAATTTTTAGAAAAAAATCAACATCCATGTGATTGTTGAAAATTAATATTTACGTTATAAATAAATAAATATTATTGTTTAATGATTATATAATTATTAAAAATATAAAATAAAGATTACATAATATAAAGGGTTTTTCGGTTGCAAAAAAATATGTACTCATGAAACTATATTTTTAAAAAAAAAAATATTTTAGAAAATGATATTATTCATTTATGTACAATATTGTTAACTTCATTTAAAAAGATGATATTATTCAGGAAAAGTTAAAGATCCAGATCGAACCAATCTGGATGTTGTTTACTTGCGTTTAAAAAAAAATCTAAAATATATAAAAAGGTCGATATTTTACAAAAAAAAAATTACTGTTACAAAAAAAAAAAATCAATATTAAAAATTAAAAAATAACAATTTTACATATAATGTCTCAAGAAACTGTATTATGTTGTTCACCAACTCAGTCCGTCGAGTAGTGAATTATGAATATCTTCAGGGAGACACTAGCTATGAAGTATTCCAATCAATTCCTTACACGCTAAAAGGCAGTGTATTTGATAATTGAAATGTATCTTTACTAGTTGTAGGTACGTTAACAACTTATACAATAAGGCAATCTTATAACACTTGCAATTACAACTTTATTATAAACAACTTGTCTTTTCTTGTTTTATTTTAACAATCACTGCGCATGTAACACCCTAATTTTTTTTATTATATAAGATATAAAAAAAATTGCGGCGAAGCTTTATCATTAGATATAGTGTATATATATGTAGATCAAAATCAGTTAAAATTAATTTAACTGGTTAAAATTGACGATCTTTAAATTATAATTCCGGCCGAAATATTCTTAATTCTGGCCAAAATCGTAATGCCGGCCCAAAATCGGTAAAAATTGAAAATTTCAGGTCAAATGTAACACCGCATTTGCGCAATGTAACACTTTAAACCCAAAAGTAAATAATAAACTAATTAGTCTCTTTTTCGAATATATTAAAAAAAATTTTCATTTAACTTCTGTTATTCAAGTTGGATCTCCACTAGAAGTATGTGTATTTTTGTTATCGAAAATAAAGAAAAAAGCGAGTTACTCTTTATTTTTTCATTTTATTCGTTTTTATTTACTTTTTTTTTTATAGATTTCGCTAGAACTTATTTTTTTCCTTTAAAATTCGGCTGCTGAACTTTTTCTTCCTATAATTTAAAAATTAAAGTAAGTGTTTAAGGCTTGTATTTCGCGAGTAGGGGTAGGAGTATTGTTATTTATTTTAATTTTATGGTAGAAATTTTTATAAATAATTTTTTCTTTATTTTAGGGAACTTCGAGAATTTATTTCAGAACTTTAAGTATGAGTTTTGTGGGTGAAAGTTTCATATCTTTCTTTATTAATTTTGGTTTTCTTCTTCAGGAGCGTTTCAGAGCTTTAAGTTTATAATGGGATTCTTTTCTTTTTTTTTTTATTTAGGGACATTTCAAGAACTTCTCTTTTGAACTTTCAGGTAACAGGAGGGGTTTGACTTTCATGTGTGAGTCGTGTGGGAACCTATTTTTTTTTTATTTACTAATTTTATATCTTTTATTTATTTAGGAACATTTTTTTAAGAACTTCTTTTTCGGACTTTCAGGTAAGGGGGAAGGAAGAGGGGTTTGACTTTCATGTGTAAGTCGTATGGGAACCTATTTTTTTTTATTTACTAACTTTATATCTTTTTTTATTTAGGAACATTTTAAGAACTTCTTTTTTGGACTTTTAGGTAAGGGTTTTATGAGCGGGAGTATTTTATTTTCTTTTAACTAATTTCTTTTTTGTTATTAGGAACATTTCGGATATTGTCTTTTTTTTTTTAGAAACGGTTAGGACTTTTTTCAGGTATTAAGTTTACATTAATTTTATGGTGGGAGCCCTATTTATTTATTGACTAATTTCGTTTTCTCTTTTTCTTTGTTTAGGAACGCTTGATTAAAATTTTCAGACGTGAGTTTCTACTAATTTCTTTTTTAAGAACGCTTTAAGGCTTTTCAATCATGGACAAGAATCATTTTTTTATTAACTAATTTATTTCCTTTTTTTTAGGATAATTTGGGTTGCCCTAAAATTTTTACTTTTAACCTTTGGTATGTGTTTCATTTCAGTGACGTAAAACAAATAATTTTATTTGAAATAATCGAATATTAACTAAAATTTTTTTTTTTTTTGTAATAAAAACTAATAGATTATGTCTTCAATTAATAATTTGAACATAAATTCAGTTGATGAATTTTTTGATAATATTGCCGATTATGAAGAAGATTTTAGTTTTGTACGGAACAATGAAAGTGCTTTTTACTCTGCAAAGAAAAGAGCATTAGAAAACAATAGTGATAGTTCGACAGATAATAATTTTGAAGGCGAAGTGAATGATGATCAATCAGAAACTACAGCTGGTACTGATGTTGATGCTATTGATTCTGAATTAGAAATCGCACAAATTGATACTAAAAATTTATCCAAATGTGTAATTATAGATTTAAAGGATGGGAAGTTGCAAAAATGTAATTCAGACGAAAAATTACGAGGTTTATGGCAGTTAATAGGCACTTGGCAGTTGGATAATCTTGCTGTTAATCAAGCTGGAAAAGAATTGCATAAGCTTGGTATTTGTTATTCACATTTCATGTTCGATCAAAATAAACTTCATAAAGCAGGTGCAAAAGGAGGAAAAAGTGTAAATCAAAGTCTAATTCACTCTCGCAGATGTAGATTTTGTGGAAAGGATTATTATTTCTTTAGCCGTGGAAAGTATTGTGAAGAACATTCATGGAATATATTAGGCAAAGAATTTAGATTGGCTTGTATTTGCCAAAAGGGATGTAATGCATTAGAACAAATTGACCCAATAATAACACTAACTAATTCTAATAATAAATATAATAAAACGCGATATGTATGTTGTAAATGTTATGAAGAAAATGGTGGCCATATTTATATCAGACGAGGACATGGCAAAAGGGGTGTACATTGTAGTGAAACGGAAAATCATTCAGGAGATGTAGCTGCATCATTAGAATTAATGGGTAATTGGATTTTACAGGTTGCTTATGAAGGAAATTCTGATCTTCAAGAAAGGATTTTAGCTGTAATTACACCTGCACTTCAACAATTAAATAATACAGATAATTCATCACAAAAAAGCAAATCATCATCATCTAAAAGTAATATAGAAAATAATTCATTGCAAACAATTAATTTATCATCTGAAAATAAAATTTTAAAAACTCCAAGTCTTTTTGCAATTAAATTAATTTTTAAATTGTACAGTATTAATTTAAATAAGCTTAATTCAAAACATAGTTACTTATTTGGTAATAAGTTAGCTGAATTTCTCTTGAAAAATTGCAAATATTTACATGTTAATAAAGTATTTTTAGAAAATCCACAATCTTTAGATGAATATCAAAATGCCATTCCAACTGAATTATACAATTTTTTTGAAGGGATAATTAGTAAATTATTATTTAACCGACGTCAAATAGCAAATAGAGTTGCCAAATCAAGGAAAGTGGAGTATATACCTAAGGAAGTAAATCAAAAAAAATTGCAAAAAATAAGTACTATGCTTAGTTCAATAATATTAACAATAGGATTTACTAATACATCTTTTTGGCTTACACAAACATTAACAAGTTTATGTCGAAAACCACGACTTCTTTCATCTTTACATCGAGTACTTGAATCTGTAGGCATTATTTCACATTCTATTACTCATGAAAGAAAACTAGAAATTGCTCGAATGTCCATATCAAATCCTCAATCCCGAATAATTGCTGGGCCAAAAATATGGAATGTGTGTGTTATTGATAATATCGATTTCAAGCAAAGTTCTTTTACATGGGGCAATATTTATGATACTACACGAACAACTTCACATGCAATATTACGTCTTCTTTTTCAGTTTGTTCTTCCTATTGAATTATCATCAATCTCTAACAGTTCAATTGAATTAACAGAAAATACTTTTATTTTTGGACAAAATCAAGAAGCTAGTAAAGTAGTACATGATTTTGGAAAAATTATTGAAGGTTTTTTTTCATGGGAATTAAATAATGAGAGTATATTAAATTGGAATTATGATTTTGATATGGAGATTATTAATAAAAAAATTATAGAAATATATAATACTGGTAATTTATTACCACCTGCAAATATAGTTATTTTGGAAGCAGGTGGAAATCCAAATAATAATGATGATATTGCAAAAGCATGTGATCAATATTTTACTGATTTAAATATTAATGATAATGAAAATATCAATATATGTTGTGATGAGGCAATTTTTAGACGAATAATGCAGTATCATTTAATTAATCCAAGAGTTTGTCCTTTATTAGGCCAATGGCATACCAGTAAAGATATGTGTAGTGTATTATTAGTTATTTTTTCAAGTTATGGAATTTATAATCTTGCTGCTTTTCTTGGAGTAAAATTTTTAGATAAATTAGAACAAGTTGTAGATTATAGATCAACTTGTCGTGTTCTTGATTTACTATGGGGAGCAGTTGGTTGTGCACTTAATATTTATGCAAAAAAAAATAATCTTTGCTTTAAAGATATAATAAATGAGGAAAATAATCTATTAAAAGTTTGGTATTTTTTTTTTGAATGGGGGAGTTATTGGAAGGGACATAGAGTAGGAATCCGTACTGGAAATTCTTTATTGCAAATCCAATGTCTTGCTGCTTTTGCTCCCTTATTTCCTTCAGCTGGAAAATTAAATTATATGAAATCAACCACAAATTATCTTGCACTATTAGCCAAATATCCCAAACTTTGTACACTTTTAGAATATGCTTCCTCAGTTAATCTTACACGTGATGGGCATTTTTATGCATTTGATGAAGCTCTTGAAACTTTTGGTGTTAAATATATAAAAGAAAATATTACAGGAAATATCTATAATATTGAAAATCTTAAAAGACAGATAAAAGCAGCTCAAGCAGAAAGAGAAAGAATGGATTTACTTTTTGGTGAATTTATAGGTGATATAGTAATATCTAGAAAAGATCGAGCAGTTGATGGAAGACATGAATTATTTTGGACTCTTATTAAATCTTTATTAACTGCATTTGATTCATCAAATCCAACGAGTTTACCTTTATTTCAAAATTGTAAGGAATTAACTGAAAGTGGTTATACTAAGCTTTTTTCATGTTACAATAGAGGAAAAGAAAGACTTATACAAATTTATAGACAAGAAGTGTTAAAAATTGATCCTGTTAATACAAAAGGAAGAAGAGCTAAAGAAGTAGTTACAACTAAAGCAAAAGATATAAAAAATACTAAACATGCGTCTAAAAAATGCCCACCTCAATCTGAAATAGAATCAACCATCACCATCACAACCACCGGTGCCAATACCACCGCCACCACCACCACCACCACCATCAACACCACCGCCACCACCACCACCAACACCACCGCCACTACCACCACCAACACCACCACCAAAAGAACACGACGTGTAACAACAGAACAAGAAAAGGCTATTTTAACACCCTATCTCAAAAATCCAAATCCTAGCAATGAAGAAACTGAAATAGTATTAAATTCACTTATAAATTTACCGTCAAATAATGGTTATTGGACAAGAAGTAAAGTTAAAGCCGCATGGGGATATGTACAAAGAAAGAACAAAGATAAATAGTTGATTTAATTATTTTTTTTTTTAATAAATTAAGCAATTTTAATTAAATAAATTATTGGTATTTATCTACCACTATCATCCTAAAGAAACAAATTGTAATTTTAAAAATAATAAAACGAAAATAAAATAAAAAAAAATTAAAGGGAACAAAGATAAAGATGAAATCAAAATAAAAAAATGAAGGGTTGAATTCATCTCGATCATGAATAAGGAAAAAAAAATTAAAAGATTTTGTTTGCTAAACTGCTATTTCAACCTAAAATAAAAGCAAGAATAAGAACAAAAACAAGATGGAAATAAGAAAAATAAAAATAAAAAATGAAAATATTAAACTCACTCGATCATGAATAAAAAGATTAGATCCATCTATCGAAGCATTATTTTAAGTTTCAAACATAGCCTAAAATAAAAGTAATAAATGAAAAGTGAAAATAAAGACAAAATGAGAATAAAAAGAAAAAATTAAAATAAAGTACCCTGGTCACGAACGTAAAAAAAAATTAAATTTTCATCTGTCGAATTGTGATTTCAACTAGAACCATAGCCTAAAATAAAAGCAATAAATGGAGAGTAAGAATAGAGACGGAATTAGAATAAAAAATAAAAATAAAAAAATGAAATATTAAACTCATCTGATCATAAATAAAAAATTAGATTTCGTTTATTGAAGCATTATTTCAACTGAAATGTACTCTAAATAAAGCAAGAAATAAAAGAAAGAAATGAAAAGTAAGAATGGAAACAAAATCAAAATAAAAAAAAAAAAAAATTAAAAAAGTGAAAATATAGAACTCACCCGATCATGAATAAAAAAAATTAAATTTCGTCCACTGAAGTATCATTTCGACTGAAATGTAGCCTAAAATAAAAGAAGTAATAAGAATAGAAATGAAATTAAAATAAAAAAAAATAAAAAAAAATATCAAACTTACCTAATCATGAGTAAAAAAATTAAATTCATCTGTTCGACCGAAACATAGCTTAAAATAAAAGCAAGATACAATAAGAATGGAAATAAATTAAAAAAAATAAAAACACTACCAAACCATTTCAATTGGACTCGCCTCAAATATGAATAAAAAAAAATTAAATGTTTTGTTCGCTAAATCATCCTTTCAAATTGATTCGTAGTCTAAAATAAAAAAAAGAAGAATTATGTAGTAAGTAAAGATAAAAATAGTATCAAAAACCAACAAATATCGTTTAAAAAAGCTGTAAATGTAAAAGTATATCAATAAATAGTAGAAATTACCGAATATTACTTATTGTACAATTTTAAGAAAGCTTCTTTTTATAATAAAAATTTGATCTTTTGCGTTTTACGAAAAAGCTGTCTAACTAACTAGCAATTTGAGCATAAAAAAACTTTTTCCTCTCGTAAAATTACATATATTTTTGTTGTCAAAATAATAGTTTTGTACATACTTTTAAAAGGATCTTAAAAAGGAGCTTGTTTTTAAGGCGAATTTCTTGTAAATGCAAAAAAAAAAAAAATTGCGAAAAAAGAAATTTCATATTACAAAGCTGTTAGATCACATGATAATTTACTAAATTACTTAATTTGTATGGGCGTAATATATTAAAATTGACATTTAATTACAAAATGAAGTAACTTGATTACGGTTACACAAACTTCGCTAAATATGAAAATGATTTACGTGTTACATGCGCGGTGACTGTTAAGCGAATATTCAAGATATTTATACAAATTTGAACTTCATTCAAGTATATAAATAATATAAGATATAAAAGATATAAATATAATAAATAATATATAAGAAATTTAAATAATAAAAGAAATATAAGAAATAAATACTATATATACTATATATACTATAAATGATATATAAGAAATATATACTAAATATACTAAATATACTTAATATACTTTATATACTACATCGATCATTTGTGGCGCAGTAATGTTAATATTCATTATTAGGTATATGCGAATCATTCGTCTAACAACTCTCCTCTCCTAAATTTTGAGCTCCTGCGAAATCCTGATTCAAATAACTTCTTAATACCAAAATTTCTTGACGCTTCATTTTTCTTATGTCTTGAACGTTCAAATACTTAGTTCGCAGTATTTGAGAAGGATTTGGTTCAAAAAGGTCAAAAGTATATTCTGTCATGGTCGAGTAATGCTTTGTTAACTTTCTCTTCATCCTGAACCTTTCTGATGTTGATTCTATCTCTGCAAGTATTTTTCCTACAAAATAAGCATTTACTAACGATAGAATCCTATTTTTGAGCTGTATCAAGCGCTGTAACTGCATATAGGACTTCAAAAACTTTTCTTCTATATCCATATCTTCCAAATATGGCGGAATCATTGGTCCTATTTCTAAAGGATGAGTTTCTTGAAGATCTATAAGAAATAAAGAAAAATCCATTTTTTTTTTTTTTTTTTTTTTTGATATTTATACTTTACTATATATATATGTAATAATTAAATCGTCATATTATGTCATATTTCATCATTGTCGATCACTAAATTAATATTAACTCAAAATTTGCTCAATATTACGAATTTTGTTGATCAAATCATTATGTAATAATGATACATATTTTTCTATTCACTACACCACACTCCCAACCCGCTTGTAAATGGGGATCACTCGTGATATACCAAGCTAAAAGGCCCCCGAAGGGAATTCGTGCCGAAGCCCGAAATTAGCGAGGCATAGAAGCTGATCATCTTGGCCAGAAATGACCGAGTACGTGTGACGAAGATTTGGTGCTATGATCAGCCTTCCCTTATATCCTATTTTTTCAAATTTTCCAAATTATGGGATTGGGAAATGTTGGTAATTTCTGATAAAATTCGGTTTGATTTTTGTGGTAATTTCTGGGAAGCTGGAAAGATTCTTCATTTAAATTTTCATCAGTGTCGCACCATCTCCAAATCATCTTCATCTTCTTTTCTTCCTTAATTTTCGATATGACTCGCACTGACACCAACATTGCTCGCAGAAAACTTCGCAGTTCGCGCGCCTCTCGAGGCCAAAATAACAAAAGAAAACATAATAAACCAAGTAAGGCCGTCAGAAGAAGGCATTTTCGAAGAAAAGGCATTGATAAGCCTCAAGAAAGTGAAGGCTTAGCTCAACAAGCTCTTGGCGTCGCGGCTTCCTTGTTCATGGAAAAGGAAGAGTTGGAGAAGAAGGTAGTTCACAAAGAAGATGAGATTGGGCATTTAAAAGAAACGGAAGACCAAAATAGGCTTCTAAGAACTCAAGTACAGTCGTTAACTTTGAATAAGTCTAGGTTAGAGACGAAGATAAGTTCCTTAAGACAGGAACGAGAAGGGTGGCGTCGTAAATTTGTGGCGGAGCAAGAAACAGCAGTTTGAGCTGTAGCGATTGCAAATAGAGTTCAACAATCCCCTTCTACTCCTACTACTTCTATTACTAATCTCGATAATTTTCCTCCTCCTCCTCCTACTGTATAAATAATTTTCCTTTCTTTCGTTTATTTTCTTCTTTTCTTTTGCGTTGTAATTTTTCTTCTTTTCTTTTTAATAAAATTTTCACAAAATTTTCCGAATTATTTTGGGGCAACTGGTTGAATATTCTTGTGATTCCACTGTGAAACTTGTAGATCATACTGAAATTAAATTGTCATATTTCCACGAGGTGTAAATCTAAATTATTACTAACTATACTGCTATGATCGGTGCCCAATTTTGTCGATCGTAATACAATTTTAACAAACTTCCATTTACAGGAGTTCGTAAAACTTTTCCTTCCATAGAGCGTAATTTATAAGCACCATTTTGCCTGACTTCATGAATATAAAAGGGACCTTTCCATTTTGGGTCTAATTTTCCAGTCCATTGTTTTTCTTTTGCAGCGTCGTAATATAAGACTTTATCTCCTATTTCAAAATTTAACTCCTTTTTAATTTTCTGATCATGATAATCTTTTTGCTTGACCTGACTCTCTCAAACCTTTATTTTTGCTTCTTCTCGCACATGAGGAAGATCATCAATTAAAGATAAAAGTCTCTGATTTATATGTTCCAAGTTATCAGATAAATTATCCACAGGAAGTTTAGCTTCTCTTCCATTTACCAAATAAAAGGGCGATATTTTCGTGGTAGAATGTTTGCTTGTCCGATATGCAAACAAGACTGGAGCAATATATCTATCCCACTCGTTGGTCTGGATTACTAACTTTGATAATGATTCACATAAGGTACGATTAAATTGTTCGACTAGTCCATTTGTTTGTGGGTGATAGGGAGTAGAAAATACATGTTTAATCCCAAATTTCTCCAAAAGTTTTTCTACCATTTGATTATTAAAATGTGTTCCTCTATCTGACAATAATTTTGCAGGGCATCCATGACGACAAATAATATCTTCATAAATAAATTGTGATGTTTCTTCCGCAGTAGCACGTGACACTGGTCTCGCTTCAGGCCATTTGGTCATATAATCCATAGCAACAATTATATAACGATTTCCATTAGGAGTTATGGGTAATGGTCCAACAAAGTCTATTCCTACTTGATAAAAGGGTCCATGTACGACAATAGGGTGGAGCAATTGGTTTGCTTTAGATTTTCCTCTTCTTTGACAAGAATCACATGATCTAACATATTCTCTTATGTTTTCATACATTTGAGGCCAATAGTAACGATTCTTAATTTTATTGAACATAGTATCTACTGCAAAATGAGCGGCAGTAGGATCATTGTGCATCATATATAATAGTGGTTCCAATTCAAAATTTCTAATGACTTTCAATAATTGTCCATTTTTCCTTTTGTTCTTCTTATAGAGATAATTTAATTTTAATTCAAAATTGTTGCAGAGGTTGATAAATTTCTGTTTTTCTCGAGACGTATTAAAGGTAGGTAGTATTTGTTGATGTAAATATTGATATATTTGATGGTATTGGTTAGGATCCATGATGGGCTGTTAGTCACAATGCTAACACTTTCGCTTTCACCCGTTTGTTTTCTTTTCTTTTGGTGCTGAGTTTAGAAAAGTGGTTGTTGGACGACCACTTTGATATTATTCATGATGATTTCAGTTTCGTAATAATAGTTCTCAATTTGAACATCGATAGGTTCGTTCCACCAAGGTTCATTAACCAAATAGTCTGGATTCATATCTGGATGAATATGGGTTTGTTGAATTTCATATTCCTCTGCTTCATCATACTTCCAACCGATTCCTGGAGAAAAATGTTCATCTTGCGACATTTCCATCTCAGTGGTCTCTTTAAGGATTTCTAAGTATTGCATCTCTACATCTCCAAAATATTCTTCTGCTAATTCTCTGAAACAAGTTTTGCATGTAAGTATATCACTACGGCAGTACCATTGATCGTATGGGGGTGGATAAGAAAATAACATCCAATTTTCTCTTTTTGAATTTAAAAGCGTTCCACAATTCTCGCAATGGTTTCGATAGTTAGGACGATCATTATCTAGGATTCCTAGATCTTTGGTGAGTTCAACATTTCTTTGAACTACAGCACGTTCTATTTCCATATCGCATTTGCTCCAAATATAAGTCTTTGCTTGATTGATGATTTCTTCTTCCTTTTGTAGTTGTGCTTGAATTTTCTGACTCTTAGCGTATCTTTTCTTTTCAATTTTTCGTTGACACTCAAAACAAATTCTATGAGTATGATGTCCATCATTAATAAAGCATGCGTCTCCTATGATGGAGCAATAACTATTAAAACCGTGGAAGATATCCCATTCATCAGTGCATAGGGCAGATTTATGACATCTTTCACAAATTTCCTTATTATCGATATTTAAGGTTTCTTCAGGCATTTCTTCATTATTCAATCCAGAAGGAACGATAGAAACCATATAACACTCAACTGGGTCTTCATGAATTCGTGATAAAGCATCAGCGTTAGCATTGGCTTTTCCTGGGCGATGCTTAATTTGGAAGTCATATTGCTGGAGTTCCATGATCCATCTGGCTCGCCTTCCTTTTGGAATCTTGGAGGTTTTAAGCCATTTTAAGGCAATATGATCTGTAACAATAGTGAAGGGCTTCATTCCCAAGTAATGCTGAAAGTGTTGAACAGCCCAAACTACAGCAAGACATTCTTGATCGGTGATAGCATAATTCATTTCAGCCTTGTTCATACTTCGACTCGCATATGCAATCACATGTTCTTTACCATCCTCTTGAAGTTGCGAAAGGACAGCACCTAAGCCTGTTCCTGAGGCATCTGTGTAAATAATAAAAGATCGGTTGAAATCTGGGTAGCTTAAAATGGGAGCTTTCATTAAGCATTCTTTTAATCTTTCAAAAGCATTTTGCTTTTTCTGATCCCATTCGAAAGGTACGTCCTTTTTAAGTAATTCATTCATGGGACGTGCAATCTTTGAAAAATCTTTGATAAATTTTCGATAATAAGAGAATAATCCAAGCGCAGCACGCAATTGTCGCAAGTTTTGTGGTATAGGAAAATTCTTCACTTTTTCAATTTTTTCTGGATCTACTTGAATTCCATCTCTTCCTACTACATGTCCAAGGAAGTGGATATTGGGGTAACAAAAATAACATTTTTTCAATTTAATTTGAAGATTAGCGCTTCGCAAGGTTTCAAATACTTGACGCAAGTGATCCAAATGCGTCTCCAGAGGTCCTCTAGTATAGATGATTACATCATCCAGGTATACTGCCACAAATATTCCTAAAAAGTCTTGGAGAATATAATTCATGAGACGCTGGAAAGTCCCTGGAGCATATGCCAATCCAAAGGGCATAACGAGGAATTCGTACAGGCCAAAGGGGGTGATGAAAGCAGTCTTTTCAATATCCTCTTCACTCATTTGAACTTGCCAGTAACCACTTGCAAGATCCAAAGTGGTAAACCAAGTTGCACTTCTTAAATTTTCTAAGAGATCATCAATTCTTGGTAAAGGGTATGCGTCAGCTTTAGTAATTGCGTTCAACTTTCGATAATCTATGCATAATCTTTTATCTCCTCCTTTCTTTTCTACAATTACCACAGGAGAAGCCCAAGGACTAGATGATTTTCTAATAATGCCTTGTGCTTCCATTTTCACAATCTCATTCTTTAAAAATTCCCGTTTTACTGGATTCATTCTATAGGGAGGTTGAGCGACAGGAGAAGCATCTCCGGTCAAGATCCTATGTCGGATGACATGAGTTTTTCCTATCTTGGTTTGACTTTTTGCGCAGATGTCTTCATATTCTTTCATAAGGGACTGAAAGAGTGTTTGTTGATGATGATCCAATGGTCCTAGATTTGATTTTACCACTGCTGAAGAATTATTCTCTTCCTGCACTTCTGCAAGGAATACAGCAGGATTTTCTTCATTTTTATCATCAGACGTCTCTTCTTCCTCAGAGTAGTCTGGCGAGTGCATTTCCATCCAGGGATTATATTCTAGGTCATCTGAATCTGAGTCCCAGGTATCTGAATAATATAAGGGAGCTTCAACTAACTCCTCATTTTCATATTCTTCCTCTTCTTCTTCTTCTTCTCCTAGGGATTCAGCATTAATAAGTGCTTTAGTTACCGTAAAAATCAAAGGTACATTTACGGTTCTTCCTTTGTAATTGACTGACAATTTCTCTGCCCTCCAATTAATGATTGCATTAACTCTTCTAAGCCAATCATTTCCTAGAATAAGAACATCATCTTGGGAGTCCAAAACATGCACTGGCGTTTGTACTATAATATGGCTGAGATGGATTGGTAATGCAGCAATCATTCCTAATGCACGAACTCTGGTTCCATTGGCAGTAACAATCACCATATTAGAGGGTTGATCGATTTGATAGCCAAGTTGTTTCATCAATGACTTGGTAATTATACTTGTTGCAGTTCCACTATCAATCACGGCGGAGATGGATTCTTTTCCTACGTACAATTCACATCGCGCAGCAGTAGTTTGATCAAGATCAGGGGAATCATTTCTTTCAATAAAATTAGTCTCTTTTTCCCTGGTTCTTCTAACAGCTCGGATTAATCCTGAACGGTACTTAGGGATCTCATGCGCAGCTTGTCCTACTGACAATCCACAGGGCAAATCTCTCAAGTAATTTGCAACATTAAATTCGGTAAGTTGCTCAATTGGAGCTGGCAACATTTTTCTTCTAACCTTTTTACTTTTTGAAGGCTCAGCATCTTGCATTTCTACGTCTGGGACAAGTCTAGCTTGTTCTTCTTTTTGAGATTCGGAGCGAGGCATCGCTCTTCTTTTTACTTCTCGAACTTCTCTTTGGTAGGGTTCTTTTCTCTTAAAAGCGTAAATTTCGGTTTCAAATTCATCATCATATTCTTCATACTCATCAGTTTCATAACACTCTTCTTCATAGTCCATAAAGTTAACAGGTCGTTGATTATTTCTATTAGATTGAAATTGAACTTGGTTGGGACGTCTGTTTCCTGGAGCGGTACATTCCCTAGCATAATGTCCTAGTTTCCCACACTTGAAACAAGTCACTTCTCTTTTGTTTCTAGGTCTATTAATATTTTCTGGGCGAGAAGTACGATTATTTGATTGATTAAATCGAGGAGTTCTGGTAACAGATGCGGACAAATTTGCGTAGTTGATGGATAACTGTTGCATTTGCTTTGTGAGAGCATCAAGTTCATTTTTAAGACTATTTTCTACTTGGTTAACTGGAGCTGGAACAGGTGCTGGTGCAACAACACTTTGCGAGGTAGAGGGAATTGGAACTTCTTCCTTTGGCATTACATTTAATAGGGTATATTTTACACCTGATTCTACTAATTTAGCTCGTTCAATAGCAGCAGCTAAGGTGGCTGGAGAAGCCAATACTACTTGACTAACATAGATTGGAGACAATCCGTTGATAAAGTAGTTAACTTGATGTTGGTCAGCTAGAACATTTCCTGTAGTTGCTTTGTTTAAAAGTTTTCTAAAACGTCGAGAGTAATCCTCAATTGATTCTCCTTCCTTCTGTTTTACTCCTTGCAATTCTCTTGCCCATTGATTCTTTTGGGCTGGCGTAGCAAAGTAAGCAATAAGTCTTTCTTTAAAGGAGTTGGCAGGGTCTCCTTCCCATTGAGTTATATTTGTCTTATCATTTTGATACCAATCATAGGCAGCTTCCTTCAAATGTCCTGCGGCTAAAGCTACTCTTCTGGCATCTGCCCATCCATTAGTTGTATGAGCTTGAATAAAAATATCAATCCATTCATTAGGATCCTCTGTGTCATTTCCATAAAATGGTGGTACTTCTACTATTTTAGTAGCACGATTAGTAGTAGCTGTTCGTAAAGCGGTAAGCGCAGCATTTGTTGCTTGAGCTTCATTATGCACATTTGTAAGAGCAGTTTTCCAATCAACACCTCCTGCTCCAAAAACTCCATCTAAGAGCGCCTTCATTTGATCATTTGTGATAGCCATGTTGAGATTTGGAATTGGTTGAGTATTATGGAAGATCTGATGTGCGGTAACTATTTGTTCTGCAGTTGGAAGACTTTGAAAACCGTTGGTAAACTCGAATAATTTATGCGAATAAAAAGATAGTTCTAAAAATGGTATAGTGATTTCTTGGTATCTTATACTTTTTACAATACTTGTAGTTGTGTTTACAATAATATCTAATTCAGTAGCAGTATAGAATTCTTCTGTCAATATTTTAAATGCAGCAATTGTAGCGCCCGTATACTGTTCCGCAGTATGATGCACTGAAATCCAAAGCCAAAATAGATGAAATCCGTTTGGTATGTTATCAACTGGTATTCTATCAACAGGATAACACAAGTTACAATAATTTTTTTGTTTTTTAATAGTTATTCCTTGACGATGTTTCTTTAAATGTGCTTTCTTTTGATTCTTAGTTAAGTTGTAATACGGCATACATTTACTATTATTCAAATTAACCTGGCAGGAATCACCAATTGTTCACCAACTCAGTCCGTCGAGTAGTGAATTATGAATATCTTCAGGGAGACACTAGCTATGAAGTATTCCAATCAATTCCTTACACGCTAAAAGGCAGTGTATTTGATAATTGAAATGTATCTTTACTAGTTGTAGGTACGTTAACAACTTATACAATAAGGCAATCTTATAACACTTGCAATTACAACTTTATTATAAACAACTTGTCTTTTCTTGTTTTATTTTAAGCGAATATTCAAGATATTTATACAAATTTGAACTTCATTCAAGTATATAAATAATATAAGATATAAAAGATATAAATATAATAAATAATATATAAGAAATTTAAATAATAAAAGAAATATAAGAAATAAATACTATATATACTATATATACTATAAATGATATATAAGAAATATATACTAAATATACTAAATATACTTAATATACTTTATATACTACGTCGATCATTTGTGGCGCAGTAATGTTAATATTCATCATTAGGTATATGCGAATCATTCGTCTAACAATGTGAATGTTTTATATGTAAAGGTGAAAATCCTGAATTAGGTGGTAAATTCGTTTCTATGTCTGCTTTTAGAAGACATAGAAAAAAAGAATCAAAATAGAGTTGTACTACAAATATACAGAATTTAAACGCTGATATTATTAATACTGACGTTAATAGAGATAGCGAAAAGTAAGCTAAAGATTTCTTATTATTTGATTTTTATTTTATGTTATTAAATTATTTTATTTTATTTTTTTATTAATCTAATGTAGTAATTTTAATGTAAATGAAGATCATGAAGGTGATGAATATAATTACGAAAGACGTACTGAGCAATTTGGGGATGATATTTTTTTTCAATATGATGATAAAGATGACATGGTTACTACAGACAAATCATGTGATAGTGACGATGATGGTAATAATAGTTACGATGATAGCGACAATAACAATGATAACGATAGTGTCAACAGCAGCAGCAAAGGTAGTGCCAGTGAATTTAATAGTGATAATGAAATGAATGATATATTTAGCGATTTATCATTAGAAGGTAAAATAATTTAAAAAATATATAATAGCCTCATTATAATAATAATTATTTAACCTATTTAACCTTATTTTTTTATTTAGATGATGAATTTTTGGGCTCTTCGCTTGGCAATAATGAGGATGAATTTTCTGAAGATCTGTTCTTAAATGTTTTGAAATTATTAGAAATAAAACAAAAGCATAATTTAAGTGATAGAGCATTTAACAAGATTCTATCAATTTTTACCAATAATGAAATAAGTTTATATGCAGTAAAGAAAAAATTATTAAAATTTGTGAACATAATGCCAGAATTTATTGATATTTGTGTTAACTCATGTATGGCATTCACTGGACAATATGAAAATGAATCTTCATGTCATTATTGTAGCGAACCGAGGTTTTTTGACGATAATAAAAGAAAATCACGCAAAGTTTTATCATATTTTTCACTAATAGATAGATTCAAAATACAATATAATGATCCAGTTCGTTCACAATTATTAAGATATAGATATGAATATATCAATAATGAGAATTATGATAACTCAAATAATATTGGAGATATATTTGATGGCAATTTATATAAGGAATTGGTTAACGAAGGATTTTTTTCTAATGAACGTGATATAGTGTTGATTGGATCAACGGATGGGTACCAAATTTTTAGGCAAAAGACTGACGACTGTTGGATTATTATGTTTATAAATGCAAATCTACCACCATTTGAAAGAGTCAAAAAAGAAAATTTGCTTCTTTCTATGATAATTCCGGGACCAAGACAACCAAAAAACTTTAATTCATTTTTAAAACCTGTTGTTGATGAATTAAAATTACTTGAAGGTAAATAATTTTTTTTTAATTTATTAATTATTTGCAATTATATGATTTTTAAAATAATTTATATTCTAATTTAAATTATTATAGATGGTGTTATGATGTATGATGGATTATTAAAAGAAGATTTTTTATTACGCAGTCATATTATAATGTGGACTGGGGACATACCAGCAATTACAAAAATTATGTGCTTGTCAGGACATAATTCTTATACAGCATGTAGATTTTGTTATTTACGAGGTGTATATTGTTCAAGCCGTCGACATATTTATTATCCATGCAATATGCCCACACATTATGAAAATCTGAGTGTTAATCCATCTAATTTAAATAAACGGACTGAAGAGAATTATAAACGTGATATTTTATTAGTTGAAAATGAACATCAAATAACCTTAAAAAAAGAAAATATAAAAAATACAGGTATAGTATATAGAATTTTAATTATAAAGTTATCTAACATGACTATATCAATTTGATATTTTTATTTATTTTCTTTCTCTTTAATTGAAAAATATAGGAATTACTGCTCGAAGCATTCTGTTAAATTTAAAATCATTAAAATTTCCAAGAGCTTTCCCTGTTGACATAATGCACTTGTTTTTTGAAAATATATCAATTAATATGTTTAAACATTGGTCTGGAACATTTTTTAAGAGTGGTAATGGTGAGAATTATATCATTAGTAATGCTATTTGGAAGGTAATAGGTAAAACTATGGAAAAAAGTAGACGGGATATTCCACTGGAATTTAGTTGACCACCACGTGATATTTATAAACATTCTAATGGATTCAAAGCCAAAGAATGGTCCGATTGGATAACAATATATTCAATGCCAATGTTAAAAAATAAATTACCTCATATGTAATTACATTTTTTTTTTATATTTCTATATAAATAATTTGTTAATAAATTTTATGCTAATGGAATTTAAATAATTTCAGATACCTTAAGGCATGGTCAAATTTTGTAAAAACTGTACGATTATGCTTACAAAGAAATATAACTAAAGACGATTTAAATCAAATACAGAATTTATTATTAGATTTTTATATCCATTACGAAAAGTATATTTTTTTTATTATTATTTAATTTTAAAAATTACTGCTTTAATAACTATTAATTATTATTATAAATAATTATTTATTTAGTTATTATTATAAGAAGGAAGAAGACAGACTACCAGCCATACTAATATCTTTTCATTATTTGTTGCATGTGGCAGATTGTATCGCTGATTGTGGACCTTGTTGGGTATTCTGGCAATATCCAATGGAACGGCTTTGTGGCATGCTACTACCTCTCGTCCATAATAGGAGTTTACCATATTCAAATCTTACTAACAACGTTCATCTATTAGAAATTTTTAATCATTTATTATTTATTCCATCATTATCACATAAATATTTAAACAAATTCCCTATAATACCTAAATCTTATCCAAGTAGTAAAGTATTCACTTTAGATGATAAAAATGAGGAACTGTACTGGCCTAGTAAAGCATGTAATCTTAATCCTAGTGAAATGAGAGCACTGAAACAATTTTATTCAGAATTATTTAATATTCCAAAACATTCCTTACCGGTAAATTAATTTATTTCAGTTTATGATTATTTACTAATTTTTGATTAATTTGTATTAATTTTAATTGTTAATTTTATTTTTTAAGACTATATTATCGGATGTTAGAAAATATGGACGCCTTCGAACAAAAGATAGGCACTTTATTAGTTCATATTGGATTAAACGTAATGATAATATTTCACGAAATAATTATTGTGTAAATGTAAGTAAAAAAATATATTTTCAGTTTATACTTTATTTATAATCTTATTTACAATTAAATTTAATAAATTAAGGTGCAGATGTATGAAGATTTAGAATTATATGGGAGGGTGGAATATTTTTGGTACATACTTTTCAGGATGTTCAAAGAATGTTAGGTTTTATACAATGGACAAGTAATATACATGATGATAACTATGGAATCAAAACATTTTATGGATATAGTAGCCACAGCTATATTGACGTGGAATATATTGATCGTTGTGTAGGTTTTATGAGGATAGAAAATACATTTTATATTTTAGATAAAGAAAACCAAGTAGTTTATGAATAAATATTTACTAACATTATAATTATTTTGCATAGATGGTAATTAATGCTAATAAATATTTTTATGTAATAATTTTCATATGTAAATTTTTTACAATATTTATTTTTGTATTTTTTTTCGGCTAGTTTTATTTCCTTCATAATATTAAATAATTTTAATTGAATTAAATGACATATGTTAATAACATTACTAGATTATTTTAATTTTTAATTCTAATATTTAATAATATGATAATGACTATTACTAAGATTATTTTTGGATTTTTGTTTAATTTTTCATATAAATATATTCTCAAAAAACTTTATTACCATTGTGTATTATTATATATCGATTTACTGTACAATAAAGTGATGTTAGTTATAAAATTTTTTTAATTATATAGATGTGGATTCATAATTAAAATCCGTATATTAATTAAACATATGCATTTTTAGAAATATTGTCTAGACTCTAGAGTATGTCCGGAATTTTATTATGTCCAGAATTTGTTGGTTTTATTTGTCCAGAATTTGTCTGGAATTTTTCATGTCTGGAATTTGTCAGCTTTATTTGTCCAGAATATGTTCAGAAATTTTTTATGTCCGGAATTTGTTTGGTTTATTTGTCCAGAATTTGTCCAGAAGTTTTCATGTCTGGAATTTGTTGGTTTAATTTGTCTGGAATTTGTCCGGAAAATTTTCATGTATAAAAAAAACTGGACATGCAAAAAATTCCGGACAGAAAAATACATCAATTTTCTGGACATTTTCATGATAATTTTTGAAGTACCTGGACAATTTCCGGACATTTTTGTAGACATTTTCCAGACATTCTTTTTTCGTAGGGCTAAAGTCAAGAGATCAGAAGCATCCTGGAAAGGAAATAACTTTTCAACTAAGGTGCGATTATACCTTTCAACAATACCCATAGTATACTTAGATTTAACCTTCTGAATTTTCACGCCATGCTCTTTCATTAATTTCTCACAATCACCTTTAAACTCTGATCCTCTATCAGTAATTAATAATTTGGACCAGACCAAAGGACATTCAGAATCATCATAGATTTTCTCAAGTGATCGAGCAATAGTAGCAGAAGTTAAGATACCCTGCATATCCTTGACACTATATGTACCAATAGGAATAGATGCTTTATATCTCGAAGCCACGTCAACCATATTAAGGCAAAAAAGATAAGTAATCCGACCTACTTTGTCATAAGGCATGTAGAGAACATCTGCCTGGTGGACTTCATTGGGGATAGTAACAGAGCAAAAACTTGCACGAGGGATATATTTAGGATGAGGCTTATGTATTTGGTATATAGCTTGTCTCTCAAGCCAGTCCCCCAGTCGTCGGGGCTCACCTCTGGTTGCCTGTGATCAAAGCCCCAGTATACATCTCCACTCCATTTGGAACTCAATCAGATCTCCTATCCAGTTAGCCTCCCAGCGCCTTTACGGCGCGTCTCTAACAATACCATAGATAAAACCATATCCATACTATACCACCCATCTGTCCCAAAAATTCCACTATCTGTCCCACTATCTGTCCCATATATAATTACTCAAATTACTAATCTAACAAAGAAAGAAAGAGAAAACGAATAACAAAGAAGAGTATGGGACAGATAGGACAATAGGACAGATAAATATAGAAAAAGTTTTGAGAAGAGATATTTTCCAAAAAAAACTTTTTATTTTCGAGTATCTAACCTGTCCCATCTGGCCCAATCTGTCCCATTTTCAGGAATGAGCTTAAATGCACTTTAAAGCCCAAGTAGATATGCAAAAATTTCATCTATACCTTCCGATATGCATACAAATATACCTGAAAAAATCGTAATTAATCCTCTTTCGTTGCATCCCTTAAATACCTCTTAATATAAGTCTGAACATTCTCATTAGCATCCAAAATCTTAAAACCAAGTTTCTTAGCCTTCTTATTCATAGCCGTCTTCTTTCTCTTTCTCTTAGCATCTAGAATTTCTCTTTTACTATGTGTTTTAACCTCCCAATTTTCACCAGTAAGAGTATTTTTATGCGTCCCACAAATAATACAATCACCATGAATTCGATATCGACCTTTATCAGTTATATCCTGAACTTCTGAAGATGTTTCTATCTTCTTTTTACACTTTGCACAATATATCTCTATCATGACCACATATTTGAATTCTAGAAGTAAATCTTTAATTTTAAACAATATGACCCCTTTAGAGAGGTATTACAAATTTTATAACCTATCAGGGGTACCAGCACATCTTTTTAAAGATCAAGAGCATTATAACATCTATTGAAAACCTCTTAAAGAAAAAAGATCTGAACGTCCAAAAGTAATCGTCTGGAAAAAAAATGCTACTCAGCAGTCTGATTTAGGAGAAATGCCTATAAACCCCAAGGGATACCATTATTTTCTCGTAGTAGTAGAAATATCCAGAAGACGAGTAGATGCTGAGCCTATCAAAAATAAGACAGCTAATAGTGTATTAAAAGCATTTATTAAAATATATGGACGTGGTCGTATCCAACCTCCTACCCATAGACTAGAAACTGATTCTGGTTCAGAATTTACTAACTCGCAAATACGTGATTTTTTCCTTAATAGCATTGGAGTTATGATGAGATTTGGCAAATCTGAACGTCACAAACAGCAATCATTTGCAGAACAAGCAATTCAGGCTATACAAAAACCACTTCTTAAAAGGATGACAGCACAGGAACCAAAAACTGGTGAAACATCAGTAGAATGGTCTGAAGATTTCCATGATATAGTAAGATTAGTAGATGAAAAGTGGCAAAGAGATCCACCTAAAATCCCAGAAGGTCCACCTAAAATAGACAAAAATACAGAATTACTATTAGAGGGAACACAAGTTCAAACTAAACTTCTTGAACCTATATCAGTACTTGGAAAAAAATTACATGGTAAGTTCAGAATAGGAGACATTAAATGGGATCCAAAAGTTCGTATAATTAAAAAGCTTATCCTTCCTCCTGAACAACCACCTACATATTTACTTGATGGACCACATGGTAGGTTGGGAGTATCTAGATGTGCATATACTAGAAAAGAACTGCAAGTCATTCCTATCAACGAAAAGCCTCCACCTGATTTGGTCATAAGGGGATAGCCAGAAAGATATGTACCTGAGAAAATTCTCAAGCACCGCACTAGAAAGGGTCAACTCCAATACTTAGTCAAATGGGATCGCTATCCTGAAGACGAATCTACATGGGAGTCAGCTGAGAGATTACAAGAAGACGTCCCAAATCTAGTACATATTTATAATGATACAAAATAGGTTATATTTTTTTTTCGAAAAATCCTAAAATTGTAATTAAAGATAAGGGTATAATAAAGTAAATCATATAATAAATATTCGAAATTAAACATATCCATTATATACTAAAAAATGTATACTGACATTACTACATTCTTAGATGTATCCCCAAAATGGGTAGAAAATTGGCTAAATATTTCAACCAGCCACATTGTTAATACTTCATTCGAGAGAACAGATATATTTCAGATACATGAAATTGCTCGTAACATCATGTATTATCTTGATCAGCTTGCCGAAGAAGACTACTGGAAAGCTGTAGAAGATTGTGAGAATAGTAAGGAAGAATTAAATCATGCTTATAATAAATATTCAGGTACAAATAAAGCTCTTAAAAATTCTCTATACAAAAAATGTATGGATTTAGCCGATAAAAAAGAAAAAGCCTTTGCGTATCAAGTAGAAATAGAAAAAATTTTATTACAAGGTGGATTTGCATATAAGAAAGATGGAAGAGAAAAGAATCGTATACTTGATAATATTCGAATGCTAGCTAATGGATTAGACCCTTATGAAATCCCAACATGGTTTGAAGAACCAATTTGGCAACCAGATTACTGGGGAGATGAAGATCCAGACGATCCTGCAAACTGGCAATCAGAGTACTCAGAGGATCCAAGTGATTTTGATGAAGATCCAGATTACCCTTAGAATATGTTAAATGGATCTAATTTTATATTTTTTTATGTTCGATTTGCATTTGGAATTATGGGAATAAAATAGTCTTTATTATTGCAAGTAAGAGCGATATGCTTTCTAGATTCATGAATATCATAATTATACCTTTTAAGACATGTTCGGCTTAAACCAATTTCTCTATGCTTATATCCTTTCAGAACTACAAGGTCTTCTTTAATAATACATCCTGGTAAAAGCTCTATCGATACATTTTTTACTATACCAAGTGTTTCACTTGGCCCTGACGCACCAGTAATGCTATGCTTTATAGATTTATCAGCTTTTAGTTTTAGTTCTAGAACTGCTTCTTCTTGGATCCAAGAGACATTAGCACAGGAATCTGCTAAACACTGAATATCTACCCTATTTACAATTCCATTTATAGCCAAAAGATCTTTAGTATTTTCTAATCGAGCAACATCAATATCCATAGCCATTAGACCTAAATATTTCTCTTGTACTTCTGGTTGTTCTTGAGAAGCGCTTTTATAATTTTCTAATATTTTATAGACGATCTCCTGAATAATCTTTCTGATATCAGCAAGCTTTAGGAGATTTATAAACTCCGTTTTAGTAAAGTTTGTTGGTGGAATTTTCACCACACTAGTCGATTTAGATGTCAATTTAGATGTCGATTTAGATGCAGAACTAGGGTTTGATGTCTTACCTTTATTTGAAACTATCTTTTTTTTTGGACAAGCATAATCTCTCCATTCTTACCTTGAACAAGTTCTATAGGTACACCTCGAATAGCATTGGAAGTATCCATAGGATCATCATGATCATCCAAGGAAAGTTCACGCATTGCCCTATTTAACTCTGCATCTTCACGTCTTTCTCTAGCTTTTGTGATTCTTTTAGCAATCTTACCAGCTAATCTTTGTGCTAATGTATTTCTAGGAGTAGGTTCACCTGATGCATAATCAAATAGCTGTTGTAAATGCCTATTATCAACCTCATCTTCATCAGGCGGATTAAAAGCTTCATCAGGAATATCATCCCAATTATCATAATATCGAGGCTTAGGTTTAGGCTTAGGTCTATAAACAGGCTTTACATCTCAAGCCTTAAGACTCTCCTGTAATTGACGAATTTGGGATTAAAAAGTTTCAGCCTGTTGTTGTAATAAACGATTCATCTCTCCTTGTGTAACTGCATGATGTTGGACTGGTTTTAATATAACTGGCTCCTGACTAACTGGTGGCAATTGCTCTGGAATAATTTGTCTATCCCTCTGATACTGTATATTTTCTCGTCTTTCTCTACCAAGACGTAATTCAGCCTTTCTTTTTTCAACTCGTTCAAGAAGACCTACCAATTCCTCTATATCCCGTTCAGCACCAATTCTTTCAGCCTCAATAGCACAATCATCATTCAGACCTCTTAGAAACTGATTAACTAAAACATCATTACCATAGCCTAATAACTCAGCATTTCGTCTAACTTTATCATAGAAATCTCGAACAGGCATGTTTTCTTGAAAAAGATTGCCAAACCTTAACTGACGTCTGGCATTCTGTTGTGTAGGAAATTCATTGCGCATTTTAATAAAAACATGACAGGGAAAAGCTGGGATTACATATGCATGACTGACACCTGCTCCACCAGCAATTGCAACACCAGCTCCAGCTGTACCACCAACAACATTGTGGTTAAGAGGGTCATTAGTAAACTCCATACCAGCCCGATTTAGCCAAATATCTCTATTCCCTTCTATGGCATAATCAGGCCAGACATTAGTAACTAGAACATTAGCACCTACACCACCAGGTGCCATAATATTTCTTGCACCAGAAGGGTTAACCCATGTATTTACTGGACAATTAGCAGCATTACCAGCCAAAGCCTTAAATGCCGCCTCATCACCATGTGCAAGATGAAGAAGAATATTTCTAAGCTTAACTCTCTTTCCTAAAATATTACTATCATACCATCTGGCAGCTGGACCAGTTAAGCAAGCACGAAGTATACCCATAGCTTTCTCCCAACCCGCTGGATTACCAGCAACAGCCGATGGATCAATTCCAATACTATGAATATAGCCCTTATATAACTCAAAGAATCTCTCAAGATCATCGTCATCATTTCCAGCAAAAACTGGCATTCCTATTGCAACGGTAGCCATATTACTTGTGGATTATCCAGATGAGGATTGTTAACTATAGGTCCTGCTTGTCTAATTTGAAACCACTGCGCTTGAATTCTAAGAGCAGCCAATTGTGCTTGCATTCTATCACGAATTCGTCCCAAGTTTCTAGATGTAAGTCGTTCTATTGCAAGTTGGTGTGTTAATCTATTATTTCTTTGTTGCAAAGTATCCCTAATTCTTCTTTGCCGTACTTGCTGATCTTGTAATTGATTAGCTTGATCACGATTTGCATTTACCAGATGATTTCTCTCATTTTGCAATCCGTTTCTCTCATTTTGACATGCAATATGACGTTGTCTAATATCATGAATCTCACATTCTCTAGCATTGGTCACTTCTTGCAAATACTTTAATAAGCCAGTTGCAGTATCAAGCTCTTCCCTAGTTTGTCTTGTTCTTTCTTCAACCTGTATACCATGAGCTATAATCAATCCAATAATATGCTTAATCTTGTGATTAATATTTATAAGATTTGGTGTAACAGTCATTCGGCCATTTACCAGCAGGGCATATGCATCATTCTTAAGTGCATTAATTAGCTGATTAATATCCATTGCTACTAAATGTGCTGAAGGGGGCCCTGTAGGATCAGTGGGAACATATGCCATTTTGAATATACTATATACTATATACTACTAATTGCTTAAAATGGACTTATATGTGTATAATTTGGATGAATATAGTAGTGATACTAGGCAAGGAAATGAATATGCTCCAATATGGCCCTTTCGTCTTGCTGTAGCTGGTAGCTCAGATTCTGGAAAAACTACTATGCTTATTAATTTACTAATGGGAGACGCAAAAGCCAAAGAGGATGGAACTCGATATATTCTTTGTGATAAAATAGTCCTTATTGGTAGATATTTAGACGAACCTAAATGGCAAATAGTAAAGGATTTCTTTGATGATGATGAAAGTGTAACATTCGAAGCAATCTCATATCACCAAATGCCAGATGTAGAAGACTTTGATCCCAAAATTGCTACTGTAGTTATATTTGAGGATTTAATGGATGCCCCTAAAAATATTCAAGAAAAAATAACTGGCTACTTTACTCATGGACGACATAGAAATATTTCAGCTATTTATGTAGCCTAAAGATTCTATGCTATTCCAAAAGCAATTCGAGAAAATGTAAATTATATTTCTCTACATGGTGGCCATGGCAGTTTAAGTGATACAAAGTGTATCATTAGACAATATACTAATTAATCAGATTCTCTTGCTTCAATAATTGACGAACTAACTTTAAGTAGAGAATTCATAGTATTTGACTTGAGACGTCCTAAAACTGATCCCCTATCAATTAGAGTTCGATGGGATACTAGCCTTAGAACTATTATGGAATAATCCAATAATGATTCTAGAATCATCACAGATTCATCTAAGATCGATCTAAAATCATCCAAGAATGATTCTAGTCGATTTACTTCTTATGGACAGAAGGTAATAGCCGAAGCTAAAAAGAACAATTTGTTAGAAGAGTTTGCCCAGAACTTTCCTTCTCCTAAGGAACGTAAACTTTACTTGAAACAAGATGCCTTATCGAAGGCAAAAAATTCAGATATTTGGGCTAAATATGTTTTTAGAGAAGCTTATGGAATAAATGATCGTACTCTTGGAGATAAGTATAAGAAATTCCTATCTCAAGTTAAGAATGTATATATTACTAGAAAGAACTCCCCAGTATCAGTATTACCTTTTGATCGATATAGAGAACTTTTGAATGAGCATCCTCTAAGTGATAAAAAAATAATAGAAGGCATCGAAGTACTTCTAAAACTATTCAATGATGGCTTAATGAAGAAGCCTATCATACAGGTAGGAATCAATAGTCTATTCCATTCTTTCTAAAAAGCTCAAGCAACTCTTCTCTAGTCGCATTTATAGATATAATACTTTTTTCCCTGCCATCTACTAATATTCTTGACATTTTTGTTACTAGACCAAGGGCCCTCAATGCACGGGAAACAAAGTTTTTACTTAATGGATTATTTATTCTGTCGCAATATATATCATAAAATACGGCAAAAGGTTTATTTATCCCTTCTTCTGCATATAAATCAAATAATAATCGATATAAAGCTTTTTCCCCTACATCTTTATCCAGCTCATTAATCTGTTTGAGTAACCAAATTTTAATCGATTCAAATTCTTCTGGTACAGAGAAATCATAAAATTCCAACTGATATTCATAGTCTCGAGTAAAGGTAAAAGTAAGTTCATCATCTTGTGAAACACATTTAAATATTTTGATTAACTTATATATACTTTCATGTAAACTATCTATATCAGCACATCCATGCACTGTACGTCGAAATTCGATAGTAGATAAGCCTCTTCTTGGCTTGGCCAATGCAAGTCCACAAACTGGGCAGTATTTTCTAATTTGCTTAACCATCTTTTATTCGAAATTTTCTATATAAAAAATAAAATAATTTAATTACCTGTTTTTTATATTTCTTCTTTACTGCAGTCTTCACAAAGACCATTTTCAGGTAACTTATTAAGATTTACAGGCATTTGGCACTCTTTACATAAGGCAATGTTAAGTTCGGCAAGCCTTCTTAATTGTGCCTCTTGTTGTGTTTCTCTTTGTCTTCTTTCAACAAATTGGCGTGTTTCTTCAACCCTTTGCCTATAGTCTGGATTACGCTGATTCCATTCAGCATAAAAGTTAATTCTATTAGTAATTGCAGTTTCAAGAAGTTCAAGTCTTCTTGGAGTATCCTGCCAATACAATAGAGAAGGATTAGACTGAGCAATTTCTACATACCTTGGAGGAACAAGATAATAATCTTCTATTATTTCATATCCAACATGTTGAATTAAATGAAAATACGTTCTAGTTCCATATTGAACCATACGTCCAGTTTCTATATTAAGATAACTTTGCCTTACTTCTGTAAGTGGAGGTGCAGTTGCTCTTCGAACCAATCCACTATTAAGATAATCATATGCTTCTATAACTAGCTGATTAAATGTTGGACCACCAACACGAATTGTTCTACCAGTTAATGGATTAATAGTATATCTATTAGCACTCATCTTTTTTTATTAATACATTAGTATAGGCTATGTTCAATTATGATTTTTTCTAAAAATAAATAATACCTAGTGACAAAGTTACTTTGTCATCAGCCTTTGTACAAAAAAATGAAAATTGTCTAGTGACAAAGTTACTTCGTCATCAGTCTTTATGCAAATTTTTAATAATAAATTTATGGCTTATTACTAAGAAGTTCAGCTAATATATCTTCAGCTTCATTTTCATTAAGTTTACGTCTAGGTAATGCTTCCTTAAGAATATGATTATATAAATCATAGACCTTTATAATTTTAAAAGCAAGGTCTGGATTATGTGAATACTTTGCTCGAATCATGGAAACCTTCTCAGCATGCGATTCTTTATTTGGCAACAATTTCTTAGCTGTATAATGAATATAGCCTTCTGGATTGTTGGCAGATTCTATTTTCTTAATATAGTTTACGTGATTTTTTATAAGATAACTTTCTTTACTGTATCCATCTCGTAAACCTGCTAATATAACATTCTTTAAAGCTTCTATAATATCAGCTAAATACGTTTCGTGCTTAATAAAACTAGGATGTTTGTTTGTGAATGGGAATGAGTCGTGTTCCATTTTTTTATTACTACATCTAAGGAAAAAAATATTTAATTATACAGTCCATACCACTTGGTTAGTATTTTTTACATGACACTCTCCTTCTTTTTCGAATTTTAGAACTTTTAGAGTCTTAAAGGCATCTTTAGAGCAGGTATAAAGAGGAGAGTTGTTAACATCTTCTTCTAGAATGAACCCATCAGTATGAATACGCCTGACTTTATCTACATAGGGTTGTACCATTTCAGAAATAAACTTTCGACCATGTGCTAGAAGAAATAGGGCAATTCTTGGGTATTCACCTTTAAAGGGATTACCTGGATTTGTAAATTGGAATCTCCACTGCTCTTCTCCTATTGGTACAATTGAGTCTAATACCTCACCATCTGGAAAGTCAAAAGATTTACTCGATGTTGTAAGAGTCTTGTATGTTTTCTTTCTTTGGCAAAGTGCACCCCATAGTGTATTAAGAATTCTTTTAACTACTTGGCTAGCGATAGCACCTTGATTCTTAATTTTTAAGAGAAAATCTACATACTCTCCAAAGATTACACTACCTCGAATTCGGGTTTCTTTTTCATAAATAAGGGCATTAGAGACTCCATCCTGAATTAATGTAACTTGGAGACCAAGAGCTTTGGCACGTGTAAGATCAATATGAGTATATACATTATGATAATTATATCGAAATAGTGGGGTATCCCTCTTTTCAATACTTGCACGAAATATTCCAAAATGGCTATATCCTCGATGGTTAGTAAAGTCTTTTAATATTTGAAACCTACCTTTACCAATAGGAAAATTTACAGCTGATTGCTGAATACTAGGATAAAGACTTGTTTTATCGTAACTTCTTCCATATCCTTTCCAGTTATTTTGTGCCCAGATAATCCCTCCCATCATTGCTTTACTTATCCATTGTGCTTCAAGCGCATCAAGAGGTTCATTAGCAGGAATACCTACACTTAATTTTTCGAATAGCCAAAGAGCCGTTTTCTTTATGTTCCAATCAAGTAATGATATATCAATTGGAAGGCCTAGCTTTTTCGTCTCCTGTAAAAAGGCATCTCGTTCAGCATTAATTCTGATATATGCCTTTTCCAATGATTTTTGACGTTTAGCTGGAACGAAGGAGTAGTTTTTGCTAAACTTAAGTTTTTGAAATTGCTGGACGGTAATAGACTTAATTGCCTTTCCATTATATACGTGAACTATATCATTTACTTCATTCTCCTGATAAGTTATAAACTTTTTTGGCTTTTTACATTCAAAGCTGGGATGTTTTCTATCTGGATTGGATACGAGAGAATAGTATCCATTAGTGAAAGTAAGGGTTATTCTTCTTTGTGCTGGACTCTTAGAAATATAAGTATGATCACCTACTACATTGATAGCAATACTTCGAGCTAATCATTCTATTTTTTCAATACAGGCAATTGGAATAGGATTATCTCGTGCCAAATTTAGATAATCTTTAATGTACTCAGGTTTTTCAATAGTTTGAGGCATATTCGAATAAGTGCCATAAGCCATTTTTAAGCACTGATAAAGGCAGTTATTTGTATCACCACATCCACCTGATACCACTGGCAAATCTCTCATATAAATGATAAAGTTATCAAACCACTCTGGATCACCTATATTATCAGGCATTTGGCTCTCATCGTAGTGGTCAAGTAAGGAGAAAAGATTTGCGTCATCTTCATTAGTAGTCCAGCAACCTGGCTTCCAATTCTCATAAGGAAGTAAGATTTGAAACTGTTTGCCTGGATATCGGGCTTTAAGTTTTTGATCAAGATTTGCAATTCTTTCTCTAAAGAACTGTTAGCCACTAAACTTAACTTCTATGATATCTGGCCTATTTGGTAAATGACGAATTAGTCTTGAAAACATTTCTTTGAAATATATAGTATTTATTTAATTACTAATTTTTCGTTACTATATTTGAAAAAAATAAAATAACTAGCCCTTATAATTAATCAATTTCACCAAATAAGCCATCATCAGATAAGCCATCATTATAATCTGATTCGTATTCTTCATCATTGGCCTCCATACATTCATATTCATTTATTTGGCTATGACATTCTATTATCTGTGGTTGTAATTTTGCAACTTTATAGCCAGAAGGAGATTTTACAAATACAGTTTCCTTATTCTCGTTGTATCTTTTTAGATAGTTAGCAAGTTCTACGCATTTTATTTGCCTATCTACATTATCATTGTATTTGAGCCATTCTTTTAGCTTATCTATGGCATCATTAAATTTGACGAGATATAGGTTATCTCTTCTTATAATCTTATCAAATTCTTCCAATTCAGCTAAGAGGATATCCCAGTTATAGGGGTCATCTTCATCTATATATTTAGCCCAACATTCTTTGGCTACAGAATATAGCTCATCTATCATTTCATCACGAGAATTCTTGTACCAAGACTTTATGTAGTCATATTTATGTCTATCTATCCATTCCCAATATTTGGTGGTATTCATTTTAGGCATGGGATCTGGATCAACTTTTTGAACTGGTTTTGATACTTCTTGTGATATAGACGGTTCAGCTGGTATAGAAGGACCAGGTATTCTGTATGGTTCTGGCTCTATCTCTGGATCTTGCTCTGGTTTTTGCTCTACCTCTGGTTCTTGATCTGACTTAGCCGAAGGTGGTATAAGAGTATTTAGTTCTGTTATGAAGTTATTTATTAAGTTTTCAACAGATTCTGAAGCAACGGGTTGGTCTTCTGTCTCCTCTTGTTCTGACTTTGAAGGAACTGGAGGTGAACTTTTCTTTTGCTCATTTGGTATATCTATTCCAATTTGTGCTAAGAACTGATCGAGAGCTTTAGGATCAGATACAGATTTTTTAGGAATATCAATCTCCTCGATATTAATCTCATCAGTTTCATGAATCCAGTTATTACTAAGATATTTCTCGTATAAAGTCTTTTTAGATAAGTTGTAAACTCTAGTATGTTTTTTATCAATATAAATTCGTTCACTTGTTATATTTAACTCATTAGATAATGTTCTTGCAACTACAACTTTAGATAAGGGTGTAATATTTCTATTTCCACAGTAGCTTGTATAGGTGGCATATAATATATGAACTGGTAAGCATGTAGTTGTATAATCCGCTTCTGCTAAATCAGGAAATTTTATAGTGCGAAAAGTTGCGCAAGATTACGCATCATAATATTTCGTAAGTTTCCAGACCCGCCGCAAGTTTGCGTAAGTGTAATATTTTGTAACTTTTTAAAATATTTCGAAATATTACGATATGCAAAGTTTCGGTTCATAATATTGTGTAATTTTATTGCATAATATTTCACAACTTTTTAAAATATTTTGACGATTTGTAATTTTACATAAATATTTTGTAATGTTTCAAAATTCATTTTTGTACTATAAGTTTATATAATGTATATTTTATTAGATATAATATGAATTAAATTATAAAAATTACAAGTATTTATTACTATATACAGAATATATAAAAGTAAAAAAAGAAAGAGTAACGATACAATTAGATGTAAAAAGAAGAGAAACAGCTATAGTAACATTGGTATTAAATATAAAGATAAAAGAAATATTGTTAGTATTGTTAGTATTAAGTTAAAAAGTGTTAAAGAAACAGTAAAAGGAGTAAAAGAAACATGAATATTATCGTTAGTATTAAAGTACAAGTAAAAAGGAATAAAGGAAACGTAGATAGTATTGTTAGTATTACGACATAAAGTAATAAAGAAGTAAAAAAAAACGCGTTAATATTAAAATAATTAGTATTAATAAATAAATATTTCTATACCTGCAAAGTAATTGAACAAAAGAATAAAGAAATAAAGAGAAAGGAAAAAAAACATGTTGTTAGTATTGTTAGTATCGTTAGTATTAAAGTACAAGTAAAAAGGAATAAAGGAAACATGGATATTATTGTTAGTATTACGATACAAAGTAACAAAGAGGTAAAAAAAAATGTGTTAATATTAAAATAATTAGTATTAATAAATAAATATTTCTATACCTGCAAAGAGAATAAAGAAATAAAGAGAAAGGAAAAAATAAACATGTTGTTAGTATTGTTAGTATCGTTAGTATTAAAGTACAAGTAAAAAGGAATAAAGAAAACATGGATATTATTGTTAGTATTATGATACAAAGTAACAAAGAGGTAAAAAAAAATGAAAATAATTAGTATTAATAAACAAATATTTCTATACCTGCAAAGCAATAAATTATGAAATATATGTAAATATATTGTATATAATTAAAGAAATAATAGAAAGAAGAGACAAAAAAATTAAAAATATTGAACAAAAGAATAAAGAAATAAGAGACAAAAATAAATAAGACAAAAAACGCGTGCATGATTAAATGATTAAATCACATGCAAGGATCAACCTAATTTTGATTGGCCAGAAAATACGATATCGTAAAATTACGGAAATCCGCATTTTAAAAAATCATGTACATCGTTACAGAAATTGTATATGCACAATTACTAAATATCATTCCCTCGTGATAAATTAAAAATTATCAACACAAATTCAACACAAATTCAACAAATTTAACGAAATTTGGCCAAAATTAACAAATTTTTTACCAGAATTATCAACACAAATTGAACACAAATTGAACACAAATTTCAGCTACGATTTATTTATGTCACACCCGTATTGTTAAGAATTAATAACCATTTTATTTATTAAAACAATATTATTATGGTAAAAAAAATGCTATTACGTGTGATATATATAAAAAATAATATTTATTTCCTATGCAACCCATAATTCTCTAATAAACTATTTACATACCGACCTTCCTCCTCCGTGTTATAAGAGTCACTAGAAAGTATATCATCGTCAGCTATGCCATCATTAGCTGCACCATTGTTGGCCGCACTATCGTTAGCCGCACTATCGTTAGGCCTACCATCGTTAGTCGCACCATCGTCAGCCGCACCTGCTCCATCATCAGCTGCTCCATCACCACCATTATCTACATCATTACCATCATGAGAATCATCGTCCGAATGTGTAAATTTATCCCTATTTTCCAACTTTTGCTAAAAATAAATAAATAAATAAATAAACTGTAATTCAAATAATTCACATTTTGCAAATTGTAAATTAAAAACTTACTAAGTTGTTGATTATCTTCGACTTCGCTCATTTGAATGTTTTGATTATTAGGATTTAAGTACGTTTCACATATGCTAATCGCATAAGCTATTTGGGTTTTTGAGGGATTTTTATTTTTTTTTCGCAACTTATCGATTATCAGCAACATATATGTCGTAGGTTGCCCATCTTTAACCTTTTTAAATAGGTTGTTGTAACATCTTTTCACCTCCGGCTTACTCTTCCATTCCTGAATCTTTGACAGACTAACCTGAGTGTTAATAGACGGTAATTTATGCCCAGTCGCTTCAAAAACAGAATACATAACATCTTTGACTCTAGACGTGAACGTCTCTCGTATGCTTCTATGTTGTTATACTAACTATTAAAAAAAAATATTAGTATGAAATTTAATAAAATTCATAATTGCTTTAACTTACAGTCGGGGCAATTTTTTTTTCGAAAAAAATAATCCATTGATTTTTTTTGAACTGGCGTATAAATTCTGGGTTTTCGTCTTTTAAATATTTTTTGGTAGCGAGTCTGTACTCGTCTTGCAAAGGATAAATAAAATTTTTAAATAAAATTTTTGACACCTTCTTAACGAACTCCTAATCAAACGAGGTTAGCATTTCAGGTTTACATTAAATAATATTCATCTTTATTACCTTTATATACTTCAGATCTATTGTATTATTATTTTTGTTATCATCGTTAAGTTTTTTTTCTATGCCCGAGAGACAGATTTCAAGATTTTTTTGTCCGGTGATAAGAACTTCAAGCTTAAAAATTATCTGCGAATTGGTTCTTAATAGTTTCTCTATTGATTTTTTATTAACTTTAACAATAAAATATAATTTACTATATATTATATAATTTCTTATAAAAAATTGATACATATCATGTCATATATACCTTCAACGTTATCGTCTGATAATCTTATTCGTTTCTCAGCTTCACTACTCTTCTCAGTATTACGTCTTGAGATTCTTTCATTATCATCAATATTTCGTTTTTCACCACGTTTTGTAGCCATCGGGATAATATGTGAGGGAGGAGATATGAACTAAACTTGAAAAGGAGAAAAAAATATTACTGGAAATTTGAAGAGGAACTAGAAATACGAAAGGAGAAAAATATGAGAAAAAGGGGAAAGACATGAACCAGAAATTTGAAAATGAGGAACTAAAAATACGAAAAAGGGGAAATACATGAACCAGATGTTCAGAAAAAGGAGGCAAGCTGTCATAATGTCATTTCCGCCATTCTATACTAAAAAAGAAAAAAAACTTGCGAAATATTGCGAAAAATGGATAAACTAATGTGAAATATTATGAAAAATGAATGAACTAATGCAAAAATTTTGCATCGTGATATTACGAAAAAAAAATTGTAACACTTTCATGAGAGAATTTTTAAAAAAACTCTCGTAAAAGCATATAGTACAATCGAAGTATTAATCAACACCCATTTATAAAAAAATAAGATGTTACACATGTTGGGCTTTGTATGCATGGCAAAAAAAAAGTTGCAGCCAGTGAACTCATTTGGCTGATCAGATTGATAGTGATCTTGAACGCTTATAACTGATTATCGCATAAATTTGTGGCTGATCATCTGTCCATTATTGTAAAATGTGTTAAGCCAATAAATTTGCGGCTGATTATCAGATGATTAGCCGATTGAATAAGCTGTATTAGCCATCCGGATTCTTACAGCCCGTTACAGCAAATTCAAAATATGCGAAACATTCAGCACTTTTGCTGTCAGGTTCGCGGGTTGACAGGTTGCCGGCAAATTGAAATAGTAAACAAAATAATAAACAATATTTATATGTTACATCATAGACTTGTTACATTTATTTTTAGATTTGCCAGCCCACAAACTCGGCAAGTTCCTGGCAGCAAAATTGCTGAGTGTTTCGCATATTTTAAATTTTGCTATAATGCGTAAATTTGCGAATGATTCCACGATATTAGCCACCAGATTCTTACAGCCAGTTCCATTCATTAATGCATAAATTTGCGTAGTCGTATCTATTCAAATAACTCAATCAATTGTAATCCATTCAATTAATTCATAAATTTTTACAATGAAATATAATTTTATTAGCACACAAAATCTCATATAAATTGAATAGTGAATTGATACTTTTCATCAAATTTGACGCGTTAATTTAGCAACATGAGTTTCAAATGCCCCTTTTGTATGCGAATATTCAGTCAACGCTTTGCATATACTCAACACGCCCAAAATGCTTAAAAAATGTAGAAGTAGAAGTAGAAGAAGATGATGATAATAATGATAGTGAAAAATATAGCAGTGAAATGGATACAAGAAGTAATCTAAGTAGTGAATATGAAAATGATAAAGTTGAGGTAATTATGTTATTTCAGATTATTCTTTTTAAAGCTCTCAAGAAAAAGCTCAAATTATACTAACTCATTTGGTTTATAATTTTAGATGGATGATGATAATGATGTACAAAATATGTCATTTGACAGTATTGGAAGTGCAATATCAGAGATGAGCCTTGAAGATAGTAACTTTGAAAATATATTAGATTCATCTGAAGAGCCTGAAATTTTTGAAGAACCCAAAAATCTCAATACCAAAACTTGCACAGAATTTCCTAATGATGCTTATAAAGATCTAATGTTATTAGTAACGAAATATAAAATAAACAATAAAGGTGGTAATGAAATAATACGTTTTTTTAATAAACATTCAAATCTTACAGAATCACCATTACCAAAAAATATCGAACAGGGACGAGCATTTATGAATAATATGAAGTTTTCTAATTTAGAATTTAGTAAAGTTCTTATAACAAAACATGAGGATAAAGATTATTTTCTTTATTATCAAAACTTAATACAGTGCATCAAAAATATCTTAACTGTTCCTGACATAACACAAAATTTTGCGCTATCTTACGAAAACTATGAGGTAAATAGTAAATATTAGTTAATTCAATAATCTAAATAATATTTATTTTAATTTATTTATATTATTTTATAGTATAATAGAGAAAGTATTTACAGTGAACAAAACACTGGAAAATGGTGGAAAACTACGCAAGAATCCTTACCTACTGGTTCCAAATTATTATCAATTATTTTATATTCAGATGCAACAACTACAGATACATTAGGAAAAAGTCAATTGCATCCAATATATATTACATTAGGTAATATCCCAATATGGCATCGTAATAAACAGGATGCAAAGCAACTTTTGGGATATTTACCAATTTTAGAAGCTGCAAATAAAGATCTGGTTCGTGATACCTTTCATAAATCTTTACGTCATTTACTAGAACCAATTATTTTATTAAAAGATGGTATAGATCTTTTTATAAATAATGAAAATACCTGGTTTTATCCTAGAGTTTCAACTATTATTGCAGATTGGCCGGAGGCTGCAAGTTTTTGTTTAGTTTATAAATCCTCCAATTCAAACCTTCCATGTCACTCCTGTTTAGTTAAAAGGGAAAATCTTGCAAATATAGACTTATCGGTTAATGATGTAATACTAAGAACTCATGATAAAATGCGTAAAAATTTTGAAATGATACACAAAGATCTGTTTGCATAGAATCTGTACATAATTTTTTTTGGGATTTACCGTAAGTATGCAAAAGTAGAAATAATTATAATAACATATATATATATTAATTATAAATATTTATATTATCAAGGAATATAAATATCTACTTGGCTACCGTTCCTGACAGAATGCATCATTTAGATTTAGGATTATTTCGTTATCAAATTATCTTCACATGCGATATCTTAAAATCACGGTAATAAATTAGTTGAAGAAGTAGATCGCCGTCTAGCAGCAATTCCACATTTTCCCGGCATTAAAATTTTTTCCAATGGACTGCAGTCAATTGCAAGATTAACTGCTAGTGAATATCGAAGTTTGATGAAAGTCATGATATTTGTTATTGATAATTTATATGATGAAAATAATAACAAAGTAGATAATTTTGTAAATAATGATGATCTTACGAAATTGTACGAATATTGGAATGAAATGTATATTTTAAGTAGATATGAAGAATTTAGTGAAAGCAACTTGGAGAAATTTAATGTATGTATTAAAATTTTAGTAAAATTGAAAATTTAAATTAAATAAATTAAATTAACATTTAAATTTTAGGATGCAATACATAGATGGGCCCAGATGTTTGTTAAGGCTTTTAAATTTGTTTCTCCTTCCAATTTGAAGTTACCTAAATTGCATTCATGGGTTTATCATATTATTGACTCAATACGATCTTATGGCGCAATAAATGGCTATACTACAGAAACTTATGAAAGTCTTCACAAATATTTCGTTAAAATACCCTACTGAATTAGCAATAAAAAAGATGTTGAACCTCAGCTTACGAACTGTAAGTATTTGAAAATTTATTTATTGTATATATTTATTATATAACTTAAGATGGAAATTAAATTAATAGATAAAACGTCAAGCAATATCTATTAGAATGTCTCAACATTCAGTGAATCTGGCAAAAACACCTCGCACTTGTAAATTTTCTGCAAGACTCTTTGAATTCTCTTTACAAGATGCAAATACATTTTTTAATGAAAAAAAAGATTCTGTAGACAATAAAATGCAGACTGGTTTTGCTAGATTTATAAGTTGTCTGGATTCATATCTAGATTTACTTGATGGTTTCACAATTATTGGTGAAACCTGAATAAACATATACGGATCGGTAACACTGGAAAATGGTGCCATAATGCGTGCCACAAACAGGTATCATAATAAAGTATGGTTTAGCGACATAGCTATTTCAATGGATTCTGAAGAATCAAATGATTATATATCAGACAAAGGACTTTGTTATGGACAGGTATTTTTCCAATTTATGTAATAATTTATTATAAAAGTATTAATAAATATTTATTATTTATAGGCCTTATTGTTAGCAGAAGTATTAACAGACCCACCGCTAAATCTCGCATTAATTCAATGGTACGATTTTAAATCTAAAAGGAACCCATATTTATATGGATGTCCTCACTTAAAATTGATAGAATTATATAACTTTGTAGCTATAGAGTCTATACATGGTGTCATTCACATAGTACCCTGATTTGATAAACAAAATGAATATTTTGTAAATAAATATATTTTTTAGTCACTTGATATAGAAGTTTTGATTTATTTTAATAAAATTATATCCTTAAAAGAATTTATGGTCACGTTTTGCATATCATAAATAAAATGCAGATTTATTTATTTAATTATTAATAACGCGGGTGTGACATAAATAAATCGTGACTGAAATTTGTGTTCAATTTGTGTTGATAATTCTGGTAAAAAATTATTAATTTTGGCCAAATTTCGTTAAATTTGTTAAATTTGTGTTGAATTTGTGTTGAATTTGTGTTGCGTAATTTTTTATTTATCACAAGGGGATGATATTTAGTAATTGTATGTACGATGTACAAGATTTTTTTTATGATTTTTTTAAGAAATGTACGCAAAATATTTAATTATTTTTAATTAAATTGATTAAAAAAAATTAATTTTTTTAAGAAATGTATGCGAAATATTTAAAATTCAATAGAATGTGCTAATAATAAATTGTTTTATTTTTAAATATGATATATTGATATTTATATTTAAAACAATTAAACATATACATGATTTTCAATTATTTTTAATTGAAATGAAACTGAAATCAAACTAAGATTTTTTTTTATTTTTTGATTTAATCATGATATTTATATTTAGATAATTGAGATTTAATTAATATGTTTAATGATGAAAAGTGTAATAAATTAAATTTAATTGAAACGAGAAATAAAATCAAACCAAAGAGGTATTGTTCAAATTTTATTTAAAGTGACATTTTACGACTTTCTTTCAAATTTTTACTCATCCCAAAATCAAATTATAAAAATCAAATCTAAACTAATAATGCCTCGCCACACACGTTCACGTCATTTCCACTATAACGTCCATTGGAACTGGGCTATGATGGACGAACTTGTTGACATACGCCGAGACAGAAACCGCGCCTACCACAATATTAATGGTAGAAGCTGCTATGATTTTTGGGACTCTGTTGCCAATAGGTTCATATGACTAATATCTATAATTTCTTTAAGAAAGAATTTAAATTCAAGGCAAACGCGGCATAGTAGCCAATATCTTTATTAATTATTATTTAATCGATACAATTTATAAAAATAAAAAGAAAACAAAAATAAAATAAAACTAACTAAAAATAAAGCTATATAGTCTCCTAAGTAAAAATAAAGTAATAAAAATTAATCTAAAAGAATAATTGCATTACACTAAATTTCTCTAGATCTTCCCCCTTGATATATTCCAACCAAAGTAGAAGCAACTATACTAACATAATAACGGATAACACGCCCACTATAAAAATCGACATCCCATTCTGCAAAAGCTGTTATTAAGTAGCACCGTTAGACGACTCATAAAACCCGACAAATGATTAAACCATGGTAATCCCTGAATCATCGAGTTCTTTAGCCAATCAGTTCCGGAGTCACATGAATTCACGAGATGGGTCGGAGGAGGTAATGAAGAGAAAGGTACATACGTAGAAGCAGGCAAATTAGAAGGCCGAGGAGTAGTTTTCAATTTGAGAGTGATGTGCATCGCATCTTCCCATCTACTTTTGTCATAGGTACGCGGATTCCAGATGCGTCTTCGAAGTTTCTGGACAAAATTGTTGTGAATCGCAGCTACAATCTTCATAGCTGATTGTCTAGGAATAGATAAGTCTACAAACAAATCAATAAAAAGTTTGGGCAGGCAACCCCGAATGAGAGCATACGAGGACCAATTAGAAGAGGAAATAGACCAGCAAGAAAGAGAAGAAAGCTTCCTGATCATTGGCGTGGGATCCACATCAGCCAATTCACCAGCTTCACGAAGCTTGGAGAATAAATGATTCTGGTAGGACTGTAAAATCTGGTGCATAGCGGTACGTCATTTGGAGTAGAGAATAAAGTGCATCAGATCTTCTTTGCGAATGCAGCAGGAGTGACACGTTAAAAGATCAATATAAAGATCTGGGCGTGTGATCTTCAACTTCTCCAGGAGAGGCAAGTCATCAAGGAAAAGCTTGAATTTGAATGTGTAATGTCTTGAAGCGTGGTGAGCTTGGAAGGAAGCGTCGTGAGATGGAGAGAAATTAAGGGTGAACCAGGTAAGATCCCAGTCAACGATATAATCATCCCGATCAGTCAAACAAAAAGTAAACTGAAAGCAGGTGAGTGATAAGAGGTCCCTCATATAGGTAGCCTGATAATAAGCCTTAAAGAGGCGCCTAGGATTGGATTCACAAATAATGTTGTCGTAAACCAGGCGGATACTGTGTGAAGAAGTGAAGATGGCCTCAGGAAGAGGAAAAGCATCATCTGACTGATGAGTAGAGTTAGCAAGAGAGTCGGTAAAATCATTCCAATAATTGCCATCGTGACCTTTGACTTTAACGGGAAAAACAGACAGCCGTTTCTCGCGAACGCAACATTCTATAGAAGCCCACAGTTCAAAATTGGTGGTTTTGTAGTAGAGTGACTGTTAGTATAAGTAGAGGAAGCGCAAAGACGCAAACCATCTATAGCAGCTTGAGAGTCTGTGTAGATGGAAACAACAGAATCATCGGGAGTGACGCTAAGAGCAGCATAAATCGCAGCGGTTTCAGCTCTAGTGGAGGAAGGCCAATTGCGAATAGTACCATGTACATAAGTAGCAACAGAATTGAGGAATCCAGCATCAGAGATAATCTGAACCCAGGACCAACCCATTGAGACAGCAGGTGTTCCAAGGTTTATAAGAGAACCATCAGTATAATACCGGTAGTGAGAACCTGGCAGAAGAACGATAGGAGAGGGAAGACCGGATAAGTCAGACAAAGCTGGAGAACTTGTCGAATCATTATTCACCGCGGGGAGGGAAAAAGAAAAGTCAGGAGAAATAGATAGACATATGTAGTACGAAACCACCATAGTACATATGTCTGCCCAAGAGTAGGGGGAAACCACTTCCGTAGTAGTAGGCCGAATGCGCTCGCTATGGGTAGGGAGAATCAAAGACCTTAGAAGGGAGACCGTGAAAGTACACCTAGGCTCAACAGAGGTGTATTTATTAGCAGCGGGGAAGGGAACATAAGCCTCACAACCCGGGCAAGGGTGAAGGCGGATAACATCACCAGGAGAGGAAAGACAGTTGGACGTCCATACAAGTATCTTTCTTAGGTTGAACGGTAAGCTGCTTGCCAAAAAGAGGAGCAGCGTTGCCATCTAATGTAACAAGCTAATGCCTATTCTTTTGATTAGTAGTAACACCAGGAACCAAAGAAACAGCAGAAAAGTCTGTAGGAGAACACACGTAACGATCGTATAAACGGTCGTGAGAATCAGGGATGGTAGTGGTAGCTTGAATATCCAAGTACCATTTATGTGGGAAGGAACGGCCACGTTTGTCAGGTAATAGAGCAATATAAGTAGTCCGATAGGCGGTCCAGGAAACAAGATGGGTGCCAGTGGGCATGATCAACTGCGAGAGATAGTACAGATGACGCCTTCGGAGAACCTTAAGACAAGCCTTAAAAGTTTTAGGACTCATACATGAATATAAAGGAGTATGGCCAGGTAAAGTAAGGTCCGAACATAGCGAAGAGGAATTAGCATGTTGCAGTCGGAAGGGGGTGGATACTATGGAAGCAAGAGTGCAGACGATATAATCACATTTAAAAACATTTATATTGGACCATAAAGACCAATCAGCCACCATCAAGGGAGAAACAGGAATCAAAAATTGAAATTGAATCAACATTAATCTATAAACAAATAAACGTTGAATAAAAGAAGTAGTAGAATTAGCCATTAAAAACAAATTATTAACATGACATTGAATCAAATGGGAAGACAAATTGATCAAGCCCAGAGCTTGAGAAAGATATAAAATAGGATTGGGAAGAGCTCGAGAAAAGTTAGCCTTCTGTTTGACCAGTGAGCGGACGAGTCTTGTAACAATATAACAATCTTTATCTGAAAGGTGAGTGACTTGCATATGGTATTCAAGCTTGGGGATGAGCACCGTATTGTAAAGGTAAACAACCTGCTTGGCCGTGAGTTTAGCCGGGCGGAGAGTAGCGGCGAAGGAATTGCATTCATTAGCAATTTGCTTTTTGACAAAATCCCTAGAGCCTTTAATGTTGAACCAAACCCCTAAAAACCGAAAAGAAGAAGTAATAGAGATGGGGACAACTGAGATAGAGGAAATACTATTTAAAGAGGATAAAGATAAATTAAACTCCACAGGGGAGATAGTAGAAGTGGTGGTGAGAGGTAGAGAGTTTGATATCAAAACATATTTGTGGTGATTAGCAGAAGTGTTGTTCAGTGCATAAAACACAGGTCGAATGATGTCAAATCGGCTATCAATCGGCTATCAATCGGCCATCAGGATTGATGAACGGTCAAACCAATCGATATTCAATCGGCAATAAATTGTACTACCCGATTGATGCCGGATTATGTCGAAAATCGGCACCAAATCGGCATGCCGATTGAAAGATCAATGATCGTCGATTGATGGTTGATTGATGGTCGATTGATGGTCGATTGATGGTCGATTGATGGTCGATTGATGGTCAAATTATGGTCGATTGATGGTCAAATTATGGTCGATTGATGGTCAAATTATGGTCAAATTATGGTCAAATTATGGTCAAATTATGGTCAAATTATGGTCAAATTATGGTCAAATTATGGTCAAATTATGGTCAAATTATGGTCAAATTATGGTCAAATTATGGTCAAATTATGGTCAAATTATGGTCGAATTATGGTCAAATTATGGTCAAATTATGGTCGAATTATGGTCAAATTATGGTCAAATTATGGTCAAATTATGGTCAAATTATGGTCAAATTATGGTCAAATTATGGTGAAATTATGATCGACTGACCAATTTTTGTAGAATCATATAACGAATAATAAAATTTATTATAGCACATAATATTTAGAATTACAAATAAAATACATAGTATCTTTATTTATATTAATAAGTATTTAAAATAAAAACATTCATCATAATAATATGTTAGTATATGACTGATAAAGTTAGTAATATTTAATAAATAGTAAAGCGTAAATATAAAAAGTTAGTAATAATTACACAAATACAAAAAGTTAGTATTATGAAGAGTTTGATAAAATTTATAAAAAAAAAAAAGAAAAAAATACGTGATGATGTTAGTAAAATATAAAAAAAAAGAATAACATTAGTAATATTAAAAAAAAGAATAACATTAAAAAAAGGTAAAGTTAATATTATAAAATAAAATATAGTTAGTAATCAGTACAATAAATTTAATGACAAAAATACAATAATTAATATACCTGTAAAATGTAATAAGAGTAAGAAGAAAATAGAAAAGAAAGAGTGTAAGAAAACAGAAAAAAATAAACAGAGTCGCGTTTAGTTATTTATATGCATGTTAAGATCAGGTCACGTGATAAAGATCAGACCGAATTTTGATTGGTTAATAATAGATAAATTGAAAAACTATGTTGTAATTTTTTCATCTCATATAGTTATATATATAGTGATCTTTTAAATTTGTATTAAAATTTACCTTGGACTTTTGGATACCTAATTTTTTTAAAAGCTTCTATTTGTATATTACATGTGTCACGTGATATAATATTGTAAAATTTTGTTAATAAAATTTAGTATTATATGTATATATTACTCGAATATGTTGCGATTAATCGTAATTAATGTTACATTTGTAATACAAGTTTAAGAAAAGTTTGCTCGAACTTTTCTTAATTGTGATCATGTTACAATTGTAATACAAGTTTAAGAAAAGTTCACTCGAATTTTTCTTAATCGTGATCATGTTACATTTGTAATACAAGTTTAAGAAAAGTTCACTCGAATTTTTCTTAATTGTGATCATGTTATACAATTGTAATACAAGTTTAAGAAAAGTTCGCTCAAATTTTTCTTAATCGTGTACAGGTCAAATGATGCCAAATCGGCTATCAATCAGCTATCAATCGGCTATCAGGATTGATGAATAGTCAAACGAATCGATATTCAATCGGCAATAAATCGTACTACCCGATTGATGCCGGATGATGTCAAAAATCGGCACCAAATCGGGTTGCCGATTGAAAGATCAATGATCGTTAATTGATGGTCGATTGATGGTCAAATTATGGTCAAATTATGGTCAAATTATGGTCGATTGATGGTCGATTGATGGTCAAATTATGGTCAAATTATGGTCGATTGATGGTCGATTGATGGTCAAATTATGGTCAAATTATGGTCAATTTATGGTCAATTTATGGTCAATTGATGGTCGAAAGACCAATTTTTGTAAAATCATATAACGAATAATAAAATTTATTATAGCACATAATATTTAGAATTACAAATAAAATACATAGTATCTTTATTTATATTAATAAGCATTTAAAATAAAAACATTCATTATAATAATATGTTAGTATATGACTGATAAAGTTAGTAATATTTAATAAAAGCGTAAATATAAAAAGTTAGTAATAATTATAATAAAATACACAAATACAAAAAGTTAGTATTATGAAGAGTTTTTAGTAAAATATAGAAAAAAGAATAACATTAGTAATATTAAAAAAAGGTAAAGTTAATATATAATTTAATAAAAAGTGTATTTTTTTTTAAAAAATGTTACGAAATCTAAAAAAATTCTCTATTAAAAATATCTCATACAAACTCTTAGAAAACCTCAAAAAAAAAAAAATCTCTGAATCTTAGAAAATTCAAAAAAAAAAAATCATTTCCTACACAAATCTTGGGATATCTCAAAAAGATATCTCAAAAAAAAAAATTTTCTATCAAAAATATTCATACGAACCCTAAAAAATTTCACAAAAAAGGAATCTCTACCAAAATATCCCATATGAACTCTTAGGAAATCTCTCTCAAAAAAATTTTCTATCAAAGAATCCCATACGAACCCTTTCCATATGAACCCTTAGAAAATCTCTTAAGAAAAACTTTTCTATCAGATATCCCATACGAACTCTTTCCATAGTATGAACTAAGAAAATCTCTTAAAAAAAAATTTTCTATCAAAGAATCACATACGAACCTTTCCATACGAACTCTTAGAAAATCTCTTAAGAAAAATTTTTCTATCAGATATCCCATACGAACTCTTAAAATAAAAAAAAAATCAATTTATCAAAAATATCCTATACAAATCTTAGAAATCTCTCCCAAAAAATTTTCTATCAAAGAATCTCATGCGAATCCTTTCCATATGAACCCTAAAAAATTTCACAAAAAAATTTTCTATCAGATATCCCATACGAACTCCTATACGAACTCTTAGAAAATCTCTTAAAAAAAATTTTCTATCAAAGAATCCCATACGAACCTTTTCCATATGAACTTTTAGAAATCTCTCAAAAAAAAATTTTCTATTAAATAATCCCATACGAACCCTTTCCATACGAACTCTTAGAAAATCTCTTAAGAAAAATTTTTCTATCAGATATCCCATACGAACTCTTAAAATAAAAAAAAAATCAATTTATCAAAAATATCCTATACGAATCTTAGAAATCTCTCCCAAAAAATTTTCTATCAAAGAATCCCATGCGAATCCTTTCCATATGAACCCTAAAAAATTTCACAAAAAAATTTTCTATCAGATATCCCATACGAACTCCTATACGAACTCTTAGAAAATCTCTTAAAAAAAATTTTCTATCAAAGAATCCCATACGAACCTTTTCCATATGAACTTTTAGAAATCTCTCAAAAAAAAATTTTCTATTAAATAATCCCATGCGAACCCTTTCCATACGAACTTTTAGAAAATCTCTTAAGAAAAATTTTTCTATCAGATATCCCATACGAACTCTTAAAATAAAAAAAAAATCAATTTATCAAAAATATCCTATACGAACTCTTAGAAAATCTCTTAAAAAAAATTTTCTATCAAAGAATCCCATACGAACCTTTTCCATATGAACTTTTAGAAATCTCTCAAAAAAAAATTTTCTATTAAATAATCCCATGAGAACCCTTTCCATATGAACTCTTAGAAAATATCTTAAAAAAATTTTCTATCAGATATCCCATATGAACCCTTCCAATACGAACTCTTAGAAAATCTCTTAAAAAAAAATTTTCTATTAAAGATATCCCATACGAACCTTTCCCATATGAACTCTTAGAAAATACGAACTCTTCCCATACAAACTCTCTCAAAAAAAAATTTTCTATTAGATATCACATACGAACTGAACTCAGAAAATCTCTTAAAAAAAAAATTTTCTACCAGATATCCCATACGAACTCTTTCCATATGAACTCTTAGAAAATAAAAAAAAATTTTCTATTAGATACCCTATACGAACTCTTAGAAATATCAAAAAAAAAAAGAATCTCTATTTATCAATACGAATCTCAGGAAATCTATCAAAAAAAATTTTCTATCAGAGTTTAAAATGGTTTATAAATAAAACATTATTATTGAAAAAATCTAAAAATCTGCTAATATATAATAAGCCAATTAGCAACCAATCGGTCATCAATCTGATATGTGACCTATTGATAACTGGTAAATTCAACCGTACATCAATCAGCCATCAATCAGTCATATGACCGGTTGATAACCGATTTGGATTTTATACCTGATTGATGACCGATTGAAAGAATCAGTCATCAATAGGTAACCAATCGGTTACCAATCAGTCACATGACCGATTGGTGACCGATTTGACTCCATTCGACCTGTGAAATTCTTCTGTAATGGATAGCATATGTTCCAAACCAGATTTAGACGAAGAGATCAGGGTAGAATCATCCATAAAGACCAGATTGTTAATCAAAAGGGCTGATGTCTCATCAGACGGCGTTGAAAGAAGTGATGGAGACCGTAAAATATAAGGATCCAACATCTCTTTCTTTAGTACAGACAAGAGGGGATCGACATATATAACCCAAAGAAGTGGAGAAATCACCTCGCCTTGGTCAATACCAATGCGAACCCGATATGAAGGAGTATCACCATGAGCAGTAAAAACGCGATTTGATCGGCTCATAAAAAGTGACAAAATGAGTTGAATGGAAGAGGCGGGCAAGCGAATACGTTCTAAAGCGAATTTCAGCATAGTGAGATGAACAGAATCAAATGCCTTAGAAATATCTTGGGAGAGGATCCACAATGGGGAGTTGGTACAATTGGCGTTATGAATAATAGACTCTAAAGTTATGATAGGATCACGACAAGATCCTCCAGGTAGGCCAGCAAAGTTACCACCAGTGAGAACATTATGAGTAGCAAGGATGGAAGATAAGCGGTTGTAGAGAAGCTTGACAAATGATTTCCGTATAACTTCCAAGAGCGTGATGGGCTGAGTATTTTGTAATTGGCATCGCCATTCATGCGGTTTGGGAATAGGGAAAACCATAGCCTGACGCCATAGGTCTGGAATGTCCGCGGAAGTGAAATATTTACGGATCAAAGCTAGTAGTAAAGTGTTGGCGGCAGGGCCAAGGTGTTTAAGCATTTCATAAGTAATCATGGAGGGGCTAGGAGCTTTGTCATTAGACATGGAGGAGATTGTGCTTAGCCATTCTTCCAAAGAAGGGGGAGATAAGAGAGAGTCATAGATCGCAGGCGAAACTGAATCTATAGGTGAATACTCAGATCGCCATCTGTCTGGTAGTGCAGAAATGTGCACAGGTGGGGTGGACTTGATAGGTACCGCGTGTTGAAAATGGTTGACCACAGCATCCGATATATCCTGAGGATCAGTCAACAGACGAGGAGCAGTAGGATGATCAATGAAAACATGATCCAACACGATCCTTCGACAGGAACGTGAGAGCGCTGAATTGATGAAAGAGGAAATGTCAGTATCAAAATTGAGATCACGTTTCTCAATATGAGATTTGATAGAGAGGGCTTGATATTCTTTTTCTTTCAAAAGGTGTAAGCCTCTTAATGAAGAAGAGGAATGAGACAAGATGTCAAAAATATGTTTAAAATTGTCAGCCCGACAAGAGGAAAGAGTAGGGGGTAAGACGGGAACAGTAGTAAAACAAGATTCATAAAGGCGAAATATATTCTCCAAACGAATAAGGTAGACAGTCCATTTGCGGTCATGTGAGGAGGAAAAGGAATGCGGATATTTGCGCAAAAGTCTAATAGAGTGAAGAACCCGATTAAGGAAAAGATAGTGTTGTATGAGAGTTTCCAATTCCTTAGGAAGTTTTGGAATATGATCATTACCGATCGTACGTGAGGGTAAAACAGCAGTTGCTCCAGCAATAATAGAGGAGTGTAAATATTCGCACATCCGGTTGATATGCCAGGAGGCAAAGGTGTTGGAAGGTACAGTACAGGAAACATCTATATGGGCTGAAAAGTCATTCCACAGGGCTGGAGAAACAGAGTCTAAAAGAAAAATACGGCGTGAACGCCTTTTGAGCTGGCGAGCATGGGCCAATTTGATAGAAGAACTTAGGAGGGAGGAATCAAAATAAGTGACGACAGGGTTATGATCAGATAGAGAACTATCGCAGACGTCAGAAATACTAGAAGTAAGTAAAAAGGATTTGAGAAGAGGGTACGACCAAATATAATCAATGCGAGTAATAACGTCTGCACGATGAAAAGTACCCAAAGAATCAGAAAAATTAATAGGAGTAAAGTCCACGTAACTGCTGCTCAAGAGGAAATTGAAGAGTCTGTGGATACGTTTGGAGGCAATTTGAAGCTGATTGAAAAATATAGGGTAAAATTGATCTAAATGCATATTAAAATCCCCACAGATAGCATGATGAAAGCCTAGTCGCTTAGTGTCTGAGAGGGTTTGGATGAGCAAGTCTATAGTGGTATCGCGTAAGGCTTGATCTGAGGTAGGAGGTAACTAAATTACAAAAATTCGCAGCTTAATTTTGCCTTTGAAGTACAAGTCAACAGAAAGCAAGCGTGATGAATGGGAAGTATATGTGTGAACGTGAGGAGCCAAAGAATTTTTAATGATAACGAAACACTGCCAGAAGAGCGGATGTGAAGCGACGTATCCAAGGAAGAGGAAAAAACAGTATAATTAGAAAGGCGTTTTGAGAGAAATTGCATTTGCTTGGGGTGTAAATGGGTGTCAACAACACCACCAAAGGAAATATGCTTAAGAGAAAAGAAGTTGTTCAATTGCTCAATTTTGTTTTGAGAATGCATTTTTAAACCATTAATGTTAAACGAAGAAATATTGAAAGAATTAGAAAGGGGAGGGGATAAGGAAATAGAAGAAAATAAAGAGTCTTGCAAAGAAAGATTTTCTATATTTACAGGGTTGGGAGGATTACGAACGAAAGAGTCATAATTAAAATTATTGTCCGTCATTAAAACACTATGATAAATTAGACGGGAAAGGAAGGGAGAACAGGAACAATTATTTGGAACTGGCTGAATCAGCCAAGTTCGAGGTAGTAGAGGTGTTAATTGATCCAATAAAGCTGCCAATGGAGGCTACGAGCATGTCCATTTTACTTTCAATGGCTGAATGTTTTTCATTGATAGCCTGAATTTCAGCACTAGCGTGTTTCGGGAAGAGGATAGGAGCAGAGGGCGTAACAACAGCCGAGGATGAGGTGCTAGCGGGAACTACATGAGATGTCGAAGGGACAAAATCAGGTAAAAGGGGATTGAGAGGGCGTGAATGTGACATGGAAAGAGGAGAATCTTGCACCAAAGAAGGATGAGAAACATCGGGTTGATTGATGTTCATGTCAGAAGATTGTATAGTGGTGGGTGGAACAGAGGACAACGGTTGTAGACCAATGTGCCGTTCTATACAAGTCATACGTTGGTCGTTAAGTTCAAGTGCTGTAATGCGATCACGTACGTCAGCCATATCCTGCTGCAAAGCCTTCAGCAGGGAAAGAATTTCACTGGCGTCCAGTGAGGATAAGGAAGGTGGCTGATTGCGCGTTAAAGAGAGAGGAGGAGTGCATAACGCAGAAGAGAAAGAGACTGAACGGTCACGTTTATCATTAGATTTAGAGCGATTTTGCTGATTGTTGGGAATGTTAACTTTGGACTGTGTAGAGGAAGATTGCTGGTATTGAGAGGGTCGAGAGTTATCAGGACCCTTAGAGCGTGAACGCGAGTGAGAGCGTGAGCGTGAAGTAGTTTTGGGTCAAGAGGGCTGACCAACGTGGAAACGTTCTTTGAGTGCAGCCACGGGGTTTCGATCGCGAGTTCTACCCCGAAGTTGTCAGAGTGGGCATTGATTGGGAGCACACCCTAATTTACCACATCGATGGCAAAGTTTGTTGGTATCGTCAGGGAGATTCCATTGTAATGTGTGACCTTGATAGCTGATGAGTTGTTCCATAGCGGTATCCATAAGTTCCTGGGAAGGGAAAGTAATATAGGCCCATCTTTTGGGTTTATAGGAATTGAGAGATAGGGGGATGTTAACAGCTTTAGCGCCAAGTTCTCTGATGAGAGGAGCTAAATCGATATCCTTAGTATTAGGGGGCAGCTGAGTGAGGGTGGTGACAAATGCGCGACGAGAAGATTTCTGATCTACCGTGTAATGATACGGGGTAACCCTTAGGCAAGTTGAGAAACAGTATACCGCCCATTGGGAATCAAACTGGGCGATTGATTGCGCAGAGTCATAGACAATACGAGCTTGCTGAACTTTGGCATTTTTCCTGGAGTAAACTCGACAGGATGCAATGTTACCGAATTTCTTGAAGTAGGATATGACATTTTCTTTGGTGAGGAAAAATGGGATGTCAGTGACTTGAATGGCTTGGAGATCCTCACTGCTCCAGAGCTGTCTGGGATCGTGTGCATGGAATACAAGGTCAGGGAACTGCTGGTGGGCAGCACCAACACAAGCATCACGTGCCGCCATAGTTTGAAAGTGAATAACGAGGCGTTTGGAATCGCCAGAACCAGTCATACGAGCTTTACCGGTATACGATTCATACATTTCCAGAAAGGTTGTTAACTGCATCGATAAGTGCCTTATTCGTAGGAAAGTTTTTTAGAGTTTCAGAGGCTGAGTTAGGAGCGGCCGCAGCTTGGTAATCATTTCTATCAAAGGAAAAATTAGGAGACGGGATAGGTATTTGATCAACAGAGGAATCATCAGCAGTAGCCTTATCTGGCGACGCATTAGGGGGGGATGCAGGAGTCATTGTTCTGGCATGCATGGACGCGTTGAGGCTAGAAGACGCGTCATTACTGGGCGCAGAAAAGGCCGCAGCACGATTCGGAGGAGAGGAGAGAGAAGTTGAAACAGTATTATTTTCTTTGGGAGGAGAAGAAAGACCATCTGCTCCAACGTCAGCCGCTGTATCGGCAACGTAGTCTTCATCCATAGTATTTTCAGAGTGAGTTCTAGTACGTTTTAGCTGAGCGGCGCCTTCACCGTCAGAGCTGGAGTTGTCAGAGTTATTATTATTATTTCTTTTATTATGGCGGTGGGCCCTTCTACTATTAGTATTAGGGAGACCGCCGCCTCGTTGAGCAACATTTTGAGAGGTGCGCGAGGACATTTGGATAGGAAAACTATAAGTTTATATGATAAGTTTGTCTTGAGAAAAAATGGACAGAGTGATCAGCGGAAAAAGGTGCGCAGATCATTAGAATTTAAATTCAAATTAACCAATCCATTTAATTGAATCAGAATAAATAGAATATTTCGAACGAGGGTTTCTGGGCAACAGTGCAGCCAAAAGTGGAGGAACCTCATCAGGGATTACCATGTAAGTAAATAAATAAAATTACATTCATATAAATTAAATGTATTTATCGAATATTCAACTGATTTTGATATTTAGAACTATGTCCTTTATCGTAATGGTAACCCTGGGCGGCAGCTGTGGACGCGTACTGGCCAAAGATATTATCGCGAATTTAGAACGAGATTTTGGAAGAGGCCGGGTAATTATACCATAATAAAATTTATAATTAATATTTATGTTCATGTTTTAAATTTGATAAATTTGATCAATTTTAGTCACGCGTGATGATCGTAGGAGAAGGAGAAACTTACCTACGTATCGTAGAAGATAATTATTTTTATTTTTTTATTATTTATTAAGTGAGTAGCTAGGCCCAGTCCGTACCAAATATCGGCTGGAAACTCACATTTTTTTTGGGCTGTGACTGATACTGACGTCCATGCCGTACAGCCTGGGTACTATTTTATAAAATAGTAGTGAACAAGTATCAAATGTGTATTTTTTTATTAAGTTATAATAAAAATTAGAATTTACTTTAATTTTAACATAAAAATTGTAAATAATAAAAAATTCGTAAATAAAAATAAATTTGTTCTCCCAAACTTAAAAAAAAAGGTGTTTATATAAAAGAAAAGGTGTTTATATTATTTGATTATTCAATAGTATCACATGCCCCTTGTATACGTTCTACTGCATACGCAACTTTAACGATCAAATAGTAATATTAAATTTTTGAAATATTTTAACCATAATATTACGCAGGTTTACAGTCTCGTAAATTTTCAAAATATTTTAACCGTAATATTACGCAGGTTTACAGTCTCGTAAATTTTCGAAATATTTTAACCGTAATATTATGCAGGTTTACAGTCTCATAAATTTTCAAAATATTTTAACCGTAATATTACGCAGGTTTACAGTCTCGTAAATTTTCAAAATATTTTAACCGTAATATTACGCAGGTTTACAGTCTCATAAATTTTTGAAATATTTCAACCGTAATATTACGCAGGTTTACAGTCTCGTAAATTTTCAAAATATTTTAACCGTAATATTACGCAGATTTACAGTCTTGTAAATTTTCGAAATATTTTAACCGTAATATTACGCAGGTTTACAGTTTCGTAAATTTGCAGAATATTTTGACCGTAATATTGCATAAATCTTATGATATTGAAAACTTGCGTAATATTTTGACTGTAATATCACATAAATCTTACGAAATTGTAAACTTATGTAATATTTCGAAATTTTTTGAAATATTATGCCATAAACTTTTGTAAACTTACAAAATCGTAAACTTACGCAATTTTTCGCCCTATAAAATTTCCTGATGTATATATGTCTCCTTTATAAATTGAAATAACGGTGGAAGAGTAGATATGATATGCTCTTGTTTAGGTGCAGTCATAGGAGGTGGGTTGCCATTAACATCTGAATATTTATCAGCAATAACCTTTAAGTAAGCATAAAAGGCTTCACCCACCCTTGGATATTTCATTGCATCACCTAACTGTTTGAAATATTGCAAATCTCCTTTTCGAGCAGGTGAGATATCTAGGAAAACTGTTCATCTATCATCATTCTCAATTCTGAGAGCATTTTCATTAGTAAGAACGATAGTAGACATAAAGTTTTTATATTGGGTAGGTGTTTTATATTTTTCATGGATTTCAATAGTATCGCTAGTAACTTTATCTTTGAGAGCACGATATAATGAATTCCATTGGCTTTTTTCTGTTGGCATTTCTTTAAGCAAAAGAAGTACTTTACCTAATAATTGCCCATTAAAACTGCCCAAAATCGTTTGAGGATCGCTTGTTTTATAGACTAGCTGAGTACCTAAAACATAACGCTGGATAAAATCAGTTATAATACCTTTACCCCAGCCTTGACCAGATTTAAGATAAAGAATCGAATACATTTTTTTACCAGTAGCCATACCAGCAAACCATTTAATAATGTATTCAGTTACATTCCAATCTCCTGAACACCAGACATCCCGAATATGAGTAAATATGATTTTAATTACCTGATGGATGTTGGCTGAAAAGTCTGCTAAAGGACGTAATTGGTGTAAGAACCCTGGGAAAATATTAAGATAGAGTTGACCTTGAATTTTATAAATATATTGCTTTGCAGTATCACAAGTTGCTACACATGTTGAAGAATTATCATATATAAACCATTTGGCAATGTTAAATTCTGTTTTAGTTGGTAGCTGTTCAGGATTGGATTGATTAAAGAAGGTTTTAGTTATAGGACGAATGAGCATACTAATATTTTTTATGGGAATATGCTCAAAATTCTTAATATCAGATCGCCACATAAATACACCATGTGGATTGGAACAGAGAATGAAGTAACTGCAAATATATCGCTTTACTTTTGTAATATCATCTAAACTGTTCGCCTCTCTGATAAACCGTTTTAGTATATCAATACTGTATGCTTCCTTAAATTCACCAAATTTCGAGATTACTACTTGGTTACTCATTGTTAGTTAGATACTTTAGTAGAAGTTTTGTTTAATTTATTTTTTTTTGATACCTATATATGTTGTCGATGCCGGGCTACGCCCAGCGGAAGCTAAAGCCCCTATACATCCCCCCTCTGTGGGGAAATCCTACCAGATCCCCTTCCAGTTAGGCTCCAGCGCCTTACAGCGCATCTCTAACAATACCATAGATAAATACCATTTCCCCTGGTACAAACTACTATGTATATTCCTAGTACCAACTTCGTACCAGTCCTCGTACCAGAAAACATATCAAATAACCATCAAAATCATGAAATAAAGGCAAAATCATATACAACATCACTCTGGTACGAATGGTCAAAGAGAATTTCAAAAAATTTTAAGAAAAAAAAACTCCAGACATCATACATATATACCTATATATACCCCTATACGTATAAAAAAAAATAAAATATTTTGAAAAATTTCTCTGACCAATGTACCAGACGAATTTCATACTCAAAAGTATCAATTTTACAGTTCCAAAGTCTCCAGAAAGCCAATTTCATCATCGACCCTGATACAAGGAGTGGTCAAAATTGGTACAAACATAGACCTCCCGCTCTTTGTACCAAAATATTGGCATCACTCTTGGTACGAACTCCAGACATCATACATATATACCTATATATACCCCTATACGTATAAAAAAAAATAAAATATTTTGAAAAATTTCTCTGACCAATGTACCAGACGAATTTCAGACTCAAAAGTATCAATTTTACAGTTCCAAAGTCTCCAGAAAGCCAATTTCATCATCGACCCTGGTACAAGGAGTGGTCAAAATTGGTACAAACATAGACCCCCCGCTCTTTATACCAAAATATTGGCATCACTCTTGGTACGAACTCCAGACATCATACATATATACCTATATATACCCCTATACGTATAAAAAAAAAATAAAATATTTTGAAAAATTTCTCTGACCAATGTACCAGACGACCAAAGTATCGATTTTACATTTCTGAAGCCTTCAGAACGTCAAATCAGCTAAAATTCTGGTCAAAAAAATGGACCAAATTGGTCCTAGAAAAAAATTCGCTGTTTGTACCAAAATATTAGTACCACTTTTAGGTCAATGACCTTGGTCCAAACTCTGATACATACTTCTTATACAGATCAGTCCTTATACTAGATACCCATACCAGTCATCAATCGGTTCGTATCTGGGTGTATCAACCCCCAAGAGACAAATATACTGAAAAAATCGTAATTAATCCTTTTTCGTCGCCTTTCTTAAATACTTCTTAATATAAGCCTGAACTTTGTCATCAGCATCCAAAATCTTAAGACCAAGTTTCTTAGCCTTCTTGTTTGTAGCCGTCTTCTTTCTCTTTTTCTTAGCATCTAAAACCTCTCTTTTGCTATGTATTTTAACCTCCCAATTTTCACCAGTAAGGGTGTTCTTATGTGTCCCACAAATAATACAATCACCATGAATTCGATATCGACCTTTATCAGTCATATCCTGAACTTCTGAAGAGGTTTCTGTCTTCTTTTTACACTTTGTACAATGTATCTCTGTCATATCCACAAATTTGAATTCTAGAAGTAAAACTTTAATTTTGAGCGATATGACCCCTTTAGAGAGGTATTACAAATTTTATAACCTATCAGGGGTACCAGCACGTCTTCTTAAAGACCAAGAGCATTATAACATCTATCGAAGACCTCTAAAGGAGAAAAGATCTGAGCGTCCAAAAGTAATCGTCTGGAAAGAAAATGCTACCCAGCAGTCTGATTTAGCAGAAATGCCTATAGACCCTAAGGGATACCATTATTTTCTCGTAGTAGTAGAAATATCAAGAAGACGAGTAGATGCTGAGCCTATCAAAAATAAGATGACTAATAGTGTAATAAAAGCATTTGTTAAAATATATGGACGTGGTCATATCCAACCTCCTACTTATAGACTAGAAACTGATTCTAGTTCAGAATTTACTAACTTGCAAATACGTGATTTTTTCCTTAATAGCATTGGAGTTATGATGAGATTTGGCGAACCTGGACATCATAGACAGCAGTCATTTGCAGAGAGGGCTATCCAGGCTATACAAGAACCACTTCTCAAAAGAATGACAGCACAGGAGTTAAAAACTGGTGAGACGTCAGTGGAATGGTCTGAAGATTTCCATGATATAGTAAGATTAGTAGATGAACAGTGGCAAAGAGATCCACCTAAAATCCCAGAAGGTCCACCTAAAATTGACAAGAATACAGAATTACTATTAGAGGGGACACAAGTTCGAACCAAACTTCATGAACCTATATCAGTACTTGGTAAAAAATTACATGGTAAATTCAGAACAGGGGATATCAGATGGGACCCAAAAGTTCGTATAATTAAGAAGCTTATCCTTTCTCCTGAACAACCGCCTACATATTTACTTGATGGACCACATGGCAGGTTAGGAGTATCTAGATGTGCATATACTAGAAAAGAACTACAGGTTATTCCAGCTAATGAAAAACCCCCACCTGATTCGGTCATAAGAGGACGGCCAGAAAGATATGTACCTGAAAGGATTATTAAGCATCGTACTAGAAAGGGTCAACTCCAATACTTAGTCAAATGGGAGCGCTATCCAGAAGATGAATCTACATGGGAGCCAGCTGATAAATTACAAGAAGACGTCTCCAATCTAGTACACATTTATAATAATACAAAATAGGTTATATTTTTTTTCGAAAAATCCTAAAATTTTAATTAAAGATAAGGGTATAATAAAGTAAATCATATAATAAATATTCGAAATTAAACATATCCATTATATACTAAAAAAATGTATACTGACATTGCTACAATCTTAGATAAATCCCCAGAGTGGGTAGAAAACTGGCTAAATACTCCAATCAAGGAAACTGGCCACAATGTTAATGCTACTTTCAAGAGAATTGATATATTTCAGATACATGAAATTGCTCGTGTCATCATGTATCAACTTAACCAGCTTGCTGAAGAAGACTACTGGAAAGCTGTAGAAGATTATAAAATTTTTGATAAAGAAGTAAATTGTGCTATTGAAAAATATTTAGGTACGAATAAAGCTCTTACAGATAAACTATACAAAAAATTTATGGATTTGGCCGATAAAAAAGAAAAAGCCTTTGCGTATCAGGTAGAGATAGAAAAAATTATGTTACAAGGTGGATTTGCATATAAAGATACAGAAAAGATTTATATAATTTATTATATTAACATGTTAGCTAATGGGTTGGATCCTTATGAAATCCCAGGATTCGGTGAACCAGAAGAAGAATCATCTTGGCAACCAGATTACTGGGGAGATGAAGATCCAGACGATCCTGCAAATTGGCAATCGATACCAAATGAATCTGATAGATCTGATGAAGATCTAAGTGATGATCCAAGCGATTCTGATGAAGATCCAGACTACCCTTATTAAATGGATCTAATTTTATATTTTTTTATGTCCTATTTGCATCTGGAATTATAGGAATAAAATAGTCTTTATTATCGCAAGTAAGAGCGATATGCTTTTGAGATTCATGAATATCATAATTATACCTTCTAAGACATGCTCGGCTCAAACCAATCTCTCTATGCTTATACCCTTTTAGAACTACAAGATCTTCTTTAATGATACAACTACCACTCTGTGGTGGTGAAAGGTTTATCGATACATTTTTTACTATACCAAGTGTCTCACCATCCCCTAGTGTTCCGCAAACGATTTGGTCAAATCAAATCAATTCGGATTTGATTTGAAGTTTGATTTGATTCGATTTGATAATTTTGATTTGCAAATCAAATCCAAACTTCAAAACAAGATTTGAGTTCAAATCCAAATTAAAAAAAAAAGATTTGATTCGATTTCAAATCAAATTCAAATTAGCTTAAACTAATTCAATCAAATCCGAATCAAATCTGACAAATCCAAATCAAATCCAAATCAAATCGAATTAAATATACATGACCTGGTTAAACGTAATTACAGGACCCCGAACAATACTAATATAACTCACAAATGTATAAAGGCAGGGTCATGTGACTTGCCGATCTAATCAGATAATCTGAATATCTGATCATTTTTTTTAATCATTTATCAGTTTATTTTTGTAGTGTTGCCGGACGAAAGGCATGACCGGACTTTTGGAATTAAGGTAAGGGAGGGTGGGAAGTGTTTTTCGATGTTTTTTTTAACTATTTAATTAATTATTTTTTTTTTATTTTTTTGTAGTGTTGCCGGACGAAATGCATGACCGGACTTTTGGAATTAAGGTAAGGGAGGGGTTGGGAAAGGTGTTTCGTTGTTTAATTAAGTATTAACTTTTTTTTTACTTTTTGTAGTGTTGCCGGACGAAAAGCACGACCGGACTTTTGGAATTAAGGTAAGGGAGGGTGAGAAATGTTTTTTTTAACTAATTAATTAATTATTTTTTATTTTTATTTTTTGTAGTGTTGCCGGACGAAAGGCATGACCGGACTTTTGGAATTAAGGTAAGGGAGGGGTTGGGGGAGGTGTTTCGTTGTTTTTTTTTTAATTAATTTAAGTATTAACTTTTTTTTTACTTTTTGTAGTGTTGCCGGACGAAAAGCACGACCGGACTTTTGGAATTAAGGTAAGGGAGGGGTTGGGGAAGGTGTTTCGTTGTTTAATTAAGTATTAACTTTTTTTTTTACTTTTTGTAGTGTTGCCGGACGAAAAGCACGACTGGACTTTTGGAATTAAGGTAAGGGAGGGTGAGAAATGTTTTTCGGTGTTTTTTTTAACTAATTAATTAATTATTTTTTATTTTTATTTTTTGTAGTGTTGCCGGACGAAAGGCACGACCGGACTTTTGGAATTAAGGTAAGGGAGGGGTTGGGGGAGGTGTTTCGTTGTTTTTTTTTTAATTAATTTAAGTATTAACTTTTTTTTTACTTTTTGTAGTGTTGCCGGACGAAAAGCATGACCGGACTTTTGGAATTAAGGTAGGGGAGGGTGGGGAAGTGTTTTTCGGTGTTTTTTTTAACTATTTAATTAATTATTATTTTTTTATTTTTTTGTAGTGTTGCCGGACGAAATGCATGACCGGACTTTTGGAATTAAGGTAAGGGAGGGTGGGGAAGTGTTTTTCGGTGTTTTTTTTAACTATTTAATTAATTATTTTTTTTTTATTTTTTTGTAGTGTTGCCGGACGAAATGCATGACCGGACTTTTGGAATTAAGGTAAGGGAGGGGTTGGGAGAGGTGTTTCGTTGTTTTTTTTAATTAATTAAGTATTAACTTTTTTTTTTACTTTTTGTAGTGTTGCCAGACGAAAAGCACAACTGGACTTTTGGAATTAAGGTAAGGGAGGGTTGGGGGAGGTGTTTCGTTGTTTTTTTTTAATTAATTAAGTATTAACCTTTTTTTTTATTTTTTTGTAGTGTTGCCAGACGAAAAGCATGACCGGACTTTTGGAATTAAGGTAAGGGAGGGTGGGGGAAGTGTTTTTCAGTATTTTTTTTAACTAATTAATTGTTTTTTTTTTATTTTTTTGTAGTGTTGCCAGACGAAAAGCACGACCGGACTTTTGGAATTAAGGTAAGGGAGGGTTGGGGGAGGTGTTTCGTTGTTTTTTTTTTAATTAATTAAGTATTGATTTTTTTTTTATTTTTTGTAGTGTTGCCAGACGAAAAGCACGACCGGACTTTTGGAATTAAGATAAGGGAGGGTGGGTGAAGTGTTTTTCGGTATTTTTTTTAACAAATTAATTATTTTTTTTTTTATTTTTTGTAGTGTTGCCGGGCGAAAAACATGACCGGACTTTTGGAATTAGGGTATTAAAACCCAAAAAAGAATAATAAAAATAAATAAATTTGGTATAAAATACCGAAAAAAAGTGAAAAAATAAATAAAATAAAATAAATTTTGGTAAATACCGAGTAATTTAATTTACCGAAATTAGTATTTTTTAAAAATAAATCCACGTATATCTATTATAAACTCTACACAAACATAATATCCCAAATTGACCGATCTACGCAAACTCAATTTGTAGGTTTAAAAAGTAATTTCATATAAACTCTACGCAAACCCGTATGTGAGTTATATTGGTATTATTCGGGGTCCTGTAATTACCGTAAATATTATTGGTAGTTACTGCAACCACATGATGTCCAACCCTCCTTAAACACACTAAAGAAATACGTTTCGCAACATTTTTTTATTAATATTGCGTTGCAAAACGCATTTTTTTATTTAAAATTCAACAAATCAAACCAAATCACAAATCTATTTGAATGAATTTGATTTGATTTGAATTTGAATTTGATTTGAATCGAATCAAATTTAAATCAAATCAAATCAAATTCAAATCAAATTTCAAATCAGATTTGAATGGTTTGATTCAAATCCGAATTCAAACTTTTCAGATTTGATTTGATCAAATCAAATTTCAAATCTAACCTGATTTGGTCTAATTTGATTTGTGCGGAACACTACCATCCCCTGATGCACCAGTAATACTATGCTTTATAGATTTATCAGCTTTTAGTTTTAGTTCGTGACATGCTTCTTCTTGGATAAAGGAAACATTAGCACAGGAATCCGCTAGACACTGAATATTCACCCCATTTACATTTCCATTTATAGCTAAAAGATCTTTAGTATTTTCCAATCGAGCGACATCAATATCCATAGCCATTGGACCCAAATACTCTTCCTGCACTGCTGGTTGTTCTTGAGGGGCGCTATCATAATTTTCTAATATTTTATAGACGATCTCCTGAATAATCTTTCTGATATCAGCAAGTTTTAGAAGATTTAAGAGCTCCGTTTTAGTAAAGTTTGTTTGTGGCTTAATAGCAGGAAGTTTTACCATCTTAGTCGAATTAGATGCCGATTTTGTCGATTTAGATGGTGGTGATTTAGTTGCTGGTAGTTTACCTTTATTTGAAACTATCTTTTTTTTTTGGACGAGCATAATTTCTCCATTCTCACCTTGAACTAATTCTATAGGTACACCTCGAATAGCATTGGAAGTATCCATAGGATCATCATGATCATCCAAGAAAAGTTCACGCATTGCCCTATTTAACTCTGCATCTTCATGTCTTTCTCTAGCTTTTGCTATTCTTTTAGCAATCTTACCAGCTAATCTTTGTGCTAATGTATTTCTAGGAGCAGGTCTACCTGGTACAGCATCAAACAACTGTTGTAAATGCCTATTATCAACCTCATCTTCATCAGGCGGATTAAAAGCTTCATCAGGAATATCATCCCAATCATCCTGATATCGAGGCGTAGGCTTAGGCTTAGGTCTATAAACAGGCTTTACATCTCGAGCCTTAAGACTCTCCTGTAATTGGCGAATCTGGGATTGAAACCCTTCAGCCTGTTGTTGCAATAATCGACTCATTTCTCCTTGGGTAACTGCATGATTTTGTACTGGTTTTAATATAACTGGCTCCTGACTAACTGGTGGTAATTGCTCTGGAATAATTTGTCTATCCCTCTGATACTGTATATTTTCTCGTCTTTCTCTACCAAGACGTAATTCAGCCTTTCTTTTTTCAACTCGTTCAAGAAGACCTACTAATTCCTCTATATCTCGTTCAGCACCAATCCTTTCAGCCTCAATAGCACAATCATCATTTAGACCTCTTAGAAACTGATTAACTAAAACATCATTACCATAACCTAATAGTTCAGCACTTCTTCTAACTTTATCATAGAAATCTCGAACAGGTATATTTTCCTGAAAAAGGTTACCAAACCTTAACTGGCGTCTGGCATTTTGTTGTGTAGGAAATTCATTACGCATTTTAATTAGAATATGACAGGGACGGGCTGGAATTATATATGGATGACCGACACCTGCTCCACCAGCAATTGCAACACCAGCTCCAGCACCACCACCAAGAACATTGTGATTAAGAGGATCATTAGTAAATTCCATACCAGCACGATTTAACCAAATATCTCTATTTCCTTCTATAGCATAATCGGGCCAGACATCAATGACTGGATTAGCAATACCAGCACCACCACCATCAACCATATGGGCCCTTGCACCAGAAGGGTTAACCCATGTATTTAATGGACAATTACCAGCATTACCAGCCAAAGCCTTAAATGCTGGCTCATCACCATGTGCAAGACGAAGAAGAATATTTTTAAGTCTAACTCTCTTTCCTAGGATATTAGCATCATACCATCTGGAGGCCGGACCAGTTAAGCAAGCACGAAGTATACCCATAGCTTTCTCCCAACCTGCTGGATTACCAGCAACAGCCGATGGATCAATTCCAATACTATGAATATAGCCCTTATATAACTCAAAAAATCTCTCAAGATCCTGGGGGATTATCTGGAGGAGGATTGTTGACTATGGGATTTGCTTGTCTAATTCGAAACCACTGCGCTTGAATTCTAAGTACAGCCAGTTGTGCTTGCATTCTATCACGAATTCGTCCCAAGTTTCTAGATGTAAGTCGTTCTATTGCAAGTTGGTGTGTTAATCTATTATTTCTTTGTTGCAAAGTATCCCTAATTCTTCTTTGCCGTACTTGCTGATCTTGTAATTGATTAGCTTGATCACGATTTGCATTTACCAGATGATTTCTCTCATTTTGCAATCCGTTTTTCTCATTTTGACATGCAATAAGACGTTGTCTAATACCATGAATCTCACGTTCTCTAGCATTGGTCACTTCTTGCAAAAATCTTAATAAACCAGTCGAAGTATCAAGCTCTTCCCTAGTTTGTCTTGCTCTTTCTTCAACCTGTATACCATGATCTATAATCAATCCAATAATATGCTTAATCTCATGATTAATATTTATAAGATTTGGTGTAACAGTCATTCGACCATTTACCAGCAGGGCATCTGCGCCATTCTTAAGCGCATTAATTAGTTGATTAATATCCATTGCTACTAAATGTGCTGGAAAAACGCCTGTAGGATCAGTGGGAACATATGCCATTTTGAATATACTATACACTATATACTACTAATTGCTTAAAATGGACTTATATGTGTACAATTTGGATGAGTATACCGGTGATACTAGGCAAGGAAATGAATATGCTCCAATATGGCCCTTTCGTCTTGCTGTAGCTGGTAGCTCAGATTCTGGAAAGACTACTATGCTTATTAATTTACTAATGGGAGATGCAAAAGCCAAAAAGGATGGAAATCGATATATTCTTTGTGATGAAATAGTCCTTATTTGTAGGTATTTAGACGAACCTAAATGGCAAATGGTAAAGGATTTCTTTGATGATGATGAAAACGTTACTTTTAGAGCGATCTCATATCACCAAATGCCAGATGTAGAAGACTTTGACCCCAAAATTGCTACTGTAGCTATATTTGAGGATGTAATGGATGCCCCTAAAAACATCCAAGAAAAAATAACTGGATACTTTACCCATGGACGACATAGAAATATTTCGGCTATTTATGTAGCCCAAAGATTCTTTGCCATCCCAAAAGCAATTCGAGAAAATGTAAATTATATTTCTTTACATGGTGGGCATGGTAGTTTAAGTGATACAAAGCGCATCATTAGACAATATATTAATGAATCTGATTCTCTTGCCCCAATCATTGATGAACTAACCTTAGGTAGGGAATTCATAGTATTTGACTTAAGACGCCCTAAAACTGACCCTTTAGCAATCAGAGTTCGATGGGATACTAGTCTTAGAACTTTTATGGAATCGTCCTTGAATAACGCTTCTAAAATGATCACGTGTTCATCTAAGATCGATCTAAGATCATCCAAGAACGATTCTAGAATCATCACAGATTCATCTAAGATCGATCTAAGATCATCCAAGAACGATTCTAGAATCATCACAGATTCATCTAAGATCGATCTAAGATCATCCAAGAACGATTCTAGAACTATTATGGAATCATCCAAGAATGATTCTAAGATAGTTAAACGATTTACTTCTTATGGGCAGAAGGCAATAACTGAAGCTAATAAGAATAATTTGTTAAAGGAATTTGCCCGAAACTTTCCTTTTCCTAAGGAACGTAAACTTTACTTAATACCAGACGCCTTACCGAAAGCAAAAAATTCAGAAATTTGGGCTAAATATGTTTTTAGAGAAGCTTATGGAATAAATGACCGTACTCTTGGAGATGAGTATAAGAAATTCCTGTCCCAAGTTAAGAATGTATGTGTTACTAGAAATAATTCCCCAGTATCAGTAACACCTTTTGATCGATATAGAGAACTTTTGAATGAGCGTCCTCTAAGTGACGAAAAAATAATAGAAGGTATTGAAGCACTTCTAAAACTATTCAATGATGGCTTAATGAAGAAATCTATCCTACAAGTGGGAATTAATAGTCTATTCCATTCTTTCTAAAAAGCTCAAGTAACTCTTCTCTAGTCGCATTTATAGTTATAGTACTTTTTTCCTTGCCATCTACTACCATTCTTGACATTTTTGTTACTAGGCCAAAGGCCCTCAATGCACGAGAAACACAGTTTTTGCTTAATGGATTATCTATTACAGTACAATACATATTATAAAATACAGAAAAGGGCTCATTTATCCCCTCTACTGCATAGAAATCAAATAAAAATCGATATAAAGCTTTTTCTCCTACATCCCTATCTAGCTCATTAATTCGTTTGAGTAGCCAAATCTTGATCGATTCAACATCTGGTTCAATACTATTTAACTGTTCCTCATAGTCCCGAGTAAAGGTAAAAATAAGTTCATCATCTAGAGAGACCGATCTATATATTTTGATTAGCTTATATATATTTTCATGCAAGCTATCTATATTGGCACATCTTTGTACTGTATGTCAGAATTCGATAGTAGATAGGCCTCTTCTTGGCTTAGCCAGTTTCCTTGATTGGAGCATTTAGCCAGTTTTCTACCCATTCTGGGGTTGCATCTAAGAATTTAGCAATGTTCGTGTACATCTTTTAGTATATAATGGATATCAATTTATTTTTTTTTGATACCTATATATCGACTATGTTTAATTATAATTTTTTGGGGTTATTTTTAAAAAAAAATATAATCTATTTTGTATCATTATAGATACGTACTAGATTGGGGATGTCTTCTTGTAATCTATCAGCTGGCTCCCATGTAGATTCATCTTCTGGATAGCGCTCCCATTTGACTAAGTATTGGAGTTGACCCTTTCTAGTACGATGCTTAATAATCCTTTCAGGTACATATCTTTCTGGCCGTCCTCTTATGACCGAATCAGGTGGGGGTTTTTCATTAGCTGGAATAACCTGTAGTTCTTTTCTAGTATATGCACATCTAGATACTCCTAACCTGCCATGTGGTCCATCAAGTAAATATGTAGGCGGTTGTTCAGGAGAAAGGATAAGCTTCTTAATTATACGAACTTTTGGGTCCCATTTAATGTCGCTTATTCTGAACTTACCATGTAATTTTTTTCCAAGTACTGATATAGGTTTAAGAAGTTTGGTTCGAACTTGTGTCCCCTCTAATAGTAAATCTGTATTTTTATCGATTTTAGGTGGATCTCTTTGTCACTTTTCATCTACTAATCTTACTATATCATGGAAATCTTCAGACCATTCTACTGATGTTTCACCGGTTTTTAGTTCCTGTGCTGTCATCCTTTTGAGAAGTGGTTCTTGTATAGCCTGGATAGCCCTCTCTGCAAATGACTGCTGTCTATGACGTCCAGGTTCGCCAAATCTCATCATAACTCCAATGCTATTAAGGAAAAAATCACGTATTTGCGAGTTAGTAAATTCTGAACCAGAATCAGTTTCTAGTTTATGAGTAGGAGGTTAGATACAACCACGTTCATATATTTTAATAATTGCTTTTAATACGCTATTAGCTGTCTTATTTTTGATAGGCTCAGCATCTACTCGTCTTCTGGATATTTCTACTATTACGAGAAAATAATGGTATCCCTTGGGGGTCTATAGGCATTTCTCCTAAATCAGACTGCCGAGTAGCATTTTCTTTCCAGACGATTACTTTTGGACGCTCAGATCTTTTCTCCTTTAGAGGTCTTTGATAGATGTGATAATGCTCTTGGTCTTTAAGAAGACGTGCTGGTACCCCTGATAGGTTATAAAATTTGTAATACCTCTCTAAAGGGTCATATCGCTCAAAATTAAAGTTTTACTTCTAGAATTCAAATTTGTGGATATGACAGAGATACATTGTACAAAGTGTAAAAAGAAGACAGAAACGTCTTCAGAAGTTTAGGATATGACCGATAATGGTCGATATCAAATTCATGGTGATTGTATTATCTGTGGGACGCACAAGAATACCCTTACTGGTGAAAATTGGGAGGTTAAAATACATAGCAAAAGAGAGGTTTTAGATGCTAAGAAAAAGAGAAAGAAGACGGCTACAAACAAGAAGGCTAAGAAACTTGGTCTTAAGATTTTGGATGCCGATGACAAAGTGTAGGCTTATATTAAGAAGTATTTAAGGGAGGCGACGAAAGAGAATTAATTACGATTTTTTCAGTATATTTGTCTCTTGGGGGTTGATACTAAGGATGGTGCCGCAATTGATTTATCAAATCCGCAATATTGCGGATTTTGGAGTTGAATTGCGGTTAGTGAACCGCAATTCCGCAATTCACCTGATCGGTTTTGGCAGTTTACCGAACCGATTTAATAAAAAAAACGTTTATGCAACGTTTTTTTTAATTAATTTAACGAAAAAACGTTGCGAAACGTTTTTTCAAAGTATTTTAATTAATAAAAAACGTTTCGCAACGTTTTTTTAATTAATTTAAAGAAAAAACGTTGCGAAACGTTTTTTCAAAGTATTTTAATTAATAAAAAGCGTTTCGCAACGTTTTTTTAATTAATTTAAAGAAAAAATGTTGCGAAACGTTTTTCAAAGTATTTTAATTAATAAAAAGCATTTCGCAACGTTTTTTTAATTAATTTAAAGAAAAAATGTTGCGAAACGTTTTTTCAAAGTATATTTAATTAAAAAAAAACGTTTCACAACGTTTTTTAATTAATTTAAAGAAAAAACGTTGCGAAACGTTTTTTCAAAGTATATTTAATTAAAAAAAACGTTTCGCAACGTTTTTTTGGATTGCTTTAGCGAAATTGCAATTCCGCAAATGTATCGCAATTCCGCAAATGTGCTGCAATTCCGCAATTATTCCGCAATTGAATTGTGGTACTTTGCGGAATTGCGGAATATTTGCGGAATTGCGGACAATTGCGGATTGCGGAATTGCGGATATTTAGGTTTAAAAATCCGCAATGTTCCGCAATACCGTAAATCGCAATTATTCCGCAATTGCTTATTTGCAGCACCATCCTTAGTTGATACACCCAGGTACGAACCGATTGATGACTGGTATGGGTATCTAGTATAAGGACTGATCTGTATAAGAAGTATGTATCAGAGTTTGGACCAAGGTCATTGACCTAAAAGTGGTACTAATATTTTGGTACAAACAGCGAATTTTTTTCTAGGACCAACTTAAAAAGGAAATTAAAGCCTGTGAGCGATATATTTCTCATCTTGAAAAGAATCTACAATCTTATGATGAAGAAGTTAATCAGCTAAAGGATAAATATAAGGTTATTCTAAGTGAACTTAAAAAATGTCAAGATAATCGAATTATCCAGCTAGAAGACACAATAGATAAACTTAAATCTTGTATACAAGAATTATCTAAATCTAGTAATAAACATTCTGAAGAAGAAGAACGACCAGAGGAAGAAAATATGGCCATACCTGATATTTTAATAAATATCGCTACAGCACTAGATCGGATGGAAGCATATATTGATGGAGATACATCATTTAACCCAAAAAATACATTAAATGGAATACGAATCTTATTAACAACTGCTCGTGGACTTATGCAAAGACATGCTCAAGATGCTATTAACATGCAAGGTTTATACCGTATCCCTTAAAGGTAAACAAAATTGCAGGCAAATTTACCTGCAATTTCAGTATTGTTTAACCGTATATATATGTAAAATTGTATTAATAAACCTATGATTTTTATTTTTTTTTACATAGAAAACAGTATGAAATTTATCTTAAATATATTACTTTCTCTTATAAAAATACTTTTTGCATACTTGTCATAAACGTATATTTTTGGTACCAGTAAAAATAGATAAAATTTATGTGATTTTTTTGATTCAATTGTAACATGTTTCTTATGTAATTATACCAGAATCTTAGTATTTTTGTAGTAAGTGTATTTTGACCTGCTCTACAACTTTACTTATTAATGAAAAGAGGGTTTAGAAGGCCGTTTTTGACTTTACTTATAGGCATGCAATTTCCGATGCCATATTTTTATAAAAAAAATTGCAGGCAAATTTACCTGCAATTTCAGTATTGTTTAACCATGTATGTATGTAAAATTGTATTAATAAACCTATGATTTTTTTTATTCTTTACATAAAAAACAGTATGAAATTTATCTTAAATATATTACTTTCTCTTATAAAAATACTTTTTGCATACTTGTCTTAAATGTATATTTTTGATACCAGTAAAATTTGAGTTTTTTTTTTAATTCAATTGCAACGTGTTTCTTATATAATTATACCAGAATCTTAGTATTTTTATAGTAAGTGTATTTTGACCTGCTCTACAACTTTACTTATTAATAAAAAGAAGGTTTAGAAGGCCGTTTTTGACTTTACTTATAGGCAAGTAATTTCTGATGCCATATTTTTATAAAAAAAATTGCAGGCAAATTTACCTGCAATTTCAATATTGTTTAACTCGATATATATGCGAAATTGTAATAATAAACCTATAATTTTTTTTATTTTTTATATAGGAAACAGTATGAAATTTATTTTAAATATATTCCCTTTCTTATAAAATTACTTTTTGTATTGCTGTCTTAAATGTATATTTTTGATATCAGTAAAATTTGAGTTTTTTTTTTAATTCAATCGCAATGTGTTTCTTATGTATTTATACCAGAATCTCAGTATTTTTGTGGTAAATGTATTTTGACCTGCTCTACAACTTTACTTATTAATAAAAAGAAGGTTTAAAAGGCCATTTTTGACTTTACTTATAAGTAAATATTTTCTGATGCTATAAAAAAAATTGCAGGCAAATTTACCTGCAATTTCAATATTGTTTAACTCGATATATATGCAAAATTGTATTAATAAACCTATGGTTTTTTTTATTTTTTATATAGGAAACAGTATGAAATTTATTTTAAATGTATTCCTTTCTTATAAAATTACTTTTTGCATTGCTGTCTTAGATGTATATTTTTGATATTAGTAAAATTTGAGTTTTTTTTTTAATTTAATCACAATGTGTTTCTTATGTATTTATACCAGAATCTCAGTATTTTTGTGGTAAATGTATTTTGACCTGCTCTACAACTTTACTTATTAATAAAAAGAAGGTTTAAAAGGCTATTTTTGACTTTACTTATAAGTAAATATTTTCTAATGCTATAAAAAAAATTGCAGGCAAATTTACCTGCAATTTCAATATTGTTTAACTCGATATATATGCAAAATTGTATTAATAAACCTATGGTTTTTTTTATTTTTTATATAGGAAACAGTATGAAATTTATTTTAAATGTATTCCTTTCTTATAAAATTACTTTTTGCATTGCTGTCTTAGATGTATATTTTTGATATTAGTAAAATTTAAGTTTTTTTTTTAATTTAATCACAATGTGTTTCTTATGTATTTATACCAGAATCTCAATATTTTTGTAGTAAATGTATTTTGACCTGCTCTACAACTTTACTTATTAATAAAAAGAAGGTTTAGAAGGCCATTTTTGACTTTACATATAAGTAAATATTTTCTGATGCTATAAAAAAAATTGCAGGCAAATTTACTTGCAATTTCAATATTGTTTAACTCTATATATATGCAAAATTGTATTAATAAACCTATGGTTTTTTTTATTTTTTATATAGGAAACAGTATGAAATTTATTTTAAATATATTCCCTTTATTATAAAATTGCTTTTTGCATTGCTGCCTTAAATGTATATTTTTGATATCAGTAAAATTTGTTTTTTTTTAATTCAATTGCAATATGTTTTTTATGTATTTATATCAGAATCTCAGTATTTTTGTAGTAAGTGTATTTTGACCTGCTCTACAACTTTACTTATTAATAAAAAGAGAGTTTAGAAGGCTATTTTTGACTTTACTTATAGGTAAATGTTTGCCAATGATATATTTTTATATAAAAATTGCAAGCAAATTTATCTACCTTATTTACGAAAAATTTTATTAATAAACTTATGTTTTTTTATTTTTACATAAAAAATGGTATTGAATTTATTACAAATATTTTTTATAAAAATTATCTTTTCAATAATTATCTTAGATGTATATTTTTAATATCAAATTTTGTGATTTTTAAATTCAATTGTAATAATTGTAATGCATTTTTTATTTAATTATACTAGTATCAATATTATTCACAGTAAGTGTAATTTATAACTTTACCTAATAAATGAAAGAGAGTTTAGATAGTTGATTTTAATTCCATTTGTAAGCAAATAATGTCAATGCTATGTGTTTTATTTGTACTGTTCAACTTCAGTTATAATTAAATATTGAAAAATTTACTAATAAACTTATATAATTATACATATAAGAGTATAAATTTTATTATTTTATATGGATTCATTAATTAAAATATCTGGATCGGCCCAATTCACCAAATTAGATCTTAATTTGTAATCCAGACCGGATATTTGAAATTTTAATCCAGACTGAACTAATCCGAATTTTTAATCCAGATTTTCAGATTAGGACAAAACCAGTTAGGGCTTTGGAAATTAATATGATTTATCAAAATAAATGATTTTTTTAGTTTGTATGATAAACTAAAACAGGTTAATGGGCTAATATGTATATCACAAGAAATAATCTTTTTTAGCTTATCATTATACACAAACAGTTTATCAATAAGAAGATTAGCAAATTTAGTAAATTTAACCGAAATCTGCATATTTTAGTTTATTTAGCGGAAATAAATAATCCCTTTTGGCTTATCAATCAAATAAATTTGTTTTTGGTTTATCTAATTTTAAATATTTTTTTTTTTTTTTTTTTTAAAAAAATGGCAAGGAATCGCTACATACCCAATTTTTTTTTTAAACAGATGCTACATACCCATTTTTTTTTAAACCGATGCTACATACCCTTTTTTTAAACAGCAAGAAATCACTATATACCTAATTTTTTTTTTTAAACGGCAAGAAATTGTTACATATCTAAATTTTTTTTTAAATAGCAAGGAATCGCTACATGCCCTTTTTTTAATTTTATTATTTCTTAATTATTTACTATTTTAAATAAATGAACTAATAAGATGGATATAAATGATATAATTGAAGAAGAGTTTGATGAAACCCCTGATAATAATGATTATTATCTTTCACTTTTTAGAAACCCTCTCAATGTTTTTTCAAATGACGAAATTGTTGAATTGTCTTTAAGTCAAGGTGATGTTAATTTTGAATTATTAACAGAAGAAATTTTTGAAAGTCATAAAAGTTCTGAGTCTGAAAGTACTATAAGTTCTAGCAGTTCTGAAAGTAGCTCTGAAAGTGATTCGAATGATAGTGAAGAAGAATTTCAAAATAATAAAACAGGAGAAATAGAAAGAGGAAAGGACAGAAGTCAAAATAGAGGTAGAGGTAGGGCTACTAGAGGAAGGGGTAGGGGTAGGGGAAGGGAAAGGGGAGATAGTATAGATAGAGAAAATAAAGGATCAAGTAAAAGTGGAAGCAGAGTAAAAGTAAGAGGAGGAAGGGGAAAGGAAAAAGGAAAAGGAAAAGAGAGAGAAAAGAAAGAGAAAGAGAGAGAAAAAGAGGAAGAAGGAGAAAAAGAGGAAGAAGAAGAAAAAGAGGAAGAGAAAGTGGGAGGGAGAGGAAGAGGAAGAGGAAGAGGAAGAGGAAGGGGGAAGGAGAGAGGGAGAGAAAGAGGAAGGGGAAGGGGGAGAGGAGGAGGAAATAAAAAACAAGAACAAGAAGAACAAGAAGAAGAGCAAGAGAAAGAACAAGAGAACAAAGAAAATGATTTACCAAAACCACCACAATTTAATATATTTAAACACCTAAATCCTTTACATAAAGCTCATCTTAACCTTCCTTCAACAATGCAAGAACTTAGTTATTGTGACCCATATTCAATATTTTCATTATTTTTTTCCATTGAAATTTTAAATATTATAGTTGAAAATACAAATGAGTATGCAAAATCTAAATTTGCAGAAAAAAAAAGATCATGGGACGATTTAACTCTTTCTGAGCTTAAAATTTTTCTAGCAATTATAATATATATGGGTCTTTTTAAAATGCCTTCAATAAAGGATTACTGGAATAATAAACAACAATTCCCAATACACAATATAACAAGATATATGACATGTTTACGTTTTGAACAAATTAAAAGATTTCTACATATCTCTTCTATAAATTCTCAATCACAATCCAATGTATCTGCTTCATTATTTCCAAAATTAGAGCCATTAGCCTCATATATACAAAACGCTTCAAAAAAATATTATATACCATCTTCTAATGTATCTGTCGATGAGATGATAGCAAGATTTTTGGGACGTAGTTATCATACCTTTCGTATAAAAAATAAACCCAATCCTGAGGGATTTAAAATCCTATCATTATGTGATGCAGGATATACTTATGCATTCATATTTTTATCTCGAAAATTTGACAATCCTGAAGTTCAATCAATTCCTAATCTCAATAAGACAAGCTGTGAAGTTTATCACTTGGTGAAGCAACTTCCTCCTAAGAAATCTTTTAATATTTACATGGATAACTTTTTTTCCAACATTAATCTGTTCAGCTTTTTAAGAAGTAAAAACTTTGGTGCTTGTGATACTGCCCGAGTAAATTCTTCAAAATATCCAAAAATTTTAAAAATAAATAATAAATTAGATTGGGATACGCTATCTGGTGTTGTAGTAGATGATGTTTTAGCTGTTTTGTGGATCGACAACGGCCCAGTAACAATGTTATCAACATTGCATGAGATCAATAATGGGTTAAAAAATAGAATAAATCATGAAAGACGTTATTCACGAATAAATAAAACAAATTCCAGTACAATAAAAAAAGTTTTTGGTGATCAGCCAAAAAAGATTTTACCAATTCTGAAAATTATAGATGATTACAACCATTATATGGGTGGGGTGGATATAGCCGATCAATTAAGATCTAACTATATCATACAATTCCCTATTAGACGAACATGGTATCCACTATTTTTTTGGATATTAGACACCTCAATTGTAAATAGTTATCTAATTTATAAAATAAAGCATGAAAAAAAAGTAAGTCATAAGGAATTTAGAATAAAAATTTTATGGAGTTTAATTAAAACTGCACTTGAGCCACAACCAACAAAAGAAACACGTGACTCAAAAGGAAAGCAAAAAACTCTTACTAAAAAACAAAGTTATGTAACTAAAAATTTTAATTTACCACCAGGAAGATTAATTGAAGCGAAACATCTTCCAATATACAACAAAAGACATCTATCATGTGAATATTGCAAGATTATAAATAAATTACAATCACAGTCAGCAAAAAAGAGCCCTTATCAATCACATTATAGCTGTAATTTTTGCAAAGTACGATTATGTATTAATCATAATAGAAATTGTTTCCTATTATTTCATACTGTAAAAGATATTGAATTAGAAAACATGATAAATGTAGCTTAATATTTTTTTTATTTAAATAAATAAACATTATTAAATTTTTTTTTTCGATTTTAAAAATATAATAATATTAAAATCATTTTTTTATTAATTAGAAAAGCTTAAATCAACTGGATAATTTGTATATTGTCAAATTAATGAGTTTTTTTATTAAAAAAACATTAAATAAATATTTTTATAAAGTTGTATTAAAAAACATTTATTAAAATGAATTAAGAAAACTATTATTAAAATGAATTAAAAAAAATTTAATAAAATGAATTAAAAAAAAAAATTATTAAAATGAATGAATTTAAAAACATTAAATAAGCGTTTTTTTACTAACATGAATTAAAAATGCTTTTTTTGTAAAAAAGATTAGCTTTAACATTTTTTATTAAATAATCAAAAAGCTTTGCAAAATGACTTTTATTAAAAAATGTACCAAAATCTTTTTTGATGGAAATTTTAATAAAAAAAATGCTTCTACAACAATTTTTTTATTAAAATTATTAGTTTATTTATAATAAAACTTCAGTTATCTGATTACCACTAATTTTTTCTTTCTAATTCTAAATTGTTATCCATTTGGATAATTTAAAACTTTGTTAATTTATGTAATAGTTAATTGAATAATGGTGTACTGAAAAATAATCAGCCGAAACGTGATCCGGACCTGGCTCAGGCATAGATCGTCATGGAATTCCAGGGGATTTACTGCGATTAAACCGGGTCCAGATGATCAGCAACCAGGAATGTGGCTCCATTTTTCGGCTAACTACACCATTATGTTAATAGAGCCAAAAGAATATTCTTTTCGTTATGTTTAAAAACAATTATTTTTAAAATATTACATAAAAATAACTGAAAGTTTAATTGAAATTCATTTCTCATATTTGAAATTTTAATATTTATACAAAACTGCTTTATAACTTTATTTAGTGAATAAAAAAGGTTTAAATATTCACAAAAAAATTGCCGGCAAATTTACCTGCAATTTTAATATTGTTTAATTTTATAAATATGTAAAATTTTATTAATAAACTTATTTTTTTTTATTTGTAGATAGAAATAGTAAATAATTTACTGTAAATATGTTAATTTTATAAAATTATTTTATGATAATTATTTAAATACATATTCTTTATATTTAAAATTAAATAAATTTTATGCAATTTTCAAAATTGTAGCTTATTCCTAGTGTATTTAATCCGAAATCTTAACATTTATGCAATATGTGTAATTTAACCTACTCTACAATTTTACTTAATAAATAAAAAAAGGCTTATGTAGTCGTTTTTGACCTTATTTATAAGCAAATATTTGCTAATATATAAAAAGAATTGCAGGCAAATTTACCTGCAATTTTAATATTGTTTAATCTTATAAATATATAAAATTTCATTAATAAACTTATAATATTTTTTATTTATAGATAGGAAACAGTATATAATTTACTGTAAATATATATTTTTTATTTTATAAAATTATTTTTATTATAATTATTTTAAACGTATACTCTTCATATTTTAAAATTAAATAAATTTTATACAGTTTTTAAAACTTAATTGTAGCTTATCCCTAGTGTATTTAATCTGAAATAATAATATTTATGCAATAAGTGTAATTTGACCTGCTCTACGATTTAATAAATAAATAAAAGAAAGTTTAGATAGCCAATTTTAATTTTACTTATAGGCATATTTTTGTTAATATTTCTAAAAAAATTGCGGATAAAATATGTTATTTTCCATGAAATTAATACTAATTAACCCCCTATTATTTTTTATTTTTACTTACAAAATATCATAAATTTTATTGTGAAATATTTATTTTTTGAAAAAACGTATTTTTATTATTCTAAAATTTCATAATATACATAAATTCTTAGATAAAAACTAGTATTAAAATTTATGTATTCAATGTATCGCTCTAAAAATTGCATATTATGTGTAACTTTATCCATTCTACAAGTTTACTTAATATTGTAAAATAGATTTAAAAAGTCAATTTTAACTTTTATATATGATGATTTATAATTATTTAAATGCCGATCTTTGACAAATTTGATCAGAATACATGTCAATCATTAAAAATTAAATAATTAACGGATAAAAAAAATTATAATAATTAATAAATTTTGATTTTAGCTTTTAAAAAATGATAATTTTGTGCCACCTTAAATATAAGTAAGTTAATTTTTTTTTAATAATAAAAAATATTTTTCAAAATTGCAGGTAAATTTACTTGCAAAACAGTGCAAGGGATAGCTAATGATCGAATCAATGGCCTTAGGAATGAATTAACAAATACTAGAAATGATAGTCTTCAAAGAGATCGATTATTAACTTTAGCATATAATAATGAGGTAAATGAGCGTCAACGTTGGTGGCAAATAGCTCAAGATAGGCAAACTAATGGTCAAAGAATGGCCCTTAGAAAGCAAAATCGGACTAATACATTAGTACAAGAAAAGGCAGTTCTCCAAATATTAGTTCGAAGGTGTAAAGCTGAGGCAGACTTGGCAGAATTCAATCGAGTATGGGTATTTAATAGATACCAAAAATGGAAGGGTAGGGAATTAAATTCACGACAAATTATTTTGAATTTACAAAACAATCCTCCAGGAAACATGGCTACAATACAAGATGTCATGCATACATTAGCACCATTACTTGCACAATTACCCAATCATGATGGGCAGGAATCACCAGACGTATATTATCAAAAGCTTAGAAATATAAATGAGATGGCACGTCCTTAGCTGTTGCTGCCTTTAATGCCGCTGCAAGATGTCAAGTTATGATAAATAAAATGACAGGTAGGTTTGCACCTGTTCCTGCCAATGATCCTTATGCAGCAGGTAATCCAGCTATTAATACTGAACCTCTTTTTATAAATTGGTTGTGTGAAAAATATAGAGAAGTTACAGTAGGGACTAACCGAAGTGCTATATTTGCTCTTGTTAATGAAAAGTTTTTAGAAACAGATACTCCAGATAGTTATGAAAAACGAATCAAACCACTAGTACAAGCAATGCCAGATGCTGATGCCTTACCTTATCTATTTAATCAATTGCCTTCTGATTTAGAAATGAGAGTTAGAATTGCTAATCCTGCTACAGTCATTGCATTTTTTACAGACTTGCGTAATATATGGCATAAAAGTGCAGGCAAAAGAATACAAGCTCATACAATAGCTTCAGTTAATTATATAGATCAACCACAAAAAGATGATTTTAAAATTTGTCTAGCAAGAGATTTGGCATATACAGGAATAGGAACAGATGATGCAACATTAGAAAATTTTATTTATGAAGAACTTAAAAAGAGATTAGGAGGTCAAACAGCTCATGTTAGAAAGAGTCCCTTTACACCCAGAAGTGTATATGCCACAAAGAAAGTTGTTAGAAAGGTAGTGCCAAAAGCATCTGCAAAGCAAACCCGATATTGTTCAGCATGTGAAAAGGCTGGTCATACAAAAATTAATTGTCCTAGACTTAAGCGAACTAAAAAAGTTAATTATGTATATCAAAATGAGGAAGAAGATCCTGAAGACTCTGAAGAAGAATACATAGAAGTAAAGATGTGTCCGCAATACCCTAATTGCGGATTAATTGCGATTTGTGATATTGCAGAAAATTTCGGATTTTGAAGAATAATTATTCGCAAATCCGCAATCGCAAATAATCCGCAAATCCGCAAATAATCCGCAAATAATCCGAATAATCTCAAAAATTATGATTGACTGTAGATCATCTTCACATGATCATTTTTTTTAAAAAGTGGACAATTTTGTCCATTTTGTAAACTCATGAATCATGTTAATTTAATCTTCGCAATTAAATATAACCAAATTTATTTATATACTAAAAAGTGGACAATTTTGTCCATTTTGTAAACTCATGAATCATGTTAATTTAATCTTCGCAATTAAATATAACCAAATTTATTTATATACTAAAAAGTGGACAATTTTGTCCATTTTGTAAACTCATGAATCATGTTAATTTAATCTTTGCAATAAAATATAACCAAATTTATTTATATACTAAAAAGTGGACAATTTTGTCCATTTTGTAAACTCATGAATCATGTTAATTTAATCTTCGCAATTAAATATAACCAAATATATTTATATACTAAAAAGTGGACAATTTTGTCCATTTTGTAAACTTATGAATTATGTTAATTTAATCTTCGCAATTAAATATAACCAAATTTATTTATATACTAAAAGTGGACAATTTTGTCCACTTATTCGCAAATTTGCGATAATGTAAATTATTTGCAGATTTGCGGATTATTTGCGATACTATACAGATTTGCGGATTATTTGCGGGTTTGCAGATTTGCGGGTTATTTGCGGTACTATAAATTATTTGCGGGTTATTTGCGGTACTATAAATTATTTGCGGGTTATTTGCGGTACTATAAATTATTTGCGGGTTATTTGCGGTACTATAAATTATTTGCGGGTTATTTGCGGGTTTGCGGATTATTTGCGGGTTTGCAGATTATTTGCGGGTTTGTGAATTATTTGCGGGTTTGCGAATTACTAAGCGCAATTGATTTCCAAAACCCACAATATTGCGGATTTTGGAAATCAATTGAGGACCCATCTTTACATAGAAGAATATATAGAGAATTCTGAAGAAGATGAAGTAGAAGAAGATGACGAATATATTGATACTGATGAATCCCGAAACTGCTATGCTGTAAAAAAAAGTGGTACAAAGTGGAGTACCTATGAAAACAGCAACCAAGAAGTCCCCTACTTCCAAGTCTCGTGCTAGCAAAGCACCTATTGGCAGAGCATCAGGCAATATAATCATGACTACAGAACAAGTTTACCAGATAGTTTTAAAATCTATAATATCAATAATCCCATATTGTCCTAAAGAGATTCTTGTAGAAATTTTGAAATTTATTAATATAATATATCCCAAATTAAAAGACCCAAGCCTAAATAGTGTTATGGAAAATGATACCGTTAAAAGAAGGGAGGTAGCATGGAAGAATGTTACAAGCAAAGTTCAAGATGTCTTGTTTCTGCTAATGCAGGCCACAAATGCCGAACAGAAACTTCTTTTACAAGTCCCAGACAATAAAGAATCTGTCCAGAACGCTTCCAACCCAAATGAAGATATAGTTATAGCAGATTCTACTAAAGTAAAGGAAATTAATACTTCATCCTCTAGTCATGTTTTGCCAGAGAACATGTGAAGTGTCTCAACGGCCCGGCTAGAGCATGCTATTAAGGCTTATGCATCAGCTCAAAAAAAAAATAGCCAAATATATTGGCCAAAGCCTTTGGAGATAAATTTTCTTCAAATAAAGGATGCCGATGATGTTGCAACCATCTCCTGTAGGGTAGGAAATGTGACTATACCCTATGCAATGATTGATAGTGGATCAGACTCATCAATAGTCTCAGAAAATGTTGCAAAGCATTTGGGTCTAAAAATAGATAAGAAAAAGATTCATAGACTTAATGGAGTTGCAAGTAAGTCCCATTCTCTTAGTACAGTTAATAGTGTTCCTGTAACTATTGAGGATGGAGAAACTAGAGACACCATTTCAGATGAATTTTCTGTCGTTCCTACAGAATATGATGATAATGGAAAAGAACTATCCCTATTTATTCTTGGAACTCAATGGCAGTATCGTGCAGGATGGGAACCCTTAGTAAAGGGGGAATTCAAGGCAACTCAAAATGGGAAGACTATTACCATCCCCCTATCAGTTCACAAGTCCCAGCGAAATGTCTTTACTGTGGAAAAACAACCAGAACCTGTAAAAAAAAACTAGCTGATCGAACTTGTCAGTATTGCTTTAAAGAGTTTTGCTATCCATCTATTCTTAAACGTCATCTAAGATTAAAAAATATGTGCAGTAAACAGGCTAGTCAAGCAACTGATCAGATTAGTCTAGCAAGTGAGCGGGTTAGTCCAACAAGTGATCAGGTTAGTCTAGCAAATGAGCAGGTTAGTCCAACAAGTGATCAGGTTAATCTTGCAAGTAATCAGATTAGTGATCAGTTTAATAAAAAAAATATGATGCCTATTCGTCTGTTACTAGCTTAGACAGGCATCCAGAAAGTATATTTTTTTTCAAATACTTATACTATCCTTTGCTTTTTCCCATTTCTTAGCCCAAAATTCAGTATCTCCCCAGTTCCCTGCCAGTTCCTTGATAGTTCTAGGAATGTTCCAGGAATGTTCCAGGAACTATAGAAGGATTAGTTTGCAGATTTCTCATGATTTTATTTATTTGATAAGCATATTTATGATTATACATGAATTAAAAAAAAAAGAGAAAGGCCTAATATAGGTGAACTTTATTATTATATATATGCAGATCTCTTAAGGGCTAATTACATATCAAATTTATTTCAGAGAATGTGAACCGAGTTCACAATGTCACGTGCATAGCGCAGTAAATAATATTATTATGTCAGAAAAATAATATAATAATGTATGTGATCTGACTACACATCACTATTTAGCTTATGCCTGAAGGCTAGATATGTGAGACACACATTCGTTTAGATATTTCTCCGGGAGCTTGGCCCTCATAGCTCTTTTTTCTGCCTGTTCATGAGAAATATCAGCTTTTACCATATTCTTATAAAACATAATGCGCCAATTGAAATATGGTAAAGTAGTTATTCCATCTGATAGGATCCAGCGCTTAGTATCTATGGGACAGAGTGCTTTTTTCTCAGACTCAACCAGAGATAATATGTGGTCCTTTGATCGGAAACCAACATTTTTGGTATGGAATACTTCCTTACCAAAGAGACAGTCTTGATAGACTAGAGTCATGGGGTCTGCATCAGCTTGCATAGCTTTTTGCTCTGATAGTGAAGACTTATCTATTGGATCATCTAGAAGGAACCCTTCTAAGCTTGGCATATATGTGTCTGTTGCCATTTCTTCCATACCCTTCTTACTAATCCCCTTATGCTTAGACCTTGTAGACTTATCGGCTAAGACATAATGGTAAGACTTGGCTCGAATGTGAAAAGATTCTGTGATTACATTACCTGGAGTCTCATCCTTGAAAAGCCCAATAGTCTTAGTGTCATTGAGATCGAAGAGATCTGGATGCTCAGCCATATCTTTATAGATATCTTCAGTCTCGACTTGGAATATAAAGGAATCTGTATCCATATAATCAAGCTGGGCATTATCACCATATCTCTCCTTTACATATCCATACCAGAATCGATACATATGGAGCTTGCTAAGACCCAAGACAGATGCCCCAACAATGATGAGTTTATTGAGATTCACACTAGCCTTTCCCATATGCGCACCTACTAGCGTATCTCCAATTGGACGTCCATACTTAAATCTTGGCCTACTGACTTTCTTCCAGAATGCCTTTTCATCCTGCTCATCATTTAACTTTATAAGCTTGACATCCTGGTATTTGCGGACATTCTCCATAGTCTTGCCATATACTGAGTTATTCATGAGCTTGAAGAAGTCTTTTTCAAAGGCATTCTTAGCTCCTTGACGTTTCTCAGTATTAAATGCAATATATGGGGCTAACCAGTTAGTCTGGTCAAAAGAAAGGATCTCTGAAACTTCATCTATAATCATGCCTAATTTCACATAGTATTGGAGCTCTAAGTAATGGATGACATAATCCTTTCTCAGGCCAAGGTGGGGGACTAACTTTTCTGTCTTAGAGAAGCGTCCTCCATCCAAGTTATTTACAAGCTTCTCATTATATGGGCTAAGCCAATCCTTTTCTACTGCAACATTCTCCACGGCTGGAGGTAAGTCTCTCAAATAATCATGGGTCTTGAGAGGGAAGTGAGACTTAATATTTAAGAAATATCTGCGTGAGGCATTTGCCTTAGTCTTAAGAATTTTTTCAAGATATTTCTTTTGCATAGCAGGGTTTTTTAGAAGGTATTCCCGGCTAGCCTCCCATTGATAATTTCCTATAGGTGAGAACTGACTCATCGCCCAGCCATAGAGATTATTTGCGTCCACATATGAGATCCATGATGTGGGTTTGGATGGGTTGAATGCCTGACCCATCTTGGGATTATTGGCTTTGAAATATCGCTTACAAGCCTTAGAGATGCCACCCCTCTTGGCCTTTTCGATAAAGTCATGCATCGACATATCTGTAAATAGCTCGATCTTAACCCCAGTTTTCTTGAGCATAGCATCCCAGGATAAGGATGGAGCAGAGACATAGTGGCTGGGATCGAACTCATAATATTTTATGCATGTCTTTCAGAATTGGGTCCAGACATCTGCAAGAGAGAGTACATCAATTTTAAGATAAAGATCATGGTACTCACCTAGATTTTTACAGCCATATGTTTTCCATACTTTTTGTGCATGGTGGTAGTCTTCCTGTGAGATCTTTCCTGTTAGAGTTGTAGTAAATTTGTGAATTGGTGGGAGTTCAGTCTCTAAGAATCTATCTTAAGAATCGAAATAGTCATAACAATATATTCCCTTATGAGTTGCTAGGGAAATTTGGCCAGGAGTAAAGCCTTTAAAGTGCTGGCTGGTAATGGGATGGTTGTCGCCCAAGTTTTTTGTGAGATTCGCCAAGCTATTGTTTATGAACTGCTGGCTATCGATATATTTGAGCTGACCTACCTTCATGGACTTATATTGCTCAAATGTCTCAGCTATTACCTTAATCTGATGCGCATTGACTGAACGTCCAACAGATTCACAGACTAAGTGAGAGTCATAGCCCCTAAAGTTATGAAAGACTACTGGGATTGGGGTCTTCCATGGCTCGATTTGGAGTTTAAGATTGCAATCTCTATGTGCAGACCCTCGAAACTTACCTGTGATATGGCAGTGGTCCCAGACTTTATCAGCCTTAGCTTTTTCACTAGCAATTGCCTTGGTCGCTTTTTTACTTTCTAAGCGTTCTATTTCCTCTGTATCTATAGTGAACTTACCTTTACAGATCCAACAGGTATCAGCCTCAGCGAATTTCTTTTTATCTTCTTCTGTCATAATGCATTTATGCTTAATGGCTAGAACATTATTTATTTCTATTAACTCCTGATCTATTCTTCGAACGAATTCTTGGGTAGCATTTTCACCTTAGTATAGGTAAAGTCCCCATACGTCTCCAGTATCGATCCAGTAGACTAAATAGCAGAAACTGTTAGCATATTGCTCTGAAATCAAGCGGGGTTTTCCTCCATTTATTAGGCCAGGTTTTTTGTTTCCAGCTTCAAAATTGGCTATAATAACACATGGAGCATTGATCATCTGGCTATAGTTCTTGAACTGCTTGAAATCATTGACCCCTTTTACTGGTAGATTAACTCTCTGGGTTGCCTCTCCTAATCTGAAACAATGTTCTTGATGATGGACTAGGGTATTTTCTGATGAAAAGCTTTGGAAACATCTGTTGCAAAGATGCTTTTCACCATGATGCGCAGTATCTTTGAAAACAAGCCCATTAGGATTTTTAATCTAGAGGAAGTGATTCTTTTGTCCATACTTTTCTTCTTCAGACTTTGTAATATTGGTAAGAGCCATGAGGTGGATAACATGGGTTCTTTTTTCTTGACATTTATTCGGATTATTATGCTTACAATTTTCTATTTTGCATGAATTTGGAATATAAATGTTCTTACTGGCTATTACTGGTTTAGGGGTAGCTGTTTCTTCTTTCCATTCCCAGACATTGATGGAGATATCTGGGTTCATTTCCTCTATCTTATTAAATATGCGTGGACAGATTGGAGTGAGCATGGGGATTCCATCTAGCTTGACGACATTTAGGTAGGGCTTTAGTTTCATTGCTCGGAAGATTCGTTCAAGATGGTTTGTATCAGGCTGATCCTGATTTGCGAAATAGCATCCTAATGCACCTTGGAGACATTTTTCAGATAATGCATTTGTTTCTGGATCGATGAGACCTTTATTATCTGGATTAATGGTACACTTGGTATTGGCTAGCTTCTTGGATGTGGACTTATAAGACCCTCCAGTAGCTCGACTGTAAGTATATACCTCAATATAAAATATATCAATTCATACTAAAATCCAGTTAGATCCATTTTCTAAATATTCTTCTATTTTCTTATCTATTTCCCCATCAGAACTAGTTAAATGTTTATCTATGTAGTTCTCAGAGAGAAGAGCTCGTATTTCTCCTCTATACCATTTTTCACTAATTATGATATAAGGTAAATCTTTTTCTTTTTTATAATATATACATTTTACAGCTATTGCTGACTTGATTTGTTCTTTCCTTCTAAACTCTGTTTGAAACACTCTTGTCATTTCTTGTCTAGCTGAAGCTATTAATTTAGGCATGTATGGAATTTCCTTATAGTTCTTTGCTCCTTCTACCATATCATTGAAAGCATATGCAGGGTTTGACCTTCTAGGTACTTTAGCTTCCCATTTGTTCATTAAAGACCAGTTTTGATGTGATCTTTCTAGATCTTTTCCAACCAGACCTTCTTCAAAATGTATGTCTCCTTCTGGTGCGTGATCTTCTATACTAGCTATTTTCTTCATACCTTCAAAGTATTCCGCAAGTTCTTCCTTGAAAGCCTCATTATCAGCTTATGATAAATCATGATGTAGACGCTGATATTCTTTTAAGTTTAGTGGCAAATCAAGTTCTTCGCCAGTAACTTCGAACCATCTTTGGCGCAATCTGGCACCCCATGTTTTCAGATGCTCTCTAGGCTTTCTTGCATGTCTATCAATAAACTTACCTTGAGTGACCTTGCTAGGTCCTGCCTGCTCTTCTCTATTTGCTTGGATTAATAGGTCAGGACCAGCTTTGGGATCATCCTCTTAATTTTTGTCTTGTGGAATAATAGTTTGAATAGGCTCAGGTTTCTCTCTTCTTCGATTCTTTCTTCAAGCATGGACTACTGGAGCACCCCCTTGGTTTTTGACCTGTGGGGTGGGGGTTTGAATAGGTATTGGCTTGCATTTAAACTTTCTATTTAAGTGCTCACGAAGTTTATTAGGATTTGCATACTCTTTTTCACATCGTTCACAAATTTGATTTTTTTTGTCACTTCTTGCCATACTGATTTGTATATAATACCTTTACAAATTTTTTATTTAATTAATTAATTCCCTAGGTGATGGTATATATTCAGGACAATATATTACCCTTACAGATTTTTTTCTTTAATTAATTATTTCCCTATATAGTGAAAATGATCGGAGAATATTTCTGTCCATACTTACTTAATACTGGCAAGGCCCATTGAGTCCCCTGCATGCAACCAGAAAGATGCCATTTACATTGGAAGGCTAAGCCACGCATCCTTTGTAGTGAATGTGGTAAGCCTACTGGTTCTACTTCAGGACGGTGCCCATTGCATGTTAAAGGATACTATATGATTCAATATGTTAACAGGCTTTGGGATAAGGCTCAGTGTACTCAGAATAGTTAGCAATTTTTTGTATGATTTAGAGGTGACACTTATAGGTGTAATTTTTTTTGTATGACTTATTTGACCTTATGATTTTATTAAGAAAATGGGTCTAGAATGGTTTTCTGCGTATTGTGAAATTATTTGTATGCTAGAATAAAGTAGAATAATATTTAGAACTTTTTCCTGTTATCCATTTTTTCGTATGACTTAATTTTTTGTATGACTTATAAAATTTTTCGTATGACTTATTTGTCCTAATGTTTAGTAATAGAAATGGCTTTAGAATGGTTTCCTGCATATCGAAAAATTACTTATATGCTAGAATATAGTAGAATAATATTTAGAACTCTTTCCTGTTATCTATTTTTTTGTATGACTTAGCTTCACTAAGTCATACGAAAAAATTTTTGATTTTATCAATGAATCAGCTTTAGAATTAATTCTAGGATAATATAAAAATATGGTATGCAAATTATGCTTGACAGGTCGAACCCTGAACACGCTTGGACACTTCGGTCCTCGGTGTTAAGAATTCTCCTGAAGGGCAAGCAATATAGCATACTTTTTTCATTATATTATTTGGGATTAAAAATCGGGCCAGCACATTAACAAAGATGGTGATCTCCTTTAACTTGAAAACTAAAAAATTGGGTAAAATAATATGTTAACAAAATTTGTGCCCCAGCCTGATTTAAAACTTAAATTCAATATCGTATTTTGATATATTTCCTGGTCTTGGAAATAAATTTGGGGTTAAAAAAAGATTACATAAATTTTGTATATTGGGAAAGTAGCCAGGGGGATACTACATATCTGTATACCTATTCAGTGAAATCTGTCCCAAAACTCCCATTTGTGCCCTACTAGCTCTTAAAGAGAAATATGATGACCCTGAGTATCCTTTTGTATGGCCGAAATTATTAATCACTGATAGGGGTTCTGAATTTAAGGGACAATGTGAGGTACTTATGATGGAACATAATGTAAAAATTCAGAAGGCTAAATCTAAGCGTACTATGGATATTATTGAACATCGGGAAAAATTTTAATCTGCAGATCTGCACAATTCTGCGGAGTACATTTCTGCGCAGATTTGAGACATGCCAATGCGCAGCACTGAAAAATTTCATGGATCTCTGCGCAGATCTGCAAGCACAAAAAAACCTGTGAAAATTTTTACAAATAAAACCTGCGAAATTTTTCAAAAACACTAATGCAAATTTACAATTAGGCAATGTTTTAACTTAACATTAACTAATATCAATTTATTAATAAAGATATTTACAAATTTAAAAGTACAGTACATATACTAAACTATCCTATTTGCTAACTAAATGCACTAATTAAAAGTCTCCTTTTCTTTTTTTTTCTTTACAGACGTTCAAATTATGTTGTTGTTAATGGTTTGGACATTGTTCCAGTTGGTTCGATTCTAACAAACAACTTTAACTTCTTCAATCCAACTAAAGAAAAGCGAAATATTATCATTTAAATAAAAAAAAATGAAATAATTTCGAAGTTTAACTTCAAAATTCCATCAGAAGGTGTCTGAAAAGTCATGAATCTAAAAAAAAAGAACCAAAACGTTAGTTTACGTTTCATTAACAAAGCAAAAAAAATTAATTTTTGAAAGTAAGTACCTTCAAAATCTAGTTTAGGAGACTCTTCTCTTTGTCATTTTTCCACTTTCCTTTTACTACCTCTGACTTTAATTCTTCCCCATCTTTTGTTAGCATCTGGGAAGCCATGAGCCTACAAAATAAAAAAATTGAAACGTTAGTAAACATTTTGCTAAAATAAGACAAAAAAAAATTTCATTTTTTTTATTACCTTTAAATAACTAGTCTGTCTTAAAAGAGGTTCTGGACCTAAAAAAAATAAAAATGAACGTGAGTTAACGTTCGTTGAAATAAAAATAAAAAAAATATTATTTACCTTCGAAGCTGTAAAACTACAAAAGAGTCAACATTTTGGTTAAAAAAGAAAGTCCAGACAGTGTTGTAAGCCTACGAAGAATAGATTCAAAGCATTAATTAACGTTTAGTTTAACATTTTGAATAACTTTGAAGTTTTACCTTCAAAATCTTGTCCAGGAACTCGTCCAGAGGCTGTAAATCTACAAGAAACAAAATAAATGAAACGTTAGTAAATATTCATTAAGAAATTTCAAAAAAAAATAAAAGGAACTTTATAAAATACCTTTAAAGTTTCGTAACGTTCCAGGAAGCTGCAGACCTATAAAAATGAGCGTTAGCAAACCGTCTTGTTAAAAAAGAATTTTGAAGTTCTATCTTCAAAATTTCTTCTAGGAATCCAACCGCGGACCTACAAAAAAAAAGAATAAGAAAAATAAAGAACATTAGTAAACATTTATTGAATAAAAAAAAAGCAAAAAAAAATTAAAAATTCGAAGTTTTACCTTCGAAATTGGTGTCAATAATACTCCTGCCAGTTTCCTAGACTAAAAAAAATAAAGAACGTTAGTAAACATTTATTGAATAAAAGAAAGAAAAAAAATTGAACGTTAACAATGTTCGTTAAACAAAATAATTAAATAAGTTTTTTTTCGAAGGTCATACCCTCAAAATGTCCTTCATCTATCTAAAAAAGAATAAAACAAACGTTAATCAATGTTCATTAAATAAAAACAAAAAAAAATCAAAGGCTTTACCTTCGAATATAGTCCGGGCTTCGTCTGAACCTAAAAAAATTGAAAACGAACATTAGTTAACATTCGTTGTTAATGTTTGTTGAAGTAAAAAAAAATTATTTCGAAGTTTCTTTACCTTCGAAATACCTCGGTCCACTTTGAATTAGAGTTCTGGGCCTAAAAAAACAAAATGAAATATTAGTAACGTTTTGTAAGATAAAAATAAAAAAAATAATTTATTTTGAAGTTTTCTTTACCTTCAAAATAACTCGGTCCACTTCTTTCAAACCTAAAAAAGAAAGAAATGAACGTTAGTTAATGTTCGTTGAAATAAAAGTAAAAAAAAATTACTTTTTTTTTTACTTACAGTAGTCCGCTTATAAAGGATTTCCAGACCTAAAAAATAAAAAAAAATGAACATTAGTAATGTTCATTTAAAAATAAAAAAAAAATAAAAATTTTTGAAGGTATTATACCTTCGAAATACTGGTCCGCCTCTAAAGGAGTTCCAGACCTAAAAAATAAAAAAAATGAATATTAGTAACGTTCGTTTAAATAAAACAAAAAAAAATAATAATTTTCAAAGATATTATACCTTCGAAATACCATAGTCTGCCTCTAAAGAGTTCTGGACCTAAAAAATATAAAAAAAAATGAACATTAGTAATGTTTGTTGAAATTAAAGTAAAAAAAATTATTTTTTTTACTTAATGGTCTGCCTCGAAATGAAGTTCTGGACTTAAAAAAAAGGAGAAAAGCGAAATGTTACTAATGTTTCACTAAAATACAAAAAAAAATGTTTTTTTTTACTTAGTGGTCTGCCCCAAAGTGGAGTTTCAGACCTAAAAAAAAGAAGAGAAGCGAAACGTTACTAACGTTTCGCTAAAATATAAAAAAAAATTGTTTTTTTTTCTTTACTTAATAGTCTGCCTCGAAATGGAGTTCCAGACCTTAAAAAAAAGAAGAGAAGCGTAACATTACTAATATTTCGCTAAAATACAAAAAAAAATGTTTTTTTTTTACTTAGTGGTCCACCCCGAAGTGGAATTCTGGACCTAAAAAAAAAGAAGAGAAGTAAAACATTACTAACGTTTCACTAAAATACAAAAAAAAAAATATTTTTATTTTCTTTACTTAATAGTCCACCTCGAAATGGAGTTCTGGACCTTAAAAAAAGAAGAAAAGCGAAATGTTAGTAATGTTTCACTAAAATACAAAAAAAAAATCTTTTTTTTACTTATAGTGGTCCGCCTCGAAGTGGAGTTCCAGACCTAAAAAAAGAAAGAAAAGTCAATATAAATTAATAAAAAAAAATTTTTTTTTTTGAAATTGAGTCCGGAACCCATACTTTCAGTGTTCTGGACCTACAAAAAAAAAGGAAAATAAGTGTTAGCCAACGCTTGTTAAATAATAATAAAAGTTTTTTTCCAAAGGTTACACTGGTCAAATGACCTTTGAAACTAGGCGTTCTGGATAAAAATGATGTTTATTAAAAAAAGTCGATGATAGTGGAGTCCGGAACTTGTCTTTTGGTATTTCAGACCTATAAAATTGGAACAAACTTTAGTTAAAGTTTGTTAAATAAATAAAAAATATAAAAAATATGATTTAAATAAAAAATAATAATAGTTGAACGTTAGTAAGAAACGTTCCCCAAACAAAATATAAAAAAGAATTTCAAAGTTTACCTTTGAAATGGTGTTCAAAGACGCAGTTTACATATGAAAATGTGAGGTAAAGGTGTTTCTTTAACGAACTTAAGCCTAGGTTTGACAAGTGTTTCTTATAAAGAAAAGAAGTCTGGAGCCCTATGAAAAAAAAAATCCTGCATGTTGCTGATTATACACCAGACGTTAGATGAACTTAATTTTTTAAAAAAAATTACTCTTAAGCTTCAAAGCTTAAAAAAGAAAAAAATAATTTTCAATTTTTTTTAATAGCTTTAACAGATTATTTCATTTAAATTAAAAATTATTTCTTTAAAAAACATTGAAATAAATTATTTTTTTAAAGTGCTGTAAAAAAAACAAATTAGAAGTGCAAAGCTTTATCAAAATAAAAAAAAAAGTTTATGTAAAGTTTATCAAATAAAAAAAGAAAATGCTAAAGATCCCTAAAGATTTTTGTGCGAAATGTTTTTAAAATCTGCAATTTTGGAGATTATTACAGAATTTTTATAAAAAAATCTTTCAAAAAAATAAAAAGCATGACATGTGTAATATTGCGCAGATTTTTATCAAAAATAGTTAAAAAAAAGTAGCAATCTGCAATTTTTGCAGATTGCCGCAGATATGAACTGATATAACTTTCCCGATAAAAGATATAATTGTACCTTAGTTGAAAAACTATTTCCTTCTCAGGATGCTTTTGATCTCTTGTCTTTGCATTTAAATCTATAATAGGAGCCAAATAATGATTTATACGATCCAATCTCACCTCTTTTGGACCTGGCAAAAAACCCAAATATATAATATTTTTGGGCTTATTCCTTTCGGACCTTAGTAAATTACAAATAGATGCATATATAGATCCAGTACTATGTTGAGTATAGGTAAATGGCTGAAACCAATCAAGGTTAAAAAGAAGATCTAGATTGGTTGTGGCAGTTTCTGGTGTAAAAAATGTACTACCATCAAATGGAAAAGTTTTCCATACTTTACTATCATAAATATCTGAATAGATATTCTCTTCTCTTTGAACTCCTGATAATTTCAGCATACTCTCAAAACTGGGTCATTAATATAATATACTCAATTGCTGACGAATACTTGGCTTAGAAAAAAGCATACGAGGCACAGCAATTGTTTCTCTTTTATTTTTTTTAAGAATGGTAAGCGGATTATTGCATTGGTTATGACAATTTGGTATTAGATTATTTGGAAATTCTTCATGTAAGCAATTCTTAATTGCTACTTTTTCTTCTTCCTTGTATGCGACAATATCTTTAATATTATTCATTTTATGACAATTATTGCATACAACTAACTGCATTTTTGGTTGAAAAATATGTAAATATTTTTTTGCCATATATAAGGAATTAGGAAAATTTTTGAATTGCAATTTATTTAAGCGAGTAAGTAAAATATGTAAAAACTTTATTAATGCTTCAAGTGCCATGTCAGTGAGCCGAAATCTTTGTTAAAATTTAAATACCCATAGAATAATTTCAGTTTCCAATGAATCATTTAAATTTTCCATCACAAACACTTCATCGCTATCAAATTCGGAAGATGCAAAAATATTTTTTATATTATCTTTATCTTTATTTTTTTCTTCCTGATCTTTATCATCATCATCATCTTCTTCTTCTTCTTCTTGATAGATATAATCTTGATCAATGTTATAATCATTTTCTTCATCAAAATAATTGACATCATTATCATTTTTATCAAGTGTAAGTGAAGGAATACGAAAGTTAGATGAAAATGGTATATTTATACTTTCTTCTTCATTACTTAATTGGAAAGAATCAGGGAAAAAAGAATCAGGCGGAATACTATCTTCATTATCTGATAGTTTATTTGGGTAAAAAGAATCAAGGTTATCACTTTTCCGCTTTTTTGATTGATTTGGACTTTGTTTTCTTGCCGTAATGGCATTTTTCTGATCTTTTTTAGCATCTTTTGACTTCCATAGACGTTTGTCTTTAGCATATTTCTTTTGAGTACGAGGGTCAACTTCTTCACTATTACAAAAAATACAAGAACATGCATACAAATACTTCTTTTTGGGCTTTATTAAATCAGCGACAGAGGTTTCAATTTTTTTGGGCTTTATTAAATCAACAACAAAGGTTTCAATTTTACTTTTTTTATTATGTTTATTAAATCGGCTACAGAAGTTTTATTACTCATTTTGCTAAATTATGTTGTGTATTTTATTGAGTACCAAAGAAAGTTATAAAAAGGTTTACTGAATCATATACTAAATTATGTTGTATATTTTATGGAGTACCTAAGAAAGTTATGAAAAGGTTACTGAATCGTAGAATATGTTCAGATTCGTATGAGGAAATCTTTTCAAGATCAAGATCAGGTTAGATTCGCGTGAGGAATTTTTTCAGAGTCATATTCGCATTTGATTATTTTAGGAATAGATTCGCGAGATTCGCAAGATTTGCGTGAGGTATCTTTTCAAGATCAGGTTCGCGTTTGGATCAGATTCGTGTGAAGAATTTTTTCAGGATCAGGTTCGCGTAGTCAAACTGAAATCAATATAAATATAACAACCTTTTTGCTTTCTGGAATCTTTTCAATCAAAGCTTTATGCTTAACTGGAATATATAAGTAATGATGGACAGTGATCAGAAATCTATCAATTCATCCTCATCCTCATCCTCATCATCGTCTTCATCGTTCTCATCGTCCTCATCATCAGTCACTTCATATAAAATGATTAAAGCAAGTATTGTTTATTATTTATTTATCATTTCTGTTTTTTTTTATTTATGTTTATCTACTATTCTATAGCAAGAAGTGTTTATATGGGTCGATTCAGAACTAAAGGATATTTATAAAATAGACGAAAAACAGACTTGGGTCGAACAAAAGGAGAATATAGTTATGAAGCTACTGCCACCTCTGTATAAGCTTGTAAATAAAAAATATAGCATTACGAATGGCAAATTACTAAAAATGTTATACAGACGGTGGCATTCTTGACATCGTATAAGTAATATCAAAAGTCAAGGAGAAGAAAGTGTAAAACAAAATAAAAGAAGATCCCAAAAAAATACGAGGATGCAAGTTGTAAGTGAATATAATTAACATGAAATTTCATGTTAATTTAGTCCATTTAGTTAACTATATTTATTATATTTGCAATTATTATTAATTAGAAAAAGCAGAGAAGAGCACAAGCAGCTAATTATTTAATTGAAGGTAAAGATAAATATATCCTCAGGTATCCGGAGGAGGATCTTGTAAAAATCCTTAAAGATTTAGGATACCACTCCGAAGAATGGGAGGAAACAGATCCTGAGGAAGATGAAGAAATTATTGAAGAAGCCATCACAAAAAAGTCAACATCAATATACATTTATGAAAAATGGTGGCGTTCTTCTACAGTATGTATATTTTATTATTTTGTTAGTTTTATTTATCAAAATTACTAATAGTAATTTATTTACTTAAGCTTCTGCGATTATTACACAACCAAATCAATCCAATAGTCAAACTATTAAAAAAGAAACCACCAACTTTAAAACGTAAGAGACAATCAAGATATAATACATCTAGCATACCGCCCATAGGTGCATCAGGTTGGTGCTTAAATCAAGAGGCACTCAAACGGTTTACCCGTTCAAGTATCAATATTCTGGTATATGATTACGATACTGATACCGATGACCAAGTTAATAGTGATAATGATACTGAAGATGAAATCAATAATAAAGAAATCCCAGATAGAATAAATAAAAGAAAGAAGAGAAAAACTAATGAAGAAATCCCAAATAGAATAAATAAAAGAAAGAAGAGAAAAACTAAGAAACAAAAAAGAAGTAAAAAATATAAATCAAAATAATTCAATATTTTTTTTTAAAATTTTTGAAATTTTTTTATGTAGACGTAATTTTTTACTTTATTGGATTATATAATAAATTGAATTCAATCATTTGTATGTAGTTTAATCACGAATTTAATCACGAATTATTTTCAATGATTAACTGTTAGAATTTGTTAGAATGAAATTTTTTTATGTAGGCGTAAGTTTTTTACTTTATTGGATTATATAATAAAAATTGACCAATTGAATCAAGGCTTTAAAGAAATGCCGTTCATTTTCTAGTCTATCAGTAAAAAAAAATCTTTTTTATTAAAAAGCGAACTTTTCTTAAATTGTTAAAAAGTTTTAGAAATGACTTTAATGACTTTTACATTTATTTTTTTTAGAAAACTTTAGATCGAAAAAAAGAAACCTTTAGATCTTGGTCTAATCTAATTCAATTTACTTATTGTATTACAGTAAATTTAATGATCATTAAGAAAAGTTCGCTCGAACTTTTCTTAAAATCATCAAATTTACTGTAATACAATAAAGATAACGTGATCGTAATCTTGATTTTTAAAAAAAGTTCGTTCAAACTTTTCTTAAAATAATCAAATTTACTGTAATACAATAAAGATAATGTGATCGTAATCTTAATTTTTAAGAAAAGTTTGTTCAAACTTTTCTTAAAATAATCAAATTTACTGTAATACAATAAAGATAATGTGATCATAATCTTGATTTTAAGAAAAGTTCGCTTGAACTTTTCCTAAAATCATCAAATTTACTGTAATACAATAAAGATAACGTAATTGTGATCGTGATCTTGATTTTAAGAAAAGTTCGAGCGAACTTTTCTTGATAAAATCATAAATGTAAAAAATTGTACAGTGTAAGCAGTATTTATTTTTAGACATATGTCGGTACCTGATTTGCTATTCTCTTTAACTGTTATATTTGCCAATTAAATTTTGTATTTTTCATGAGGCTGACGAGTGATGACTGGCTGATGTGCTACTGAAAACAGCAATTTTATATGCACAGCACAGTATTTATTGATTTATATGGCTAAGTTTATCATGCTCTTAATCTTTAGATTATCAATTATAACGTTAATTAAATTTTGTATTTTTCATGAGGTGCTATCTGATATTCATTTTTGGTTACTGGAAACAGCGATCTTATATGCACAGCACATTATTTATTGATTTATATGGCTAAGTTTATCATAAAAAATAATATAAAATAATGGTCTATTCCCCAATTTAACACTTTAACATTTTTTTTTTTTTTTTTTTTTTATAAGGGATAAAATGTCTTTTTTTATTTCTATCAAAAATTTTATTTCTATCAAAAAAAAATTTTATTTCAATCAAAAAAAATGTACAAAAAAACCTACAAATCTAATATCAAGAAACCCAAAAAAGATTCCAGGACTTTTCATCACAAAGCTGAAAAAAATGAAAAACCCGTATTATTATTAGAAGCTCAAAAGATCACAAATCAAGCGTACAAAGACGGAATTAAGAAAATATATAAACTTACTGTTGACACGCTTAAAAAGAATGATCTGTAAGTAAAATAATTAATATAAAAAGAAATTCCTAATTATAATTTTAAATATATTTGTTAGATATAAAACGGATAAATATATGACTTCTTTGTCTCATATTAGCAATATTGGTAAGAAATTTTTAACAATTCACTCTTGAGGGAAAATATGTCCTATCAATTTAGTTATTAAAATAAAAATTTCCATTATATTTATTATTAGTAACAACAGTTGCCAAGCACTAACAACCACAACAACCACCACCACTACCACCACAAACGTCACATAGTATTTATCAATTTAATACAAAATTAAAGTTTATAAATTATCTAATAACTTATTAAATAAAAATTTTCAAAATTACAAAAACAGGTGATTCGTCAAAAATTTTCTGCATATACTGCTATGGCCCATATTGGCTAGTAAATTGCAATCAAATACCTCCAAAATATAGGGAAAGCTGTATAAAGTGTTGGAAAAGCACCAGGCATCATGCGAAGGATTGTAAATCCAGTAGACAGAAAAAGCCTTGGCTTTAGAGTCTTTTTTATAATTTTTGTAAGTAAAATTCTTAAAATCATTATCACTAATTTTTTGAATCTAATTATTTAACTTTTTTTAGATCAGATCGACTGAATTTTTTTTTATGTTTAAGTGGGGCGGCCAAATTTCTTTTTTTTTTTTGAGTCAACAAAATTTTTTTTTCTTTAGTCCAACTGTGATTGGATTTAGTTTGATTGGGATCAAACAGCATTCTGATTGTGGTCAGATATAAATTTTTTTTTTCTTTAGTTCAATTGGGATCAAACATCATTCTGATTGTGGTCAGATGTAAATTTTTTTTTCTTAGTTTGATTGGATTCGAACATCATTCTGATTGTGATCAGATGTAAATTTTTTTTTCTTTAGTCCAACTGTGATAATTTTTAATATAATTTTTTTTCTAAAAAAAAAAAAATATAATAAAGATTTATAAAAATTCCGTATATCAGGAATTATTTTGTAATCACAATACATATTTTATTTTTAAAGAAACTTTTATATATAAAACCTACTAAAACATGATTTTTAGCCATATCATATAAGACATTGGTGTACTCAATACTAATGTAACATTTTTTTTAAGCAACGTACTCACGAGAATCAACATTCATGTTTATAGTATTAGGAACTTATAAAATGTCTGATATGTATTTAATTGGCGCATGATACGTACATTTTCTTAATATTAAAAAAAAAATCACTGCCCTTCATTCCTTACATTCCAAGTCCAGGCTCATTCAAAATGTCAAAAAAAGAAGAAAGAAATGTTAGAATGATACGTTTCTTTACAGTAATATTAAAAAAGAACCCGTTCTTTACGTTCCAAGCTCAATTCGTCCAAGTTTGACAGCCTAAAAAAAAAGAAAGAAATATTAGTATGTTTTTTTAATATTAAAAAGAAATCCCCTCCCCTCTATTCCTTACATTTCAAGTCCAGGTTCGTTCAAAAAGTCTGGAAACCTAAAAAAAAGAAAGAAAAAAATGTTAGTACATTTCTTTAAAAATTAACAAAAAATCCTTCTCCCTTCCTCTATTCCTTACATTCCAAGTCTGGGTTCATCCAAAGGTCTGACAAAAAAAAGAAGTCCCGTTATTCTACAAATGAGAGATCTGGCATCCTAAAAAAAAGAATAAATATAAAAGTAAATTTTATATTTAAATGATCTTTTTTAAAGATTATCAATGATCAGTCGTATGACTATCGATCGATAGTATCTCTGATTATTAGAATTTCATACAAATATCGGTGCCCAATATCTCTTAGAAAACATATCGGTGACTAATAATTTAGATATCAGGGGTCTCAATTTTTAGATGTATTTTTGATGTGATAAATCAGGTACCCAATATGTAAAAATGCCTGATATATAATTGATTAGTCACTGATATATAGGTCCCGATATGTACCCGATAGAATTGATTTTGACCAGTGTATCTGTTATGACAAGACAAAAAAAAAAAAAATATTTTCTTTTTTATACTAATACTGAAAAAACTTGGTAAATATTATGCTTATTAATCATTTAATCAAATATAAGCCAATCAGTTTTTTTAAAAGAAATCTTTCTAATTTTTTTTGGTAAAATTGGGCAGTAGCGCAATTAGGGGAGTTCTGGGACAAACATATCCAGAAAGATTCCCAGAGATTTTTCCAAGCCCTTTTAGCTACAAGAATCCACTATAAAATTTAAAACTCTAGCCCAAAATTTGAGCTTCTTCCTGCTATCCAAATATTTGGTATCAAATTTGGCATTAAATTACCTTGCCAGATACCAGGAATAAAACAATCTTTATAGCCTTTTTAGCCCGATTTTAATCCCAAATAATATATTAAAAGAAATGTGCTATTCTGCTTGCCTTTGAAAGTAGCCTCAAATATTGAGAAATGAAGTAACGAAATATAAGAGGATACGACCCTTGCAAGCCTAATTTGCATAACAATTTTTTATGATATTCTAGAATTAATTCTAAAGCTGATTCATTGATAAAATCAAAGGGTCACAAAGTCTAACCTCTGGGTACCCAAAAATTTTTTTGTATGATTTAGTGAAGCTAGGTTATACGAAAAATTGGATAACAGGAAAGAGTTCTAAATATTATTCTACTATATTCTAGCATATAAGTAATTTTTCGATATGCAGGAAACCATTCTAGAGCCATTTCTATTACCAAACATTAGGACAAATAAGTCATATGAAAAATTTTATAAGTCATACAAAAAATTAAGTCATATGAAAAAAAATGGATAACAGAAAAGAGTTCTAAATATTATTCTACTTTATTCTAGCATACAAATAATTTCACAATACGCAAAAAACCATTCTAGACCCATATTATTAAGAAAATCATAAGGTCAAATAAGTCATACGAAAAAAATTACACCTATAAGTCTCACCTCTAAATCATACGAAAAATTGCTAACTATTCTGAGTACACTGAGCCTTATCCCGAAGCCTGTTAATATATTGAATCACATAGTATCCTTTAATATGCAATGGGCACCGTCCTGAAGTAGAACCAGTAGGCTTACCACATTTACTATAAGGGATGCGTGGCTTAGCCTTCCAATGTAAATGGCATCCTTCTGGTCGCATGCAGGGGACTCCATGGGCCTTGCCAGTATTAAGTAAGTATGGACAGAAATATTCTCTGATCATTTTTACTATATAGGGAAATAATTAATTAAAGAGAAAAATCTGTAAGGGTAATATATAAAAAACTTTATACACAATGAGTACACAAATTCAATTACCCAAAGCCAAGCCCACCTCCCAGCAGGTTGAGCAGGCATTAATAAACATCATTAAGGCAGGAATCTATTATAGAAAGCCAAAGGATGGCAAATTCATGCAAAGCTATAAAGAAAGAGTCAAGAAATTGCATCAGGCAGAAGACCCTGATGAATTTATCCTAGAAAATGCAAAAAGATTGTTTCCAACTAAGGATAAGTATCATCAAATCATGGATGACTACAAATCTTGGTATGGAAAAGATCCAAAAATTCTCAATGCTGTTATAGACCTATATAAGTTATATTATAAATTAGCTAAGGATTATTTCAATACAGAAGAACAGATTAATGAAGAAACTGAAGACTTCTTGTCATCAATTTGATAAGACCCACTGGGGAGGCAATTCCGTATCATAAGAAATAATCATCAATTCTTCTCGAACAAAAGATCTTTCAGGACGTTTGAGTATATAATCATCATTATCAATTAACCCAAAGGGGACTTCTTCCAGCCAGTACAAGACCAGCTGATTTTTTTGTACCATAGATTAACAGATATGATAAATATGAGGTGACCAATTCAAATCACCAGCACGGCATCTCCCACACTTCAAATCACTAGGATATAGTAAATATTGAACAAGAATATCACCAGAAAGCTTCTCTTCATCAAAACCTATTAGACCATCATGAGAATAAGAAGATTTAGCAAAGACCTCTTCTTTTTCAATAGCCTCAACTGGAGAAATACCTATCTGATGTGTGATAGAATTATTAATGTTCTCAACAACTAAAAGCAAATTTTTCACCCAAGCTCTAGTATGATCATGAACTTTTAGAACTTTGGAAGAGTTGGAAGGTTCCAAAAACCTATCAATATCCTGATGGATTAAACATAAAAGTTGCGTTAATTATTGGATTATCAGACATACTGGCCACATGAAAGTTGTTTGAATATGGGTTTGCAGTATTGAAATGCCATAAGTGTAAGAAACACAGTATTTATAGTCAAGAGTATAAAAAAACTCATTATGAGGAGAACATACCTATAAAATAAGTACCGCCAAATTACATAGAAGATATGCACATGAATGGTTGCAATGCAACTCAAAGAAGTCAAGAGATGATCATTTCAAAGACCATGGTGTATGCTGGTCTGAATTGCTTCATCTTCCATATATGGATCCTATACGTTTTGCATTAGTAGATCTAATGCATTGTCTTTTTCTTGGTGTAGCAAAATGGATAATCAAATCAATTTTTGTAAACCAGAAAAAATTAAGTATGGAACAACTTCGGGTGGCACAACAAAGAATGGATCATATTGAATTACCTTCTGACATTGGCCACATTCCTCCAAAAATTGCTATCAGAAACGATAGCTTTTCTAATTTAACTGCTGATTAATGGAAAACTTTCATCATGATCTATTTGACAAATATTTTATGGGATATGTTAGATAATGATGATAGAAAGATTTTAAGATATTTTATTCGGGCATGTAATCTTTTGGTAGCAAGATTCATTACCAAAAATGATTTAAAAAAAGCACAAGAGAGGTTAAAAAATATGACTTGCGTTATAGAAAACACATATGGGCCAGAATTCATAACAAGTAACATAACTTTTGCACTCCATATTTCCAATTGCTGTCATGATTACGGCCTTATATATAGTTATTGGCTTTTTCCATTTAAGAGACTTAATGGATATATAGGTAAAATTCTTACTTTACTTCGATATCTTGTAATTTTTTTTCAATTAATAAGTATATTTCCTACTATTTAGGATCATATCCTAACAGCAATCGACAAATAGAACCTGAACTTATGAAAATTGTCCTAAGAAATACTCTAGTAGATTACCACTTAACATGCAGATGGTCATCTGGTCTTCTCGATGAATCTCTTTGTTTTCTTATGCCAAGAAAAGCAATTAATCAGCACACAAGATTGCAAATTGGTGCAGAAATTTTTGGGTCTGTGATATCAAGTCAACAAGAAAAAAATGTGACCATATTTGCAAAATGGAAAGCGGTTAGTGATGAATCAATTAATGTATATCTGGGTGAAGTTCAATATTACTTTGAACATACACTTAGATTTCCAGAAGGATCAAAAACACATTTTCTAGTATATATTAAATGGTATAAATGTGCATCCACCTCTGGTGTTCGGTTTAAACATAGCTTTATGGAACTAGAAATATCAAATACAGAACTATGGAAAACTGAATACTATGAGGAGGGCTGTGACTCATTGCTAGCAGTTCATAGAATATTATGTAGAGCCACAAAATTTAAATACATTACAATAGGAAAACATAATTACCTATCAATAATACCTTTAAATAGAAAATTTAATTTATAAATAAAAGAATGCGGCCTGTGCATATCATGTAAATTAAATTATGTAATAATACAAAAAAGTTGGAGTTAAACACTTTTTAAAAAAATTAAATTACGTAATGATGCAAAAAGGGTAAAGAAAAAATATTTCTAAATAATTTTTTTAGGTTTGATCATTTGATATATGTTGCAGATCAAGAAAAATTAAAAATCAAGATTACGATCACGTTATCTTTATTGTATTACAGTAAATTTGATGATTTTAAGAAAAGTTCAAATGAACTTTTCTTAAAAATCAAGATTACGATCATGTTATTTTTATTGTATTACAGTAAATTTGATGATTTTAAGAAAAGTTCAAGAAATCATCAAATTTACTGTAATACAAGTGTTTCTTTATATTTATCACATTTTATTAATTAATATCATAACAAAATTTTATTTAATAAAAATATTTTATTAATTGATAAATTTTAATTTGATAATAATAAAGAAGAATGTTATTTATGTAAAATTATACTTGTATAATTAATATATATTTGATAAATTTATTGATCACTTTGATCATTTTGGGATTTTGTTGATTAGCTAAATAAATTAATAATACAAATAAAAGTTCTATTCATAATATTCACCTTATTCGTCTCCCCAATTAATGTTAGATAATATATCTGAACTATCAGTAATATTCGCTTGATGATATATATTTTTTAATTTGTCTTTTCTTGATTGATTTTCTCATTTCTTCTTTATCAAATAAATCATTTTCCCTTCCTCTTCTGAAATTGTTTTTCCTGTCTTGACAAGATTTAACCATTGTTCATAATTATTAACATTAATGCTGGTCAATTTAAAAAAATTAATATCGACATTCAGAAATGCATCAATGATGCCCCAATTATCGTTAGCAACTTTAATTAAGCTTTTAATTCTTTTCGCTGCCTTAAGGATATTTTTAAGATCATTGTGAGTAATATTTGAGTTATATTGTATAATTTTATTTACTGATTGAGATTTAATTGTCTCTTCTTTGTTCCTAGTTCTATATAAGCAACAATAATTTTCAATTTTTCTTTGAATATTTAAAATATTTACGTAAAATCTAAATCTTCGTCATCTTTTAATTTCTGCTTCAATATATTCTTCCTTTATTTTATCATATATCTTACCAATTTGGCATGATAATATTTTAATTGCTTTTTCCTTATTAAAATTAAAATACAAATCGTTTTCGTTTCTTAATAAATCAATTTTGGAAATGACAACTTCACTTTTATCATCATCTGGTTGATCTCCACTCTTATCACCATCTCCACTCTTATCATCATTTAATTGATTTGGTAAGTATAAAAAATCATCATCGTCAAGTTTCACGCCTTTTTTTAATTTTCTGAATAATACTTGAATGTAATTATCAGGCTTATCAAATTTGGACGGGTTCATTGTTGGTACTGGGACAGAAAGTTTGTCCAAATTTAATAAAAGTTGGTGGAATTGAAGTGCCATTTTAATCGAAGATTTGCTAATGTCATGTGGCTTTTTTAACAATATATTTTGTGTCAATATATTTGTCGTATTTTCTGCAATTATTTTGTTTGAAGGTAAAATATTATATATTTGATGTTCTGTTTTTAATATAATTTCACGTGGGCTTTGAATTATGTTAAGAAATACGATTCCTAGTTGTTTTATTTATTCGTACATCTTAATGGCAAAGTTAAAAATCATCTGACTAGTTTCTTGATTATCGGCTTGATTAAATTGTATTTTAACTTTTCGATTAGCTTTTGCATTATCGTCTTTTTCAACTTCTGCATCGTTTTTCTTAGCTTCTAAGACTTCTTTCTCAACTTTTGAATCGTCTTTCTCAGCTTCTTCTTTCTCAACTTTTGCATCATCTATCTTTGCTGCTTCCATAATTTTGATGATATCCATCGTGTAATAAATGTAATAAATTTGTTGAAAAAAAAATTGGAAGTGCAATAAAATTTGTTAAAAAAAAAATGAAAAAATAAATTGGAAAAAAAAATTAAATATTATATAAGTAAAAAATTAATTAGTAAGTGCAAATTGAATTAATTATAATGATCAAGTGCCACGTATTAAAATTGATTGATTGATTAATTATTAAAATTGATTAATTATTAAATAATTTCTTCCTGATTAATTATTAAATAATTTCTTTCACAATCAAGTGCCACATATGAAAATTGATTGATTAATTTATTAAATAAGACAAATGATCAAGTGTTATGTATTAAAATTGATTAATTATAAATAATTTTTCCCACTCAATTTTCCCAAAAAACGTTTAACATAATTTCTTTGTCAACGATAATAAAACTCAAAAAGTCTATTCATATGCAAATATAACAGAAATCTGAATTGTGAAACTTTACACAAATAATCAATTCAGGTAATGTAAAAAAATGTCCATCTGGTACGTGACGATGTACAACAATAATGCCACTTTCTATTCAAGATATGATTGTTAAAAATTTAATGCATTTCAGAGTACTACTGTAATTGTGAAAAATAAGCACTCCTGTTGATAACGGCTATACTAGTATAGTCTATACCGATATTTTTCAGAAAGGCAATTTTTCAGTTAGCAGCATTAATTCTTGTCTGATATTTCTAAAGTTTTATTTCTAAGCGTTTAGATCACACGTTAACGTTGGCCAATCAAAATCAATAATTATTATCAAGTGATCACATGATCATATGATTTATTTATTTTTTTTTTGGTTTTTTTATATAACTGATAAAACAAATTCTTTACTTACTATGATCTTTACTTACTATGATCTTTACTGATTGTCCAGAGCAAAGGCCAATCAAAGGACTATTTATGAACCTAATGACATATTGGATCACGTGGCGAAGTCTATTTGTCCGCACGCGTCATTTGGTCCATGTCATTGAAATTTTGTGCTACCTGATAATCTCTTTTTTGTTTGTTTTTTTCTTTAGGTTTCTGCTAGTGAGTACATTTTTTTTAATTGCTTAACTTCAAAGAAATGTGTTTGATTTATTTCTTATTTTTTTTTTTCTAGGGTTTTTGAATTCTTGTATATATTGGACTTTAAAGGTAAGTTGAGAAGAAGAGAGGATTTTTATTTGTTTAAAAAAACATTTCTAACGTTTCATTTATTATTATTCTTTTTTTCTAGGATTTCCAGATTTCTTATGCATACTGGACTTTAAAGGTATGTTGTTTTTTTATTTGTTTAACTTTAAAGAAACGTTTTTAACGTTTCATTTATCAGGTTCTTTGTACAAATTGGATTTTAAAGATATTTGCGACAGTTTCCATTTTCTATGAAATATTTATTATTAACATATATCTTTTTATCAGAAATAAACAAAGGTATATTTTACTGATGTTACGTTTCTTCTTTTCAAATTGTGAACATTTTTTATTGACAAGACTACTAACATTTTTTCTTTTAACATTTCTTTTCTTTTATTAACACTTCTACTAACATATTCCATCATTTCTTTCCTTTCACTGAATATTATTCTCCTATTAACATACATTTTTATTAACATTCTCCTTCTACTAACATTTTTTCACTGTTTCTTTCTTTTCTTCTATTAACATTTTCATTAATGTATTTTTCTATCATTTCTTTTCTTCTACTGAAATTCCTACTAACTTTTCTTCTAAACATTTCTGTTAACACTACTCGTTAACATTATCTTACTAATATTTTATATTCTGTTATTTTTCTTTCTTCACTGATATTTCTACTATTAACTTTTTTTTATTACCATTCCCTTTTCTCTTACTAACACACTAACATTTTCACTAATGTTTCTTTTATCAAATTAAACAGATATAACAAAATAAGCAAACAGGTAATTTCATTATCATGCTACTTCAATTATATAGTGTACATACATTTAATTCATTCGTAGTATTCAATTATAATTGATTTTATATATAGTATGATTTCTTTTTTTATATATTTTAATTGAAATATATAAGTTTTGTACAATTAAATTTTATTTTAGCCTGAATTATAATTAATATTTAATCTGAAAAAAGTATACATTACGATTGATTGCATTTTATAATTTTTGCCTGAATTATATTGTAAATTTACTAGTATTAATACAAAATCTGATATTTATACGATATCTATACGATATCTATATGATATCTATATAACATGTATCGGTTACACACTAAATAGATGATATGTGACCGATATTTCACTACCCAATATATGTGTAATACATGCACGACACATATAAGATGTACCATCGAATTTCTGCATAAATAATACACATATTGGGTACCCGATATGTTTGTAATTACCAAATATCATATACGTATATTACACATATCCTATGCATATCTTATACCCGATATATGCCCGATAACCTCAATTTTAACCTGTGATAGTAAATCACCCCATTTGTAATCACTAAGCCCGATTTTACTAAAAAATTTTTTTTTACAAAATTGGTTAGTAGATCAACTTATTTTTGATCAAGTAAAGCATGGTCTTACCAAAAAAAATTAGAACACTAATTAGCTTGTTCTGCCTTACAAGCAGAATATTTATCAAAAAAAAACCAAAAAAAAAACAAACTGCTAGTGAATCAGCTTATTTTGATTATAAGTTTGATCTTTATCAAAAGAAATTAGAACAATTTTTTTTTTTGGTGATTAGTTAATTAGCTTATTTCTAATTATTGCCATTTTCAAAATTATTGAGAAAATCTGATTTTGCGAGGTCATCATGTGATTTTTGTATTGCAAAAGTAAATCACTTTTTTACACAAAATTTTTAATATTTTCACACTGGATTTTTTTTTGTGAATCATAAATTTCAATATATAATACTATTCTACTAAAAGGTTTAGCATACATTTTAGGATTTTTTTCTGCATTTTTTTTTTTGTCTTAAGATATATATAGTATATTAAAGTATAAATGTGAAACACTTTCTTTGCATATGTTTATAATATTTTTTTGTGCCAGATTTTTTTATAAATCCTGTAAATCAATGTCCGAATATTCTATGAAGAATTTTTGATACATATTTTATTTAGTATATAAGATAGTTTATGGTTGTATTTTATTATTTTGACTATCTAATTAATAAAAATTGATTATTTTATATAAATGATTGTTGAAACTTTTTGGAAAATATTCTATGTTATTAAATTTTATAATTCATTAAAATATCTGGTATAAAAATATTATGAACATATGCGGAAAAATAAATCGTAATTATATATTAATATACTAATATACATATCTTATTAAAATACAAAAATGCAGAAAAATCTTTTTTATTATAAAATTTATGCTAAATCTTTCAGTAGAATAACAATATACTTCGAACTTTATGATTCACAAAAAAAATCTGATACAAAAATATTAAAAACTCGTGATTCACTTTTAAAGAATCCCAAAAACATGGTAAAAATCCAGGAAAATGCAGAAAAAGTCAATTTTTTAATATAAAGTATGTGCTGAAACTTTTAGTAGTATGATGTAATAAATTGAATTTTATGATTTACAAAAAAAATTAGATACAAAATTATTAAAGATTTATCTAGAAAGGTGATTCACTTTTAAAAACAGTAAAAATGCAGGAAAATACTGAAAAATGCAGAAAATAATATTTTTTTAATATAAAGTATGTATGGAAACTTTCAGTAGAATGGTATTATACAGCGGATTTTATGATTCACAAAAAAAAATCAGATACAAAGATATTAAAAATTCGCCTAGAAAAGTGATTTACTTTTAAAAAATCAAAAAATATGGTAAAAATGCAAAAAAATGTGGGGAAATGCAGTTTTTCAATATAAAATATGTATTGAAACTTTCAGTAGGATAGCATTATGTATTGGATTCTATGATTCACAAAAAAAAATCAGACACAAAGATATTAAAAATTCGTGTAAAATAGTGATTCACTTTTGCAATACGAAAATCATATACTGTGCAGTAGCAACCTTGCAAACTGGATTTTCTCAATAGTTTTGAGAATGGCAATAAAAGCATAATATTTACCAAAATAGAATAATAAAATAAAAACTTATCTTTTTTTTTGGTATTTAGTTTATCTTATTTATTTAACTGTATCTCATCAACACTTAAAAAATGCGCTTATTAAAAAGTTTCCTGAATTATAAATTTTTAACAGATGGTATGATATAATTACTAATATAAATTCTTAAAATGAATTTTTTTTTATATAAATAGGCCTACTTTTCACTGCTACAATAAAAAATCATTAAAAGTTAAATAAAATAATTAATAAATTTGCTAAAAAAATGCCTTGCCGTTTGTTATATAGACGAACATAATGAAATAGCAAGAACATCAAACTTTGTAGTCAAAGCATCAACAAAATGCATATATGATTAGTAAAATAAAGTTTCCGTTAATTGTTCTGATAAATAAAATAATATGATTATAACGGAAATAAATTCAATTTTTTTATAAATAATAAAAATCCCTGGCGGCGACACAGTCACTGCACATAACCCTAATCTAGTTATTATTAATCTTTAACAATTAATTATTTTTGATCTATGAATCTGATCATTGTGAATTTTTTTTTAAAAAATTCGCTTGTTAAAAAATTATAATAATTTTATTATAAAATATACATATTTTTTTTATATTTTATAATTATATTAGTATTAATCATATAATTTTATATATATTAATACAATAACTGATAATTACTGAATATACTATTTAAATAAAATTAATTAATAAACTATTAAAATAATATTTTTTTAATAATTTGGAACATTTAATATTTATTTATTATTTAATTTATAATAAAATATATAATTAATTTTTTGTAAAATGCTAAATTTATTAAAAATATAAAAACCACAAAAGTAATGCATCCCGTTTTTTGATGAAATGTGATGTACATAAAAAATTAACCAATTGATTTACATTAAATTTTAGCATATTCTGGTAGTTTACATATTAAATAATCTACATTTTAAATTTTATTTTGATTGGCTTTAATTTTAATATCAATACATGTGATTAAAAATTAATTTTTAAATGATGCGTTATTTTTGTGAACCACTGTATATTTCCATTTGGATGAGCAGCATAGTGCTATAGTTATTGTTTTCTTAACCTTAGACGCCTTTATTCTCTGACCAAACATTTAACTGGAATTGTGAATAGTTTTCTTATTATTATATTTGTAGGTCTGAATTCATGTTTTATTGAATATGTATTAATAATATATGTAGTAACATGCATTTAGAATAGTCGTATTATTAAATGATAAATGATAATAGTAATACATAATAAATGATATTATCCTTTAGGATTCTTTCTGATCTTTAAGGATTCTATGAATTTTAAGATCTGTTGAGGTGGTAAAGGATCTACCCAGATCCTTATTAATTGCAAAAAGTAAGGATTTTACGTGGATCCTATTTCCAAAAATATTACTGATGTAGTAGTTTTAGTATTAAAATATTAGAGACTCTGGAATAAGTAGTCTGATAGTCATCAATTGGTATATACCGATTGGATTCAGTTTTACAAGTAGTAATAATTATATATCAAACTGAATGATGACTATTGAATTATTACTTAATTTATTCAAATTAAAAAAAATGGTCAATTCGGCTAAACTAAATCTTTATATAGTTACCAATCAGGCATATGCCCTATTGATTACTAAATTTTAGCTAACCTATTAGACTAATAGTTATCAATAGGGCATATACCCAATTTATTAGCTTTCAACCTGTGTATTTTAATGGTGAATTGGTTTGATAAGCAACTGCACCCCCACTTCCAGTAGAATGACCAAGCTATCTCAATATAGAAACTGGGTGTATGGAACCAGAACATATTATTATTTAGTTCAGAATGGTGGCTATGAAATAATTATCATCAAGACAAGATATATAAAGTGAAATATTAGTATAAATGTTTGCTTACCATTGAATGGTATGATTCTAATAGCCAAAATTTAAATATAATTTTATCGTGACATTAATTACTGATACACTTATCATTGAAAAGTATGATTCTGATAGCTGAATTAAATATAATTTCATTATAATGTTAATTATTGATACAAAAAATGCAAAAGAAAATATTAGTATATTGTTTACTTGTCATTAGACAGTATGATTCTAATAGCTGAAATTGAAATAGAATTTTACCATAATGTTATGGAATATATGGAAGTGAATGAAATATTTTATTTAAAGTTTGCTTACTATTGGATGGTATAGCTAAAATTAAATATAATTCATCATGATGTTATTGATATGAAAGATGCAGAAGAAAATATTAGTATAATGTTCACTTACTATTGGACGATATGATTCTGATAGCTGAAATTAAATATAATATCATCATGACATTAATTACTGATATGTTTATCATTGGATGGTATGATTCTGATAGCTGAAATTGAAATAGAATTTCATCATGATATTAATTATTGATATAAAAGATGCAGAAGAAAATATTAGTATAGTGTTCGCTTACCATCAAATGGTATGATTCTAATAGCTGAAATTAAAATAAAATTTCATTATGATGGAAGTAACGTCATTATGACAATGTTACTATACTAGATAAATTTCATAATTAAACATTGCCTATAGTAATGTAATAAAAAAGATGAGTACTAATAGATATACCACTAATCCATTAACTGGTAGAACTATTCATGTTGGTGACCTGACATTTAATCAGTTAATCATGAAATCTTATAATTATCTTAATAGTGAATTGGTTTGACAAGCAATTGCACCCCACTTCCAGTAGAATGATCAAGCTATCTCAATATAGAAACTGGACGTATGAAACTAGAACATATTATTATTTAGTTCAGAATGGTGGCTATGAAATAATTATCATCGAAATGAAATATATGAAGTGAAATATTAGTATAAATGTTTACTTGCCATTAGACGGTATGATTCTGATAGCTGAAATTTAAATATAATTTCATCGTAATGTTAATTACTGATATGCTTCATCAGGAAATTTTATAGTGCGAAAAGTTGCGCAAGATTACGTATTGTAATATTTTGTAAGTTTCCAGACCTGCTGCAAGTTTGCGGAAGAGTAATATTTTGTAACTTTTTAAAATATTTCAAAATATTATGATATGCAAAGTTTCGTAATTTTACGGTTTGTAATATTCCGTAATTTTACGCATTCGCAATATTTCGTAATTTTACATAATATTTTGTAAGTTTCCAGACCCACTGCAAGTTTGCGTAAGCGTAATATTTTGTAACTTTTTAAAATATTTCAAAATATTACGATATGCAAAGTTTTGTAATTTTACAGTTCGTAATATTGTATAATTTTATTGTGTAATATTTCGCAACTTTTTAAAATATTTTGACGATTCGTAATTTTACATAAATATTTTGTAATGTTTCAAAATTCATTTTTGTACTATAAGTTTATATAATGTATATTTTATTAGATATAATATGAATTAAATTATAAAAAATTACAAGTATTTATTACTATATACAGAATATATAAAAGTAAAAAAAAAAGAGTAACGATACAATTAGATGTAAAAAGAAGAGAAACAGCTATAATAACGTTGGTATTAAATATAAAGATAAAAGAAATATTGTTAGTATTATTAGTGTTGTTAATATTAGAGTAAAAAGAGTTAAAGAAACAGTAGAAACATGGATATTATTGTTAGTATTAAAGTACAAGTAAAAGAAAAAAAGGAAATGTAGATAGTATTGTTAGTATTACGATATAAAGTAACAATTAGGGTAAAAAATGCGTTAGTATTAAAACAATTAGTATTAATAAACAAATATTTCTATACCTGCAAAGAATAAACTAAAAATAAAAGAAAGAGGAAAAATAAACATGTTGATGGTATTAAGTAAAAGGAGTAAAAAAAACATAATTAGTATTATTAGTATCATTAGTATCGAAGTAAAAGTAAAAAGGAATAAAGGAAATATGGATATTATTGTTAGTATTATGACACAAAGTAACAGAGGTAAAAAAAAAATGAAAATAATTAGTATTAATAAACAAATATTTCTATACTTGCAAAGAATAAACTAAAAATAAAAGAAAGAGGAGACAAAATAAAAAATAAACATGTTGTTAGTATTAAGTAAAAGGAGTAAAAAAAACATAATTAGTATTGTTAGTATCGATCATTAGTATTAAAGTACAAGTAAAAAGAAATAAAGGAAACATGTATATTATTGTCAGTATTATGATACAAAGTAAAAAAGAAGTAAAAAATAATGAAATAATTATTATTAATAAACAAATATTTCTATACCTGCAAAGTAATAAATTATGAAATATATGTAAATATTCTGTATATAATTAAAAAATATTGAATAAAAGGAAGAAATAATAAAAAGAAGAGAAAAATATTGAACAAAAAAATAAAGAAATAAAGAGACAAAAAATAAATAGGACAAAAAACGCGTGCAGATTAAATCACATGCAAGGATTAGCCTAATTTTGATTGGCCAGAAAATACGATACTGTATGCACAATCATATTATGCAGATTTATTTATTTAATTATCAACAACGTGGGCGTAACATAAATAAATCGTGACTGAAACTTGTGTTCAATTTGTGTTCAATTTGTGTTGATAATTCTGGTAAAAAATTATTAATTTTGGCCAAATTTCGTTAAATTTGTTAAATTTGTGTTGAATTTGTGTTGAATTTGTATTGCGTAATTTTTTATTTATCACAAGAGGATGATATTTAGTAATTGCATGTACGATGTACAAGATTTTTTTTATGATTTTTTTAAGAAATGTATACAAAATATTTAATCAGAATATAATTATTTTTAATTAAATTGATTAAAAAAAATTAATTTTTTTAAGAAATGTATGCGAAATATTTAAAATTCAATAGAATGTGCTAATAATAAATTGTTTTATTTTTAAATATGATATATTGATATTTATATTTAAAACAATTAAACATGTACATGATTTTCAATTATTTTTAATTGAAATGAAACTGAAATCAAACTAAGATTTTTTTTATTTTTTGATTTAATCATGATATTTATATTTAGATAATCCATATCCGCATGAGATTTAATTAATATGTTTAATGATGAAAAGTATAATAAATTAAATTTTAATTGAAACGAGAAATAAAATCAAACCAAAGAGGTATTGTTCAAATTTTATTTAAAGTGACATTTTACGACTTTCTTTCAAATTTTTACTCATCCCAAAATCAAATTATAAAAATCAAATCTAAACTAATAATGCCTCGCCACACACGTTCACGTCATTTCTACTATAATGTCTATTGGAACTGGGCTATGATGGATGAACTTGTTGACATACGCTGAGACAGAAACCGCGCCTACCACAATATTAATAGTAGAAGCCGCTATGATTTTTGGGACTCTGTTGCCAATAGGTTCATATGACTAATATCTATAATTTCTTTAAGAAAGAATTTAAATTCAAATTAGATAATTCATTTAATTGAATCAGAATAAATAGAATATTTCGAACAAGGGTTTCTGGGCAACAGTGCAGCTAAAAGTGGAGGAACCTCGTCAGTGATTACCATGTAAGTAAATAAATAAAATTACATTCATATAAATTAAATATATTTATCGAATATTCAAACTGATTTTGATATTTAGAACTATGTCCTTTATCATAATGGTAACCCTGGGTGGCGGCTGTAGATGCATACCGGCTAAAGATATTATCGCGAATTTAGAATGAGATTTTAGGAGAGGATGGGTAATTATACTATAATCAAATTTATAATTAATATTTACGTTTATGTTTTAAATTTGATAAATTTGATCAATTTTAGTCATGCGTAATGATCGTAGGAGAAGGAAAAACTTACCTACGTATCGTAGAAGATAATTATTTTTATTTTTTTATTTATTAAGTAAGTAGCTAGGCCCAGTTCATACCAAATATCAGCTGGTGACTCACGTTTTTTTTGGGCTGTGACTGATACTGACATCCACGCTATACAGCCTGGGTACTATTTTATAAAATAGTAGCGAACAAGTATCAAATGTGTATTTTTTTATTAAGTTATAATAAAAATTAGAATTTACTTTAATTTTAACATAAAAATTATAAATAATAAAAAATTCGTAAATAAAAATAAATTTGTTTTCCCAAACTTAAAAAAAAAGGTGTTTATATAAAAGAAAAAATGTTTATATTATTTTTGATTATTTAATAGTATCACATGCTCCTTGTATACGTTCTACTGCATATGCAGCTTTAACGATCGAATAGTAATATTAAATTTTCAAAATATTTTAACCGTAATATTACACAGGTTTACAGTCTCGTAAATTTTCAAAATATTTAACCATAATATTATGCAGGTTTACAATCTCGTAAATTTTCAAAATATTTCAACCGTAATATTACGCAGGTTTACAGTCTCATAAATTTTCAAAATATTTTGACCGTAATATTGCATAAATCTTACGATATTGAAAACTTGCGTAATATTTTGACCGTAATATTGCATAAATCTTACGATATTGAAACTTGCGTAATATTTTGACCGTAATATCACATAAATCTTACAAAATTGTAAACTTATGTAATATTTTGAAATTTTTTGAAATATTATACCATAAACTTTCGTAAACTTACAAAATCGTAAACTTATGCAATTTTTCACCCTATAAAATTTCCTGATGTTATTATTGGATAGTATGATTCTGATAGCTGAAATTGAAATAGAATTTTATCATAATGTTAATTATCAATACAGAAGATGCAGAAGAAAATATTAGTATAGTGTTCGCTTACCAACAGATGGTATGATTCTGATAGCTGAAATTAAAATAAGATTTCATTATGATGTTTATCATTAATACGAGATATATGGAAGCAAAATATTAGTAATAATATTCACTTACCATTAGACAGTATGATTCTGATAACCAAAATTTAAATATAATTTCATTGTAACGTTAATTACTGATATGTTTATCATTGGATGGTATAATCTGATAACTGAAATTGAAATAGAATTTCATCATGATGTTAATTATTGATACAGAAGATGCAAAAGAAAATATTAGTATAGTGTTCGCTTATCATCAGATGGTATGATTCTGATAACTAAAATTAAATATAATTTCATCATGACATTAATTACCAATATGCTTATCATTGGATAGTATAATTCTAATAGCTGAAATTTTATCATGATGTTAATTATCAATATAGAAGATGCAAGAAAATATTAGTGTAATGTTTGCTTGTTATCAGATGATATGATTTTTTTTTTGTAATGGCCAATAACACATTTTTATTTATATCTAAAGAAAAGTTCCTATTACAATACATAAAAATACCTATAGATCGTACCCAAAAGTACTGATCTATATAATTAGACTAAATCTATTCTAAAAATTTAAAATCTCTTACCGGAGATGTCTTGAAGTCGTAAGGTAGTAATCTTCTGCCTTCTGCGTGTCACAACCTTCTCTGAAGATTAGTTTTTATTCCCGTCCCTTTTCTTAAAAGAAATGATCTGGTTAGTCTGATACCAACTTCTTCAAGAGGTTCACTAAAGTATTGAAGACATTAGTAGAACCCCTGGACTTGTGATTTCTACGCTGGTATGAATTTTTGTCTGGGTTCTAACCTAAAGGTCATTGCGAACTGCTCATTTTATTTGACGAACTTGACTTAGCCTTCTTTTAGGACTTCAAAGAATACATATATAACTTAGATCCAACCTCAAAAATTTTAATATAACTTTATACACCTAATTTTACTAAAAGTTTTATACAAAATCAGCATATAAGTTTAAATTTTATATAATTTTATACAATTTAATATCTGAGTTTATTATAAAATTTTTATTATATTTATAAATTTTTTTACAAAAATATATAATAAATAATATATATATATATAAATTTTCATTAAAAAAAAAAATTTTTAAAAATAAATTTCTAAATCTTTAAATAAAAAATAAATAACATTTCGTAATTTATTAAACATCCATCCAGTAATCGGATTTTGATAAAATTTATATCATTAGATTCGTCTCATTGAGCCGGTTCTAATGATACTAAAATCATCTTTCTAGGATTAATATTGACCAAAATAAGGTTTACTAATATATTTTATTAATTAATTAAAAAATTATTAAAAAATTTCTTATGCTAAAATGATGTGAAATTAGCTATTAGATATAAAAATAATACTGAGAAATTACAATTTTTTTAAAATTTTGTGGACATTTTTCTCCTTCCTTATCCCACCACTACCCTTCCGACCTTATATTCTTTATATAATTTTTTTTTTAAATTTGTTACGCTATCACGTCTAAAATTGTTATGCTGTCACATCTAATTTTGTTTATTTTTTACATATGGGGTCTTTGCAATAGAAAGGTACGAAACTCAAAAAAAAATAAAAATTTAATTAATATTAAATTTACATTTATTTTAGTATAAAAAACATAATTAGCATATAAAGTAAATTTAAAAATTTTTTTAAGTTTCGTACCTTTCTATTGCAAAGACCCCATATAATCTTGTTATACCGTCACGTCTACAATTATTTATAAATCTGTTACACCATCACATTTAAATTTATTTAATTTGTTACGCTATCACGTCTAAAAAGTTCGTGTATTTCTTTTTTTAAATTAAAAGGTCAATTTTACAAATTTATTATAAATTTACGTGTTTTACTATTTATAGATTAAGGGGTTAATTTATAAATCTTTTTACTAAATTTATTATCGAATTATATTTTGTTTTTGTTTATAAAATTAGGGTTTGATTTTATATGTTTTATGTTTTATGTTTTATTGACAAAATGAATTTGAATACATGAGACAAATCCAAATACCAGAAGGTAAGTCTGTAGTAAAAGTACATGTAACATGAATCAAAGTTAAGCTAGAAACAATTATACAGTACTATGATACTAACACCCGATTAAAGCTGAGAGACCCCGCTGGTCCGAAGACCCAGAGTTCTAGTAGGGAGAACTCTGAAACAAACCATCCCCCACTGACACTAACCCAAAAAAGAAACTAAATAAAATACTATATACGACTAAAATTTAGATATTAGAGTTAGCAATAGTTTGACAACATCCATCTTATCGTCAGTCTTCTTGCCTGAGGACTTCTTCTTTTTCTTATCTTTAGATTTTTTCGAAGTCTTCGTCTTGTCCTTGTTAAGTTTAGAATTAGCCAAATGAGTTTTTGAGAAACGAGAATTCTTGGACTTCTTAGAGGAGTCATTTTTTTTGGACACCTTAGAGGGACCAGAGGAATTCTTGGACTTAATGGTTTTTGAGGTGGTAAGGAGAGCCGAACACCAAGGGAGAGAGTAGTCAACATCGTTGTGATTGAAATTAAATCTGGTCTTCCTACAGATTTCTACATCGTCATATTTTTCAAAGAAAACTACAATCGAGGCCTTTCCACCTGTAGTAAATTGTTTAATAGCTTTGATTGGTAAATTATCAAACATTTCCTGAGAAGGAGCATTGCGTTCCCATGTTGACCAATAATGAGATTCTTGAGGCAAATCATTAAGGTATAAGCGAAATTGTTCTCTTTTTTTCCTTTGGTGTAGCGACCAGTTTCCAGGAAACTAACGTACAGATATATCACCAAGGGAGTATTGCCATATCCCCTGTTCGAAGGAAGCGAGTGCGAAAGTTGAGAGACATATGGGGTCTTTGCAATAGAAAGGTACGAAACTCAAAAAAAAATAAAAATTTAATTAATATTAAATTTACACTTATTTTAGTACAAAAAACATAATTAGCATATAAAGTAAATTTAAAATTTTTTTTGAGTTTCGTACCTTTTTATTGCAAAGACCCCATATTTTGATTCAAAGCGTTTGGTATTTCCTTTGCTTCTTCACAGTCATCAAGATAGGATCTCCCCACGCTTTAAGTTCAGCAAGTATTTTTTCATGAGACCAACTTGAGGGTATGTCATAAACAAAGATATCCCTAATGTTATTAACTTTTTCATCAGGAATGTTAGTATTTACGAATATTTTTTCCACTGATTTAGCTGTAATCTTCTTTTTCTTCTTATCTTTTGTCGTAGTATTACTACTACCAGAAGGTTGCGAAGGTATAGTTGTATCATCATTGGCGTTCTCCATGTTTACGTTGATCAATTTCTCATCAGCTGTAGGCGGTCGCTACTCGGGCATAATCAGCAATTTTGAGGAGGTACCAGGCTGAGATATTTCTATTTCAGGTATTATCGGCGGTGTGACTAGGTGTGAGTCACCAGAATTAACCAGATTCTGCATACCACATGACATTTTCTTTACAACTGTATCGCCCACTTTTTCCCAAGGTTGGACGAAACTTTTTCAAAAAATTCAGGCTGGTGGAGATAATACTCAAAAACCCTTAAGCCTGAATGTACCACCAAAGAAACTAGTGTATTAGGAATGTTCATTCGTTGTAATATGGCTTTGTATCTTACAGGTTCAGCAGCAGCGCCAAAAGTCTTTATTAACCTTTTGCCTTGTTCCTAGGCGGTGCCACTTGTAATCTGTTGAAAATTTTCTTCTAACAATTGTAAAACATGTTGTTCAAATTGTATACATCACGACGCTATTTGGGCATCCGTTATTTCTATCGGAATGATAGTAGGTTGTGGTGAAGATACTGGTTGCTTGTTTTTGTTTTTCTTCTGTTTCTTTTTCCCTTTTTTCTTTTTTTGAACTTTCATCCAAATGTGGGGAGGAGGGGGCTCATCACCCTCTCTATAAAGTGTATACGAAACCATAGAAGATGACTCTTCAGCTTCAGAAGAAGAGTTGGTATCAGTAGGAGGAAGTTCTTCCTCCATAAAATATTTGTTTTGGCTCAACTCCATAACGTCGTTATTAAATAAAAATAAAAAAATTTTTTGTTTTAATTTTTATTATGGTTTTAGACGGAACAGGAAAGAGTTTTTTGGGTTTGATTTTATATGTAAATTATATATTATATATATACCAGATTTTTTAACTTATTAACTTTATATAAAATATAATTATAACATATATTAAAATTCGCTTCTATTATACAAATACATATCTGACTTATCCCTATTTTTAAGTCTATTATACAAACTCATTCATATGACATATTGGATATTTATATAATATCTTTATACAAATCTGGTTCCCTGTATTATATGTATTCTTTGGGATCCTCTTCTTTCCCTAATGGGATTAAGGCGCATTGTATTTTTGTTGCCTAATGGGTTCTTTACAGGACCATTAATATGTTATGTTATCGATATCAAAAGAAGTTCTTAGCGCAAACAGCATGTCTGTATGTCTTTTAAAGAAAACTATCAACTGTCTTTCCCCCTTTGGCGTTTTTATAGCTTTATAAACTTTTATTAAGTATTTAACCAAAATTCTGATTGTAAATTGTAGTCGACCAGGCATTGAGTATGTTGGACTTCTGGGCAATTCCTCCATACTAGACAAAATCTTTCGTGGTTTATGCGATCTTTTAATGACCAGTCTCCTGGAAACTATCAGATTGATGTTTTGTCGAGTAAGTACATCTATAGTTTATAATCAAAGTGGACTTTTGTTTCATCATTAAGGATAATCTTGACCCATACAGTTTGGAATTTCCTTTGTTTTTTCATCGTAAACTTTATGGTATTTCCTCAAGACTTTAAAGCCTCTAGTATTTGTTCTTGGGTCGACTCAACCAGTATATCATATACTGTAATGTGTCTAACAGACTGTGCATTATTGTCTGTAACCTCATTTTCAGTAATAACTTTTTCAGTCACACTCCAGGTAAACTTTTTTACTTTCGCTTTATTAGTTTTCCCATGATTAACATTTGTATTTCCCGATTTAGCAGGTTGATTATCCTCTGGTTGTTGTTTTTGCTTTTTGGATTTCCTGCTTTTTTTCTTTTTCAGGTTTTTGGTGTTATTTTCTGAAGGCATGCTCTGTGATGATTTTGATTGGTCCTCTATAATTTCCATTTTTTCCATTTTAGGTTCGTCCACTAGAATTGTTTATTTCTGCTGCAGTATTGCTAAAGAGGGCAAAAATTCTAGCTGAAGTTATAGATAGTCTACTTGTTCTAGAAGCATTTTTGTTCTTGCAAGAGAAACTTTCAGTTCTATGCACAGTATTAACATAATATTACTATATGTAAGGTTTGTATGAACGGCCAGTTTGTGGATATTCACTCGTTAAGAAGAAGGACATATTCCTAATGTGTCATTTACTCTTTTCTGTTACTCGTCAGGAGATAAAGTACCTATATTCATAAAATTACTGAGTGTATCAACTATTTTTTTAAGAATAGAACTCTCTGTAAACATTTTTATTATAGTTTTATAATTATTTTGATAGAAAATGTATATTATAGTGGTTTATTTTTCTTCAAAAAATTTAGGCCAAAATGATCAGCAGAGAGAGTTCTTATCAGATGATATGATTCTGATAGCTAAAATTGATATAAAATTTCATCATGATGTTAATTATCGATATGGAAGATGCAGAAGAAAATATTAGTGTAATGTTCGCTTGTCATTAGACGATATGATTCTGATAGCTGAAATTGAAATAGAATTTCACCATGATGTTACAGAATATATGGAAGTGAATGAAATATTTTATTTAAAGTTTGCTTACTATTGGACAATATAGCCAAAATTAAATATAATTCATCATGATGCTAATTATCGATACGAAAGATATAGAAGCGAAACATTAGTAATAATATTTGTTTACTATTAGATGATATGATTCTAATAGCTGAAATTTCATCATGATGTTAATCATCAATACAGTATACAGTAGCAAAATATTAACATATAATCTGCAAATCAAATAGAATTTACTTGCTACTTTAATAAAATAGCAAAAATAGCCAAAATAAGTATATTTTTGTTTTCAGAAGGTAGTATATAAATGAAATATAAAGCAAATATAAGAACTGAGTTTGCATTCCAATAAGCTGTACACATTTCTGATAAGACTGAGTCATTTACAATTCCCAAATTTTGTGAAATATTCTGGTTCGTCTTTAACTTTTTTACGAGATGGTTGTAAGTGTTATTTTATTAGAAGTAATAAAAATTTCTGTTGTTATAATAGTATGCACCCTTTGAGCTAGTTGCGTTTACAAATAAAACCAGGTTTTCTACTAGCAGTCAGTTAACATAATATGCTTGTAAAGAAAACAAAATTGATATAAATAATTACTAGCCAATCAAATCAGATCTATCTGATTCACCGCAAATTCTTATTATTTTATATCGAAAAAGATGTTTATTGTGATTTGTACCCATATTTAAGCTACCTCCTAAAAAAAGAAATGCATGTTTTAAATGATCTAAATAAATATAAACAAATAAGTGTAACACATGATGATGTTTTGAGTCAATTTATAATTTCAAAATATCTTTACTATATTTGAACTAAAAATATCAAAAAAAAAATAATTGGCTATTCGTTCAATTCGCAAGCAGCTAATACTGCTTTACTGAGCTCTCCATCATAACTATTTACCATTTACGCTGGCATGTGGATGGGCTTATTTTCTGATGAAAATTGTTCTCTGTATACCTGAGCGTGATAATTATAGTTTTTTGATCCAGCATTCATTTTATCTAGGTAGCATCGCAAAAATTTATAAAGCTTATTATTTATGAGAGAATTAGTACAGTCAATTTATATTAAATATTTCAATATACTCAATGAATTTACTTACAGAATCTGAAACGCCATGATAAGTCATATACTACAACTTTGTTTTTTTCATCTGATATTTCTGGACTATGGTAACAATTATATTTTATAATGGATTCTAGTTCTTTCTTTTTGAATTTTTCTATCAATCAATCATTACTCTTTTTTAAGTTATTGATTATCTTCGCTCTTCTTTGTCTTTTCTATAAGATTTAAGTAAATATTATTAGATATTAAATAAATATTTAATAAATATTAAATAATAAATACCTCTGACCATTTTGTTTACTGTGTTTTCTTTTAGACTGTTTTTTTCTTTCATTTTCTAGTTTTCTACTAATTCTGTACACGTTACATTGACTTCTGTGTCTTTTGTGTAATATCTCATGAATTATATTTTTGCTTATTAGGTACACGTCAGGATTCAACAATTGTTTGATTGCTGGTACTATTGTTTTAACTACTAGTTCTTTTTGCGATTCAAACATTTTACTCATATCTATCTGATCCTCCTGCGGCATTCTGCTTAGATTTCAAAAAACATCTTGCTTAAAAATTAATAAATATAAATAAAATTAATTATATGAATATAATAAAAGAAATACTATGAAAATAAAGATTCACTCATGCGTAATATCTTTTTTAGATCATTGTTCATATCATCTAATTTGTTATAATATTTGAATTTGACAGATATAACATTATCTCTAATATCATTATCAGACTTCGCCCAACTTCTTTCCTTCCGCTTCATACTTCTTTCATCATCAGTATTTAATTTGTCTTCAGATAACATTCGTCCTCTTTCCTTCTGCTTCATGCTTCTTATATAATCAGTATTTAATTCATCTCAAATACTGTACGTTCTCTTTCCTTCTGTTTCATACTTCTATAATCAGTATTTAATTCGTCTTCAGATACTGTATGTCCTCTTTTCTTCTACTTCATGCTTCTTTTATCATTAGTATTTAATTCATCTCCAGATACCGTACATCCTCTTTCCTACTGCTTTATACTTCTTCTATCATCATTATCATTTGATTCGTCACCAGATTAGGACTTCGAACAATATATATATAGGTCAGATAAAAATTTCAAAATTTACTATGATCAATAAGCAGATTATTTTAAGTTCTGCTAAGCAAAATCTTATTATAACCTTTGAATTTTTTATTCTGCTAGGCAATTTTTTTTCTGACATATATAATTTTATTTAAGTATAAAAAGATAATTTACTTATAATAAATATATATATAGTAATAGTAAATTAATTTTTTATATCATTGTGAAAAAAAATTGTGAAATTAATTCACTAAATATTAATAAATTAATAATGTAAAATGATATACCAACTTCAGAATTTTTAATTTTAATTAATATTAATATAATATTAATATACTATTGCTATTTTAAAAATAGTTTTAAATTTTGGAATTTTTTATAAATATTATTATATTTAGATTTATAAAAATTAAAATATAAATTATTGCCAACCCTTATTAACAACTTCTTAAAGTTAGCAAGATTTAAAATAAAAAAAATTACACTTTAAAATTAAAATCACTTAAATGATAAATAATTGAAAGTATAAAAGTTGGTTGCATTCCACGAATATTAATCCAATCATTCTAAAACTTTTACTATAAGTAGATTCGACCTCGCTGAACAACTTTACTTAAGCGGAAAAAGGCGATTGCATTTGACCAAAGTGGTGAAATCATGCTCCGAATTTGCAAAATGGATTTTCGCAAAAAGATTGATAATACAAAAATAGCCAATACTTCACAAATATTAGTCCAATCATTATAAAAATTTATACACAGGTAGATTCGACATCACTGAACAACTTTTTAAACATAAAAAAGTAATTTCATTTGACCAAAGGGGATCTGTTCAAATTACCGACAATCAAATTACTGACAATTATTTAACCGACAATTATCATACTGACAGGTACATTTTACCAACAATCATCTTAACGACAATTATTTTACCGACATGTATGTTTTATCGACAATCATTTTACTGACAAATATTATTTTTTTACTATTTATTATACATTTAATAAATGATATATAAATTTTATTAATATATTGTAATATTACCAAAATTAAAAAACAAATATTAAAATTAATTTTCAATTAGTTTTCCATCTAAATCTTTTATTTAATAAAATTTGTTTGATAATATTATTTCAAGCATAATACAAATACACTAGTTGAAAAAGGACAATTCAGCCTAAATTTGACCAGATCAAATATAGGTCGAATGACGATCTAACCTATGTCAAATTGAGGCTGATTTTTTTGGCGCATTTAGGGTGCCAATCGTCTCAAATTCAGAAAGAAAAATTTGACCTATATTAGAACATTTACATATTTATTCGACCTAAAAAAAAACTATATTCGACTACTATATATAATCTGAATATTATTGATAAATAGGTCAAACTAGAGGTTTTTTAAGGCCAAATAATAGTAGTTTTATTAATATTTATTTATAGCTACATTTTATTAATAGTTACATATTATACATATAAAATTCTATCTAATATCTATTTATATATTATCATTCTCATCCATCGATCCATCCGCCATCCATCTACAACCACTATCTATTAAGACCCATATAGCAAAAAAACACGTTTATAGTTCAAACTTCAAAGCCAGACCAATTTTCTAAAAAAAATGGAAAGAAAAAAAATGTTAACATTTTTTAGGTAAAAACTGAAGGCTGTTGATGGTGGCCTAAGGTATACCTACATAGAGCTTTATAATCGCTTTTTTTGAGACTATTCTCCTATGAAACTTTATCTAGTTTCAGTGGAACTGATTTTCCTATAAAAAGAAAAAAAATGAATATTAGTATAATATTCGTTGAAATAATATGAAAAAATTAAAAAACATTTTACCTGCAGGTATTCTATCAGAGACTTGAGAAATTATCTAAAAAAAAAATGATCAATGAGTAATGATCGTTAAAATAAAAGTGAAAAAAAAATTCACTTTTTTACTTACTAAAGTCCAAGTTCAAATTTTCAAGATAATCACCACTGAATTGCCTAAAAAAAAAAATAAAATAAAACAAACTGTTAGCAATAGTTCATTAAAATAAAAGTGAAAAGAAAAATTTGTTTTTTTCATTTACCAATATTCAATCGATCCCAAGAGAAACTTGAAAACCGCCTAAAAAAAAAGAAAAAAAAGTGAACGTTAGCAATGTTCGTTAAATTACAAAAAAAAATTAATTTTTTTTTTACTTTGCCTAATACTGCATCCAAATGTTTGAGAAACTGGTTATCTAAAAAAGAATAATAACGAAATATTAATAATCATTGCGAAAAGAAACAAAAAAGGACGTTTGTCTACCAGATTGCTTACTGAATTTCTACCGTCCAATTCCTCATTGAGATCCTATATGTTCTCTATTCATACACCAAGAATCTGAAGAAATAATTGCCTAAAAAAAAGTAGTTCCATTAAAGAAGGAACTAAAAAAATTAATTAAAAAAAGACAAGAATCTCACTGAAATTCCGAGTCTAAAGGTCAGTTTCCTATAGAAAGAAAGACAAACCATAAGTTTCATTAGAAAAAAAAAGAAAATGATTAAAAAAAAATAAACTTAACTGTTGAAATTTCACGTAAGGTTCAGTTTCCTAAAAGAAAAAAAATGAAACATAAGTTTCGTTAAGAAGTAATTAAAGAAGCTCTTCATGTCCAAAGGTTAGTCACCTAAAAAAGAAAGAAAACCAAATGTTAAGCAACGTTTCATTAAATCGAATAATACAAAAACCACTCCCCCTTTTTCTCTCACCAAAATGCTTCAAAGAGTCGAAGAGCCATAAAAAGAGAAATGACTCAACAAGTTACAGACATTCAGATATCCCGAAGAGCCAACCAGTTGTCTAAAAGAAAAAAACAAACTATTAATAAAGTTCGTTAAAAAATTAAAGAAAAATAAGTTTTCCCACTGAGTTCCAAGGAAGAGATCTGAGAGAATGCCTAAAAAAAGAAAGAAAATGAACTGTTAGAAACTGTTCATTAAATAAAAGTAATTGAGAGAAAAAAAGAAAACTTACTTGAAGTTTCGTGTCTAAGAAAACCAAAATAACTACATAAAAATCAGACATTTCATAAAGGTTTTTTTAACAGAAGGTCGAGAGAAGTGGGAAAAGAGAAAGAGGGGAAAAGGGAAAGGAAAAGACAAAGGGAAGGGAAAAGACAAAAGAAAGGGGAAAGATAAAGAACAGGGAAGGACAAAAGGATGTGAAAAATGAAAGAAAGGAAAGGGCAAGGAAAAAGGAAATGGCGAAGGAAAAAAGGAAAGAGTATCGTTAAAATTTAAAAAAAGCATAAAGATCTTTTTTTTAAACTTTGATTACGTGACATATAATGCGAGTTTACGTGATACACAGTTAATATTAGATTCAACTATGATTTAATAAAGGTCAAATATATGTATAATCATTAATCATTACTAATTGTGGTCGAATAATTTTAATTTTGGTTGAATATAGGCAAATTTCATTAAGGCCGAATATTTCTTTTTTGACTAATGATAAGAAAATAAGGCTATTTTTTAAAAGATCAAATAATTTTAGTCTTTTAAAGTGAAATATTATATGCAATACTTTGAAGATATTCTATAAGTGAACTATTATTTTAGTCATTATAGAAAAAATCAAACAATCTATATATTGTTTTCTACTTTCCTGTATCAAATTCTGATTAAATCCTAATAAGTCGCAGTAATCATGAAAAAAATTCTTATATTTTTGTAAAAATAAATAAAAATTTATAAAATTATTTATATTTAAAATGCATTTTATTATAATAATAAATATAATGGAAATTTTAAGTAAAATAATTGTTTGTAAAATATTGTAAAATAATTATCAGTAAAATGATTGTCAGTAAAATGATTGTCAGTAAAATGATTGTTGATAATATGTACCTGTCGGTAAAATGTACCTGTCGGTCAAGTGATTGTTAGTAAAATAACTGTCAGTAATTTGATTGTTGGTAAAATGATTGTTGGTAATGTGACCCAGACCTTGACCAAAGTGATGTTATTACATTCTGAAATTAAAAGAGAAAAAAAAAATTTTTCAGAGTTAGTACTATTTAAAAAATATAATTATCTTCACAAATATTATACTTAGAATCATAAAAATTGAAATACAAATACTTTTTACAACTGCTGAATAATTTACTTAAATATAAAAAGGTAATTTCATTTGTCCAAAATTCATTTTATATGAGTAAAATTAGCAAACAAAAAATAAGAATATGAGAATATTATTATAAAAACAATTTTTTTCATAAATATTAAATACAATATTGTATTTATAAAATTAAAATGTGTAAAATAATAGAAAAGAAGTATCAGTTTGAAAAAATTTTTTGTAAAAAAATTTTTTGATATACGTGTGAAATTAAAATTTTCTCTTCATATATTTATTATACGAATAAGAGGTTCTGCTATGCAAATATAATTACTGAGCTGAAATAAAAATAAGTTCAACTACGCATTTAAATATCTAACTAGCTAAAAATTTTATATTAAAATAAGCAAATAAAAGTCTTATATAGGGTTTTTTTTATATGATCATTAAGTAAACTCAAATCTAACATATTTATATATTGTTTGAGGTCCTACCAGATTCCATTTGACTACTTTTCTTTTGTATTATATTTCTTCTTGTAGGATTACTGGAAGACTTCATATGATTTTTTTCCTTATAATTTGCACTTTTTCTTTTCCTATCCTTTTGTTTTGTGCTTTTTCTTCCTTTCAGTTGTCATAAGGTTCACTAGAATTCGTTCAATTATTTATTTTCTTTTGTTCACAATTTTTTTATTGCTAGATTTGGGTTTTGAAGAACTTGCAATCCCATATACTTCAAATGAAAAATATTGACAGATGTATTACATGATATACATTATGCTAGGGTTCCGCACAGATTAGATCAGATCAGATTTTACCAGATTTAAATCTGATCTGACAGATCCAGATCTATCAATTTTAAATCTGGATCCATAATTCGGATATATATTTGAAATCCGAATTTGATCCGCAGACCTAAATTTAAATCTGGATCCGATTTGAGTTTGATCCAAATCCGACTTGAATCTGATCTGAATCTGACCAAATTTGGATTTAGATAACAATAAAAAAAAACAATTTTATGCTTTTTTAAAATCGTTAACAGTTAATAAAAAAATGATTCTACGTTTTTTTTTAAAAATCGTTTTAATGAAAGAATTATTTTTAACGTATTTTTTAAAAATCGTTTTAATAAAAAAATGATTTTTAATGGTATTTTTAAAATTGTTTTAATAAAAAAATGATTTTTAACAGTTTTTTTTAAAATTGTTTTAATAAAAAAATGATTTTTAACAGTATTTTTAAAATTGTTTTAATAAAAAAATGATTTTTAACGATTTTTTTTAAAATTGTTTTAATAAAAAAATGATTTTTAACGGTTTTTTTTAAAATTGTTTTAATAAAAAAATGATTTTTAACGGTTTTTTTTAAAATCGTTTTAATAAAAAAATGATTTTATGCTTTTTTAAAATCGTTTTAATAAAAAAATGATTTTATGTTTTTTTTTAAAATCGTTTTAATGAAAGAACGACTTTAACAGTTCTTTTTAAAATCGTTTTAATAAAAAAACGATTTTAGCGGTTTTTTTAGAATTGTTTAATAAAAAAAATAATTTTACATTTTTTTTCAAAATCGTTTTAATAAAAAACGATTTTACACTTTTTTAAAATCGTTTAATAAAAAAAAAATGATTTACATTTTTATTTAAATCATTTTAATAAAAGAACAATTTTAACGGTTTTTTAAAATCGTTTAATAAAAAAAAACTGATTTTACATTTTTTTAAAATTGTTTTAAATAAAAAAAATGATTTACATTTTTTAAAAAAATTGTTTTAGTAAAAAAATGGTTTTTAACGGTTTTTTTAAAATCGTTTTAATAAAAAAAAAATGATTTTACGCTTTTTAAAATCGTTTAACAAAAAAAAAATGATTTTACTTTTTTTTTAAAATTGTTTTAATAAAAAAACGATTTCAACGTTTCTTTTAAAAATCTTTTTAATAAATAAAAAATGATTTTAACGGGTTTTCCCTAAATCGTTTAATAAAACAAAACGATTTAACATTTTTTCTAAATTGTTTATTTAAAAAACAATTTAACATTTTTTCCATTAATAAACGGTGTTATTCAAAAAAAAATGCCAATTTCAGCATTTTTTTTTCATAAAGTAATGTGAAAGACCGCTGTTTTGGCGTGTTTAATAGGTCGCAGTTCTGTTTTGGCATTTTTTTTGAAATTTTATAAATAAAAATGCGGAATCGCCTGTTCTGATGTTTGTTTTTTGCAACTTGGTATGTAAAAAACGCTGGAACCATCTGTTCTGGCGTTTCTTTTGCAACTTCATATATATAAAATACTGGAATTATCTGTTCTGGCGTTTTCTTTTGCAATTTTATAAACAAAAACACCTGGATTAACAGATCTTATGATCTGATCTGGATCCAGCGGATCTGATCTGGATTCAATTCAACAGATTCAGATTATACAATTTCAAATCTGAATCCGAACTTCAGATTCAAATTTGGAATCTGAATCTGATCCGCGGATTATAATACTATAATCTGATCAGATTTTTTGCAGAACCCTACATTATGCAATTAACAACAGATCCAAAACTTTTCTATTCCTGTAATTAGACAACCAATCTGATTTTGAGTTTTCATATAGAATAATTAATACCAAATCTAAATCCTCCGCTTGTCAGTTTTTCATTTTGCTGTAAAAAATAGTGAAATAGTGTAAATAAAACTGAATAAATGCTACAAATTTACTTACATTTTATCATTATCTGTATCTTTCTTCTATTGAGAAATATAAAGAAAAAGTATTAAAATACTAAAAGACATATATTGGCTAAGTTATTAGTTTATTATTTTAGCTTACAAATAAAAAACTTCCTACAAATATTAGGAAGAGAAAACTAGAAAAGGAGAGAATCATGCTTAGATTGGATAATTGTCATTTTCGCATACTGATAATATGCAGTAACTGCAATTAGCATCAGCAAATCACGGGAAATGATATTCATCAAATGTACATTGGCCACTTGATGTACATTGTAGAGAAATGCTGAACATCAGATCCTGTGATGAACAACTGATATCACACCATTTGATGTTCATCATCAAATCAAGATGCCCATTAACTGTGCATTACGATATACATTATTTTAAATTAAATAAACATTATACTATATTTTATCTATTACTTATAATAATATTATATTTTTATTTTCATTTATGTATTAAAAATATGTATATATATTGTTACATTCTCATTTGATCACTAGTAAAATTTTTAATGACAAAAATTGCCTATAAACTATCTTTAACGGTCTACAAAAAAAAAGAAAAAATTGAAACAGGTGTAATTGTTTTGCTAAAGGATAATTCAAGAAAATCTTCATACAGAATTTTAACACGTCCAATGACCTAAAGATCAGTTGTCTAAAAAAAATGAAACTGAAGTTAGTAATATTTTGTTGAAAAATAATGTTAAAAAAAAACCCACTCACCAAAACTCTTGTATGTATTAAAAAACAGCCTACAAATTGTAAAAATGAAATATTTGAAATATTAATAAAGGTTCGTTGAAAGAAGTAAAAAAAAGAAACTCACTTGAAATCTGCGTTCAAAGTCATACAAGACCTACAAAAGAAAAAAATAACGTATTAGTTAATAATTTGTTAAACATTTTATTTTGTTAAAAATAAAATGTAAATTAAAAAAATGAGGCACTTACGGTAATCTGGCTTTCAGAAATTTAAGAATATCCATTAAATTGTATGAATAAAAGAAAGAAATATAATTAGACATTTCATTTTGGTAAGAAAAAAAAAATAAAAAAAAAAATAAAAAAAAAAGATTTAAATACCTACCAAAATCCATATCTAAAGAGACCAGAAGTGCTGTAACAAAATTATGAAAGAAAAAATCAAAACATTAATAAACATTTTGTTAAAGAGATAGTTTATAAACATTAAATCCTTACCAATCAAAGTTCATGTTTATAGATATTCGAGAAAATGCATCTAAAAAAAAAGATTCCACACATTTGGTCTAAAGAAAAGAAAATCAAAATGTTATTTATTTGTTTCGTTAAGTAATAAAGAAAAAAGAAATAATTCAACATGTCCAGACCTGAGCCATCTAAAAAAAATGAAAAAAATAAAATGAAGGTGACGTTTCATTAAAAGAAATTTATTTTCCAAGAATTTCCATGCATTCTTCTAGTTATCTAAAAAACAAGATAAGATGTTAACAAACGTTTGCTAAAAGAATTAAATTTAAATAACACTATAAAGAATACTTAACCACAAAATCTTGCGTCTAAGAGACCCAAAGAAATTGTCTACAAAAGAAGAAAAAGAACTGTCAGTAACAGTTCGTAGTGAAGGAAAAAAAAGTAAACCTAAACATGTAAACATTGTGTTCTTATCTTTTGAAAAAACCTAAGAAAATGAAAAAATAACGAGCAATTAGTAATGTTTGTTAAATTTCAAACAAAAAAATAATAATAAAAATGTTTTTTTTTACTTACCAAATTCCCATGTTGAAAAATTGCCTAGTAAAAAAGAATAAAAAAATGGTTTGAAATTCATGATGATATTATTAGTTAATATTGTACCTAAAACAAAGAAAAAAAATGAACAATTAGTAATGTTTGTTAAAATAAAAAAAAAGATCAAAAAATTTTTTTTTACTAGATCTCCTTCCCTTACCAAAATCCAAATTTAAAGAACCGATCAAGAACCGATCAAGAACTGATCACCTAAAAAAAAAGAAAGAAAAATAATGAAACATTAATAATCATTTTATTATTATAAAAAGATATATATTTTTTTCTAACCGAAGAACTGATTGCCTGAAAAAAAAAGAAAATAACAAAAGTTAATAGCTTTTTCATTTAATTAAATAAATACAAATGAAATTACTCACCAAAATCCAAGAAATCTCGTCTTCAAAACTAAGATTCAGATAATCGCCTAAAAAAGAAAAAAACAAATGAACTGTTAGAATCTGTTCGTGAAAATAAATCAAAGAAAAAAAATAAGCTTACCGTAATATCACGTTCAGAAATTTTCTGTATGACTTTACCGTTAAAAAAAAAGTAAATTACAAAACATTTTGCTAAGGATTTTTAGAAGGGGAGAAAGAAGAAAGAGAACAGGAAAGACAGAGAAAAGAAAGAAGGAACGTGTGGGAAAGGAAAAATTTAATATATCCGATTATTGAACTTCTGTATATTGCATGGTATGTGATAATCATGATATGTACTAATCCTTAGAAATTGCTATAGAATCCTTAAAAATCCAGTATTTTAAGATTCCTTAAAAATCCCTTAACAAATTTTAGGGATCTTTTAGGATTTCATAGTTTATAGGATTTTATAGATTATAGGATTCTTAAGGATTCCTAATAAAAAAAACTTAAAAATAAAATTATAAAAGATTTAAATAAAGAATCCTTAAGAGTTCCATTTGCGAAGCTATTTCTTTTTTTGATGTCATATTACTTGTTAATTTTAAGATCTTTTTAAAATAAACTTTTAATAAAACCTTTTCCCTTCATCTTTCACGCGTAATTTTTCTTCTTTTCAGCTTCACATTTTCTTTCCTTCATAAGTTTTTTCCTATACATTCTTCTCTTCACCTTTTACGTGTTCTCCTTTCATATGTTCTTTTTTTTACTTCCTTTTTTTCCCTTTTTTCGCGTTAATAAAATATCTAATTTTTAACTTTCTTAAAAAAAATTTTTAACATTTTTTTATAATCTAGGTGTGTGTATATGGGTGTATAAGTAGGTATGAGTGTGAATGTGTATGTATATATGAGTGTGAGTGGTTAAAATTATGACAAATGTTAAAATATTTTATTTTCTTTATTTATTTTAATGAACATGATAATTAATCATTTTTTTTCCTCTTTTTTTTTAGAAATTCTTTGAGTCTCTAAATGGAAACACAGTGAGTAAAAAAAAGCTAAAAAGTCTTTTTATTTTTTAACAAACATTTCTAATTGTTCATTTTTTTCTTTTTACAGGTGTTTTTTTGAGACTTTAACATGGAATCTGGTAATTAAAAAAAATATATATATAATTTTTTTTTATTTTAACAAACATCATTAACTGTTTGTTTTTATTTTCTTTTTTTTTAGCAGTTTCTTGAGTCTTTCTAGACACGGTTATGTGAGTAAAAGATAATATTTTTATATATATATATTTTTTATATCAATGAACAATTCTAATGAACTTAACAAACTGTTCATTTCTTATTTTTTTTATGACATTATCGGAATATCACATGGATAAACCTAGACAATATACTACAATTCTCAAGTCAGCCCTGAAGAGTGAACCATCAGTTACTGCAATTTTGGCATAGATCATATGACTTATCGATCTGATTTACCGATCAATAATCTTTTTTTATTTAAAGCTTAAAAAAAAAAGCTTATTTTCTTTTTATTAATTTAGAAAAAATCGTTTATTAATTTAAAAAAAATCATCTATTTTTTTTAAAAAAAATTGAATAATTTTTTTAAAAAAATTATTTTCTGAATTTATTTAAAAAGAAACTTTTATTTAACCCAAGTGATTTTCTTTATCAGTTTTTTGAATCGATAATTTTAAAAAAAATTATATTTTTTTTTCCTTTAGAAATGGCCTGAACTTAGATTTCAGTATGGAATAGTAAATAAGTTGAGGGGGTACATGTTTTTTGTTATTATTGGAATATTATTAATGTTCCTTTTCATTTTTTTTTTACTTAGAGACAGCGAACTTCGATCTGGAACTTTGGAATGGTAAATTGAGAAGGGGGTTGTGTCTTTTAAAAATTTACTAATTTCTTTTTTTTTCTTTTTTAGATGGGTTGTTCTTTAGCTCTTTAGATGCAAAATTCGGTGATAATATTCTTTTGACAAAACATTTTAGATTTTGAGTTTTTCAGTGAGGTTGGACTTTTTTTAATTTTCATTTTTTATTTTTTTTAATGAACTATTTCTAGCAGTTCAATTTTTCTTTTATAGACTGGCTTAGTTATTTGGATATTAGACGTGTGAAAATTTGGTAATGGGGACTTATTTTTATTAATTTTTTAACAAAACTTAATTAAAAAATAATACTAATAGCATTCTTTTAATTCTCTCTGCAAATATTAACTTTGAACTTTGCTACTGTATGAGATCAAGTATATGTATTTAAAGAAATTTCTTTGATTTTGTTTTTATTCAAAGATATTAATAATGTTTTTTCATTTTTTTTATAGATATCGGCTTTGGGTTTTAGATACGAAGTCAGTACCAAAATTTGACACAACTAATGGGGTTGTAATAATAATTTTAAAATTAATAGAATTAGATGGATCCTAATATTTAATTAATGAAGCCATTTTTATTTAATACTTTTGATGATTAATTAGTTTTAGAAAGAATATGTAATAAATTGTATGAAAAATAATAAATAAATGTACTAATAATTATCAGGAAAGTTATATCAGTTCAGATCTACAGTGATCTGTGATTTTAGCAGATTGCCGCTTTTTTTTTATGCAATTTTGTTAAGAATCTGCGCAATACTGCAGGAATTATTTTTTTTATTTTTTTAAAGATTTTTTGATAAAAAATTTGTGATAGTCTCCAAAATTGCAGGTTTTTAAAAACACTTCGCACAAAAATCTTTAGAAATCTTCACATTTTCTAATAAACTTTACATAAACTTCTTTTTTATTTGATAAACTTTACATTAACTTGTTTTAATACAACATTTTAAAGAAATTGTTTTTTTTTTAAAGAAATGATTTTTTAACGCCTTTTAAAAATACCAAAAAAAAATTAAAATTTTTTAGTTTTTTTTTTAAGCTTCGAATTTGAGAGTAATTTTTTTTAAAAAAAAATATTTCGTAAGTCCAGAATGCTGAAATTCAGCATTCTGGACTCAAAACAAAAATTTATTACTTAACAAACATTAACATTAACGTTCATCATTTCTTGAATCTAGAATACTAAAAGAAAATTGTACTCTTTATTTTAATATAAGTTCTGGACACCTAATGAAAGTAGCGGTCATCTGATGTTGTTAAAGAGGTTATTGTCATGCCTGGATTTTAAAGAATTAGTGGAAAAAATTCCACTTCCAATACGAAGGCCTTTCGTGATCTCTGGCTCCATTCGAAGTTATAACCTTCAAAAATTAATTTTTTTTTATTATTTTTGGTTTGATGAACATTATCAGAGTTCGATTTTTATATCTTGTAGGCCGAAATAAGGTTTTTTCTCAAAACTGAAACTTTTTTGCAGCAATTTCGATAGTTGCCAATCAGTCTCAGCATTGGTCATATGAATTCGAAATCGATTGATAATCTCAAAAATTTTTCAACCATTTTTTCTCTTCAAAATGTGGAGTTCAGCTAAGATTTCCAGCTGAAGCTCTTTTAAAATGTTGAAGCATTTGCGAGTTTCGGTATAGTTTTGACATAAATTCGATATTTGTATTCCTATAAATAAAAGAAACTTATTAATTATACATAAATAAAAGGCTCAAGAAATTCTAATTCTAAAGTTATCCAGTTCTTCACCAATTCTAAAGTTCAGAAAAGTCCTGTAAAAAAATAGAAAGGAACGTTAGCAATATTCCAAAAAAAAAAATATTACAAAAAGAAAAAAAAACACTTACCCATTCGCTAATTCTAAAGTTTATTATCAGTGGTGCTACAGCTACTTTGGTACAATTCAAAAGTTTTAATGTAAAACATTCAAAATATTTTTTTAACAAGCGTTAGCTAATGTTCATTCTTACTTTTTTTATGCCCAGAACACCAAACATGCGGTCAGGATTTCTTTTCATTTTTTTTTTTTAACGAACATTAACCGTTAACTAACGTTTACAGGTTGAATAAAAAAAAATCTCCAAAAATTGGCAGTCTGATTTTTGTCCAATTTTTGGATATATTTGTCTGATTTGTGGTTTTTTGTTGCCAATTTTATGGCGCAAATTGTTCATGAACAGCATTGCCAATTTGTGCCAAAAAATCGGCATTCCTATTTTTAAATAGTGCATGCAAATTGGCACTCCAATTTTTAAATAGTGCATGCAAATCAGCACTCCAATTTTTAAATAGTGCATGCAAATCAGCACTCCGATTTTTAAATAGTGCATACAAATTCAACCAAATTAACTAAATTTATTTTATTTATATTTATGAAGTACGACTCATGCAAAAATTTATTTTTTCTCAAAAAATTTTATTCAAAGTAGTTTAATTTAAAAATTTACATGTTTTATTAGTAATTAAAAAATAAGAATTTATTTTAATAGAAAATTAATCTAAAAAAAAGAAATCTATAATGAAAGTAAAAAAATGAATCAAAGTAAAGAAATGTGTTGAAAAATAAGAATAACAATAAAGAAAAAAAGTGAAATAAAAGAAATGGGGGGAAATGAAAAGAAGTGAGGAGAAACAAAAAAAAACGAAAAGAATACAAAGGTAAAGAAAATGAAAGGAATGAAGAAGGAAATGTAAGAAAAAAGGATAGTGTAATATAAAAAAAAACAAAAAGAATAGTAGGAAAACATAAAGAAATGAAAAGAGAGAAGGGAGATATAAAGGAGCGAAAAGAAAGAAGGGGGAAACGTAAAAGAACAAAAAGAAAGGAAGGAAATGTAGAAGAACAAAAAAAAAAGAGAAAATGCAAAGGAACAAAACAAAAAGAAGGGGAAACATAAAGTGATGAAACAAAAAGGAGAGTGAAACGTAATAGAACAAAAAAAATGGAAGGCAAAACGTAAAAAAAGAAAAAATAGAGGAAATATGAAGAAATGAAAGAGAAATGTGAATACACAAAAGAATTGAAGGGAAGATGAAAAGAATGAAGAGAAGTGAAAAGAAATAAAAAGAAACAAAAAGAGACAAAATAAACTGAAAGGTGGGTGAAAAGAAAAAAATGAAGGGGGAAGTGAAAATAAACAAAATAAATAGTAGGAAAACATAAAGAAACGAAGGGAAATGTAAAGGAATGAAAAGAAAGAAAGGGAAATGTAAAGGAACGAAGGGGAAATGTAAAGAAATGAAGGGAAAACATAAAGGAATGAAGGGGAAACATAAAGGAAAAAAAGAAAGGAAAGAAATGTAAAAGAACAAAAAAAAAAAAGGAAATGCAAAGGAACAAAACGAAAAGAAGGAGAAACTTAAAGTGATGAAACAAAAAGAAATGAAACGTAATAAAACGAAAAAAATGGAAGGCAAAACATAAAAAAAGAAAAATAGAGAAAACATGAAGAAATGAAAGAGAAATGTGAATATACAAAAGAATTGAAGAGGAGATGAAAAGAATGAAGAGAAGTGAAAAGAAACAAAAGGAAACAAAGTAAACCGAAAGGTGGGTGAAAAGAAAAGAATGGAGGAAGAAGTGAAAATAAACGAAAAGAATAGTAGGAAAACATAAAGAAATGGAAAGAAAAAAAGAAAAACGTAAAGGGACGAAAAGAAAGAAAGGGAAATGTAAAGGAACAAAAAGAAAGGAAAGAAATGTAAAAGAATAAAAAAAAGAGGAAATGAAACGAAAAGGGAAAAGAACGAAATGAAAAGAAGGGGGAAGCATAAAGGGTGAAATGAAAAGGAGGGAAAATATAAAAAATAAAATGAAAAGAGGAGGAATGTAAAGAGACGAATGAAAAGGAAATGAAACGTAAAGGAATAAAGCAAAAACGAGAGCAAATGTAAAGTGATGAAACAAAAAGAAGGGTTAAATGTAATAATCGAAAAAAAAATAGAAGGAAAAATGTAAAAAAAAAAAAAAAAAAAAGAGGAAGAAATGAAAGAGAAATGTGAATATACAAAAAAAATTGAAGGGAAACGAAAAGAATGGAAAACAAACGAAAAGAAACACAGGGGATAAAAGAAAAAATGAAAGAAAAGTTAGTAAATAACAAAATGTAATCGATCATAAAAAAAATAAAATAAAATAAAAAGAAACATACTTGTAAAGAAGCCCAATTACTAAAAATGTTCGATCAGAACCTGCAAAAAAAAGATGAATTCGTTAGTAAAACGTTTCCTAAAAAAAAAAGAAAAAATAAAGTTTTGAAAATTTCAAAACTTACATTCATTATGCTCACGGCCATCGTCCAAGAATCGAAGACCGGAAGCTACAAAAAAAAAGATGAAAATGTTAGTAAAAACGTCTCCTAAAAAAAACAAAGAAAAAAAAAGTTTTGAAAATTTTGAAACTTACATTCATTACGCCCATGGCCATCATCCAAGAATCAAAGACTGGAAGCTACAAAAAAAAAGATGGAAACGTTAGTAAAATGTTTCCTAAAAAAACAAAGAAAAAAAAAGTTTTGAAAATTTCAAAACTTACATTCATTACGCCCACGGCCATCGTCCAAGAATCGAAGACCGGAAGCTACAAAAAAAAAGACGGAAACATTAGTAAAACGTTTCCTAAAAAAAAAGAAAAAATAAAGTTTTGAAAATTTCAAAACTTACATTCATTACGCCCACGGCCATCGTCCAAGAATCGAAGACCAAAACCTATTAAAAAAAAAAATGGAAATGTTAGTAAAAACGTCTCCTAAAAAAAATAAAGAAAAAAAAAGTTTCAAAAATTTTGAAACTTACATTCATTATGCCCACAGCCATCGTCCAAGAATCGAAGACCGGAAGCTACAAAAAAAGACAGAAACGTTAGTAAAACATTTTCTAAAAAAATAAAGAAAAAAAAAGGTTCAAAAATTTCAAAACTTACATTCATTATGCCCACAGCTATCGTCCAAGAATCGAAGACCGAAAGCTATAAAAAAAAAGACAGAAACGTTAGTAAAATGTTTCCTAAAAAAAAAAGAAAAAAGTTTTGAAAATTTCGAAACTTATATTCATTACGCCCACAGCCATCGTCCAAGAATCGAAGACCAGAAGCTACAAAAAAAAAGATGGAAACGTTAGTAAAAACGTCTCCTAAAAAAACAGAAAAAAAAAGTTTTGAAATTTCAAAACTTACATTCATTACGCCCACGGCCATCATTCAAGAATCGAAGACCAGAAGCTATAAAAAAAAGATGGAAATATTAGTAAACGTTTCCTAAAAAAAAAGAAAAAATAAAGTTTCGAAAATTTCAAAACTTACATTAATTACGCCCATCGTCTAAGGAGAGAAAAAAGAGATATTAGTATGTTTCTAAAACCATTAATAATAAAACCTATTGTCAATTCGCCTTTCCAAAATCTTCAAGGCTGCATTCTACAAAAATGGAGAAAAGAAAGAAACATTAGAATGTTTCTTTAACACGAAACTTGCCGTTTTTACAATAAAGCTAAAAAATTTTTTTTTAAATTAAATAAAAAAAAATTCATTTTTTAAATTAAATAAAAAAAAATTCGTTTTTTAAATTAAATAAAAAAAAAATTCATTTTTATGTTAAATAAAAAAAAAATTCATTTTTATGTTAAATAAAAAAAAAATTCGTTTTTTAGATTTTAAATAAAAAAAAATTCATTTTTTTAGATTAAATAAAAAAAATGTGGCTTCTTTGGATGATAGTATTTCAGTGGTGTGTACCAACTTTTTGTTTGTTTGTTTTTTTATTTAAAGAAATACATTCTAACGGTTGCTTTTTTTTATTTGCAAATGAGCAGAAGGAAAAAAATAAAACGTAATAAGCAAAAATAAAAAAAAATTATCAATAAATCAATAAACAAATGATGTAATTATATAGTCAGCCAATTAAAGATGATCATTTTTGATTGAAAAATTGGCAGAGTTATATAAAAATTGGCAGAATTATATAAAAATTAGCAGAATTATATAAAAATTGGTAGAATTATATAAAAATCGGCAGAATTATATAAAATTGGCAGAATTATATAAAAATTGGTAGAATTATATAAAAATCAGCAGAATTACATAAAAATTGGCAGAATTATATAAAAATCGGCAGAATTATATAAAAATCGGCAGAATTACATAAAAATTGGCAAAAGCATATTAAAATAAAGCAAATTCTGATTTTTTTCATTCGACCTGTGGTTCATTTTCATTTTTTTAGGTCTGAAAGAAGCGGAATATATATATATATATCCGCAGTACTATTTCAAAGGTAATAAACTTTAAAATAATTTATAATTTTTTTTTATTTTTTACTTTAACAAACATTACTAACGTTTATTTTTTAATTTTTTGCAAGTCCAGAACGCCAAGCCAGTTCCAGATTCCATTTTGAAGGTAACTTTGAAAAAATATTTTTTTTTTCTTTATTTCAACGAATATTAATGTTCATTTTTACTTTTTGTAGGTCTAAAATTCCATTTCGAAGCAGGCCAGAGTATTTCGAAGGTGAAACAAACTTCAAAATTTATAATTTTTTTTATTTTTTTAACAAATGTTACTAATGTTCATTTTTTATTTTTTAAGATCCAGATTCTATTTGAAGATAAGTCTTCGAATCTTTTTAATTTGTCATGGACTCTATTCGAAGATGAATCTTTGATTTTTTTTATTTTTTTATTTACGATTTATTAAATGAAACATTCATTTAGAAGAATTTGAGAGTAATACTTTGAATTTCTTCTTTTTTTATTTTCTTTAACAAATGTTTTACTAATGATCATTTTTTTATTTTTTTAGGTCTGGAACTCCATTTTAAAATAGACCACTAAGTAAAAAATTTTTTTTTGTATTTTAGCGAAATGTTAGTAACGTTTCGCTTTTTTCCTTTTTTTTAAGTCTGGAACTTCATTTTGAGATGGACTATTAAGTAAAAAAAAGACAAATTTTTTTACTTTAATTTCAACGAACGTTAATTAACGTTCATTTTTTTTCTTTTTTTAAGTTCAGAACTCCTTTAGAGGCAGATTATATGATATTTCGAAGGTAAAATAAGTTTGAAATTTATTATTTTTTTTTTGTTTTATTTAAACAAATGTTACTAATATTCATTTTTTTTATATTTTTTAGGTCTGGAACTCTTTAGAGGTGGACTATGGTATTTCAAAGGTAAATATCTTTGAAGAAATTTATTATTTTTTTTTTTTGTTTTATTTAAACTAATATTTATTTTTTTTCATTTTTTAAATCCTGAATTTAGAGACGGACTGGTATTTTGAAGGTATAATACCTTCGAAAATTATTATTTTTTTTTGTTTTATTTAAACAAACATTACTAATATTCATTTTTTTTTATTTTTTTAGGTCCGGAAGTTCTTTAGAAGTGGACTACTGTAAGTAAAAAAAAAATTTAGTTTACTTTTATTTTAATAAATGTTAACTAACATTCATTTTCTTTCTTTTTTAGGTCTGGAAGAAGCGGACTGCAGTATTTTGAAGGTAAAAAAATCTCGAAATAATATTTTATTTTATGAAATGAAACAAAACTAACATTTCATTTTATTTTTCTTTTTTTTAGGTTTGGAACTCAAAACAGACTAAAGTAAAAAAAAAACTTTTTTTATCTTATTTTTATTTCAACGAATGTTAAATAATGTTCGTTTTCATTTTTTTTAGATAGACCCCATCTCGTGGTGGACCAGGTATCATCCCAAAGATAAAAAAAATTTTTTGCTCATTTTTATTAATGAAATGTTAATTAACATTTTGAATTCTTTTTTTAGATTTGTGTTATTCTGGAAATCTTCTAGCAGAATTCGAAGGTATTTACCTTCAAAAATTTAAATTTACTATTTTTTTTAAATGAAACGTCAACTAACTGTTTCATTTTTATTTTATCAGTTATTGGCTTTTCAGATGCTTACCAGACGAATTTCAAAGATTAAAATTTTGAAAAATATTAGTTTAGGTCTATGGTTTTCTGACCTGTCTCTGGATAGAATTTCAAAGTAAACAGATTTTAATTTTTTTTTTTGTTTTTTTTTGTTTTTTTATTTAACGAAACATTTACTGAAGGTTTTGTTAGTTTTTTTTTGCAGGCGCAGGAAACTGAAAGAAAGGTTCCAATCCTAATATAAAGGTAAAAAACCTTGAAAAAAACATTTTTTACATTTTCAACGAAACAGTGAAAATAAAGAAAGAAAGGCCAGAAAATTTAGTGCATTTAATACCCAAAATAGTGTAGTTAATAGTGTAGTAAATTGATTTATTTGTAATGCTTTAATTAAATAAATTAAATAAATTAATTGATGTTAATTAACAATAAAAGTAATTGTAAATTGTCAAAAATTTTGAAAAATTTTGCAGATTTGTTTTTGAAAATTTTTGCAGATTTTTTTGTGTTTGCAGAACTGCGCAGAAATCCATGAAATTTTTCAGTGCTGTGTATCAGCATGTTCTCAGATCTGTGCAGAATTGGATTCTGCAGAATTGCGCAGATCTGCGGACCAAAATTTTTTCCAATGATAATAAATAATAAAATAAATAAATTGACCAATATAACAATAGACAAATACAAATAAAAAATACCCTTAAGGATTTCTTAACGATAAGTTTAGGATCCTTAGGGATTTTAAAAAAATTTTCCAATAGGGAATCCTCATGGATAGGAGAGATTCTTTAAGGATCTTCATTAATTACAAAACTTTTGGAATCCCTAAGGATTTGTGCCCTAAAAAATTTACTGATGAAGTTCACAGTGCATGTCTAAAAAAAAAGAACATTGAAAACATTTCATTAAATAATTAAAAAAAAATTTTCACAATCATATTCTCATACGTCTAAATATTTGAAGAATAAAAGCCACTTAAAAAAAATTAAAATGAATCATTAAAAATAATTCGTTAAAATAAAACAATTCAAGAAGAAAAAAATTATAAGCTTACCAAATATCACATCCAAGGAAATGTCTAAAAAAAAAAAATTAAAATGTAAAAATGTTTCGTTAAAGAATTTGTTTGTGGCTGTGTTCAACTTTTTCTTTAAGCAGGTATGTGAGAAAAAGGAAGGAAGGAGGAAGAGAAAAAGCGAAGGAAGAAAAAATAGAAAAGAGTAAAAGAATACAAGAGAGAAGAAAGGGAGGAGAGTCCAAATTTGATCATTTTTTTTGAAGATTATATCATGTAATCATATATGTAATACAAATAAATAGGGGTATTGAATATTTATTATAGTTCGAATTAAAAAAATTTTAACTAAATGAGGCAAAAAGGTAAAGGTTATAGTATATAATGTACAACAAATTTTCATCGTTAAATGCTGTATATGTAATAGTAATCTTGCGGATAATGTTCATTAAATGTTGAAAATTACATGCACATTTAAAATAATGAAAATGTGATGTAAATGATTTGCAAAAATAAACATGCGATACACATCTTTCCCGTGACTTGCTGATGTACTACTTGCATATTAAAAGGTGGGTGATTAGTAAAAATTGATGATTTTCATAATATAAATCAAAAATGGATAAGCCTTAAATATCGTATATTGTAGGCCTTGATAATCTTACCCGGCATTACACATAAATCAGTAGTACAAAATTTAACCTAAGATACTGACTCACAATATACGATACAAGACCAGGATGTAAAAAAGCCAAGCGATTTCCAAACAGATAAAAGCCTGTATTTAAAAAGTCTAGAGGCTTTCAACTACCAGTTATAATAAAATGGATATGAGCCCAAGTGCATAAGTTTCCAAACGGATAAAAAGCAGCTAAAAGCCCAGATGCATAGAAAAATATGGGCTTTTAAGAGCTGGAGTATATTACCTACAAAATGATATAAAATGACTTTTAATATGAAACATGAAAGAATGCATTAATCAAGAACATCTTAAATAACTTAAACTACGTGGTAATTTACCAGTTTTCGTAACAGTACAATTCTAATTATCAAAATAAATTTACCCTCTAAAATATGTTTAAAAAAACTAAAAACAAAGTGCCATGTGATTGTACATCAGGAAATTTCTGAGGCTGATGCACATCTAATAAATATTAATATTTAATGTACATTATTTTTTTTATAATGTTTAATGATGATGAAAATTTGATGCACATTATTTGAAATATTTATCATTAGATAAATAACGTTCATTACTTTAAATTTAATGCTCATTATTTAAATTTAATATATATCAGTTAACTGAATTATATCTTTTATTCACTTTTAATAAAATTCGGCTTAATTAAAAAATTCAAACTCAATTAGTAAATATTTATTTATTTATTTAATATATAGGCTGAGACTGTCAGCTAGATTACTGGTAGTGAGTTTTTTTATTATGAGCGTGTTTTTTTTACGCAAACAATTGTCATGAATGGTATAATTTCACTTATTAAATTTTGTAGTGGGTGATAGTGAAGAGTGCAGAAACAATTGGCCATAATAAGATAGTTGGTTCAAAAAATTAATAACTGGCAGTGACTTATTGCGTACGTTCTTGACACTTTTCACTGCACATTTTGTATATTTTGTATATAGTTTTCTTTTTATTAGTTTATTAGATTTTTTTTTAGATAGGTTGGATCTAGGTTTCATTCGAGTTTGGGATATAATGGAGTTTTGACTTTACTAATGTATGTTTTTACATTGATAGATGTTCCATCACATCATTTCAATAAAATGTGCGTTTCTCTGTTGTTTCGCAACGGCCTTAAAAAAAAAAAATTTGGGGAAATATATAAAATTGCTAATCATGTGTATTACGTGATAAAACTCTTGTGCAACTGCAGTTCGACCAACTGATTAAATTTAACTAAGCTTTTTTTTAAAGTTCAAGCTTAAATTTTTTCAGTTTCTTGTAATTTTTCTCCCTTTTTTATTCTTTCTTTTACTTTTTTTCGTTTCCCTTTATCTTTCTTTCATTTTTTTCTTCTCTTTCTTTCGTTTTTCCTTTCCCTTTTTTTTATCTTTTTCTTTCCTTTCTTTTGTCTTACCCTTCCTCTTTTTTTCCCTTTCTTCTTAGTTCGCCTTTCCCTCTTTTCCTTTTCCCCTTCCTCCTCTTTCACCTAATAATTCTTATGTACGACTGGAGGGTATTTTTTTTTCATTTTTTTTTCATTTTTTTCGTATTCGTTACTAACTTTTACTGCCTTTTTTTTCTTTTAGATTTCAGTGGCTCTTTAGGTTTTAAAATAGAGGTGATATTTCTTTTTTATTTATCATTAATCATTTTCTTTTATCTTCATTTCATTACTAACAACAACTATTCCTAGTTTCTTTTTTAGGTTTCAGCAGCTCTCTCGCAGAAACGAAGGTAGATTTTGCAATTCAGACATGTAAAAATTTGGTACGAGAGAAAGATTTCTTTAATTACTTACTTCTTATAATAAAATGCTTACTAACATTTCGTTTTCTTTGTTTTTTAGATAAAATTTTAGATATTTGAATGCGTAGTTTTTGGTAAGAAAACGCAACTTTTCTTAATTTATTCATTAGTTTAACAAAATGTTTACTAACGTTTTGTGATTTTCTTTTTTTAGGTTGTGACCTGAAAAAGTCATGTAAGTTTTGCAACGCCTGTTGCAAAACTTCAATTTTTTTATTTTGACAAAACATTTCATTTTTCTTTCAGTTTTTTTCATTTTATTCATTTACTTTTTTCTTATTTTATAGGAATCTGTTTTCTAAACTTTGAAGAAAGCAGATACCTTAGTAAGTTTTCGAAAAATACTACTTTCGAAAATATTAAAAAAAAAATAGTATACAATAATTATTAACGCTTTTAATTTTATTTTTATAGGAATCAAATTCCAATCTCAGACCTATAGGTATACTTTTAAAAATTTTAAATATTTTTGGAAACTTTATTGAACGCTATATTAACGTTTTTTTTAATATTTTTTTTCTTGTAGAATATCCAGTTCCCCACCTTGGGAAATTTCGAAGATTGTTTCAAAAAATGGATTCCAGATTCTTTGATGAGTTGATTTTTGGATCTTTGGAGGCAAGTTTGTATTGATTATTTTTTTTTTTATATATTTCTTTTAACGAAATTTTACTGTCATTCCATTCTTTCTTTTTAGACTAAGGAACCTCTTTGAAGTCGTGTTGACGAATAGTCCTATAGTGTTAATCTGCTAATATTACTATACTATGAAGCGTGCAAAAATTGAATCCAAACATTTGTAGAAATCTGGTCAAATTTCGATTTCTGGATCCACATATTGGTAGGTTTCCGTAGTTAAAAAACTCTTTAACAAACGACCACTACAGTTACTAATTTCTTTTTTTTTTTTTAGACAGTTGACTCTTCAGCTTTTGGGCGCGTGAGAACTTTGGTTAGGATATAATTCTTTAATTATTTATTTTAACGAAATGTTTTACTAATGTTTCAGTTTCTCTTTTTTTTAGACGGCCAGATTTTTAATATTTGGACATGCAGAATTTAATGAAACGATTATTAGTCAAATTGTTTCTTTTTTTTGTAGACTTCAGGGCTATTTGAACGTGTGAAGTCGATGAGAGGGGTTTTTTGAATTAATTTTTAAAGAAACAATTATTAAGGTTTCATTTTTTTTCTTTTTGTAGACGAATACAGTATCTTGATGCGTAAAATTCAGTGAGAATTGTAGACGACCAATTCTTCTTGGATAGCGAAAACGGTCTACTTATCACAAACCTTGAATGCTTCAACTTTAAGAATATAATGCGTGCCGACCAATAGGCAGATTTTCATAATGTGATTATAACGCACCATCACAAAATTCACCTGAACTCACTTTGAATAGAGAGTTTTTTATACAGATGTCATAACGGTAGATTCTCCATAGTAGTAATTTTTAGTAAATGTATGTAGTATTTTTAGCTATATATATTGTTATGCGTTAATTAAAATATAATACCGTATTGTTTAACATTAAATATAGTATTAAATAAAAAATTGAATATAAATTTTATTAATGATGAACATGTAATGTTTTACAATGCTGCACATCATTGTTTTAATGATAATCATCATTTAAATGAACATCAGGGTTTCATCTGAAGGTCTGATGTACAACGTATTTATTGATGTTTATCAAAACCTTCAATATTTATCAGATGTGCATTAACTGCAGAAATTTCCTGATGTAAAGAATGCAATGGCAAATTAGTCAATGAAAGGATAAGAATTAAGCATAATCAAATAGAAAATAATTTAGCTTTTAGCATTCCTGGATTTATCCCTTCAAATACATTCTTTCTAAATGCATTAATCGTAACTTCTAACCAAAATATTGCTATAGAAACTGATGATCCTATTTGAAAATTAATGATCCTACCATGGAAAGATCATCAAGTAAAGCTAGTTCAAAAGCAGCCTAAAAAAAGAGAAATGAAATGAACAGTTAGTAATGTTTATTAAATAAAAAAAAAATTGAAAGAATTTTTTTTACTTATAGGATTTTTATATAATAATATCAATTAATAAGTAACATCAATAATCATCAGTGTATAAAACTATACTTTCATTTGCAAGATATAATGTGCATTTTTACTAAAATAATGCATATTCCCTAATGTAATGTGTATTTTTTAGCACATTCTCTGAAGTAATGTGCATTTTTATTAAAATAAAGCACATTCCCTAATGTAATATGCATTTTTACTAAAATAATGCATATTCCCTAATGTAATGTGCATTTTTTAGCACATTTCCTGAAGTAATGTGCATTTTTTAACACATTCTCCAAAGTAATGTGCATTTTTATTAAAATAATGCACATTCCCTAAAGTAATGTGCATTTTTTTGCACATTACCTAAAGTAATGTGCATTTTTTTGCACATTACCTAAAGTAATGTGCATTTTTTCGCACATTCCCTGAAGTAATGTGCATTTTTACTAAAATAATGCACATTCCCTGATGTAATGTGCATTTTTATTAGAATAATGCATATTCCCTAATGTAATGTGCATTTTTTAGCGCATTCCCTGAAATAATGTGCATTTTTATTAAAATAATGCACATTCCCTAAAGTAATGTGCATTTTTTCGCACATTCCCTAAAGTAATGTGCATTTTTTCGAACATTCCCTAAAGTAATGTGCATTTTTTCGCACATTCCCTAAAGTAATGTGCATTTTTTCGCACATTCCCTAAAGTAATGTGCATTTTTTCGCACATTCCCTAAAGTAATGTGCATTTTTTCGCACATTCCCTAAAGTAATGTGCATTTTTTCGCACATTCCCTAAAGTAATGTGCATTTTTTCGCACATTCCCTAAAGTAATGTGCATTTTTTCGCACATTCCCTAAAGTAATGTGCATTTTTTCGCACATTCCCTAAAGTAATGTGCATTTTTTCGCACATTCCCTAAAGTAATGTGCATTTTTTCGCACATTCCCTAAAGTAATGTGCATTTTTTAGCACATTCCCTGAAGTAATGTGCATTTTTATTAGAATAATGTACATTCCCTAATGTAATGTGCATTTTTTAGCACATTTCTTAAAGTAATGTGCATTTTTATTAAAATAATGCACATTCCCTAAAGTAATGTGCATTTTTTCGCACATTCCCTGAAGTAATGTGCATTTTTATTAAAATAATGCATATTCCCTAAAGTAATGTGCATTTTTTCGCACATTCCCTAAAGTAATGTGCATTTTTTCGCACATTCCCTAAAGTAATGTGCATTTTTTCGCACATTCCCTAAAGTAATGTGCATTTTTTCGCACATTCCCTAAAGTAATGTGCATTTTTTCGCACATTCCCTAAAGTAATGTGCATTTTTTAGCACATTCCCTAAAGTAATGTGCATTTTTTAGCACATTCCCTGAAGTAATGTGCATTTTTACTAAAATAATGCACATTCCCTGATGTAATGTGCATTTTTATTAGAATAATGCATATTCCCTAATGTAATGTGCATTTTTTAGCGCATTCCCTGAAGTAATGTGCATTTTTATTAAAATAATGCACATTCCCTAAAGTAATGTGCATTTTTTCGCACATTCCCTAAAGTAATGTGCATTTTTTCGCACATTCCCTAAAGTAATGTGCATTTTTTAGCACATTCCCTGAAGTAATGTGCATTTTTATTAGAATAATGTACATTCCCTAATGTAATGTGCATTTTTTAGCACATTTCTTAAAGTAATGTGCATTTTTATTAAAATAATGCACATTCCCTAAAGTAATGTGCATTTTTTCGCACATTCCCTGAAGTAATGTGCATTTTTATTAAAATAATGCACATTCCCTAAAGTAATGTGCATTTTTTCGCACATTCCCTAAAGTAATGTGCATTTTTTCGCACATTCCCTAAAGTAATGTTCATTTTTTCGCACATTCCCTAAAGTAATGTTCATTTTTACTAAAATAATGCACATTCCCTAATGTAATGTGCATTTTTTAGCACATTCCCTGAAGTAATGTGCATTTTTTAGCACATTCCCTGAAGTAATGTGCATTTTTATTAGAATAATGTACATTCCCTAATGTAATGTGCATTTTTTAGCACATTCCCTGAAGTAATGTGCATTTTTTAGCACATTCCCTAAAGTAATGTGCATTTTTTAGCACATTCCCTAATGTAATGTGCATTTTTTAGCACATTCCCTGAAGTAATGTGCATTTTTTAGCACATTCCCTGAAGTAATGTGCATTTTTATTAGAATAATGTACATTCCCTAAAGTAATGTGCATTTTTTCGCACATTCCCTAAAGTAATGTTCATTTTTACTAAAATAATGCACATTCCCTAATGTAATGTGCATTTTTTAGCACATTCCCTGAAGTAATGTGCATTTTTATTAAAATAATGCACATTCCCTAAAGTAATGTGCATTTTTTAGCGCATTCCCTGAAGTAATGTGCATTTTTATTAAAATAATGCACATTCCCTAAAGTAATGTGCATTTTTATTAAAATAATGCATATTCCCTAATGTAATGTGTATTTTTTAGCACATTCTCTGAAGTAATGTGCATTTTTATTAAAATAAAGCACATTCCCTAATGTAATATGCATTTTTACTAAAATAATGCATATTCCCTAATGTAATGTGCGTTTTTAGCACATTCCCTGAAGTAATGTGCATTTTTACTAAAATAATGCATATTCCCTAAAGTAATGTGCATTTTTACTAAAATAATGCACATTCCCTGATGTAATGTGCATTTTTTCACACATTTCCTAAAGTAATGTGCATTTTTACTAAATAATGCACATTCCCTGATGTAATGTGCATTTTTTAGCACATTCCTTAAAGCAATGTGCATTTTTTAGCGCATTCCCTGAAGTAATGTGCATTTTTATTAAAATAATGCACATTCCCTAAAGAAATATGCATTTTTTCGCACATTCCCTAATGTAATGTGCATTTTTATTAAAATAATGCACATTCCCTAATGTAATGTGCATTTTTTAGCACATTCCCTGGAGTAATGTGCATTTTTTAGCATATTCCCTAAAGTAATGTGCATTTTTTCGCATATTCCCTAAAGTAATATGCATTTTTTAGCACATTCCCTGAAGTAATGTGCATTTTTATTAGAATAATGCACATTCCCTAATGTAATGTGCATTTTTAGCACATTCCCTGAAGTAATGTGCATTTTTAGCACATTCCCTGAAGTAATGTGCATTTTTACTAAAATAATGCATATTCCCTGAAGTAATGTGCATTTTTACTAAAATAATGCACATTCCCTGATGTAATGTGCATTTTTATTAGAATAATGCACATTCCCTAATGTAATGTGCATTTTTTAGCACATTCTTTAAAGTAATGTGCATTTTTTCGCACATTCCCTAAAGTAATGCTTATTTTTACTAAAATAATGCACATTTCCTGATGTAATGTGCATTTTTTCACACATTTCCTAAAGTAATGTGCATTTTTACTAAAATAATGCACATTCCCTAATGTAATGTGCATTTTTTAGCGCATTCCCTGAAGTAATGTGCATTTTTATTAAAATAATGCACATTCCCTAAAGAAATGTGCATTTTTTCGCACATTCCCTGAAGTAATATGCATTTTTATTAAAATAATGCACATTCCCTAAAGTAATATTCATTTTTACTAAAATAATGCACATTCCCTAATGTAATGTGCATTTTTTAGCACATTCCTTAAAGCAATGTGCATTTTTTAGCGCATTCCCTGAAGTAATGTGCATTTTTATTAAAATAATGCACATTCCCTAAAGAAATGTGCATTTTTTCGCACATTCCCTGAAGTAGTGTGCATTTTTATTAAAATAATGCACATTCCCTAAAGTAATGTTCATTTTTACTAAAATAATGCATATTCCCTAAAGTAATGTGCATTTTTACTAAAATAATGCACATTTCCTAATGTAATGTGCATTTTTACTAAAATAATGCACATTCCCTAATGTAATGTGCATTTTTTAGCACATTCCCTAATGTAATGTACATTTTTTAGCACATTCCCTGAAGTAATGTGCATTTTTATTAAAATAATGCACATTCCCTAAAGTAATGTGCATTTTTTTACACATTCGCTGATGTAATGTGCATTTTTATTAAAATAATGCACATTCCCTAATGTAATGTGCATTTTTTAGCACATTTCCTGGAGTAATGTGCATTTTTTAGCATATTCCCTAAAGTAATGTGCATTTTTTAGCACATTCCCTGATGTAATTAAGGTTGCTTGCCGAAACTAGTGAGTTTCGGCATGCCGAAACTGCCGAAACTGCCGAAACTAGGTTTCGGCAAGCAGCCAAAAATGCCGAAATGCCGAAACTGCTGAAACTGCCGAAATGCCGAAACTGTTTCGGCATTTTGGCATAGTTTCGGCATAATATATATTAATACTTTAATATAGTTTCGGCATAGTTTCATTTTTCTAATAATGTAATTAGTGTAACAAAATAAAATTCAGCCACCACATGACACACAACCAATCATATCTGACGGTCATTCAGGAAATGATCTGACATCATTAATATCAAAGATAATCAGTTACTTTTCGTCCTTTAACTCCTTTAACTCCTTTTTTTATTTATCATTTTACTGTTATAATCCCCAACTGTTACGGCTATACCTTGAAATTTGAACCAAATCATATGATTATCTGTTATGGATTTTTTAAATTACTTCGTGTTTGCCTTGCATTACTTTTTTTACTTAAACACGTACAAAATAAAAAAACTTTATACACATTTCAATATGACCAGCACTTTAGACTTAGAAAAAAATAAAAATAAAGGTGGTAGGCCTCCCAGCTTTACCTGGGAGGATGCTATTAGAGGAAATCCCGTTGGTTCAGGAAAATATCATGCCACTTGTAAATATTGTAATTTTTCATGGTCACGAGGTGATATATCAAAACTTGAAGAGCACTTTGCGAACCACTGCTCGGAAGCTCCAGGACCCATTGTTAGAAAATATTTGAATAAAATATTAGAGCGTGAAGATAAAGTTAATAAAAAAAGAAAAATTGTTGGGAGTAATCAGTTAAATATTACAGATTACCATGATTCCACAAAAATTCCTGATGGTAGAGTAACTAGGATTAATCGTGCCTTGGCTAAATTTTTCGTTGCATGTGGTATTTCATTCCGGATAGTCGAGCACCCTTTTTTTATTAACTTTGTAAAGGAGCTTAATTCTTCGTATGAGCTGCCAACCAGAGAATTTTTGTCAGATCAGTTACTTGAGCGGGAATTATCAATGGTGAACTCAACTGTCACATCCGTCATTGAAAATGGAGCTAATTTGACTTTAGGTTTTTAATACTTTTTTTATACTTTTTTAAAACAATATTCTTAATGTGTTTTTAAGTAATAATATTAATATTAATATAATTTAGCGTTCGATGGTTGGACGTCCCCCACTCATCGTTCTATATGGAATTTTGTTATTATGACTCCGTCGAGAGAAGAGTATTTGTATAAACTTCAAGATTTGTCAGAACATTCGCATACAGGTAATTACGTAGCCGAAGTGATTGGAGAAATAATTGAAAGGATCGGCCCGAATAAAATATCGGCTATTGTGTCCGATAATGCCTCAAACGTTCGGAATGCACGCAAAATTATTGAAGAGAAATACCCTAACATCGAAAACGTACGATGTATAGCACATGCGGTCAATCTTATCGCGTGTGATATACTTAAAGAAAGTTTTGGAGATCGTTTATTACGAAAAGTTAATACATTAGCTTCATTTTTTAAAAATTCCCATCAAGCTGGAGCCAAACTCACACAACTCATCAAAGAGAATAGTATTCATGGAGGAGGCATTAAGTTATATTGTAAGACGCGATGGACAACGGCTAGCGAATCAGTAGATTCGGTAATTAGGTTGGAACCAGTACTAGAACAAATTATTACTAATGAAAGTAATTTGTTGAACGATAAGGTCAAACGTGTTATCTAAACACGGAATTTTTTTTCCGATTTACGAATTCTTTCATTTGTTTTAAATCCATTGAGAAAAGCCGTCTTGGCTTTAGAATCAAGATCAGCAACGCTTGGAGATTGTTTTTTAAGTTTGATAAGACTATCAGCAGTTTTGAAACAATTACCCAAATCATTTAATCAAAACTTCCGTAACCATTGTTTCAACGTGATGAATGAAAGATTCAAAGAGTTCGATGATGACAAATATATAACCTGCTTTTTCCTAGATCCCCAATTTAGGAGTAAGCCTCTCACAGCCAAAGCTTATTCAAGGATCGTGAGGTGCGCTACTACAATTGGTAAAAGGTTAGGATTTGATCTTAAAGAATCCAGGGCTCTATGCGAGCAAATTAAGGACTACCGTGATAATAAACCACCCTTTGATCTTGATGAATCTTGTTCTCTAGACGATCCTCTAAATTGGTGGAATTTGATCGATACTGACCCTCGACCGAACAGCCTCCCAAGAGTCGCTCGCCATCTATTAGCGATTTGTCCAAATTCCGCAAGTTGCGAACGAGGATTCTCAACACTTGGCTGGCTATTTAATGATCGGCGTTTAAATTTGAATATAAGTCGACTAGAATCTATGGCTAAAATGATCATGCATTGGAAGTCCAATGCTAAGAAAGAGCTTGGTTTTTATGGTATAGAAAAAAATGATACTCGTATTAGCGAAACTGAAATGAACATTCGAATTGCAGAGGCTCTGGCAGAAACTAATGATGATGATGATGAATGTGATGTTTTATCAAATGAAAGTTTACCTAATCAAATTACAGTTCCTTCAGATAATTGTGTTGTCCTAATAGAACATGTATGGATCGATAAATTTGTTGATTTGTCACACAAATTAATAATTGAAGAAATTGGAGAGATCCCGGACGACATTTTAGATGAATCTGAAGAAGAATACGAAAAAATTAATACAGATGATGGCAATGATGATAAGCAAGAAAGCGAACAAGAAAGCGATGGGGGAGGAAATTTTGATTATAATGTAGAGGATTTATTGAATGAATTCATCGATGTAGATGATGTAGATGAAGAAGAATAATTTTTTCTTTATTTTTAGGAAATCATTATAACAATAATTCTTTTATTAATAAAGTAAATTTGTAAATAAGTTTATAATTATATTGATTTATTTAAGAGTTTAAATTAAAAAATTTTTGTGTGACGAAATTTAAACAACACCGACGTGATGCAAACGAACTCTTTCGATCTTGTTCAATTTGTGTTCGATTTGTGTTCGATTTGTGCTGATAATTCTGGTAAAATTTCGCTCGTTTTAGCCAAATTTTGTTAAATTTGTGTTGATTCGTGTTCAATGTGTGCTCTAAAGAAAGAGAAAGAAGTTAACAATTAAATTTTATCACACAGGGATGATGATTAGTAATTTTATATCGGTATTTGTTTAACGATGCAAGATGACTTTTTTATACAAATCACATTGTATGTATTATGCACTGATTTTTTTATTTTTTTTTAAGGGATGTACAAAATATTCCGATTTTTTTTTAAAAAAAATGATTTTTTTTTAAGAACAAAGAGAATAAACAAAGATTTATTATTTTAAGGATGATATTTAAATTTAATGATGCAAACTAATAAATCAGTATTTTGAAGAAAGGGAACAAAAAGGAATTGTCCAAATTTTATTTATAAAAGGATATTTTACGATTTACTCATCTCATTCTTTTTGCGTTTTTCCTCACATCTTAATTTTGTAAATATGTCCAATCGTCACTCTCATCGCCAGTCCCATCGTCACTCTCATCGCCAGCCCCATCGTCACTCTCATCGCCAGCCCCATCGCCAGCCTCGTCGCCACTCTCGTCCTATTCAATGGTTCGATGAATACACCGATTACTTGGTGGAAGAAAGAAGAAGAAGAAATGACGAATTTCATAACGAATACGAGAGAGATTGATCGAGATTCTGGAGGTCAATCGCAAGAAGGTTCATATGTATAATATTTAATATGTTAAAATATGTTAAAAATAGAATTATTATCTTTAATCCAACTAATTCGTTCGTTTGAATCAGACTAAATCGTCATTTTAGAACTTCGAGGTTCACGGCACAACGATGCCACCAAAAATGGAGGAATCTTCTCAGGGAATACCATGTATGAAAAATATAATGGCAAAAAAAAATATTTGCTTAAAATTGAAAATATTTAACTAAATATTATTTCGTTTTTTGATATTTAGAGTTTTTGCCTTTATCGTAGCGGTGTTCCTGGAAGAAGATGGTCGCGTATCGGAGCAAGATATTATCGCACATTTAGATCGAGATTTTGGGAAAGACGAGGTAATTATAAAATTTCTATAATTAAAGTTTATTCACATCTTAAATTAACCAATTTATTTTAGATACGCGACACGATCGTAGAAGGGCAAGAAACCTACCTACGTATCGTCACCGAAGATAATTTATTAATTTTATTATATTATTTTATAGTGAGTAGCTAGGCCCAGTCCGTACCAAATATCGGCTGGAGACTCACATTTTTTTTGGGCTGTGAATTGATACTGACGTCCACGTCGTACAGCCTGGATACTATTTTTTAAAATAGTAGCGAACAAGTATCAATATTTTTTTTTTTATCAAAATTAAATAAAATAAAAATAAAATGGTGAACTTTTTTAACTGGGATTTTATTTCTTTAGTGATAAATTTGAATTTAATTGCTAGTTTTTATCATTGGATTACGTATAATAAATACAATAAATAATTTAAACTTTAAAAAATAAATTTTTATCTGTCAGATACTATTAACATGATGAAAATATGCCGAAACTCTATTAAAATATTAGTATTACTTATGCCGAAACTATGTCAAAATGCCGAAACTGCCGAAACTGCCGAAACTGCCGAAACTGCCGAAATGCCAAAATGCCAAAATGCCGAAACAGTTTCGGCAGTTTCGGCAGTTTCGGCATTTCGGCATTTCGGCATTTCGGCACTATGTATGAGTTTCGGCGTTTCGCGTTAGGCCAGATGGGTTTCGGCAAGCAACCTTAGATGTAATATGCATTTTTATTAGAATAATGCACATTCGCTAATGTAATGTGCATTTTTTAGCGCATTACCTGAAGTAATGTGCATTTTTTAGCGCATTCCCTGAAGTAATGTGCATTTTTTCGCATATTCCCTAAAGTAATGTGCATTTTTTAGCATACTCCCTGAAGTAATATGCATTTTTACTAAACTAATGCACATTCTCTGAAGTAGTATGCATTTTTATTAAAATAATGCACATTCCCTAAAGTAATGTGCATTTTTTTTTTAGTAATGTACATTTTTTATCATATTCCCTGCCCTATAAGAAATGTGTATACAGGAATGACATGTTTTGTATACTTTTAAGATACGTTTTTAGCAATTCCGTATAAAAATTCTGTATATTTAATAAGTAATTCATTCTTGGATGTTTTTTTAAAAATTAGCATATACGGAAAAAATCAGTGTATACGGAATTTGTAAGGAATTTTTGAACTTCATCTTTTAATAATGAAATCTAAATACGAAAAATGATCATTTTGTATACATTCTGTATATTTAATAAGTAATTTGTTTCCGAATGCTGTTTTTTAAAAAAAAATTAATAAATCCATATATACAGAATTTATAAGGAATTTTTGAACTTCATCTTTTAATAATTTCCTATAAAAAAATCTAAATACAAAAAATGTATACGTTTTTTTGGAGATTCTGTATAAATTCTGTATATTTAATGATTTGTATATGGAAATAATATATACTGAATTTTTAAAACTATAATATACAAAATTTTTATTTTCAAAAACATCAAAAACATTAAAGTTTAGATTATTTAAAAACAATATAAAATTATATATATTTAATATTTATAGCACGCATCTTTATTTTTTTTTCTTATTGTTAAAGACTGTAACACGTATCTTTATTTTATTTATTTAATGTTATGACCAGTATCACGTATCTTTATTAATTTCAAAATTAGGGTGTTACTACAAGAACCCTTATCACGTGATTTAACAAAATTATAATTATTACGAAAAATTATATTATCATTATTCTAAAAAAAGAAAAAATAAAACATTAGTAAATGCTTTATTAAAAAATATACAATGAATATTTTATATAATTACATTAAAACACTTCATCAACTTGGTATTGCAGTCAGATATTACTTTCCAAACTAAAATCTAGCTACTCAAAATCTAAAAAAGAAATAAGTGAACCATTTGTAAACATTTTGCTTAAAAATAAAATAAATGTAAAAACGAAATAAAAAATACCTGGTTCTTTTAAATAAGGAATTGTTTTAAAAAAACTTGTTTATCACATGATAAGACCCCAAATTGCTAATTTCATTTTTCATTAGAAAATTATCTACATAACAAAAATTATAAAAAAAAAAGTCCAACACTAAAAAATATAAAGAAAAAATGCCCACCCCTCACAATTAGACGAAAAAAGTTTGCTCCAATCAAACGTGTCCAACCCCAATTGGACAAGAAAAAAAAATGTTTGACCCTAATCAAACGTGTCCAACCCCAATTGGACAAGAAAAAAAAAATATGAAAAAAATTTAACCCTAACGTTCAATACAGAAAATTATAAAAATATATAATAAAGTTTGATTTTTATCCTTTTCAAATTCTTTTTTTTTTTTTTTTTTGAAAAAAAATTTTTTAGCGTCCAATCCAGAAAAATTAAAATTGATTTTTTGTCCTCTTCAATTTTTTTTTTTTTTAAAAAAAAAATTTTTAACGTCCAACCCAGAAAATTATAAAAAAAATATATATATATAAAAAGTTTGACTAATTTTAGTCACGAAAAAAAAAAAATTTTTTTTTTCTTCAATTTTATAAAAAAAAAAAAAAACTAAAAAAAAAAAAAATTTGCAGATTCTATTCAAAATTAAAAAAGGTTAATTTAAATTAAGTTTTTAAATTTTATATTTTGAAAATTTTACTTACAAGATTTAAGCCGTCATGGCTCTTTGGACTTCTTATTTTTACAATCCTTTGCTACATAGTTATTACTTTGCCAGCAGTGCACACAGAAACCTTTGTAATTTTCTGGAATACTGGAGCAACTGTGCAGCCAATGATCTTTTTTGCAGTATAAGCAAATTAATTTATTTGTTTTTATAATTTTTAAATTTTATTAAATAAATAGTGTAATCTATTTTATATTAAAAATTGATAAATTTTATTACCGTGCTGCTTTAGTAAGAGTTCTTGTTGCTGCTGCTGCTGCTGCTGCTGCTATTGTTGATATTGTTGGTGTAGCTGCTGCAACTGTGATTGATGTTGTTGCTGTAACTAAGGTTGCTTGCCGAAACCCATCTGGCCTAACGCGAAACGCCGAAACTCATACATAGTGCCGAAATGCCGAAATGCCGAAATGCCGAAACTGCTGAAACTGCCGAAACTGTTTTGGCATTTCGGCATTTCAGCAGTTTCGGCAGTTTCAGCATTTTGACATAGTTTCGGCATAAGTAATACTAATATTTTAATAGAGTTTCGGCATATTTTCGTCATGTTAATAGTATCTGACAGATAAAAATTTATTTTTTAAAATTTAAATTATTTATTGTATTTATTATACGTAATCCAATGATAAAAACTAGCAATTAAATTCAAATTTATCACTAAAGAAATAAAATCCCAGTTAAAAAAGTTCACCATTTTATTTTTATTTTATTTAATTTTGATAAAAAAAAAAATATTGATACTTGTTCGCTACTATTTTAAAAAATAGTACCCAGGCTGTACGACGTGGACGTCAGTATCAATTCACAGCCCAAAAAAAATGTGAGTCTCCAGCCGATATTTGGTATGGACTGGGCCTAGCTACTCACTATAAAATAATATAATAAAATTAATAAATTATCTTCAGTGACGATACGTAGGTAGGTTTCTTGCCCTTCTACGATCGTGTCGCGTATCTAAAATAAATTGGTTAATTTAAGATGTGAATAAACTTTAATTATAGAAATTTTATAATTACCTCGTCTTTCCCAAAATCTCGATCTAAATGTGCGATAATATCTTGCTCCGATACGCGACCATCTTCTTCCAGGGACACTGCTACGATAAAGGCAAAAACTCTAAATATCAAAAAACGAAATAATATTTAGTTAAATATTTTCAATTTTAAGCAAATATTTTTTTTTGCCATTATATTTTTCATACATGGTATTCCCTGAGAAGATTCCTCCATTTTTGGTGGCATCGTTGTGCTGTGAACCTCGAAGTTCTAAAATGACGATTTAGTCTGATTCAAACGAACGAATTAGTTGGATTAAAGATAATAATTCTATTTTTAACATATTTTAACATATTAAATATTATACATATGAACCTTCTTGCGATTGACCTCCAGAATCTCGATCGATCTCTCCCGTATTCGTTATGAAATTCGTCATTTCTTCTTCTTCTTTCTTCCACCAAGTAATCGGTGTATTCATCGAACCATTGAATAGGACGAGAGTGACGACGAGGCTGGCGATGGGGCTGGCGATGAGAGTGACGATGGGGCTGGCGATGAGAGTGACGATTGGGCATATTTACAAAATTAAGATGTGAGGAAAAACGCAAAAAGAATGAGATGAGTAAATCGTAAAATATCCTTTTATAAATAAAATTTGGACAATTCCTTTTTGTTCCCTTTCTTCAAAATACTGATTTATTAGTTTGCATCATTAAATTTAAATATCATCCTTAAAATAATAAATCTTTGTTTATTCTCTTTGTTCTTAAAAAAAAATCATTTTTTTTAAAAAAAAATCGGAATATTTTGTACATCCCTTAAAAAAAAATAAAAAAATCAGTGCATAATACATACAATGTGATTTGTATAAAAAAGTCATCTTGCATCGTTAAACAAATACCGATATAAAATTACTAATCATCATCCCTGTGTGATAAAATTTAATTGTTAACTTCTTTCTCTTTCTTTAGAGCACACATTGAACACGAATCAACACAAATTTAACAAAATTTGGCTAAAACGAGCGAAATTTTACCAGAATTATCAGCACAAATCGAACACAAATCGAATACAAATTGAACAAAATCGAAAGAGTTCGTTTGCATCACGTCGGTGTTGTTTAAATTTCGTCACACAAAAATTTTTTAATTTAAACTCTTAAATAAATCAATATAATTATAAACTTATTTACAAATTTACTTTATTAATAAAAGAATTATTGTTATAATGATTTCCTAAAAATAAAGAAAAAATTATTCTTCTTCATCTACATCATCTACATCGATGAATTCATTCAATAAATCCTCTACATTATAATCAAAATTTCCTCCCCCATCGCTTTCTTGTTCGCTTTCTTGCTCATCATCATTGCCATCATCTGTATTAATTTTTTCGTATTCTTCTTCAGATTCATCTAAAATGTCGTCTGGGATCTCTCCAATTTCTTCAATTATTAATTTGTATGACAAATCAACAAATTTATCGATCCATACATGTTCTATTAGGACAACACAATTATCTGAAGGAACTGTAATTTGATTAGGTAAACTTTCATTTGATAAAACATCACATTCATCATCATCATCATTAGTTTCTGCCAGAGCCTCTGCAATTCGAATGTTCATTTCAGTTTTGCTAATACGAGTATCATTTTTTTCTATACCATAAAAACCAAGCTCTTTCTTAGCATTGGACTTCCAATGCATGATCATTTTAGCCATGGATTCTAGTCGACTTATATTCAAATTTAAACGCCAATCATTAAATAGCCAGCCAAGTGTTGAGAATCCTCGTTCGCAACTTGCGGAATTTGGACAAATCGCTAATAGATGGCGAGCGACTCTTGGGAGGCTGTTCGGTCGAGGGTCAGTATCGATCAAATTCCACCAATTTAGAGGATCGTCTAGAGAACAAGATTCATCAAGATCAAAGGGTGGTTTATTATCACGGTAGTCCTTAATTTGCTCGCATAGAGCCCTGGATTCTTTAAGATCAAATCCTAACCTTTTACCAATTGTAGTAGCGCACCTCACGATCCTTGAATAAGCTTTGGCTGTGAGAGGCTTACTCCTAAATCGGGGATCTAGGAAAAAGCAGGTTATATATTTGTCATCATCGAACTCTTTGAATCTTTCGTTCATCACGTTGAAACAATGGTTACGGAAGTTTTGATTAAATGATTTGGGTAATTGTTTCAAAACTGCTGATAGTCTTATCAAACTTAAAAAACAATCTCCAAGCGTTGCTGATCTTGATTCTAAAGCCAAGACGGCTTTTCTCAATGGATTTAAAACAAATGAAAGAATTCGTAAATCGGAAAAAAAATTCCGTGTTTAGATAACACGTTTGACCTTATCGTTCAACAAATTACTTTCATTAGTAATAATTTGTTCTAGTACTGGTTCCAACCTAATTACCGAATCTACTGATTCGCTAGCCGTTGTCCATCGCGTCTTACAATATAACTTAATGCCTCCTCCATGAATACTATTCTCTTTGATGAGTTGTGTGAGTTTGGCTCCAGCTTGATGGGAATTTTTAAAAAATGAAGCTAATGTATTAACTTTTCATAATAAACGATCTCCAAAACTTTCTTTAAGTATATCACACGCGATAAGATTGACCGCATGTGCTATACATCGTACGTTTTCGATGTTAGGGTATTTCTCTTCAATAATTTTGCATGCATTCCGAACGTTTGAGGCATTATCGGACACAATAGCCGATATTTTATTCGGGCCGATCCTTTCAATTATTTCTCCAATCACTTCGGCTACGTAATTACCTGTATGCGAATGTTCTGACAAATCTTGAAGTTTATACAAATACTCTTCTCTCGACGGAGTCATAATAACAAAATTCCATATAGAACGATGAGTGGGGGACGTCCAACCATCGAACGCTAAATTATATTAATATTAATATTATTACTTAAAAACACATTAAGAATATTGTTTTAAAAAAGTATAAAAAAAGTATTAAAAACCTAAAGTCAAATTAGCTCCATTTTCAATGACGGATGTGACAGTTGAGTTCACCATTGATAATTCCCGCTCAAGTAACTGATCTGACAAAAATTCTCTGGTTGGCAGCTCATATGAAGAATTAAGCTCCTTTACAAAGTTAATAAAAAAAGGGTGCTCGACTATCTGGAATGAAATACCACATGCAACGAAAAATTTAGCCAAGGCACGATTAATCCTAGTTACTCTACCATCAGGAATTTTTGTGGAATCATGGTAGTCTGTAATATTTAACTGATTACTCCCAACAATTTTTCTTTTTTTATTAACTTTATCTTCACGCTCTAATATTTTATTCAAATATTTTCTAACAATGGGTCCTGGAACTTCTGAGCAGTGGTTCGCAAAGTGCTCTTCAAGTTTTGATATATCACCTCGTGACCATGAAAAATTACAATATTTACAAGTGGCATGATATTTTCCTGAACCAACGGGATTTCCTCTAATAGCATCCTCCCAGGTAGAGCTGGGAGGCGGGAGGCCTACCACCTTTATTTTTATTTTTTTCTAAGTCTAAAGTGCTGGTCATATTGAAATGTGTATAAAGTTTTTTTATTTTGTACGTGTTTAAGTAAAAAAAGTAATGCAAGGCAAACACGAAGTAATTTAAAAAATCCATAACAGATAATCATATGATTTAGTTCAAATTTCAAGGTATAGCCGTAACAGTTGGGGATTATAACAGTAAAATGATAAATAAAAAAAGGAGTTAAAGGAGTTAAAGGACGAAAAGTAACTGATTATCTTTGATATTAATGATGTCAGATCATTTCCTGAATGACCGTCAGATATGATTGGTTGTGTGTCATGTGGTGGCTGAATTTTATTTTGTTACACTAATTACATTATTAGAAAAATGAAACTATGCCGAAACTATATTAAAGTATTAATATATATTATGCCGAAACTATGCCAAAATGCCGAAACTGTTTCGGCATTTCGGCAGTTTCGGCAGTTTCGGCATTTCGGCATTTTTGGCTGCTTGCCGAAATCTAGTTTCGCCAGTTTCGGCAGTTTCGGCATGCCAAAACTCACTAGTTTCGGCAAGCAACCTTAATTAGGACAAAACCAGTTAGGGCTTTGGAAATTAATATGATTTATCAAAATAAATGATTTTTTTAGTTTGTATGATAAACTAAAACAGGTTAATGGGCTAATATGTATATCACAAGAAATAATCTTTTTTAGCTTATCATTATACACAAACAGTTTATCAATAAGAAGATTAGCAAATTTAGTAAATTTAACCGAAATCTGCATATTTTAGTTTATTTAGCGGAAATAAATAATCCCTTTTGGCTTATCAATCAAATAAATTCGTTTTTGGTTTATCTAATTTTTTTTTTTTTTTTTTAAAAAAATGGCAAGGAATCGCTACATACCCAATTTTTTTTTTAAACAGATGCTACATACCCATTTTTTTTTAAACTGATGCTACATACCCTTTTTTTAAACAGCAAGAAATCACTATATACAGTACCTAATTTTTTTTTTTAAACGGCAAGAAATTGTTACATATCTAAATTTTTTTTTAAATGGCAAGGAATCGCTACATGCCCTTTTTTTAATTTTATTATTTCTTAATTATTTACTATTTTAAATAAATGAACTAATAAGATGGATATAAATGATATAATTGAAGAAGAGTTTGATGAAACCCCTGATAATGATGATTATTATCTTTCACTTTTTAGAAACCCTCTCAATGTTTTTTCAAATGACAAAATTGTTGAATTGTCTTTAGGTCAAGGTGATGTTAATTTTGAATTATTAACAGAAGAAATTTTGAAAGTCATAAAAGTTCTGAGTCTGAAAGTACTATAAGCTCTAGCAGTTCTGAAAGTAGCTCTGAAAGTGATTCGAATGATAGTGAAGAAGAATTTCAAAATAATAAAACAGGAGAAATAGAAAGAGGAAAGGACAGAAGTCAAAATAGAGGTAGAGGTAGGGCTACTAGAGGAAGGGGTAGGGGTAGGGGAAGGGAAAGGGGAGATAGTATAGATAGAGAAAATGAAGGATCAAGTAAAAGTGGAAGCGGAGTAAAAGTAAGAGGAGGAAGGGGAAAGGAAAAGGGAAAAGGAAAAGAGAGAGAAAAGAAAGAGGAAGAGAGAGAAAAAGAAGAAGAAGGAGAAAAAGAGGAAGAAGAAAAAAAAGAGGAAGAGAAAGTGGGAGGGAGAGGAAGACGAAGAGGAAGAGGAAGAGGAAGAGGAAGGGGGAAGGAGAGAGGGAGAAAAAGAGGAAGGGGAAGGGGGAGAGGAGGAGGAAATAAAAAACAAGAACAAGAAGAACAAGAAGAAGAGCAAGAGAAAGAACAAGAGAACAAAGAAAATGATTTACCAAAACCACCACAATTTAATATATTTAAACACCTAAATCCTTTACATAAAGCTCATCTTAACCTTCCTTCAACAATGCAAGAACTTAGTTATTGTGACCCATATTCAATATTTTCATTATTTTTTTCCATTGAAATTTTAAATATTATAGTTGAAAATACAAATGAGTATGCAAAATCTAAATTTGCAGAAAAAAAAAGATCATGGGACGATTTAACTCTTTCTGAGCTTAAAATTTTTCTAGCAATTATAATATATATGGGTCTTTTTAAAATGCCTTCAATGAAGGATTACTGGAATAATAAACAACAATTCCCAATACACAACATAACAAGATATATGACATGTTTACATTTTGAACAAATTAAAAGATTTCTACACATCTCTTCTATAAATTCTCAATTACAATCCAATGTATCTGCTTCATTATTTCCAAAATTAGAGCCATTAGCCTCATATATACAAAACGCTTCAAAAAAATATTATATACCATCTTCTAATGTATCTGTCGATGAGATGATAGCAAGATTTTTGGGACGTAGTTATCATACCTTTCGTATAAAAAATAAACCCAATCCTAAGGGATTTAAAATCCTATCATTATGTGATGCAGGATATACTTATGCATTCATATTTTTATCTCGAAAATTTGACAATCCTGAAGTTCAATCAATTCCTAATCTCAATAAGACAAGCTGTGAAGTTTATCACTTGGTGAAGCAACTTCCTCCTAAGAAATCTTTTAATATTTACATGGATAACTTTTTTTCCAACATTAATCTGTTCAGCTTTTTAAGAAGTAAAAACTTTGATGCTTGTGGTACTGCCCGAGTAAATTCTTCAAAATATCCAAAAATTTTAAAAATAAATAATAAATTAGATTGGGATACGCTATCTGGTGTTGTAGCAGATGATGTTTTAGCTGTTTTGTGGATCGACAATGGCCCAGTAACAATGTTATCAACATTGCATGAGATCAATAATGGGTTAAAAAATAGAATAAATCGTGAAAGACGTTATCCACGAATAAATAAAACAAATTCCAGTACAATAAAAAAAGTTTTTAGTGATCAGCCAAAAAAGATTTTACCAATTCCGAAAATTATAGATGATTACAACCATTATATGGGTGGGGTGGATATAGCCGATCAATTAAGATCTAACTATATCATACAATTCCCTGTTAGACGAACATGGTATCCACTATTTTTTGGATATTAGACACCTCAATTGTAAATAGTTATCTAATTTATAAAATAAAGCATGAAAAAAAGTAAGTCATAAGGAATTTAGAATAAAAATTTTATGGAGTTTAATTAAAACTGCACTTGAGCCACAACCAACAAAAGAAACACGTGGCTCAAAAGGAAAGCAAAAAACTCTTACTAAAAAACAAAGTTATGTAACTAAAAATTTTAATTTACCACCAGAAAGATTAATTGAAGCGAAACATCTTATACAACAAAAGACATCTATCATGTGAATATTGCAAGATTATAAATAAATTACAATCACAGTCAGCAAAAAAGAGCCCTTATCAATCACATTATAGCTGTAGTTTTTGCAAAGTACGATTATGTATTAATCATAATAGAAATTGTTTCCTATTATTTCATACTGTAAAAGATATTGAATTAGAAAACATGATAAATGTAGCTTAATATTTTTTTATTTAAATAAATAAACATTATTAAATTTTTTTTTCGATTTTAAAAATATAATAATATTAAAATCATTTTTTTATTAATTAGAAAAGCTTAAATCAACTGGATAATTTGTATATTGTCAAATTAATGAGTTTTTTTATTAAAAAAACATTAAATAAATATTTTTATAAAGTTGTATTAAAAAACATTTATTAAAATGAATTAAGAAAACTATTATTAAAATGAATTAAAAAAATTTAATAAAATGAATTAAAAAAAAAATTATTAAAATGAATGAATTTAAAAATATTAAATAAGCGTTTTTTTACTAACATGAATTAAAAATGCTTTTTTTGTAAAAAAGATTAGCTTTAACATTTTTTATTAAATAATCAAAAGCTTTGCAAAATGACTTTTATTAAAAAATGTACCAAAATCTTTTTTGATGGAAATTTTAATAAAAAAATGCTTCTACAATAATTTTTTATTAAAATTATTAGTTTATTTATAATAAAACTTCAGTTATCTGATTACCACTAATTTTTTCTTTCTAATTCTAAATTGTTATCCATTTTGGATAATTTAAAACTTTGTTAATTTATGTAATAGTTAATTGAATAATGGTGTACTGAAAAATAATCAGCCGAAACGTGATCCAGACCTGGCTCAGGCATAGATCGTCATGGAATTCCAGGGGATTTACTGCGATTAAACTGGGTCCGGATGATCAGCAACCAGGAATGTGGCTCCATTTTTCGGCTAACTACACCATTATGTTAATAGAGCCAAAAGAATATCTTTTCGTTATGTTTAAAAACAATTATTTTTAAAATATTACATAAAAATAACTGAAAGTTTAATTGAAATTCATTTCTCATATTTGAAATTTTAATATTTATACAAAACTGCTTTATAACTTTATTTAGTGAATAAAAAAGGTTTAGATATTCACAAAAAAATTGCCGGCAAATTTACCTGCAATTTTAATATTGTTAATTTTATAAATATGTAAATTTTATTAATAAACTTATTTTTTTTATTTGTAGATAGAAATAGTAAATAATTTACTGTAAATATGTTAATTTTATAAAATTATTTTATGATAATTATTTAAATACATATTCTTTATATTTAAAATTAAATAAATTTTATGCAATTTTCAAAATTGTAGCTTATTCCTAGTGTATTTAATCCGAAATCTTAACATTTATGCAATATGTGTAATTTAACCTACTCTACAATTTTTACTTAATAAATAAAAAAAGGCTTATGTAGTCGTTTTTGACCTTATTTATAAGCAAATATTTGCTAATATATAAAAAGAATTGCAGGCAAATTTACCTGCAATTTTAATATTGTTTAATCTTATAAATATATAAAATTTCATTAATAAACTTATAATATTTTTTATTTATAGATAGGAAACAGTATATAATTTACTGTAAATATATATTTTTTATTTTATAAAATTATTTTATTATAATTATTTTAAACGTATACTCTTCATATTTTAAAATTAAATAAATTTTATAACAGTTTTTTAAAACTTAATTGTAGCTTATCCCTAGTGTATTTAATCTGAAATAATAATATTTATGCAATAAGTGTAATTTGACCTGCTCTACGATTTAATAAATAAATAAAAGAAAGTTTAGATAGCCAATTTTAATTTTACTTATAGGCATATTTTTGTTAATATTTCTAAAAAATTGCGGATAAAATATGTTATTTTCCATGAAATTAATACTAATTAACCCCCTATTATTTTTATTTTTACTTACAAAATATCATAAATTTATTGTGAAATATTTATTTTTGAAAAAACGTATTTTTATTATTCTAAAATTTCATAATATACATAAATTCTTAGATAAAAACTAGTATTAAAATTTATGTATTCAATGTATTGCTCTAAAAATTGCATATTATATGTAACTTTATCCGTTCTACAAGTTTACTTAATATTGTAAAATAGATTTAAAAGTCAATTTTAACTTTATATATGATGATTTATAAATGCCGATCTTTGACAAATTTGATCAGAACACATGTCAATCATTAAAAATTAAATAATTAACGGATAAAAAAAATTATAATAATTAATAAATTTTGATTTAGCTTTTAAAAAATGATAATTTTGTGCCACCTTAAATATAAGTAAGTTAATTTTTTTTTAATAATAAAAATATTTTTCAAAATTGCAGGTAAATTACCTGCAAATAGTGCAAGGGATAAGAGGACATAAAAAGGAATTAAAATTCTTTGGTGAACAGAGACCTGGTATTATCATTGTCACCAGTAGATTTTCTTTTTTTACATGAATAGAAGGATGAAGATTATTATTTATTAATAAGATTACCCAGCAATTATCAGTCTGTTGTTCAAAGATCTGATATCCATCACATGTCTCAGATAGTATGATATCCTGATCATCTTTAAAAAATCCCTTTGTAGTAAATCCTTATATAACCTATTGAAAGAAACATATTTTTAATGGCCTTTTTTTTAAAAAAAAAATTTACTTTATAGTAATTAAATTATACTCACAATTTATCAAAGATATCAGCGCTTAACCAGTTAGCTGCTTGAAAGGTTTTAAACCTTGACGCCTGACAGTATCCTGAGATAGTTTTTAATGATAGGACTTATAAGAATGTTTCTAACTTGTATGACCTATAGTTCTTTTAATTTATATAAGACTTGTGAACATCTGTTCTAAAATGAATCTGTGGACATCTAAGGGGTATCAGTGTCAGCCTAAAATGAAGAGACCTGCTTGGTCCCAAATTTTTTTCCCTTAACAGATTGCATAAAGGAATTGGAAAAAAAGATGCAGGAACTTCAAGAGCAAGCAGATAGTATGGATCAGGCTTAAAAGGATAACTAGAGTGAATTGTTGCAGGTACATAATGAATTAAAGAAGATAGAGAGGAAGTAAGTAATCAACTTTTTTTGCTAATAAGGTTCCTTAAATTAATATAATTTTCACCTTTATTTTATTAGAATTACTTGTTTAAAAGCAGAAAGGTAGGAAAGGATTGAAGAAGGTCAAGAAGAAAATAAATTTTTGTAATAATGTTATTATATTCCTAATATATTTTTCATATATATGTATTACAAATTGTTATTATTTTATTATAAGCTGGTAAATATTGATGTGCTTGGTAAACTAGTTTTAAAAATGAAGGATAAATATTGGCAAAATCTAGCGTAAGAATAGTGATAATACAAAGAGCAGTAACAATACAAGAGCATAAAATTACAGGTATGCGAATAAAAGTGACTACACCTAAGATACAAATGTACTCACCTACTTTTTAGATCTTTTAATCCCTAAACAGAAAAAAAGAAAAAACCTAAAGAAAAAGAAATAAAAAGAAAATAACGAACTACATCTAATAAATAAATTAACATAATGAAATAAATAAATTTGAAAAGGATAATCAAATATATAAACAAACAAATCTATTAATACTCCTATGATAATTATGAAGGTAATTACTGGAGGTCCATCTGGGTTAAAGTAAAGTCAAAATCTAATATTTGTATTAACCAATTAGATAGTCTAGAACAATTGATTTGATTGGAAATTTCTCTTTGGAAGATTGTATAAAAATTTAAATTCAAAAAGCTTTCCCTTTAAACTTGGAAAAAGATAGAATGTACTAACCACAAATTGATTAGATTTCTGACTGATCCCGTGAATCATGCATCATCAGTTTATCGCTATTTCAAAGATTGAATCTGTATGCACTATGTTGATCAATTATAATAAATACTGAAAACACTGAAAATACTGAAACACTGAAAACACTGGAAAATTACTGATTTTTTATCATAATGATTTTTGTTAGTTTCATTAATAAAAAGGAAGTATGTAACGTTACTTGATTTTCATTAGATTATGATATAAAAGAATAGTACTTGGCGCAGTTACATAAATCAAATATGAAATATGATGCGAGAATACCTTCCCGATACTTATTATCTTTGTCAGAAGTGCTTAATTTACTTTAGTTCTGAGTCCTGTAAGTCTTGTGAGTGTGATAAAAGTGCCAGACCAGTGCGTGTAAGTAAACTAGGACGTGGAGAGCAAATCTATTCACACGTTTTTAATCCAAATAGCCCTATAAAAATCTGGATACATTTTTGATAAGGTTTTTGTACAGATTTTTTCCTTAGAAAAAACGTAATATAATAGTTCATTGAAAAGATATGGAAAATTGCACAATTTCGTATCACTAAAAATATGTTATTGCATAATTTACATATGGAATTTATACGATTTGGTTATTGAATTTGTACAATTGTAATCACAAAATTTTATTTGGTTTGTCCATGATTTTGTTACGTAATTCTTAGGTCAAAAATTATGATAATTACTGGTCAAATTTATAAAATTTAACTGAGCTAAAATTCTATAAAAATTGCTGGTCAGAATTATAATATTAAACTTTGGCTAAATTATAAGATAATGGCTGGTCAGAATTATAATTTAACTTGGGCTAAAATTCATGATAATTGCTGGTCAGAATTATATTTTAACTTGGCTAAATTATAGTAATATCGATCAAATTTATAATTTAACTTTGGGACCTAAAATTATAAGATAATGTTGGTGAGAATTATAATTTAACTTTGGCTAAAATTATAGAATAATGCTGGTCTGGTTTACGATTTAACTTTGGCTAAAATTATTTAATCCGGCTGAGTTTAAATAATTAATAAAATATTGGCCCAAATTTATTGATAATTTAATTTCAAGTATAATGAATTAAATGATTTATTTAAAATATTATAAAAAAATATATACAAAAAAATAAAGAATACAAAGAAAAAATCATTCTTTATAATTAATTGGTTTCTTTGGCGTTTTTCTCTAGGCATTTCTAAATTCTAATTTAACATTATAATAATGTTGTTTTAATAATAATGTAATAAATAAATTATATTAAATTATAATTTACATACCTTCTTATTTAGTTTATGTTTTATTTTTAAAACTTTAACTGCCATTTATTAATTCCACAATCATCATTGTCATAATCTAAATATTGTTTTCGAAATCTATTACTTCTGCTAGTAGATGCTGTTATTACTAAAAATATATATAATTATTAAAATATTAGTAAAATAAGTAAATCAATATTCAAATAATATAAGATATTACATAATTCTTCTGGTACAGATAGGCGGAAAGGACTGACTGTTTGTTTATCAACATCAATATTATGTATTTGTGATTGTCGTGGCTAACGATCATGTTGATCTTATAAACAATAAACATATGCGTAATTAGTTAATTATTATAAATATTTTATAAATCTGAATATTACTTACGTTCATATTTTTCATTTCCATTTTCCACTTCACTTTTACTTTCATTTTCCTTTCATTTTCCTTTTCATTTCCCTTTTCCTTTCCTTTTTCCTTTTCCTTTTTCTTGCCTTTTTTATCTTTGTTATTAATTTTCGTTTTGATATAATCACGGCGATATGCAATGTTTTTTTATTAATTTCTTTCACAAACTAGTTCCCTTCACCAACCGGCCGTGGTGTTAAGGATTTCGTTTATAAACTGAAAAAGAAGAATAAATATTAATAATAATTTTTTTTTAATATTAGATAATATTGTTAAGAAGCCTACTCTTTTAATTTATTTTTGCAATTAAGGTTTGATGTTTGACTTGTATATTGAACATTAAGTTAACTTTAGGGTCGGGCCATGATAAATCTTACTTCTGACTACAAAATAATAAAGGTTTTTAATTATCTGATAAGAATGATAGAGACTGGTAAACGTTTTTTTTATTATTTACCAAAAGCATTATTATATTCATTTTTTTTTTAAATTCATTAAGGCTAAAATTTTTTCAACTTTGGTGTATCTTTCACTTTGGTTTATAAACAGTTGTGTAGGAGCAACTGTGGGTGTAGGAGTTGAAGAGCCTTGCATCTGGAAGTGAAGAAGCAGTTGAGGAGCCTTATGTTGGAACTGAGAAAGCAATCGCACAGGTCGAATGAAAAAAAATCGGATTTGCTTTTATTTAAATAGCTCTTGCCAACTTCAATATAGAATATGCCAAATTTTGCTTATTTTAGTATAGCCATATCTATTTTTGCCGAATTTTTTGTTAAATTCCGATTTTTCAGTCATAAATGCCGAATTTTAGCGGGCCGTATTTTTACCCTTTTTTAAATAAATGCCGATATTAAACCGGAGATAATTAATAATTAGTACTACTTTTCCCTTTCGATAGTTCGAATAAAGGATTTTATCTTATTTAAAATTCCCTTGCCGACTTCAATAAAGGCTTTGCCGATTATTTTACTAATTTTTTGCCGATTTTTTGTTAACTTCTGATTTTTATCCAGAAATGGCCGATTTTAGCGGCCGATTTTTACCTTTTTTTAATTAAATGCCGATATTTAAACCGGAAATATATATTTAGTGTAAACTTTACCGCTTTTGACACAGGTCGAATAAAGATTTTACTTCTATTTAAAATAGCCTTGCCGATAATTTAAATTGTAATATTTCGTAATTTTACATCATAGGATTTTGAAATTATTTATTATACTAATAAATATAAGATACTATTCTAATATCTACCTTGTTTTGTACATTGAATTCCCAGTTGTTCGATTTCACAAACAATAACTGAAGTATTCATAAGGTTGAACAAGTGATAATCGAAACTGATGAGATCGCATTGATAAGGCCTATTCCTAAAAAGTTAATTAATCACATTAATTAAATGCTATTAATTGTACTATTTTTTTTTTTTCAAAAAAAAACTTCTTTCTGAAAGAAGAGTCTGCCTTCCTATACCGTTTGCCGTCGTGCATAGTGTGTTATAGAAAGGTGGGCTAGGTGGCCACCTAAGTTTGTAAATAACTCTGGTACCACAATTGATGATCTATTACTATACATAGACCTCTCGCTTCGAATTTTGGTTATTGATAATTCCGCCTCCTCTGTCGCATTATCCGTCGAAGTCTAAATAGATATCATTATGACTTATGAGTAAAATATTTACAATATAATGTAAATTCTTTAATCATAGTAAATAGGCATGATGGGATAACTCATATATCATGAGCTTCTGTCTGTGCGAAGTGCCGTTTTATTTATTAATCAAAGTAGACTTAAGTCGTAAAGTAACTTGATTATCATTGATTAGAAAGTACATGCAATGAAATCCTTTATCAAGGGGTTAAATAGGCATGATGGGATAACTCATATACATGAGCTCTATCTGTGCGCAAGTGCCATTTTATTTAAATCAAAGTAGGCTTAAGTCGTAAGTAACTTGATTATAACAAATGATGATTATTGGAGAATTAAGTTGCAACATTTTTAAACATTTTTGAATAAGTGCCGTATTAATTTAATGTAATTGTTACCCTTTTCAAATAAGAAGGGCCGATTTGCAATACAGCTTTGCCGGCCTTAAATGTATTTATATAGCCAGAATAATTGTTTATACTTTATGTGATATTTAATTAAAATAAAATAAACCTTTGATATCTAAAAATTATTACCATGATTAGAGTTATAATCACAAAATGGTGCTTGTTATCGTAATGCCGTAATAAGACTGATTTGCCAATACAACTTTGCCGGCTCAAAATAAGATCTCTTGTTATCTGAATTATCTGATTTTTCACGCGGTTAGAATTAATTACGGTATATGTAACCTTTATCGTTATTCTTGTGCCAAAAAAAATGATTGTTATAATTTAATCAAATACAAATGCTATAATTGAATTCGCCATTCTGATTTTACATATAATTCATTTTATATTATATAAAGTTTTTAAAACGAAATTTTTTTATTTAAAGGAATCACAGCCATATATTCTTTTGTTTTTCTCGTCCCAGTATCAAAATTACATTTAATGAATTTTCCTATTATATGATGTATGGGTATAATACTGTCTCTTCTCATATCATAAAACTCATTTGTCCATAATTCCATATTACATGATTTTATGTCGTTATCTACTTGGCAATAATATCTTGTACTATGATCTTGAACCGGTTTGTACCATTTGACTAACGCTAATGAATGGGTTAATGATCGTGAACTATTTAAATGAATAGTATGCTCAAAATAAAATTGTACTTGACCGGGATAAACATCGATCGATCCATCATAATGTACAAATCGAGCTAAATATATATGAGGATTTTTCGTGACGAGCAGCCTGAACAGAACCATATATGTCCGCCCCAATTCTTATTCTCCCATATTGTATAATTCTAGGGTTTACGACAGTACCGTTATTTGAACCTATTATAGAGTAGATGGAGATGAAACAATAAACATCTTACAAACTAGTTATAACAATCTACCCAGTAGGTCCAAAATTTGTTTTGGAAGGGTAGTTTCTTTGCGCGGTTTCATGTAGACAACCCAGTGAAAACATTCCTGTTCCGCGTAAAGCTGAATCTTCGTTCAATAAAGAGATAGTCTATATAAAATTTGTACTCTATTCAACAAATACGGCAAATCGATCAAAGTGCAGCCAAGCTGCAACAGATTTTCTTGGTTCTATTATCTCCAAGGAGGAAAATAAGTGATCGTGTCACAATTTCTGAGAGGACGTATTAAGGATTGTATTCTTCGGACATCAATTCTTAGCTAGTTCAGATTCAATATTACGTTCTTGAACTTATTATTTATAAGAACCTACATTTTTTAAAAATAATTAATAACATTGCGATTTTCAAATCGGAAATTAAAATCACGTACCTAAAATTCCGTTCATCCGTCAAAGCTATAACACCAGAATGAGTACAAGGACCATAGCTAATGCGCATTTACAGATATGGAGACAGAGATGCGATTAAGACTTTATTTTCTTGACCATATTTTTGTTCAATTAATTTGTTCATCTCTATCAGTCTTGTAAACGCTTCATTTAACATATTTTTTTGTAGCTCTCGGTTTGTTAAGCATCTTGCAAGCGCGCACGAAATAGCAAGAATTTTTCGGTCGATGTATCCAAGGAAACTCCATGTGATAGGTATTGCAAAAATTAACATGAAGGTTTTCCACATGTCCGCCGTGAAACTTGAGAATCCTTCACCGGTAGCTATTCTGACAGGGCGGCGTCCAAGGTCACTTGGGAACTTTATCATGTCAGCTCTCTCTTGCATAATTTTGAGCTTTTCGTTATTTAATATACCTTCGCCTATCCAGAGTTTCGTTACGATCCATTTCGCAACACCGAGAAAAAGGCAATGCATAGGATCAACCACGCAAAAGCGAACAGGATTAAAATAAAGCAAGCGGTATATCTTCCGACCAGCGAACATGATGTTCAGAGACATGGGCTCTTCGTGCTTCTTCAGTTGCACATTGTTTTCCACTCACTTGCTTTTTCTCTTATTTCATTAATATCTCGCTCAACAAACCAGTCGTCTAAATCTGCAAACCCCCCAAAATTTGGTTGATTGTTTATAAAATTTGCCGATTTGTAACATCGGTAGCATGCATACGAGCCGAGATGAACCACATAATTTCCGAGACGCAGGGACGTCGCTAGAACAGCCAATGATTGCACCACGGACAAATTCGACCGTTGTTGTGTTCGTTGTTTTTATAAAATAGCCATTCCACAAACGATTTAACTGGTTAAACGATCGGATACAATAATGTTAATTTCATGTTGGCTGGTTCTTTCGGACCAGGCATTACTGCTAGTGTGAGAATATGTGTGGCTTGAAGCGTTCATTACGCGGCAAATTACAAAAAACGGCATAAATCACACCAACAGAATATTGTGAATTTACGAATGGCTGGAACCAATCCATATTTAACATTAATCCGATATGATATCGGCAAATTCTTTGTAAAAAACAGCGCACCATCATCATCTGTAAAACTTTTCCAGACCCTACCATCATAGATATCGAATAAAGCTTCAGTTCCGTTTTTCCTTTCATGACCACTTACCGACATGACATTTCAAATTTTGCGATTAAAAAAAAGGGTCAATTGTTGCTTAATATTTATTAACGGGAATGTCATTATCGGACAGAAATGGGATTATTACTACTATTATTACTATCTATTTTCGTTAATAGAGGGTTATTGCATTGTTGTCGAAATCGTTCTATTCTGTTGATTGGATAGTTTACAAAACGTCAAGTTGGTATTTTCAGTATTGTCTATATAATTCCTTTTATATCATACAATTGTGACATCTGTCACAGGCTGCATATTTAATTACGTCTGTGGATATCCCCAACACCTTTTTAGCCAATATATAAAGAGGAAGGAAGAGTATGAATTTATTTTCATCTATTGTCAAAAGAAAAAATCTTACGAACCTTGAACAAAGAATCTATAGCTACATTGAAAGTTTAAATCGTTGTTGATATTGTAATATCCACAAAATAGTCCAAGTATAATATCATTAATGTTAATGTTAGGAAGAATTGGTTCGCCGTCATCGAAATCTGTTGATGCAAATTGACTTCCTCATCGTCATCATCTTCATAATCATCGAATAATTAGAATCGCTATCTTCAGTATCTCCATTTTTATCGTCATCATCTTCAGAATCCCCATCTTGATCATTCTCGATTTCTTACATTATCCAATAATAAATTTTCAAGAACAAGATCGGATATTTTTCCTTTCTTTATCGTTCGATGTTTTGCCGATTCAGTATAGGTGTCTTCTTTGTTAAAAAGAAATAGTTTCTTGTGAGTAATGGTTCATATCTTCGGACAATGGTTCAATAATCTTCGGACAATTGGTTCAATATCTTCGATAATTGTTCAGTTATATCAGGTGATGTATCATTTATCTCTTGTATTGGGTCGCATTCATTACATCTTCATCAACAGCATCAGATGATATAACTTTTGAAGAACCTTCTTGATAATTGTTACCAAAATTATTATTCGCATAGATTTTAATTTATATTTTAAACTCATGTTTCAGTTTAGTCCTTGGATCAACCAATTTACCGTTACATTCTTTACAGAACAATGGCACCTTTGGTTCTGGTTCTTGTATTCTAGAGATTCCGACATTTTTTTTTTTTTTTTTTTTTTTTTTTTTTTTTAAGGAATTCGCAAAATCAATCTAAGTTGGTTTCGGCAATTCCGATTCTTGGTCCAGTTTTTGTCAAAGGCCATCAAGCTTGAGTATTAAGCTATTTGATAAATAACACATGACAATGATGTCAGCCAATTGTTATTTTATCAAATACTAAATTATAATTTTATTTTTGCTAATTCTCTAATTAAATTTAGGTATTAAGGGGTATAGTATTATACTAAGAAAATTTTTTCAAATTCAATTAATCCGATTCTTGAAACATGTCAATCGACTTACTAATAATCTCATATATCATCACGAATTCGAAAGATCCAAATAATTTAAGTAGAGATGTAGCAATTTCCTATTCACAGATCAAAATGCGAGAGTTATAAAAAAAGTGTCTTAGTTGTTCGCAACTGCAACAACATCAAATTTAACACTTGGCCTATTCTTTCGAATATATCAAAAATTAGGAAAAACTATATTTCATTTTTTTTTTATATATTTTTCGTCAATTTCTAGTACATCAGTATCATTTAAAGCTGTTAACGAGATATCAAATATTTATTATTTTATCTTTTATTGAGTCGCTTACAATAATACGTTGAGTTATAGCATATATACGTTTATTCTAACAATCAGTCATGGTTAAAATTACTTGTTAATTAATAGAATTGTTTTAATAAATCTTTAATTCTTCTTTTGCCCTTGGCAGTTGGCACAGACGTACAGTTTGTTAATACCACGTGACTAGATAGTGCATAAATGTCACCCGACGTGATTGGCAGGAGCTATAAAGTTTGTTTGCGTTTACCATGCACGTTCTACAAATCGGTGATTTCCAATTTGTTTACGTTTACTATAAATTTGCTCGTGAGTATGGTACATTTGCGTACGTTTACCACGCTTTCTTTCTTTTTTCTCCACGTTTTAGTACGATGCAACAAATTTTCTTTGTTGCCTTTCGTTTTTTTTCGTTAATGGTTGACGATATTTTTCGCCTTATTTTTCGCCTTATTTTCGTCGGCTTAACAAAGTAAGCATATTTCTTTTCGCCAATTATATTTCCTGTCAGAAAAACCAGCTTCCGTAAGTATAACTTTATCAAGCTTCAAATGTGTTATTACTAATTTGGACATGTTATTTATGATAATGATATAATATTTAGTTTATTAATATATTTTAATTAATTCATTGATATACTTTATTGATATATTTTAATTAATTTATTGATATTTTAATTATTAATTGTTTACTGATATATTTTAATTAATTTATTGATATATTCTATTAATTGATAACGCTATAATATTTAGTTTATTGATATATTTTAATTAATTGATAGCGATATAATATCTAGTTTACTGATATATTTAAATATTGATTGATTTATCTTAATTTAATTAATGTAGTTTACTGATTATTTTAAATAATACATTTTAATTAATTGAAAGCGATATAATATCAAGTTTATTTAATTTATTGATTTATTTTAATTAATATTGATAGCGATATATTTATTAAATGATAACGAGTCTTATTAATTTAATCTATCTTTTATTTTAATCAGACGATAACGAAAATGGTTCAGAAGACGTAAGTAACGGTTATATATAGAGCCTTTGTTTCTTGTTTAATCTTTAAATTATCAAATTATCAAATATTATAATGAGAAAATTCAAACCTTTAAATTTAATTCCTATTTCTCGTGATGGCTCTCATCCTCATATTAGATCTCAACGAAATGAATCTAGTTCCCGTTCCCAATCTCATCAATCTCGGCATCAAACTCATATTAATCGATCTCGTAGTCGCTCAAAATCTCGCTCAACGACTCATCAACCTCGATCTCGCCCATCTCGATCCAAATCTGTTATTATCATTCCGAATCCCAATGATCGCGTTCCTATCGCTCTCGCTCCCCTCATCGTTCCCAACGATCACGTTCCTATCGCTCTCGTCCCCTCATTTTCCCATCATTCTCGTTCCCATCAACGTCGATCTTGATCTCGCTCTCATTCCCCTCATCGACATCAATCACGCTCTCAATCTCAACATAATCGAAACTATCAAAATGTCTCTAGAGGGAGATCAATTACAAAAAGTAATATTGTTTTATATTAGTGCTAATTAAATTTCATTTACTTATACTATACCAATTTAACGTTATTATTATAGGATCTTTAACCGATCTATCTTTAACAATTCCTTCTTCTTCACCTCCAGCGAGCGGTAGTATTTCTTTCACGTTTCTTTACTTACTTGCACGTAAATTTTTTATACTAAATGATTTATATTAAATACTGATTTATAATAGGTGCTAACAACAGAGAAGTCAGCGAATTAAGAAGCATGATTTCAAATCTTACCAAACGTGTGGAAGTGCTAACGGAAGAAAGAACGAGTGAAGGACCAAGAAATAGAAGCCTATCCCAGTTCTGTCCAGAGAGAATCGGCGTGCCCTTCCTCCAATAACTGATAAAAATTTCAAAAAACCGTTCATGTAAATATATCTTATTTTATTAAATATTTCTCTTTTGTATTGATCGTTAAAAAATGAGTGTTATATTAAATAGGATGAGGTAATCCATATTATAAACAACCTCGATTCGTCGATTCTTTTCGACACGTCAAAGACATTTAGTAAACAAAAAAGTCAATAAATAAGAAGCTTCTACCAGCCGTCAAAGCAGCGATGCCTCCTTCATTAGAGGTATATGATACAGAACTTTTAAAAGTAATAAAACAGCTACACAAATCACGGCGGGAGATTTGGAAATTAAAAAAGGAGGGTAAGATAGATGAACACAATAAACGGCAACAATGATGTCGAGAAGAGATCAGGTGTGAAATTCATTATTTAAAATGACAATGTATATAATCTATTAATTATTTTAATTTACTCTTTAATAGAAAATGACAAGAAGACACAAAGGTCTCCAACACATGATCTTTACGCAAGACAGCATTCTAGATGATTGTCGTCCTGAAAATATGACTAGGGAAGTATTTATTAAAGATTGCAAAAAGGCCAGTAAATACCGCAGAAGTCCATTCGGATGAATGGTCTACTGAAGACGAAGTTTCTGGCAAATGAAGAGCGTAACGATAAACATAAGGATCAAGGGACAGGGTGATAAGTACAAATCTGTAATTGAAGATTCACAATAAGGAGTGGAGGGTCTTCTAGAGTACGTAAAGTTGCGAAGTTTAAACATGGGCGTTTATGCTATAAGTTATAAATTATCATTTAGGTTAAAAGAATCTTATCTTCGAAGGCGGATGAGAATCGGAGTAAGCATCGGAACCGGGTTAATCGCAAACGTTACCGTCTAGACGATATCGATAAAAAAAGCAGACCAACACAAGACATGGCTAATTGGTGGATATCATCAAGGTGGATTGAACCAGAATCTGATGATGATGATGATGATGAGGATAACGACGGTAATAATGATGATGATAATAATGGTAATGATGATAATAACGATGATGACAATAATGGTAATGGTGATAATAACGATGATGGCAATAATGGTAATGCTGATAAAAATGATGGAACTAATGAAGAACAAAACGATGATAATAATGGTAATTTAGAAGTAGATGAGCACCAAGGTCCCTTTTACTTAGAAGTACCGGTCGATATCAGAGACGTACATAAATTTAGGTATTTGTTTCATCATTTAAAATCAACTGCTTGTATTTTGAGTGATTTAAATTCCGTTGTTTATAAATTAACTCTCTAATATCATTTCTATCCTATTAATCTCTTTTGGTTATTTTATAGCCATTTATAAGTAACATGACGAGATAAATATGATTTTAATATTTTATATAACATTCTATACATAATAATAATATAATAATAAGAATAATATAGTAATATAATAATAATATATGGACAATATAATAATATAATAATAATAAAATATATCATAAATTGCAGTATATATTATAAAATAATAGCATACATATTATAATTATACATATAAATATTAAATATAAATCAATTATCGAAAATGGAAAAATATAAATTAAAACCGGACAATAATAGTAATTATAAATTACAAGAAAATCGATAATAGAAAGATCCGATATATAAATCGGCATAAACTATTTTTGAAATGTTTATACCGAGCTAAAAAACCGGACAATAATAGTAATTATGAATTATAGAAAATTGATAATAGAAAGATCCGATATATAAATCGGCATAAACTATTTTTGAAATGTTTATACTGAATTAAACTTGGCAATCCGATTTTAGGAGATTTTGGGCATGATTATTTTAAAAATCGGCATTCTGATTTTGCGAGAATCGGC